>CM024614.1:50272241-50872241 GCA_014182575.1 Eucalyptus decipiens
CTAGACACTGATTGGAAAATAAATATACTTTCTTTTTTTTTTGAGAAACTGTATTATAACCATTGTGGATCCATGGAAGAAAGGGGATAATAACCAAAAAGGTTTTAAACCTATCATGCGGATGATAATTTAGTCTTTGAACTTTTTAATTTGACCAATTTAATTTTAAATCTTTTGATAATTTATTAATGAATTTATTTTGGCTAATTTTGGTTGAAATTGCTAATGTGGCATTAACATGGATAATTTTTTTCGATTATTTTTCTATTTTGCCCCCATATTCCCATTGCATTTTCCTTTAAAAAAATGTAAAAATTGTCCGCGTTAATGGTTGGTGTCCTTGTTAGCGACTCCAAACTAAAATTGGTTGGATTATATTGGCAACTTGTTTATATATTTGGGATATTTTTGGAGAAATGCAGGGAAAACCTCTGAAATTATTTCAATATTGGATTCTGTATTAGGGGTGAGCAGTTCCACATTCCTTATAGGTTCCACCTGGAACTTATTCTTGAGTACAGATTCCTCATTTTTTGGAACCTGGAATTAACTTGAAATTTGGAACTTGAACCTATCTTGTCACAGCCTCACAAGTTCCAGGGTTCAATAGTTTTTTTTTTAAAATAAATTTTCATTTTTAGTTAAATAAAACGAAAATAAACGCAACAATAATAAACAAGCTTGTCATTCATCAAAGAGAATACAAAACGAATAAAACTATTAATAGGGGAAAAAGAATCCTTGGCAAGGAATTCAACTAGATAAAAAAAGGGTGGGCGATTTCAGGTTTTGTACAGATTTAACTTGGAACTTGGAACTTACCCATTAGAATATGTTACTCATTTTTTGGACCTTAGAATTTACCTTATATATCTAAAATTTGGAACCTACCCCTATCACAGGTTCTAGGATTTACTCAAGTTCCACCTATATTATTATTTGAACGATTACAATTCATTAACCATTGATACACGAAAAATATGAACATTAATAAAGTAAAAATCTTAACCATAAAATGGAAAGTCGGACTAGTATTTCTGGATTATAGACTCATCATTAAACGGCATGGAATATCAGAGGATCGCATGGATAGCCAAGAAAAAAATTAGAACTTGTTGTAGGTTATAGGTTATAGGTTATAGGTTATAGGTTTCTCTAACTAAGAACTTGGAAGCTACCCATTAAAACATGTTTCTTATTTTTTGGAACTTGGAACCTACCTTACATACCTTGGAATCTGGAACCTACAGGTTCCCATCGGTCCAATTCTCGGGTTCCAAGTTTTATCCTAGAACCATGCTCACACCTACTTTGTATGTCGATTCTTCATTTCATGTTATGATTAGAGATCCTATTCATGGTGGAGGATGTTAGGGTCTTTTCATTCTGTTCATTTATGTATATTTACCATTGGTGATTAATTTACCTCATTGGTGAGTAGAAACTGTATTAAATCAACAGATATAAGATCAGTTATTGAAAACTGACAATACAATCAAGAAGCACCAGATATGAAAGTTAAGAGGCAAAAAGTGGTAGATAACAAAAGATTGATCTTCAACGCTTATTAGTACTTTAGTTTTGTTCTGACAAAAAATAAATAAATCTAGTTTTGTTAAAATTTAGGGAATAACTTAATGATTTGATTATATGGATTGTGATCATATATATAATTTTACCAAGAAAAAAAGAGATACTTAATATGAAACGATACTTTTTATCATAAAAATTAAGTATTATGCTAACACATTTCTAACCCTAATCGGGAAGTTATATTATGAAAGATTTTATCACCTGTTAGTTGATTTAAAATGGATAATATAGATTTCCTAGACAAAAGAAATCTTCTCAGCGATGACTAAACATCATCGCGAGGGAGGGTTATTTTCGCGCATTGGCATCGGATCAGGCGGCCGCGTGAAATGACTCTACTTCTTCACTATCGAAACAAGAACACCTCTTGCACAGTGATGTTCCTTTCTGGAGCTCCTTTCTGAGGGAACGGTTAGTGTGGAGAAGAACCACTCTTGCTTAAACCGAGCCATCATCGGTTCAAAATGGAGGTGATTGGATATAAGAGATGACAGTCTCTTTTTTGCACTCTATTTTTATCCCAACGTAAAAGAAAAGTGAATGTTTGGAAGAACAAAATAAGTTGCCTTTTCCTTTTGGAAGAAATGCATTTCATATCTCCATTAAAGCCGTGTTACATGCAAAAGCAAACTCGAATTGTGCGGATTAAGTTGCATAATTGGCCGTGCTAACTTTGGGTGTGTTTCTCGCTTTGTGATTGTGTCTTCGACCATTGGTAATACATTTATCGGTGAAACAATTGTTGATTATAAGACAAAAGGCACGACTCCATTAATCTCAAAAACCGAATATGGGTATCGGGGCAAGTGTTGATTGTTTTCCATGCACCGCATTTCATAATTTGCACATTATGGTATTTTGTCTCTAATGAAAATATCATGATTTTGGCCTAGAGAGTGTAAATATGATAACAAACCGTACAAGTGACGAAGAAATTGTTAATGTCAGTGCCATGTTAGAACCCCAGCCAACAACAGGTGGCGACGAGCGACGCATGTCACTCACGTGGCTAACAAGTATAATAAATACGTAAAGATCCCTTTCCACATAAGTGCGATTTGGGTTCACACTCACAGTAGGAACGTGCGAAATGATGCGTGGAGTGTCCAGTGGTTAGTGGATTTGCGTTCGAATCCAATTCTCGTTGACGAAGAATTGGACTTGCTCGGGTCTCATGCCTCCCAATTTAGTTTATTTTGATTCGCACACAGGTTGGTCTTGCCAGTGTGCGCCCAAGCGTGTCTTTTGGGCTTTCAGTTTGGTAAAAAGAAGGGTGGGAATACTGGTACATGAATTATGGCATTAGAAGATTATCTTAAGCTGCGTCGTACTTCGAACGGATTTTGTGTGCCGAACGCGTACGAGAAATAACTCTTTCAGGGTCTTACCCGACTCTATTAAAGCTCTTCTCCGTGAGGCTGTTCAGTGTATAGTTCAAGCTGCTCCACCTCATACATATCATTTCGCTCGCTCTCTCTTGCCCACCCTTCGCAACTTAGTAGCCAATTTAAGCTCATAAAATGGCACATTTGCGTCTCATTTGGGCACAACTCCTTTGTTCTTTTCTTCTCTTGGCTACTCTCCTTGCGTCGTGCTTTGTTGTCATCGTTTCTGCTACTAACGATACAGATAGGCTTGCATTACTTGCATTCAAGGTAGGACTAACTAGTGACCCTTTTGGGTTGCTTAACTCATGGAACGATAGCACCAACATTTGCCGTTGGTACGGGGTTGCATGTGGTCATCGACACCACAGAGTCACGGTATTGGACCTTAATTCCCAAGGACTCTCAGGATCCATCTCCCCTCACATTGTGAACCTTAGCTTCTTGAGAGAACAGAGGCTCCAAAATAATAGCTTCGGCCTTGAAATCCCTTCACAAATTGGTCAGCTACTTCGGCTACAATTTTTGGATTTATCCAATAATTCACTAACAAGCGAGATTCCCAGGAATATATCTGGTTGCTTGAACCTTGCAATTCTCAGCCTTGCATTCAACCAATTGGCTGGAGGAATTCCAGTGGAGTTAGGCTCCTCGTTACATCTTCAATCAGTCAGATTTATTTCTAACCAAATAACTGGCAGCATCCCTTCATCCATAGGGAACTTATCATCTTCGGAGGAGATTTATTGTACAGAGAATGGTTTGTGTGGAATTATTCCAAGTCTCTAGGTCGGCTAACCAAACTAAAAGTGCTCTCCTTGGGAGTCGATGGCCTTTCAGGTACCATCCCCCCTTCGGTCTTCAACTTGTCTTCGCTAGTTATAATTGATGTAGGTATGAACCGGATCTGCGGCAATCTTCCTGAAGATATAGGATTCACTCTCCCGAATATTCAAGTTTTGAACCTTTTCATAAACCAGTTCAATGGGTTGATTCCTTTGTCAATATCTAATGCCACAAATCTAGAAATGCTCCAACTTGGATTCAATGAGCTCTACGGAAAAGTCCCTACATTGGCAAACCTCCATAACCTTCAAATAGTGACATTATTCTATAATTATCTCGGGAGTGGAGGGTCCGATGGAGATGATCTGAGCTTCCTTTGCTCCCTAACAAATGCCACTAACTTGAGGGTATTTTTGATGCGTAGAAATAGATTTGGTGGGACACTTCCTGTATGCATCGGTAATTTCTCTGCCACTTTAACAATCCTTGGAGTAGGCCAGAATATGATATCAGGTGAGATCCCAAGAGAGATTCGAAATCTTGTCAACTTGCAGAGATTAGACATGGGAGACAACCTTCTTTCTAGTCCGATCCCATCAGATTTAGGAAACCTTTCGAATCTTGCATTAGTTGTGTTGTCAGGCAACAATCTATTTGGCATAATCCCATCCTCTTTGCAAAATCTCCAGAGTTTGATCATTTTATATCTTTCAAAAAATAACTTCCAAGGGCCGATTCCTTCATACCTAGAAAAGTATCAAAGCTTGGCATACTTAGATCTTTCTAGCAACAATCTTAGTGGTCCTATAATATTCGCCAAGACTACAAACCTCCTCTATTTGAATTTGTCTCGGAACCATTTGAGTGGAGTCATTCCGATAGAAATTAGAAACTTGAAACATTTGGCTGTTTTGGATGTTTCGGGAAATATTCTAAATGGTGAAATTCCAAGCAGTCTAGGCAATTGTGATGGACTGACAATATTAAGAATGCAAGATAACCTCTTCCATGGGTCCATTCCTCAACCAATTAGCTCATTAAGAAGCATTGAGAAATTAGATCTTTCCAACAACAATTTCTATGGCGAAATTTCAAAGTTCAAGGCTTTAGTTTACGAGTTTGTCGCGACCCAATTTTCGGGGTTTGGACCACCTAGGGTTTGGCTAATGGATTGTTAAGCCTAGACTTAACTCGGGCTCTCCCAAGCCCATACCAATTCGCAACTTAGGTTTGAATTGTTAACATGCAATTAAATTTTAACTAGGAGTCGCCACTAATCTATTTTTGGTGGGTCGATTAGAAACCCTAATAAAGTAACGGGAGATTTACTTTACTCCTACGAACCAGAGACTAAGGGTACGGGGACTTGGTTACGTTAGATTTCTCTAACGCCCTTTCGGTACCTTTCTTTTTATTTTGAAAAATGTTTGGCAAGCAATTTGGATTGATTTTAAATTTATTTCCCTAACATGTGAGGTGTTCATGCAGGTGCGCAAACCACCAATTTAACACCCAAGAAAACAATTAAATATTGCAGGACTTACCTCAAAGCAACGAAAGCATCTGCAGTGTTAAATTAAAATCCACATCAACCCTAGATATGGTTTCTAATTAACATGCAATTACTCAATTTTTGTTTTCTCTTTCCAACGAAAATGTAGTCCATATGCAATGCAATGCAATGCTTCTAATCTAATATGAAATGATATGACATGACAATATGACCTAAACTATATGACATAAATAAACATGCAGTCTATTATAAAGAAATGCAATTTAAATATGCAATTTAAATTAACCAAATGACCTAATTCTAATGACATGCAATGCGATGCGATGACATACAAAATTATTTCAACTAAAATGTCATGCATCCTGCAATTTCATGAGTGAGCTATATGTCATTTATTATGTGACCTAATCTAATGATAGGCAATTTCTAATTAGAAATGAACCTAACAATAATCACTAAATGACTGCATTTCATGAATCTAATTCTATGTGACATGGGCATTTTTATTTTCCTAATAGAAACGTGCAATTTATCTAGGAGAGATTATCTACCTATAAACATGCAATCCTAACATGCAATGACGTGCAAAAAATGCCCTAATTCAACATGATATGTGCATGATGACATTTTGTGCTTTTATTAATTTCGAAATTAAAATTTCTCATGCAATTCAAATAATGATAAAACTAACATCCTAAATGAATGTGTTTTCTTTTTTGGTTTTCTTTTCCATGATTCAAAATAAAGTTCTTATTCTAAATATAAAAGATAAAAACCTAATCCTAATTCAACATTTTTTGGATTTTCTTATTTAAAATTCGAAATAAGATTGCAATTTTAATCCTAAACGAGAAATATTCTAAAGCAAATCTATTCCTAACTCAAATATTTTTTGGATTTTTCTTTTAAAAATTCGATTGATTCAACCAACTTGACGATAAGCAAATCAAACAAAATGAGATTGATATCCGAAAATTGACGAACCATATCTCGCGCATGAGATTGGGTTGGCCAATTTTAAATTAAATCGCGAATCGAATCTCGGGCTTGAGATTAGATTGTCGATTTTTGTAAGGGATTGCGAGTCGGATTTCGGGCGTGAAAATCGGATTATCAATCCCTAGCTTGAGGAACTATTTCATGTTGGAATATCAGTCACATATTAAGGAACAATTCCACTAAAACAGAATATTAAAGAAATAATAATAAAAATAATAGAAGAAAAACTACCTAATCTGATTTTTCTTTTTCTTTTTCTTTTGTTTTTGAACGGTGGCTTGGCAGCATGTGGTGGAGGTTGGTGAGCAGCGATGCGGGTGGGTCACAGCCAATGAACTGCGAAAGTAGAAACTTCAACGGATCGGTTTGAAGAGAAGATCAACGCTGGCTCGAGCTTGGCGTCAACGTCGACGGGCAACTCGTGAACTGTGGTGGTTTGCAATTCTCGGTGAGTGGCCAGCAATAGGGACTCAGTGTGAAGCGGTCGCCGGTATACACGGTGGATAGGGCTCACGGGGAGGTAGCGGTACATTATGCCATCTATTCTTCTCCCCTCTGTCTATAGTCGCCACGCACCCAAATTCTTTGAGATCTCATTGCCAAAAAACGTTCTTTTGCTTGCATGAAACAAAATCACAAAGCCCACAAAATGTTATAGTAAAACATGGACAAAACTTAAAAAAGAAGACCAACCCACCACTCAGAATTATTCAAGCGAGATTCTATAATATCTCTTTTTGACCGTGGACTTCAAGCTCGCAAGCGGTGGCCGTGAAAATACGACGAGATATTTACGCCGGTCAGGAGATATTGGCCTCTTTGAACTTCGACGAAACCTGCAAAGAATATATACGAACGAAGCGCAAAAGCCTGTTTGGTGATTGTCGGTGAGTTAGAAGAAAACACTTCAGGGCATCACTAGGCCAGATGGAACTTGCAGGAGTCTTTGCTAACTCCGAACTAGGCTGTAGTGGTTCAAGCGTCCCTAGGGTGCGCTGGCTCGTGGTATAGCAAAAGCAGCGGATCGTGGATCGTCGGGGATGGGGGCTGCTCTAGTGATTGGTCTCTGTTGAACTGGGTTCGTCAAGGCCTGGTCACGACGGTAGGAGGTTGGCACCAGATCAACAGCTCGTCGCAAAGGCAAAGAGGTCACAGCAGCGAATCCATCATCGCTGCAGGGGGCGACGTAGCAAAGACGTGTGTCCACGGTAACTCCGGCGGCTAGGGTGTGGCGCTGTAGCAAAAGGCCTCACACAATGTGGGGGCTCCTCGACTTGGCAGAGAGAATTCCTTCTCTTTTCTCTCTCTCCCGTGTATATCTCTAAACACCGCTCACCAGTCCTCTCTCTCTCTCTCTCTCTCTCTCTCTCTCTGCAGACCAGTCGCTTTTCTCTCTGAATTTTTTTCCTTTCAATATGGCCGAATGTCTCAATTGCGTGGCCCCCACCTTTTTTCTAAACCCTACGTACACACCCTTTAAAAGGCCAAGACAAAATGCAATCCTTTTGTGAATATTTTATCCGACGAAAATATTGTCTATAACCTCCTAATCACCAAAATATTTTATTCTATTTTCTACTGATTTTTAAAGATAAGATCATAACCCCGATTTTCTTAAATTCCGAAAATCTTCATTTCAAATCTCAATTTCAGAAGATGGGCTTGGGCCAATTTGTACTATTCATGGGCTTAGTCGACATTAATTTAAACTCAAAAAAATCAACTCAACCCATCCGCCACCGGTCCAAAATAAAATGCAAAATATGCAAACTAAATGTAGCTATGCAATTAATATTTTTTTTTTTAGGGATAAAATTAACCCCTAATTTTTTATGCAATAAATGACTAAATGGATCGCCAAAATTTAGGTGTCAACAGAGTTCATGATCAATGGTAGCCTAGAAGAGTAGTTGCACCCAAATCCAACTCCAAATGATGCAGATGGACACTTGAAGAAATTGAGTCTCATCCAAAGGATAAGCATTTCCATTGATGTTGCTTCAGCATTAGATTATCTCCACAATCAATGCGAAAGCCCAATAATTCATTGTGATCTAAAGCCAAGCAATGTACTTCTAGATTATGACATGGTTGGACATATTGGTGACTTTGGGTTGGCGAAGATTGTCCAGGAATCTGTGTCTGACACAAGAGCAAGTGTGAGTTCCGCTGATTTAAGAGGAACAATTGATTATGCTGCTCCTGGTAAACATCTCTCTGTCACATGCTTTCCATCCCCAAAAGCTTTTACACCCTATGATAATTAACTTATCCTTCGAGAGACTAAAGCCTTTTGTTCTATCAGTTCTCAACAGAAATTATTTTGTGTATTCAATAAGTTCTTTTATTTGACATTTCTTATGCCACGGCATGTGTAAACTGCAGAATATGCTAAAGGAAGCCAGGTTTCAAGAGAAGGTGATGTTTACAGTTACGGCATCCTCTTATTAGAGATGTTCACAGGATTACATCCCACCAGCGACATTTTCAGAGATAATTTGAATCTTCATAATTATGTCGTTGAATCTCTGCCCTAACAAGCCATGGAGATTACCGATCCTGTGCTGCTTCACGAAGAAGAGGGCCACAACGGTTTCCGTTATTCGCTTCACGAAAGAAACCGCATATTTCAGGATTGTTTGGAAATGGTATACCGTATTGGACTTGCTTGCTCCGTGGAGGAGCCTAGAAGGCGTATGAGCATCGACAAAGTCGCAACCCAGCTACACTTGATTAGGCAGAAACTTTTGGGAAAATTATCCAAAAAGTCCTAAACTTGATTAGGCAGAAACTTTTTTTTTGCAGCTTCTTTTCTTGGACGGATGAGATGCGAATATTTTTATATTTTCTGCTGACACCGAAAGGAAAAAGTTGTTTGTTTCCTAGAATAAATCTTTCTAGTGCTATCTGAGTATGAAAAAGGAAAAAAATGAATGTCCGACTTTCCTTACTTCCTAGTAAATCTAAGAAAGGATTGTCCCCCACATTGCTATATTAAAAGATTGGCCATCAATTCTTACTTCGTAACATTTTTGGGCAGAATAACATCTTTTGTTTCCCTTTAATTTTCGTTTGTCCCCACATTTTTATGTTTGACTCGTGAGAATTGTAATAAACCCACATATTTTCAGCCCTGCTATCACATAGGTAAGATTCTTCGTAGGATCAAATAGATAAACTAAGATACTACAAAAGAGAGATTCGAATGAATTTTTAATTTTCGATTTCAGAGCCATTCGCGAATGTCTAACCAGCCTATTCAAAAAAAAGAAAAGAAAAAAAGAACCCCGAGCTTGGAAAGTTTTCAGCATTGGAATCACGGGGTCCATCGATCAATTTTTTTTTTTTTGGTCAGAATCGTTCGATAATTTGTGCATTTGAACTGTGATTCAACTTCCAATCTGGGGCCTGACAAGCACGATAACAATAATTCACCGTACTACAAATCGAACAGCGACGAAACTCATGAGATCGAGTCTCAGGGCGACTGCATCCCACATGTGAGCGCATCCTAAGCCCTTCCTCTAACATGCTTTAACCCAGTTCAAGCCACTCCTACAAAAACCTATTGACAGGGTGCAACTCCGGTGCAGGCACATTACACTCGAAATCGCTAAGAAGAGCATAGGCTAGAGGTTATAACTGTAAGTCTACATGCGAGTGCCAATTTCCAATATCACCATAATAGCAAGTAAAAATCAGTTCTAGCTCTCGAAGATTGGCTCATCCGGAACTCATCTGACTTGCTTTTCATTTGCTCAATTTGTTGCTTCATCTGCAATAATAGGAGTTGCACGAGCACCATTAGCGTTCATGGAGAAAGATGATGAGCTGCAAACTGAGGATGTTAACTCCTAGTGTTTAGTTGCCTCTAAACAACTTTGCTTCTATATATATATTTTTTTTGGTAAAGAACTTTGCTTCTATATTTCATCATTACAATAATGGCTTCTATTGTCCAAGTGATTAAAATTAGACATCACCCTCATGGCAAAAGGCAAAATTAACAGATGAAGGCGGAAGCATAAATACAAAATCAAAACAATACCCTCCTTTATAGGTATCAGTTATAGAGATCAGGTATGCCATTTAAATCGAGCTGCTCCATGGCGGTTTCCTGCTAGATTATAAAATTGAAATAGCACATGGTTCATTCTGGCCATGAGTTGGTAAGCTCTATTCTCTGGTGCTTATCTCTCAAGATGAGCGCTGTGGTGCATATCGTCACATATCCGCTCTAACCTTCAACAGTCAGGTAAAATCATTTTAACAAGAGAAATGAAATCAACACATCGTGGAAATTAGATATGGAACTCTGCAGCTAGCTTGGCTTTTGTTCTTTGTATTTCGTCAAGTTTTGCTTTCGCAGAATCCACACTGAAGATCAGTTCCTTGCTTGGTTCATTGTTCTGTCAGATCAAGCATTTAAGTAACCACTCCGTTCAATGAATATAATTCTTTTGGTTTTAGTTTTTCGTCTGTAAGTACCGCGTTATCAGTAAGCAGGTAATTGGAAAGTTTGCCTCTTGTTGCAAAGGTATCAGCATTAGACATCAAAAGTAAACCGCAATGGAAGTTTTTGTAACACAACCTCACGATGCCCTCAGTACGGGGAGAATGGCTCCTAATTGTATCTGCTTACTGGCGCTTACGTGTAGGTGATAGGTTTTCCTGGTGTAGATCCTGCCTTTAAGTTTAAACATCAAGTAACGAAGACCAGATGAAGCAACAATTGGCCCAAGAACCCTAAGGACTAGACTAGTAATGTGGCTTTCATGATGGACACAGTTGAGTAATTGACTACCTCTGCTTTACTAGGTATATTGACAGTGCTCCAGCGAAAAATAAGGAAAGGTTGACAGAGACTCAGCACTTATTAAAGAGAATTGACGAACTTGTCATAATGATATATTTGTCAAACTAAACTCATACCAATGGAAAGAAAAATGAAACCATTCTTGTTTCAAGTGTATCGCCAAATGATGATCTATGCTGAAAAATAGGTGTCATGCTGTTATAAAGCACAATAGATCACAATACTGATGTTGAAAATGCTCATGTTGAGATCCGGGTTAGATGCCTTTTAATCTAGGGCATATTGTCTCCCTAATGTAAATACTACTCGTTCCCCATTGATTTAAGAAATTATTTTACTCTCAAAAAGCATTGAAAAAAATATATATTAATGAATTAAGGTCAAGATAAACTCCTGCATGCGGTTTCCGATTGATAATGAACAGATTATTTTCGTCGTAATAAAAAGTACAGTACAAATTTTTTTATCAGGAACGCAAAAGAAAATTAATACGGTTTCTGGGGTCTTGGAACCAAAGTGGATAGATGGAAGAGAGTGTTCTGTAGTTCAATTGATTCATCATTTCATGTCACGATCTGAGATCCTCTTACATGGTGGAGGATCTTAACTAGAGTATTTACATTGAAGAAAGTGCTTTGTAGTCCAAGTAATTCATCATTCCATGTAATGATCTGAGATCCCTCTTCATGGTGGAGGTTTTTAACTAGAGTGGATACACGGAAGAAAGTGCTAATAGTCCAGTTGATTCTTCATTTAGTGTCATGATCTGAGATCCTCTTCATGGTGGAGGATCTTGGGGTCTCTTCACTCGTCTTGATTTAAAATATATGAACCCGTTCACTTATATCGATTTATCATTGCTGACTAGTTTAATTCAATAGTTAGTGGGATGTGTAGTGTCCCTCCAATTAACAATTCTACCTTTGGTGGCTTAGACCAGTAAAAGGGGAATGATTTCAACCATCAATTGAAGATGGCATCACACGATTGTCGTTCCACTAGTATATATTCACACTAGTGATTTCACTTTCAATCTAAGACTTCACATAGCAATAATTCATCACGCAAGAGATCAAAAGAAACTAAGCCGAGTCTCAAGATGATGGCACCCTGGATGTGAGCATATTTTAAGCACTTCCTCGTTATGCCTTGACCCTCGAACCATTTCTCAAAAAACCTATGATACAGTGCACCACGAACGTGGGCACAATGCACTTGGAGTCACTGTGAAGAGTATAGGCTACAACTTCTGACATAACTACAAATTAGTACAACTTGTGATGATCAGCTTTGCGATCAACCAAATCATTCTCTTTATAAATTATCATACTCATAGAGGTGGGGGTGGCAATTCATTCCCAGACTAAACTTGAATAAGTAGAAGATTTACTAAAAAAAATCGTACACGACACGAAATTCTAAAACAACACAAATTGACACATTTTCACTCATATTTAATTGAAAAAAGCTCTTTGCAATCACTGGGAAATGACACAAATAGTTAAGACTAGATTTGATATTCCACTAGATAAGAAAGCAAAGTCCCTATTCCACGGAAATGTGACTTGGGTTCAAATTTGTAGTGGCAACATGAAAAATAATGTAGGGAAAAGTACAAAAAAAGTCTTAAACTTTTTGTATTGGTATCAAGTCAATCGTAAACTTTTTAATTGGATTAATTTAGTCTCAAACCTTTTTTTATATTGCTACCAATTTAGTCCATCCGGCTAATTTAAGCCGGAAATTGCTGACATGGCCATTGACGGTCTTATTGGCGCCGCATGGACAAATTTTATAAATTTTAAATATTTTTCAGATTTTTAAAATTATTTATTTTTCTTTTTCCCCTCTCTCTCTCATCGTTGGCCATAGGCTGGTCGGGGCGAGGGCCGTCGTGACCTCGCCGGCCACTGGCGAGGGTGTCGGCCCCCGCCTAGATCTAGGTGAGGGTGCGGTGGCCCTCACCACGGCCAAGCGTGAGGTGTCACGGCTCTCACCACTACAAGTGTGGGCCTTCATGCCCTCGCTTGTGGCTGACAGGGCGTGGAGGCCCTCACCCTTGGCCGGCGAGGGTTTGGGCCCTCGCCTGTGGCCGGCGAGGGCGCAGGGGCCCTCGCCCCAATTAGCTTGTGGCTGGCGATGGTCGGCCGGCGACCTTTGCCGGCCAAGGGGTAAGGAGAAAGGAAAAAGAAAAAAAAAAAAAAGAAAAAAAAAGGAAAAAAAGAAAAAATAAATTTAAAAAATCTGAAAATATATAAAAAAATTATAAAATTTGTCTACGTGGCACCACAAAAGACCACCAGCAGCTATGTTAGCAATTTCCGCTTGACTTGGTACTAATGGGAACGTGGAAAATAATGTGTGTGGAGTCACGGTACTAGACCTTTATAAAGTTTATGTAACAATAAAGTAGAACAAATTAGACATGGCAAAGTGGTATGAACGTGAGAAATAATGTATGTCTCGTCAAATGCGGAGACTTTTCCTCAAACAGCGGGGATGACTTGCTGGGAAAAGAGGTATAAATGCGTTCCAAAAGGAAGTCTTCAAGGTCTTCACAGCTTCTGGAAAGTATAGAAGGAATTTTGAGATAGGTTCAAGGTATGCCAAAGGTACTTCAGTTGATTGATTCAATATCATGTAAAAAAAAGATTTATAATTAGAATTGTAATTTAAGAAAGAAAAACAAAAGGAATGAAAGACTGAATTTACGTCGTGCGGTGCACCGTCCTGAATGAGACAATTTTCCCCATGAAAGCACAAGACGGGGTAATTCACACGCTTAAATAAAGCATTGAGCATGTTAAAATGATTTTGCGATCACCAAAATCATTCTCTCTATAAATTATCATGCTCATAGAGGTGGGGGTGGCAACTCATTACCGAACTAAACTTAAATAAGCAGGAGATTTATTTAGAAAAATCGTACACGATATGAAATAGCTAACTCTAAAATAACACAAATTGACAGCGCTCCAAGAAAAATAAGGAAAGGTCGACAGAGACTCAGCATTTTTTAAAAGGAATTGACAGACATATCTAGACCCGTTAAACGGGTGGGTTGGGTTGGGTTTGGGTCGGGTTATAAATGATCTGATCCAAATCGACCCATTTAACTCATTTATGACCCATTTATTGCAATAAATTTTTTTGATCTATACCTGACCTGACCTATACTCGACCCATATCCGACTCATTTAACAAAACTTGAGAAAGTTGATTTCTTTTATATATATATATATATATATATATTATTTTTTAAAATGGTATTGCTAAAATAGTTTTATACAACACAAATTTAATGGACAATTTTTATTATTTTTAAAATAATTATTTTAAGAAATCGAATTTTAATTATTTTTTATTTTTAAATATAATTTTTCTTTTTTTCTTTTTTTGTTCTTCTTCTTCTTTGGCCGGCTGCTGGCCACGATGACAGCCATAGGCGAGCCTTGAGCTTGCCCGGCTCACCAACGCTGGTGAGCTCCTCTACTTGTGATCTTCTTTAGAGTTTCTATTTTTATGACGTCATGATCTATTGTGCTTTTTTTAACGACATGACACCTATTTCTTTGGCATAGATTGTCATTGCGAAATGACAGAATTAGTCAATGCTCGATTTGATGTTCTGCTGATTAATGACGTAAAGTCCCTTTTCCACGGAAATATGACTTGGGTTCAAATTTGCCGTGGGAACATGGAAAATAATGTGCGTGGAGTCACGGTGCCGGGTCTTCATAAAATTTGTGAACAAAAAGGTAGAATAAATTAGACATGGAAAAGTGGTATGAATATGGGAAATAATGTGTGTGTCGTCAATTGCGGGGTCTTTTCCTCGAACAGTAGGGATGACTTGTGGGAAAGAGGTACGAATGCATACCAGAAAGAAGTCTTCAGGGTCTACACGGCATTTGGAAAGCATAGAAGGGATTTTGAGATAGGTTCAAGGTATGCCAAAGATATGTCAGTTGATTAATTCGATATCACCCAAAAAGAAAAAAAGATTTATAATTAGAATTGCTATTAAAGAAAAGGAACGAAAGGAATGAGAGAAAAAATTTGCGTCCTGCAGTGCCCCATCCTAAGAGAGACAATTTTCACCATGAAAGCGTGAGGTGGGGCAATTCACGGCGTAGGGTGGGTTGGTATATCACATACCCCCATTATAATATGTTAAGCACTTAATAGTAATTTAAAAAAAAAATTATTTTATTAAGTGAATACAAACACATTAATTTAAATAATAAGAGTTAAGCTCAAGACATTGTGATTCTTTCAATAATTATAGAATACAAATAAGTTTATAAAAATTCTAGAAAATGTAATTCTTCTAATAAACGGGGATTGCCAATGGGTGGTCAAGCATGTCTTTTGGCCTTTTAGATTGGAAAAAAGGAGGGTGAAATACTGTACATGAATTATAGCATTAAAAGACCACCTGAAGCTGCATCACTCTTTCAAACGGATTTTGTGGGTCGAATGCATATCAGAAAGAATTCTTTCAGTGTCTAAAGAGCTTCTATTAAAGGTTTTTCATGTGAGGCTGTTTCATGTATAGCTCAAGCTACTCAACCAATACATATCACTTCACTTATTCCTTCTTGCCCTGCCTTCACCACTTAGTACCAATTTAAGCTCATAAAATGGGACACTCGCGTCTCATTTGTGCACAACTCCTTTGTTCTTGTCTTCTTGTGGCTGCCCTCCTCTTGTCGTGCGTTGTTGTCATCGTTTCTACTACTAATGATACAGACAAGCTTGCACTGCTTGCATTCAAGGCAAGAATAACTAGTGACCCATTTGGGTTGCTTAACTCGTGGAACGACAGCACTGACTTCTGTCGGTGGTATGGAGTTAAGTGTGGTCGTCGACACCACAGAGTCATTGTACTGAACCTCCATTCCCAAAGAATCTCAGGACCCATCTCACCTCATATTGGGAATCTCAGCTTCTTGAGGGAATTGAGGCTCCAAAACAATAGCTTTGGCCTTGAAATCCCTTCACAAATTGGCCGACTACGTCGGCTCCAATTCTTGAATTTATCCAATAATTCACTGAAGGGCGAGATTCCAAGGAATATATCAGGTTGCTCAAACCTTGCAAATTTTTACCTCGAGTCCAACCAATTGGTTGGAGGAATTCCATTGGAGCTGGGCTCCTTGTCAAATCTTCGAAAGGTCAGTGTTGCTGTTAACCAATTAACTGATAGAATCCCTTCATCCATAGGCAACTTATCATCTCTGGAGTGGATCTATTGTGCGCTAAATGCTTTGAGTGGGAATATTCCTCAATCTCTAGGTCGACTAACCAATCTACAACAGCTCTTCTTTGGAAGCAACAGGCTTTCAGGTACCATCCCGCCTTCGGTATTCAACTTGTCTTCGCTGGTTCTAATGGATGTTGGTGCAAACCGGATCTACGGCAATCTTCCTGAAGATATAGGAGCCACTCTCCCAAACCTTCAAATGTTTAGCATTATTCAAAACCAGTTCACTGGATTGATTCCCTCGTCGATATCCAATTCCACAAATCTAAGAAAGCTCCAACTTTCACACAATGAGCTCTTCGGGAAAGTTCCTTCGTTGGCGAATCTCCATAACCTTCAGGGGGTTACCTTGCACACTAATTATCTTGGGAGTGGAGGGTCCGATGCAGATGATCTGAGCTTCCTTTGCTCACTAACAAATGCCCCTAACTTAGTGGTCTTGGTGGCGCATCACAATAGATTGGGTGGGACACTTCCTGTATGCATTGGTAATTTTTCCACTACTTTAGAATTCCTAGTACTATATCATAACTCGATATCGGGTGAGATTCCGAGAGGGGTTGGTAATCTTGTGAACTTGCGCAGATTACAAATAAATAACAACTTTCTTTCAGGTCCGATACCATCAGATTTAGGAAACCTTTCGAATCTTGCAGCATTGACCTTGTCAGGCAACAATCTATCTGGCATAATCCCATCCTCTTTGCAAAATCTGCAGAGTCTGATCTTTTTATATCTTGCCGAAAATAACTTCGAAGGGCTGATTCCTTCATATCTAGAAAAGTATCAAAGCTTGGTAGGTCTAGATCTTTCCAGTAACCATCTTAGTGGTCCACCTATATTCCCCATGATTGGAAGCCTCCTCTATTTGAATTTGTCCTCGAACCATTTGAGTAGAGTCCTTCCGATGGAAATTGGCAACTTGAAACATTTTGACATATTGGATGTCTCAGGAAATATTCTAGAAGGTGAAATCCCGAGCAGTATAGGCAATTGTGATGGACTGAGAGTACTACGATTGCGAGATAACCTCTTCCACGGATCCATTGCTCAACCAATTAGCTCATTAAGAAGCATTGAGGAGTTAGATCTTTCCAACAATAGTTTCTATGGTGAAATTCCAAAGTTCTTAGAGGCATTTCAGTATTTGGAAAAGCTGGATTTATCTTACAATCATTTGGAAGGCCCGCTGCCAACTCAAGGAGTTTTTAGGAATGTGAGTGCGACTTTCGTCATGGGAAATGAAAAGCTTTGTGGAGGAATGCCTGAATTTGAGCTCCCTGAGTGCGTCTCTCAAAACTCCAAAAGTAGAGGACAAGTCCATAAGTTAAAACTCACCATCGTCATTGTTTTTGGTCTTCTCGGAGTACTTCTTGTTGTTGCTTCCCTATCCCTATGTTGGTTGAAGCAAAAAAGAAGCAAGCCGATTTCAAGCTCCTTAGATGATTCATTATTGAATCTGTCTTATGGAACTCTTCTAAAAGCAACAGATGGTTTTTCTTCGACTAATCTGATTGGCATTGGAAGTTTTGGGTCTGTCTACAAGGGGTTCCTCCAAGAGAATGGAAATGCCATTGCAGTGAAGGTGCTTGTTTTAACGCAACATGGCGCTCTCAAGAGCTTCAAAGCAGAATGCGAGGCTTTAAAGCGCATAAAACATCGAAATCTTCTAAAAGTCTTGACGGCATGCTCAGGCATTGATTATAAGGGTGATGAGTTTAAGGCTTTAGTTTACGAGTTCATGGTAAATGGCAGCCTAGAAGAGTGGCTACACCCAAATCTAGCTGCAAATGATGCAGATGGGCGCTCGAAGAAATTGAGTCTCGTCCAAAGGATAAACATTTCCATTGATGTTGCTTCGGCATTAGATTATCTCCATAATCAATGTGAAAGCCCAATAATTCATTGTGATCTAAAGCCAAGCAATGTCCTTCTAGACGCTGAATTGGTTGGACACGTTGGTGACTTTGGGTTGGCTAAGATTGTCCACAGATCAATGTCTGACACTAGAGCAAACACGAGTTCTGTTGGTTTAAGGGGAACAATTGGTTATGCAGCTCCGGGTAAACATCTCCCTCACACACTCTCCACCCCCATAAGCTTTAACACCCTATGATTATTAACTTATCCTTCAAGAGACTAATGCCTTTTGTTTTATCAATTCTTAAATAAATTGTTTTATGTATTAAAAAAGTTCTTGTATTTGACATTTCTTACACCACGGCATATGCAAACTGCAGAATATGCTACAGGAAGCCAGGTTTCAAGAGAAGGTGATGTCTATAGTTTCGGCATCTTCTTATTGGAGATGTTCACGGGATTAAGTCCCACTAACGACATGTTCAGAGATAATTCCAATCTTTATAATTATGTTGCTGAATCTCTACCCCAACAAGCTATGGAGATTACCGATCCCGTGTTGCTTCACGAAGGAGAGAGCCATAACGGTTCCCAGGATTTGCTTCACGAAAGATACCGCATATTTCAAGAGTGTTTGGAAACGATGTACCATATTGGACTTGCTTGCTCTGTGGAGGAGCCTAGAAGGCGTATGAGCATCGACAAAGTTGCAACCCAGCTACACTTGATTAGGCAGAAACTTTTTGCAGCTTCTTTACCTAGAGGGATGAGACACGAAAAGCTGACACCGAAAGCAACAAGTTCTTAGTTTCCTAGAATGAATCTTCCTAGTGCTATTCGAGTATGAAAAAGGAAAAAAATGAATGTCTGACTTTCATAACTTCCTAGTAAATCTAAGAAAGGATTGTCCCCCGCATTCCTATTTTAAATGATTAGCCATCGATTCTCCCTTTGTAACATTTTCGGGCAGAATAACATTTTTTGAATCCCATTAAATTTTGTTTGTCCCCACATTTTTATGTGTGACTCGTGAGAATTCTAATAAACCCACATATTTTCAGCCCAGCTATCACATAGGTAAGATTCTCCGCAGGATCGAATAGATAAACTAAGATACTACAAAACAGAGATTCAAATGAATATCTTACTTTTCGATTTTAGAGGGATTCGCGAATGTTGAACCAGCCTATTCAAAAAAAGAAAAGAAAAAAAAAGAACCCCGAACTTGGAAAGTTTTCAGCATTGGAATCACGGGGTTCATCGTTCGATCATTTGTACATTTGAACTTGTGATTCAACTTCCAATCTAGGGCGTGACAAGCACGATAACAATAATTCACCGTACTACAAATCGAACAGCGATGAAACTCATGAGATCGAGTCTCAGGGCGACTGCATCCCACATGTGAGCACATCCTAAGCCCTTCCTCTAACATGCTTCAACCCAGTTCAAGCCACTCTTACAAAAACCTATTGACCAGGTGCAACTCCGGTGCAGGCACATGACACTCGAAATCGCTAAGAAGAGCATAGGCTAGAGCTCATAACTGTAAATCTACATGCGAGTGCCAATTTCCAATATCACCATAATTGCAAGTAAAAATCAGTTATAGCTCTCAAAGATTGGCTAGGATTAATAGTTATCGTCCCTTAGCTATGTCACGATGCAAGCCGTAACCATCTCGAAGGCAATGTCCCAATTTACGAAGTGCGTCGATATGGCAAAGGGAGGCAAGTCGGAGCGCATAGGGCCACTCTGGCCGCAAGATCATTGCGATTCCTTGGTTGGCCGCTGCCGTTGAATTGGATTAGGGCCAGTGAGAACAATGAGGGAGCGTGAGATTGTATAGCGGCCTTTGCCATCAAGGACAGCCAGCACGCTCTTTTTCTCAAGCAATAGAATCGGATCTACAACGAAGGTTTAAGAAAGAAAGCTGGACATGCATTTTTTCTCCAAATATCACATCGACACTTAGTCTATCATGATGTTAAATATACAGTAGCCGTGAACAAAATAATTTCCTTTTTCCAATTCTAATTTTTTTCTCCAAATATCATATCAATATGTTTTTCACAAGCAATAGATGGCAATGGATTTTATATGAATGTAGCGTCCCTTCGATTAAAAATTCTAATTTTTAGGTTAATTTTCAAACATTACATTGAAGCAAAAACTTGTTTTAGTCATGACCACAAGCAGTGGTTTGCATCGGAGGTGAAATACTAGAGCTTGAAGTTTTGGGATTTGATTGGTCTTGTTGCCAACTGCTTATATAATTGCTGCTCTGTTTTTATTTCTGGTCCTTGATGTCCACGAGCTAGTCAATTATGCAGAAGCAACAGTAACTTCTCTTGTTGACATCACTATTAAAAAAAATTGAGTTAATTTATCTACTTGCGAGGTCAACTAGTACAGCCGACCGGGCAAGAATTCGAATGAATGGCATTAGTAGCTAAAATAACCAAAAGGCTTGGCATTTTTCTGTTATTTTAATCTCCTATGGTTCATAATGTTAATCATGTGGAAACTATAGGGAAAGGAGGAGAAATAGTTTATGCAACTCTTTCTTGAGGATTTCCTGACCTCGTTATGTTTGGAAGGTATTCCGCTCAATATGGTCACTAAGTATGGATGTTAGTATGTTACAGTGAAGCAGCCGGTTGTTTGGTTGGGCAGTGGCCTCTACAATTCGACTCGATCTCCATTTCTCATGACTTTTTGCTTCCTTTTTTCTCACTTTTCCTTTTGTTGATGAAACTTCCTCTAGAGCGATTCGTCCATCCAGTCCAGTATCATATTACTACGCTAGTTAGTAGTTAAAACTTCCAAATATCCAACGTTCTGGCTGCTGTCTTTTCCTGTTCATACACAAGCATCTAACTCAATCTTGTATCCTGTCCACAGGCGCACTTCACGAGCTGTGATATTCCCCGTTACAAGGAGATAAACAAATGATTCCGGCAATGCAATTATAAAAGGTTACCAAGGAAAATATCTGAACAGAAGGTTGCGTTACATAATTATTCATTTGAGTTGAGACAGCAAATACGGAAGACAACAGAGTTTGAATATAGGATGAAATCCTATCTGATGGGTACACTCCCCCAGTTAACAGCAAATTGTTCAAATAGGAGATTGTTGACAACCCCTTTCACGTTTAAAACAAAAAAGGAAAATCAGGGTTTTGGAATAGTTTTACCCTCAGTTTCTCGATTTGATTCTGCACAGACTGCAGAACTCGGTTTCCCCAACAATATCAGCTAAAAGAGCTTTGTGTTCCTTCTCCAAGGTCTTAACATCCATTACCCTTAGCTCTCCCTGCATTGAACCACAGAAAACAACAGATGTTGAGACATAAATACAACCAAGTACAATCAATAAAAAGTCCTGGACCTGCACTTTAAGGATCCATTTTAGAAGCATGTTCAGCAGATAAGCCGAACCACATTAATAGAACTTCAAGTTGCCTATGTCATAATAATTCGGTTCATTGAAACAAAATGCAGATATTCCACATAGGTATTGCATGAAATATAAAGTATTGAGGTGATCGAGTATAATCCGTACTTGACAACACCTATTGTCTTGATAAACACCTAAAACTCATCTGACTTGCTTTTCATTTTCATCTGCAATAAGAGGAGTTGCACGAGCACCATTAGTGTTCATGGAGAAAGATGATGAGCTGCAAATTGAGGATATTAACTCCTAGTGTTTAGTTGCCTCTAAACAACCGCTTCTATATTTCATCATTACAATAATGGCTTCTATTGTCCAAGTGATTAAAATTATACATCACTCTCATGGCACAAGGCGAAATTAACAGATGTAGATGGAAGCATAAATACAAAATCAAACAATAGCCCCCTTGTAGGTATCAGTTATAGAGATCAGGCATGCCATTTAAATGGAGGCTGCTCTGTGGCAGTTTCCTGCTAGATTATAAATTGAAATGGAACATGCTTCATTCAGGACCACAAGTTGGCATGCTCTATTCTTTAGTGCTTATCTCTCAAGATGAGCGTTGTAGTGCATATCAACACGTATCCGCCCTTACCTTTGACAATGAGGTAAAAATCATTTTAACAAGGGAAACGAAATCAACACATTGTGGAAATTAGATGTGGACTACTTAGCTGCAGAATTTTCTGCAGCTAGCTTAGCTTTTATTCTTTGTATTGCGTCAAGTTTTGCTTTGGCAGAATCCACACTAAAGATCAGTTCCTTGCTTGGTTCATTGTTCTGTCAGATCAGGCATTTAAGTAACTACTCTGTTCAATGAATATAATTCTGTTGATTTTAGTTTTTCATCTTTAAGTACCACCTTATCGGTAAGCAGGTGATTGGAAAGTTTGCCTCTTTTTGCGAAGGTATCAGCATTAGATATCAAAAGTAAACCGTAATGGATGTTTTGTAACACATAACCTTACGATGCCCTCAGTACAGGGAGCATGGCTCCTAATTGTATCTGCTTACTGGCGCTTACATGCAGGTGATAAGTTTTCTTGGTGTAGATCCTGCCTTACGTTGAAACATCAGATTACGATGACAAGATGAAGCAACAAATGGCCCAACAACACCAAGGACTAGACTAGTAATGTGGCTTTAATGATGGACACAGTTGAGTAATTGACTACCTCTGCTTTACTAGGTACATTGACAGTGCTCCAGCCAAAAATAAGGAAAGGTTGACAGAGACTCAACAATTATTAAAGGGAATTGACGAACTTGTCTCAATGATATACTTGTCAAACTAAACTCATACCAATGTAAAGAAAAATGAAACCATTCTTGTTTTAAGTGTATCGCCAATGATGATCTATGCTGAAGAAATAGGTGTCATGCTGTGATAAAGCACAATGGATCGCAATATTGATGTTGAAAATGCACATGCTGAGATCTGGGTTAGATGCTTTCTAATCAAGGGCATATTGTCTCCCTAATGTAAACACTACTCATTTTCCATTGATTTAATAAATTGTTTTACTCTCAAAAAGCTTTGAAAAAAATATAGTAATGAATTAAGGTCAAAATAAACTGCTGCATGCATTTTCTGATTGATAATGAACAGACTATTTACTTCGTAATAAAAAGTATAGTACAATTTTTTAACAGCAACGCAAAAGAAAATTAATACGTTTTCTGGGAACCAGAGTGGATAGATGGAAGAGAGTGCTCTGTAGTCCAATTGATTCATCATTTCATGTCACGATCTGAGATCCTCTTCATGGTGGAGGATCTTAAGTAGAGTATTTACATTGAAGAAAGTGGTCTGTAGTCCAATTGATTCATCGTTTCATGTAATGATCTGAGATCCTCTTCATGGTGGAGGTTTTTAACTAGAGTGAATACACGGAAGAAAGCGCTATGTAGTCCAATTGATTCTTCATTTAATGTCATGATTTGAGATCCTCTTCATGGTGGAGGATCTTGGGGTCTCTTCACTCATCTTGATTTCACATGTATGAACCCATTCGCTCATATCGATTGATCATTGCTGACTAGTTTAATTCACTGGTCAGTGGGTGTCACGCCCCAAACCCCGGGCACGCGAACATCCCACAATGGTTGACAAATTTGCAACGTCCTAGGACGCGTTGCCGATCCATTCTTTTTATCTTTCAATTAAACACAAGCAGAAGCATTTGATATAAACAACACCCAGTCAATCATAACAAATATAATAGGGATAGCATGAAAAACACCACAACATCAAACCAAACACTTCAATTACAAATTTACTGTTAACCTTAGGAAGTTTAGTGATTACAAGCCCTTACACCGGCAACTTCCAACCAACCAACAAAACCAACAGTGGGTCAGGGTTAACCTAAACTTCACTAACGCCAAGCTAATCTCTCATCTCCAAAGGGACCCCGAACCGAGCATGACGATTCTCCATATCACAGGCCTGAAAAATATTAATCAACAACGGGGTGAGATATAAATATCTTAGCGAGTTAAAAACCTAAGCCTCAACTAGGATGCTAATTTGTCTCGAAGGCGGCTTGAACATGCAACATTATATCAACGACAGATCAATAGCAAAACAAACCTTGCTTTGCCTTAACTATAAACATGGTCTAGCAATTGACCCCAAAGACAAATATTAAAGCCGTCAAATAACTCGCAGGCATCCTTATCTCGCCTTGGCACATCCCTGCTTATAAAAATTCACATATGCCTCATGCGACTCATATATATATCCATGCCATACGTGTGCAAGTCATAACATCACTCTCAGACTGTGCATTAGCACTCATTCATTTTGCACACGTGGCGTCTCAAGAATATCATGGCATTCCATACTACCATGCTATTCTCAAGACCATAATTCCATATTATTACGACCCCTTGGGCCACGGCCACCACAAGGGTTGGTGGTCTTCCGGCATGACCGGGTATCGTCCCCCGATGCTTAGTCGGGCACAACAATGTCTAGAACCCTCGCCTAGACAGCATTTCATAAAGGAGCATCGGTCCGGCCTCAACCGCGACTCGGCATCCCGACCCCTGCCGAGCATCCAATAAACATCGGGCATCGCCTCCAAACTCCTGTTAGGTAACGGGTTCAATTAAGTGACCACTCAAGCATGCTAATACTCAAATCAATTTTATCTGTCATCAATTAGTTCAGTGTAAAAGATTTTGTGCTCAAATAACAAATCTCGGAAAATCTTTACAATTAAAATTCCGGTGAAATAATCACATGTGGTCATATACTTAAAATCAACCCGCCAAACTTTGCATGGTTTCATTATAAAACCCCATTGCTCCATTTAGCATATAAAACATGGCATCCAAACATGACGTCTCAAAGTTTGCCATTTTCTTGTAAGTAAAATCTTCTTTGAAAATAGCATTTAGAACTTATGATTTGGGCAATCAACATCATGGCATAATAAGCTCAAACAATACGTATTATGCATAAATTCATCCAATAAATCAAGTACAAAACCCATAAAAATCATCACTTATCGCCCTATTGTGATAGCCTATCAACCTTAAACGGATAGCTTATCGCCTATTTAGCAATAGCTTATCGCTTATTTTCCGATAGCTTATCACCCCTTTGGTGATAGCTTATCATCAATTTCTCAATAGCTTATCATCCCTTTGGTGATAGCTTATCACCTATTCTTGATAACCTATCAAGTCCACTTATCACTTATCGCGATAACCTATCAAGTCTATTTATCACCTATTGCTATAATCTATCAAGTTCACTTATCGCCTATCGTGATAATCTATCAACTAAACCATACTAACTACCATTAGCCTTAGTCTAAACCACCCCTATATGCTATTAATAGCCTAATCAAAGATTAGGAAGTTAACTCACGGTTTTACGGTGACGGCAAACTAACGGCGACGGTGGCGTGATGGTGACGAGAACGTGGAGCTCACGGTTCAAACGGAGGTACCACAACAGCGGCAGTAGCCTGAGCTCACGGCCAAGGAAGCTTGGTGGCTTGGTGGTGGTCTGGCGTTGATGGTGGCTTGCGGCTTGAGGGATGGCAAACGGTAAGGCGGCATGGTACGACGACGTAGGGCAGCAAACCGAGAGAGAAAGAGAGAGGAATGGGTATGAGATGAGAGAGAGGGATGAAGGAAAATTCGTCCAAAGGGAGGGGTAGAGAGAGAAAGTGAGAGAAATGAGGGAAAAAGAGGAAAACTTGGGGAAGAAGTTGGCTTATTAATGTCCCTTGACTTGAAGTCCTAACTTGGGGAGCAAGAGCACATCTTGGCCCTCCATTCCAACTTGGGGAGCAAGGGTAGATCTCAACCACACCATTGCCTAAACTTAGGAAGCACACAATTGACTAAACTTGGGGAAGTAGAAAGGAGAGAGAAGTGGGTCTGCCTTTGCATTAATGCAAGTTGGAATTGACTAAAGTATAGCCCAAGTGCCAAAACTTGGCATGGAGGGACACTTAAGTGTCAAAATTTTTGAGAGGGACACTTAAGTGCCAAAATCGAAGCAAAATTGACCATTTAAGTGCTAATCCGGCCAAAATCCAGCCAAATTATTGACGTGCCAATTTTCCGGTGAGGTGAGTGCAAAACAGTGTCGTTTTGCACGCTAATGTGGCTAGAAAATGCAAAAATGACGTCATTTTGTCTATGATGTGATAAATAATTAATATAAAAATTAATTAAATTAAATTAAAAATTAAATTTATTTAAAATATTTTAAAAAATAAAAAACTTAAAATTTAAAAACTTAAGATTAAAAAAAAAATGGGAGGAGCCGAGAGGAAAGTGGTTGAGGGCTAAGCCCTCATTGCTGTCGCCTCCCCGCCGTCGTCAAGAAGGGTAGGCGACGGAGGGGGGAGGGTCGGCCGGCGGGTGGACCTTGGCCGACTGGCGGCGAGGGCTTGCGAGCCCTCGTTGGATCTGAGCGAGGGCCGCGACCCTCGCCCCAGATTTGGGCGAGGGCTCGTGGGCCCTCACTGCTTTCTTGCCGTTGTCAGGAAGGGCCAACAACGTTTGGGAGAGCGTCGGCCGGGGTTGCTAGGCCTTGGCTAGGGGCGGCGATGCCGAACGACCGACGGCGAGGGTCGATGGCCATCACCGGATCTGGGCCAGGGTTGACGAGCCCTCGCCCAGATCAGGGGTGAGGGTTGTGGCCCTTGCCCAGATTCGGTGATGGCCACCGACCCTTGCCTCAAATTCAACGAGGGCTCACGGGCCCTTGTTGTAGGTTGGCCAGGGGCTGGCAATCTGGGCGAGGGCTCGCGAGCCCTTGTCGCCGGTCAGCCAGGGGTCGGCGACCTCGGCCGACCCTCCCCCCGTTGTCGCTGGCCCTTCCCGTTGGAGGCGGGGAGGCGGCGCCTGCGAGGGCTTAGCCCTCAGCCGCCTTATTTTAATAAATTTAGTTTTAAATTTAATTTAATTAATTTTATATTAATTATTTACCATGTAGATACAAAATGACGTCTTTTTTGTATTTTTTAGTCACGTCAGCGTGCAAAATGATGCCGTTTTGCACTCACCTTACCGGAAAATTGCCACGTCAGCAATTTAGTTGGATTTTGATCGAATTGGCACTTAAGTGATCAATTTTGCTATGATTTTGGCACTTAAGTGTCCTTTTCAAAACTTTTGGCACTTAAGTATCCCTCCGTGCCAAGTTTTTGCACTTGAACTGTACTTTAGTTAGTTGGAATTATTGCCCTATGCTCATGATGGCTATTTTGGCTTGGGGAGCAAGAAGAAATCTCAACCATTCAATTGCCTTGGCTTGCCCTCCAAGCTTGGGCGTGTGGCCCTCCCCCTCCGATGTAAGAGCAGTTTCGAGTAACTTTTGAAATAAATGTCATTAACTTATCAAAAGGATTTGAAAAATTATGAAAATTTAATATGTTGTAGAAAAGATCTTAAATAACATTTTTCATGAAGTAAAAAAAAGCCCAATTCATTTTTTATAAAGAGCAGCAAATCACCAAAGACAACCCAACGTTTTGTCCTTCGGACAGATTCAACAACCGCAGAAGAAAATTCATTTTGACATCCAAATCTTCATAAAATACTTTGAAATTTTATTATATTGTAGAAATAAATGTCATCTACAAATTTTGTGAAGGTATAATGTTCATATTCCAAAGGGAAAATTTTATATAAAATTAATAAGACAAATAGGTCATTATTTTACTGCACTGGGCAGTTTTCACACGGTAAAATAATAGGCTTTCGTACCAATCATTACACCTCAGAAAAATATGAAATTAAATTATGTTATACATCAAGATTTTTGAACAACTTTCATGAAGGAAGTTTCTCTAAATTCAAACCATGAAAAGTTCTATAAAATCGGAAAACAATGATGGTCCAGGAATTTCGAAAACTGGAATCAAAGTAGAATTTAGGAAACCAAAGGTGGCAAGTCTTCTTCCAAGACCAAAGTCTTTGTCTCTTGTAATCATGGCTTCTAGAGGGCATTAATGAATCAAGACTTTGAAGGCAAGCCTAAAATTAGGCTTCTAGAGGCTAGGTTACTATTCACACGAGTTGCTATTCACGCACACTACTCATGCACATAGGGTGTGGGTTTGGGCTTGGGCTTAACTTATCCAATTTGAGCCTTTAATTTGGGTGTGAGGCCTATTGGGCATTCGCTTGGCCCAGCTCCCTTTTCCGGCTTTCAATTCTCAACCTACTAATCCTTATCCAAAAATTAATGCTTACCGACAAATTGGCTAATAAATGAGGCAATGTCCGATAGGTTGATCTTGGAATCCTTTAGAGTTTGATACCTGGAATTAGATTAAAATCATGGTTGAAATCGATCAAATGCAACTTTAATATGACCTAAACTATCGAGTGGCTTTTAGAGGTTTCCAAGTGTTTAACCCATGGTCAATAATTTTCGATCCACGTTTGTGCCTCTTCTAATTATGGATAACCCTCGATTATCATATAATCGCGAGGAATCAATTACTCACCCTGAATACAAGATCAATAGAAAATTAGTTTATTGTCGTTTGCAACAAGCATCATAATTGTGCGGAATCACCTGCAGTCCGACTACGTACCTCTATCGAATCGATTTATATCCTCACTAATTGACTTGTAATAGTGTAGTATTGTCCTTTGTCAATCCTTTTGGTCGAGCAGTTTATCTCCGATTGAATTCTTTGGTTATTCGTGTTTTAATTCTCTGTGGCCTTTCTCAATAGATTAGTTAACTCATAAGTGATCAGTTCAGAGTAAATTCTACTATCAGTGTATTGATGAAATAATCATTGCATATATCTTGAGAATGGTTGAATTTCAGGATATCATAGTGGGAAGTGTAGGGTCCCTCCAATAAACAATTCTACTTTTGGTTGGGAGGTCGCAAGCTTCATATTAGAGCAGTAAAAGGGGAATGATTTCAACCATCAATTGAAGATGGCATCACACAATTGTTGTTCCACTAGTATATATTCACACTGGTGATTTCATTTTCGGTCCAAGACTTTACATAAGAGCAATAATTCATCACGTAAGAGATCAAAAGAAACTAAGCCGAGTCTCAAGATGATCGCACCCCGGATGTGAGCATATTTTAAGCACTTCCTCGTTATGCGTCGACCCTCGAACCATTTCTCAGAAAACCTATGATCCAGTGCACCACGAACGTGGGCACAATGCTCTTGAAATCACTATGAAGAGTATAGGCTACAACTTTTGACATAACTACAAATTAGTACAACTTGTGATGATCGGCTTTTGTTTTAATCCTCTGCCTCCTCCTTCTCCTTCCTTTGCAACTTAAATAAAGCATTAAGCATGTTAAAATGATTTTGCGATCACCAAAATCGCAAAATCATTCTCTCTATAAATTATCACGCTCATAGAGGTGGGGGTGGCAATTCATTACCAAACTAAACTTGAATAAGTAGGAGATTTATTGAGAAAAATAGTACACTACAAGAGATAGCTAATTCTAAAATGACACAAATTGACACATTTTCACTAATATTTAATTGGAAAAAGCTTTTTGCAATCACTGGGAAATGACACAAATAGTTAAGACTAGATTTGATGTTCCACTAGATAAGGATGTAAAGTCCCTTTTTCTACAGAAATGTGACTTGGGTTCAAATTGGCAGTTGGAATATGGAAAATAACGTGTGTGGAGTCACAGTACTGGACCTTTTAAAATTTATGAACAAAAAGGTAGAACAAATAAGATATGGCAAAGTGGGGCAGAAATCCAGCACAAGTGCCATAACTTGGCACGCCGGGACACTTAAGTGCCATAACTTCAAAACAGTACACTTAAGTGCCACTTTTTTTTTTTTTTTCAAGTGGGACACTTAAGTGCCACCTCCGGCGACCCTTGCCGGAAATCCTACGTGGCAATATTTTATTCTTATTTTTTGCCTACGTGGCTCGCCGGAGAGCTGAGTCGGCTCTCACTCACTAGAAACGACGTCGTCTGCATAATAAAAGCCCCAAATCTTCCAAAAACGACGTCGTCTCCCCAAATGCCCCAAATCTAAAACCCTAAATCGGCCAAAATCCCTATTGAAGTGCTCGAATTGAAGTCTTGAACCATAATTTTCATTTGCCCAAAATTCCTTCGTCGAATCTTCGAAATGGAGAGCAGGACTCGCAGCAGCGCCTCAATTTTCTCTCACCGAAGCGAAGGAGAAGGCCAGCGTTTCTGTTTTTGTGGGTTACCGAGTCCAAGAAGAACATCGTGGACTCAAATCAATCCCGGGAGAAGATTTTATGGATGCGCCCGATATAAAGAAGCGTCGAAGTGCAAATACTTCAAATGGATCGATGAGAAGTTCTTTGACCGAGCCACAAAAGTGATATTGGATCTACTTCATAAAAGACAGCAATCTCCATCTGTGTTCGTGGACGACTTGGACGATGTTGACTCAATGCAAGCTCAAGTGTCTTCAGTTAAACTTTTGAAGAATGAAGTCTCAATGCACGCTCAAGCATCTTCAACTAAACCTTTCAAGAATGAAGTTCCAATGATGAAAATTGAACGAAAGTGTTACCAAGCGTGTATTATGGTGTTGTTTTGTTGTCTATTGTACTTTATGATGAAATGTAAAGTACTTGAAAATGAGAAAAAGTTTCTCCGACTGCCATAGTTAAAAATGGTGTTGTTCTGGATTAAACGTTGGGTTTTTTCTTTTTGAAAGATGCGAAGAAGTTTGTGTTGTGGAACAAGATCATTGTTGCTTTGTTGTTGTTTGTGCTGTCGTATGGACTTGCCATAAGTTTACCATCATCTTCTCTGTTTTGATGCAGACCAACATATACACAAGACCAACATGAGTAATTACCCGAGTGCCATAAGTTGTATTTAGTAATCACGTAAGTGCTAGTCGCGATGAAAAAAGGATCACTTAAGTGTCAAGTTATTGTTAAAGTGATCGGTTAAGTGTCACTTGTAGTTAAAAGTGAACGGTTAAGTGCCAAGTTTTTTTAGAATATGATCAGTTAAGTGCCAATTTTTTTGTGGGTTTTCTGTAAAAATTGCGCCAGCTACCAGCACCGGCGACACCACCAACCATCACCACTAGCCACACTACACACTAGGCGCTCCAGCCACCACCATGCTGGTGGTGTTGCCGTACAAGATACTAGTGCAAGCTGAGCCTTGCACTAGTTTGCACCAGTACACATGGTGTAAGATGTGCAAATTGCACACTTGTACCAAGTGTAGGTGCAGCTGCTTAAGCCTATAACCCCCACCACAAACCAATAATCACCAGGTATCACCACCAGCCACACCAACACCCCAACCACCACATTAGCACCCTAACAACAAACTGACTACCACCAAACATCACCATCCACCATCACCATACACCAAAGACTCCGGCTATCACCACGAACACTAACGAAGAAGAACAAGTAAAAGCAAAATCCATGATAAACAACAACATAAATTGACAAGCAGCGCAAGATCATTTCATTGATATTTCATCAAGTCTGAGTCTGACAACATCAATGAATGACAAACTAAAGAAAAAAACAAAAGATAACCATCCATAGAATTTCTATATGCACGACAACATCATCGTTTACATAACTGTTTTTACTCCTAAGCTCCACAAATCCTATCACATCTCATCTCATCAATCAATATGCACGACACCCCCGTTCGTCCTCCTTTCGATGGGCCTTTCACTTGATTCATAATTCTGGCACTCTTTCTAACAGGACGTGCAACTTCTTCTTCAACCTTCTCAGTATCCACTGACTCAGATGGAGCTGCAAATGTCCTAGGCCGAATTGAATCAAAAGGAGCTGGAGCTGGAGCTGGAGCTGGGTTCTTTCTCTTATTTTTTGTTGGCACAGTTGATGTTGATGTTTTCTTTTTTGTTGGTGCAGCTGTCGATTCTTGAGTTGGGCCTGAGATAAGAACTTCTGAACTTCTCCCAGGCTACAAAAAAACAATAAATTATTAGCGAAAATCTACAGCATAAATTAAATTAAATGCAGCCAATAAAACTTACATTGAGAATGACTGTTACAGTACACTTATCTGTATAAAGGCCATAGCCATATTGTCTTAACCTCTTCCCAAGTGCCCCTTTTGTTTGAATAGGGGCGTCACTTTTAGGAACTTGTGATTTGTTGCCCCTTTTTCCTGCTTTCTTGGGCCCTTTAACTATAGCCGGGGCTTCTTCGACCAATTGTGCTGGGCGTCTTCTAGATGGCCTTTGTGTACCTGCCCCTTCACTTGGCCTTGTTCTAGTTGTCCTTCTGTGTAGCCCTTCAACTTCAGTGACACCTCCTTCTGTTGGTGGTGGTACTGGTGGTGGTACTTGTGGTGCCGCTTGCAGTGATTCTTCTGGTGGCTCCTGTGATGATCCTTGAGGTGGCTCCTGTGATGGCCCTTCAGTTGGCAGTTGAGTTCCAACTTGCTTTCTTCGAACTTGAGAAAGAGGCCAAAAGATGCCATAAATATAATATCGAGACATATAATAATAAAAACTGAATACAAATTGGTTGAATTTAGCACTGGGTATTTCTTTCATTTCTGAAGAACAGGACGATCGACCGCACCGGCCGTGATGCTTTGCTTGGGCTAATCCTTCAGCTGGCCCTGATGCTGCTTGGGTGAATCCTTCAGCTGGCCGTGATGCTGCTTGGGCCAATCCTTCACCTGGCTGTGTTCTACCTTGCCTTCTTCGAACAGGCTGTTCAGTTTCATGACTTACTAAGGTTCTTCTTGTGACCTAACAAACACATTACATACAAGGCCAAATAGGATATTATGTACATTTTTATGATAAACGACAAAAAAGCAACATAAACATAAAATAAATTTCATGACTTACTGGGGTTCTACTTGTTGATTGAAGAACAGTCGACTCACTTGGCCTTGCTGTGTGCATTTCTCCAACTGTCTCTTCACTAGGCCCTTCACCTTGCCTCAACCGTTGTTGCTTCCTCAATTGACAACCTTTAATATTGTGGCTTGTTAGGTGACAATAAGAGCACGTGATCTTTGCACCCTGCCTGCTCATTCTTTGCTGACCCGAGACCTCTCCCTCCGCCATTCTTCGTCTTCGTTTTGTCATTCCAATTGTCTTCTTCAGTGGCAAAGGTTGAGGTGCTTCATGATCCGTGGGCTCCCAAAACTTGCTACTTCTAATTGGCTGCATCATGAACTGATAGGAAGCAATATATTTTGATTTATGGTACCAATCATCGATGTAATCATTTGTATTGTCGCCCTTCAACTGGATGGCACATATGGCATGTGCATAGGGAATTCCACTGACTTGCCATGCTCTACATGAACACTTCCTACTTCCTAGATTGACAACATACTTATCTGCACCCTTCATTATCTCATATCCGTCATCTCCATTCCAAATGGGATGACAATGCGTACTTGCAGCCAAGTTCTCATCCAATTTCTTCACAATCCTAGGACCATATTGTCTTGTCCACTTTGCAGCCTCATCTCTTTGTTTCTGCAGCTGAGTCATAACCGCAACTCGTATATCTTCGAGCATTGATATGACTGGTTTGCATCTGGCATCTATTATCTTCGAATTAAATACTTCACAAATGTTGTTGTCGACGTTATCGCACTTGAACTCCTCACTCAAGAATGCCTGCACCAATGCTTCGGTTCTAGTTGAAATAGGGTAGCACAACCTTCCTTTGTCAACTGAAGCAGTCCTTCTTTGGCTATTCTAAAGTCAGCCATGTTTGCATTCTTTGCTAATTGCCAAAATTGCAATTGCAGCTTATCCCCTTTATAGTTCTTTGCCCAATTTCCGTATATGTGCCGCGCACACATTCGATGTTCAGCATGGGGCAACAACTCGACTACTGCCGGAACCAATCCCTGCAATAATTCAAAGTAAGAAATACTAGAGCAAATTACATGTTCATATTACAAAGCAAAGCAAACTATTGACTAAATTTTTCAAAAAGCAAGCATTACCTTCTGTTGGTCGCTCGTGAAGGCCCACCCTTCCCCGTTTGTTATCTCCAAGTCAGCCATAAGATTTTTCAAGAACCAGGACCAATTATCCTTGTTCTCAATCTTTACAATAGCCCAAGCTAGTGAGAACATTTGGTTATTCGCATCTCTTCCAATCGCTGCCAACAATTCTCCCTTGCACAAGCCCTTCAAGAAACAGCCGTCCAATCTTATAATCTGTCTACAACCAGTTAAAAATCCTCATCTGCATGCATCAAAGCACACATAGAACTTATCGAACTTGGTCCCATGATCAGGAAGCGGTCTCTCAATCACCTCTACATACACTCTACTTGTAGGGTTTTGCAGCCTACACTCCCAAGCATACTCCCACACCTACCCATATTCCTTAGCATACTGACCAATAAGTACCTTTATCACCTTTTGCTTTGCTCTTTTGCACTGATTCCTAGATACATTGATGCCTACACGCTCCTTCACCAGCATCCTAAAGTTAGCAAGTTTCAAGTTGGGCATCACCTTGATCAGATTGAAGAAGTGCTTGGACAACCATGCACTTGTTACCCTTTTGTTTTGAAAATTAATGGAACAAGTGTGTTCCTCTTGGTAGGCTCTAATTTGAAAAGACCCACTCTTCTTAACAAACGCACCGTAAATCTTCCATGGACAGTTTTGTTGCGAACACCTAGCTCTTATCAATATTTCTTTGTGCAGCAATGGAGTTCTTCAGTATAGCTTCCCTAAATTGTATCGCATCATGGAATTTCATACCTACTGACAAAGTAGGAGACGCAACAGATGGATCATAGGAAGGAAACTTACTTTTCCTTCTACGCACAGCTCGTTGATCTTCTTCAACTTCGTCCTGGGAAGTTGCGGTGTCGATGCTTTCTTCATAATCTGTCTCCAGGACCTGGCTAGCAACAACAATATCTGCAGGGCCTTCGTCTCTGTTTGGATGAACAGCTACATGCAAAGTTGCAAAATCTATCTGACAAAAAGTCCATTTGTTTTTTCCTTGACTGTGTAAGCTCCTCATCGTCGGCGTCACTTAAGATTAACAAATTTGCAGCTTCAGCAGCCAACCCTTCATCGTCATCGTCATCATCACCGTCACTGGATTCAGCTACTTCCCAATCTAATTCAGTGATGGTGACATCACCCATGTCACAATCGCTCTGGTGAACAGCATCTGCGCCCCCCTCCTCCCCATCCTGTCCATCATGAACTACTTCATCTCCTCCTTCTCCTACTTGGGTGGTATCTCTGTCATCATCTTCGTCCTCACTATTGTTTTCAACAAACACTTTCGCCTCTTCGCCATGAAGATAATGATATAAGACATCCCTAAAACCATTATCATCTTCCAAAACTCTCAAACCATCTCTCAAGCCTTTCCCAGAAACACGATCAAGGTAACTTTTGTACTCTACAAGGCAAAAATGTCACTATATCCCTAACAAATCTAATATAAGATGTCTTCTTTATATTTACAAAGATAGTACCCTCATTCCCCCCTCATACTCCCACTCATCCTCCCCAATCACAAAATCTCCACCATAGTAAACGATGACAGCAACATAGTCTTTATGCGCCATTTCTGCAACAAAAGAGGACAAATATACAATTAACTTTTGGGACCACATTCACAAAGAACAGACAATTGCAAGTGGAGGTCCCTACACTCTTTATTAAAGAAAAGAAAAGAAAAGAAGAAGAGAGAGGAAGATGCGGTCAGACGACAGCTACAGCTTGAAAACAAGAGGCCTCAGGACAAGGACAAATAAAAATAAAGATGGGACCCGACAACTGTTTTGATTATGCCGTCGCATTTCTTTAAAATATGGAGAGATTCCTCAGCATGGGTCCTCAACAATGCAATTTATTAAAAAAATATCCAGAAGTCCCCATCCCCACAACCTTCGATTCGAACATGTGCAAAGTCCAATACTCTGAACCCTAACAATCACCAATCATCGCACATTTCACATCCGACCACTACAAATTACTTTCGCACATCACAATTCAACACCCTGAATGAATCACACATCACAGTGGATGAGGCGACGTCGAGCCCTACACCGAGCCCTAATTTTCCCCCCGCCGAGCCCTACACCGAGCCTATATTTCAATGCCGCTCCTAAACTGTCAATTCGAACCCCCCAATAGGATTGTAGCACTACATCTCAGCCATAAATCTCACATCAAGCCTGACCTTTCCTAGCCGACCCCCAAATTTGAAGTCCGAGCCCTAATAAACGAGTCGGAGCCCTAATTTCACCATAGGGGAGAGGAAGAAGAGAAAAAACCTGAGCAAATCGACGACGGTGAGCGATGACGGCGCTCGACGACGGCGAGCGACAAAGGCGAGCGACGACGGCGAGCGATCACTTGCGAACGGCGAGCTGTGAATGGCGATGGATGGAGAGGACGTCAGACCTAGTGTGAACTGACGAAATGTTAAAATCCAAATAAACCAAACGACGTCGTTTAACACTAACGAAAAACGACGTCGTTTAGTTTGGCCAAATGCACAGTGGATGGGGCGACGTTGTTTTCCTCCTCCACGTGTGTTTTTTTTTTTTTTTAAAAAAATTGCCACATCGATTAAGCATGTCGCCGGAAAATGTCACGTCTGCATTTTGGCCGGTTTTTGGCCGGATTGGCACTTAAGTGTCCCATTTTACTCCGATGATGGCACTTAAGTGTACCATTTTAAAGTTATGGCACTTAAGTGTCCCGGCATGCCAAGTTATGGCACTCCAGGTGTCCTCACCTCGGCAAAGTGGTATGAACGTGAGAAATAATGTGTCTCGTCAAATGCAGGGTCTTTACTTCAAACAGCGGGGATGACTTGCTGGGAAAAGAGGTATGAATGCATTCCAAAAGGAAGTCTTCAGGGTCATCACAGCTTCTAGAAAGTATAGAAGGGATTTTGAGATAGGTTCAAGGTATGCCAAAGGTCGTTCCCAAAAAAAAAGGTATGCCAAAGGTATATCAGTTGATTGATTCAATATCACAAAAAAAAAAAGATTTATAATTAGAATTGTAATTAAAGAAAAAGAACAAAAGGAACGAGAGAAAGAATTTGAGTCTTGTGGTTGCACCATTCTGAATGAGACAATTTTCCCCATCAAAGCACAAGGCGGGGTAATTCACAGGGCAAGGTGAGTTAGTATATCTTATACCCTATCATACGAAGATTTAATTATAAAATCATATGCACTATTATAATTTGTTACACAGTTAATAGTAAAATAAAATAAACATTTTTTACGGAATGAGACTTTTTATCATAAAAATAACTATTTTACCAACACAATTCTAACCCAAGTAGTGATATTATGAAAGATTTTATCACGTGCAAGATAATTTATTCATGGATAATTTAGGCTTTCCAGATAAAGAAAATTTTCTCGGCAATGACTAGACTTCATCAAAGGGAGGATTTTTTGTTTTTTTTTTTGCACTTTGGCATTGGATCAGGCGACCGTGTGAAATGACAATCAACACTTCTTTGCTTTCAAAATTAAGAACAACTCTTGCACGACCAAGGCAATTACATTTTTCGGATATCAGGTGGAGTCTCGCCTATGATCGACCAAAAACCCCAACCCATATGCTTCTTGGAGTTCCTTTTGAGGGAACAGTCAATGTGTATAAGCACCCACTCTGCTTAAACCAAGCCATCATCGGTTCGAATAGGAGGTGATTGGATGATATAAGAGATAAGAGTCTCTTATTTGCACACTATATTTATCCTAACGTAAAAGAAAAGTGAAAGTCTCGAAGAACTGTACGTCATATATCCATCAAAGCCAATGTTACATGCGATAGTAAACTTGAATTGTGCGGGTCAAGTAACATAATTGGCCGTGCAAACTTGGGTGTGTTTTTCTGCTTTGTGATTCGTCTTTGACAACTCGTAATACATTTATTGGTGAAACAATTGTTGATTATGAGGACAAGGTGTACTCCGCTAATGCCAAAACCTAACATGGGTATCGGGGCAAGTGTTGATTGTTTTCCATGCACCGCATTCCATAATTTGCGCAATATAGTATTTTTTTATTTATTTATTGAAATATCATGATTTTGGTCAAGAGAGTGCAAATATGATAGCAAAATGTATAAGTGATGAAGAAAATGCTGCCGAGCTGACACATGTCCCCACATGGCTAATGATGTGGTGGTGTCCCATTAGATGGTGGCGTGACAATTCAAGGGATAGCATGGCTAAGTAAGCGATATGCGAACAAATCACATGTAGACTTGTGGCAGAAAGAGTCGGGTCCCTAGTTGAACTGGCTCAGGTGTAAAAACCACGAGCACAGGATAGCTCAGTCGCATTGTCAAATAAATAATATAAACACATGGATATAAATAAGTAGAGTTAAGCCAATGAGATTGTGATTTTTTTAATAATTATAGAATACGAATAATTATAGAATAATTCATCATGGTTAAGAAAATATTAACAGTTATACATATAAAATACATTATTTAAGAAAAAGTTAATGAAATTTTTTCCCTTGAGGGTCACAATGCCTCGTCTCGGAAGGATGTGCCCCACTCGGTCCCGCATCTGGTGGTCGGAAACCGCTGCCTATAATCGCACTCCATAAGGACTTAAATGTGCAATTTTAGAGCACTTCATAAAAAAGGTTTAGGTTTCTAATAAAATTTTTCTTTTTCATGTTTATTACATGTTCGAGGGAATCCCAATCGGTACAAGTTACGATGACCATCAGCTTTTGTCTTAGTCCTCCTCCTCCTTCATTTGCAAAGTAAATAAGGCACTAAATATGTTAGAATGATTTGGCCATCATCGAAATTCTTCTCTCCACAAATTGTTACACTAAGGGTGGCAATTCATAACCAGAATGAATTTGAACAAGCCAGAGATATATTGAGAAAATTGTACCCGACACGATAGAGGTAATTAAAAATGATACAAATTGACACATTTTCACTGATATTTAATTGAAAAAACTTGCAATTACAACGGCCACGTTTATTGTTGATTATGAGAAAAAACAAAGTGTGATTCCACTAATCCCAAAACCTTATATGGGTATCGGGGCAAGTGTTGATTGTTTTCCACTCACTGCATTCCATGATTTTTACAGTATAATGTTTCTGAATGAAAATATCATGATTTTGGCCTAGAGAGAGTGTAAATATGATAGCAAATTGTATAAGTGATGAAGAAAATACTGCGGAGTAGTTGCTATTTCCTTTTTGAAGAACTGTGCGTCATATCTCTATCAAAGCCATGTTACATGCGAGAGTAAACTTGAATTGTGGGGGTCAAGTAGCATAATTGGCCGTGCAAATTTGGGTGTGTTTTTCCGCTTTGTGATTCGTCTTCGACCACTGGTAATACATTTGTTGGTGTAACAATCGTTGATTATGAGAAGAAAGGTCCAAAACCTATCATGGGTATCGGGGCAAGTGTTGATTGTTTTCCACGCACTGCATTCCATAACTTGTGCAGTATAATATTTTTGAATGAAATATCATGATTTTGGCCTAGAGAGACTGCAAATATGACAGCAAAATGGATAAGTGATAAAGAAAATACTATCGATAAGATGCTATTTCCTTTTCGAAGGACTGTATGTCATATCTCCATCAAAGCCATGTTACATGTGAGAGTAAACTTGAATTGCGGGGTCAAGGAGCATAATTAGCCGTGCAAACTTGGGTGTGTTTTTCCGCTTTGTGATTCGTCTTCGACCACTGTTAATACGTCTATTGGTGAAACAATTGTTGATTATGAGAAGAAAGGTGTGATTCTGCTAATCTCAAAACCTAACATGGGTGTCGTGGCAAGTGTTGATTGTTTTCCACGCATTGCATTCCATAATTTGCACAGTATAATATTTTTTTTAATGAAATATCATGATTTTGGCCTAGAGAGAGAGAGAGAGAGAGAGAGAGAGAGAGAGTGCAAATAGGATAGCAAAATGTATAAGTGATGAAGAAAAGACTGCTGATAAGTTGCTATGTCCTTTTTGAAGAACTGTACGTCATATCTCCATCAAAGCCATGTTACATGCTAGAGGAAACTTGAAATGTGGGGGTCAGGTAGCATAATTGGCCGTGCAAACTTGGGTGTATTTTTCCGCTTTGTGATTCGTCTTTGACCATTGGTAATACATTTATTGGTGAAACAATTGGTGATTATGAGAAGAAAGGAGTGATTCCACTAATGCCAAAACCTAACATGGGTATCGGGGCAAGTGTTAATTGTTTTCCACGCACTACATTCCATAATTTGCGCAATATAGCATCTTTTTAATGAAATATCATGATTTTGACCTAGAGAGTGTGACATCCTGAAATCTTAGTTCTGTTTTCAATTAAATGAATCGGGCCTTTCATCGACGTGCCTATAGTGCTATATTCTGAGCCGATCACTCATGAGATAACTAGATTATCTGGGAAAGCCATTAAGGGAATTTAATGCAATAGACTTGAGAATTCAATCAGGAATCAACTACTCGACTGTGTTCATCTGCAAAGATCATTACGGCATAGTTAAAAATCGATTAGAAATAGGTTGGTTCGACTGAGATCAAAGTGTGGGTGATTCCACAAGATTGCAAAATTCTCGTTAATCGGCACTAGACCAATTTTTCTGTCATTTTGGTACCCTGTATCCGTATTTGAAACCTCGGATTTTCACGACAATTGATGGTCGCCAATGTGTCGAAGAGGTACATTGTGACTCGAAATAAATCGATCACGGGTCAATTGCACAAAAAATTTCCAAAAGCTACTCTGCAGGTTAAGTCATGCTAAAATCACGCAAGATTGAAATTAATCGTGAATTTAAATCCGATTTCAGAAGTTGAAAGTTCTGTGTCATGAGTCATTTTAGGACCATTGACTATCCTCCGAAGATTTTTCTGCAAACTGAGATTTTTGGTGGAAATTCAAAATATGGCCATTTTTGTCCGGAAAATACAGGGGACTGTTTTTGATCGTGTTTTTGGGATGCAAGTTGGTTCTATTGGCGTGGAAAAATGTCAATTTGATCGATGACATCTTAGTTAGATTTATGAGGGCCAAATTGAATCGATTCAAGAGGGAATTGAAGTGAATTTGAGGGAAATTGGTTGCAAATTCGTAGGTCCCATGGTCCTCAACCTTTTGGACCACATGGGACTTGTTCTAGGGGGAATTGTGTGCACAAAATTGGCTAAAGAGGTCTGCCAATTGAGGTGGGGCATAGTTAAGGGGACAAAGAGATAGGAAGAAGCCAAGAGGGGCCCTCCACAAGTGCAGTTGTCTTCTTCTTCTCCAATAGCCTTGCTTTCTCCATTTTCCAAGCCATTTGGAGCTCCGAAGAACCAAAGAAAACCACAGCCTTCCCCTCTTGCCGTTGAGCAGCCCATCGCACGTCGCCGGAGCCACTACAAGCCACTTGCTCACCAGTTGCACCCTCGCGAGCCTCGCCTGCTCGTCCCGCTATCCCGCGCCCTTGTCGTGCCTTGACCGTCGCCCCTTGCCATCTCGAGCTCGCCTACCCACCGCACGTCACCGTTGTAGTCGCTGAAGCCACCATCGAGCGCTGTCGTCACCTGTTGCAACCCATCCACTTGCCTCTCGCCGTTTGGCCCAAGCCAGCCGTCTAAGTAGCCCTCTTGGCCCACCATCCCAAATTCGAACCCAGCAAGAAGCCATGGGCTTCGAGGCCCGTTTCCAAGCTTTTTGGAGCCTTAATTGGTGCCGCCGCTTCGAAGTTTGTTGCCCATCTTCGTGTTGCCGTCACCGTGGACTCATTGGATTTCGAAACCGATGAGTTTACTCACTAAACTCTACTTAGGGAGTTAATAATACTTAATGGTTGATTAGTTTAGGCTAAGTATGGTTTAGGTAGTTAGTTAGAATGGATTAGTAATTTAATTACGCGTTTATGCATGTTAGGTGGTTAGATCGGCCTAATTAGCGATTAGATAGATTGTATTATTCATCTAGTTAGGCTCGGGATTTTTTTGGGCCCGTTTCGGTATTTAATTAGGCTTTTCAGGCCTAAGTTGCATTTATTGTATTTATTTAATTAATTTGGGTATTTATTAAATTAATTATTATTTTCCGAAAATTAGACCGGGATAGCCGATGACTGGAATTTCGTGTTGATTGCAATAGTGTGATTGATTTAATTAATTGAATACTATTTTGTGCAAATTGAGTGGTGATTGTTATTTTGGGTATTTATCTCAAAATTGAGTATTTTCGGTATTTAATTGGAAAATGCCGGCCGTCGGTTTACAATGCCAAAAATGTGTTTATGAACCACTATAATTAGTGGGATTTTCTAAAAGGAAAAATATTGTATTTTGGCTAAGGCTGATCGTATACCCACACCCAATTATCTTTATCGGGTATAATAAAAATGGTGAATTTGTTAGTGGATGGGCATAGTATACTATATTAGCTTGCGAACCTCGATATATCAGTTTCGATGAGCAGTATACTCTAACAGCTTTGGTGAGCATTACAAGTATCGCACAACTTTGGTGAGCATTCTAAGTATAGTATAGCTTCGGTGAGCATTCTAAGTATCGTACAGCTTTGGTGAGCAATATAAATATATAGCAGTTTCGGTGATCAATTATCATATATCTATATTATCAGCTTCAGTGAGCTATACCATCTATTTTCAGCTTGGGTGAGCAGTGTTTGATTTGATCGAATTTTATGGATGGTATTGATGGTATGGAGTTGAGTGAATCGATTGATCGATGTTCGATCGGAATTGAAGTGATTGGGTAATTATATGAATTATACTGACTTGCAGGAAGGAACAGAGGCAAATGTAAGTCCTCTGTTTTGTGCGTGCATAGGTAGCTTTTGGGCGTATTTCCTTCATAGTTGGAGTTTAGGGGGTGGACTTGCTGAGACGTTGTCTCACTTTGTTGTGGGCTAACATTTTTAAGTCCTTAGATGAAGGCTCCTCCCGAGCATTTTGGCCAGCCAAAGGTCACCGACCAGGTATCTTACATTCTGCTTCATGGGGATCCAAGGGGATGGGTCTACGAAGTCGTGCGATTCATTATTTGGGTTGATGTGGGTCTTTCTTGGATGGTACCCCATCAATACCGATCATGGTATCGTCGCAAGCGAAATGGACCCAGAGAAGGTCCCCTATCGGAACCTGAGGTCCCTATGTCGTTGCTGGAGGTTGCTTTTGGAAAAGGTACGGCAGACCCTCTCGGTGGTGCAGTGGTAGACCCGGGTCTCTCGGATCCAGAGACTCTGGAATCTTCTGAGGAGGGATCGAATGATTAGAGGATCTGTAGCCCTCTACCCCTTTTTGCAGACTTGTATATATTAGAGAGTATTGTATATAACTTAGTTTGATGTGTATAAATGTGTGACGTGGTTTTCAAAAATCGTAGTCCTACTTTTCTATCCCATCTTCGTGTTGTCTGGGGATTTAATTATTTGCTTCCGCATGCGCATAAAATGAATGGGTCGGTGATGCGTTATGGGACATCGCAATTTAATCGACTACCGAGGAATGAGCACACGCTCGGAGGATCGGGGTGTGACAAAGAGTGTAAATATGACAGCAAAATGTATAAGTGATGAAGAAAATTCTGCCCATAAGTGGCGACACGTGTCCCCACATGGCAAATGACATGGTGGTGCCCCGTTAGATGGTGGCATGACAATTTAGGGGATAGCATGGCTACGTAAGCATTATGTGAACGAATTATATGTTGACTTGTGGCAGAGAGAGCTGGGTCCACAGTTGACTAGCTCGTTGTGTAAAGCCATGTGCATAGGATAGCCATGTGCATAGGATAGCTTAGTCGCATTGTCAAATAAATAATATAAACACATGAATATAAATAAGTAGAGTTAAGCTAATGAGATTGTGATTTTTTTAATAATTATAGAATACGAATAATTTTTAAATAGAATAATTCATAATGGTTAAGAAAATATTAACAGTTATACGTATAAAATACATTATTTAAGAAAAAGTTAATGAAATTTTTTCCCTTGGTGGGGCACAATGCCTCGTCTCGGGAGGATGTGCCCCACTCCGCCTCGCATCTGGTGGTCGGAAATTGCTGCCGATAATTGCACTCCATGAGGCCTCGATTGTGCAATTTTAAAGCATTTCGTAAGAGGGGTTTAGGTTTCTAATATAACTTTTTTTTTTTTTCATGTTTATCACGTTCGAGGGAATCTCAATCGGTACAAGTTACGATGACCATCAGCTTTTGTCTTAGTCCTTTGCTAATTAAATAAGGCACTAAACATGTCAGAATGATTTTGCCATCATCGAAATTATTCTCTCCACAAATTATTACACTAACAAAGCTAGGGGTGGCAATTCATAACCAGAACGAATTTGACCAAGCCAGAGATATATCGAGAAAAATTGTACCCAATATGATAGAGGTAATTTAAAGATGATACAAATTGACACACTGTCACTGATACTTAATTGGAAAAAATTGCAATCACAGCAAAATGACACAGTTAATCACTATTAGATTTGATGATATGAATTGTCAATCATCTTGATTATAATCCTAATTAGATTTGATGTCAATCCAATAAGAGACAGTTAACTTTTTTTGTTTTGTACGTTGAGTGGAAGACGAACGTAAAGATCCCAATCCACAGAAGTACGATTTGTTGACATTTAACGGGTAGTGCCAATGGGTGCCCGAGCGTGTCTTCTGGGCTTTCAAATTGGAAAAAAGGAGGGTGGAAATACTGGTACTGTGGTACAAGAATTATAGCATTAGAAGACCATCTTAAGTTGCGTCATATTTTCGAACGGATTTTGTGGTTTGAACGCGCATCAGAAAGAACTCTTTCAGGGTCCTACACAGCTTCTATAAGAGCTCTTCTCCGTGAGGCTGTTTGATATATAGCTCAAGCTCCTCGACCTCTACATATCATTTCGCTCATTCCTTCTTGCTCTCCCTTAGCCAATTAATTCCCAATTTAAGCTCATAAAATGGGACACTCGCGTCTCATTTGTGCACAACTCCTTTGTTCTTGTCTTCCTGTGGCTGCCCTCCTCTTGTCGTGCGTTGTTGTCATCGTTTACGCTACTAACGATACAGACAAGCTTGCACTGCTTGCATTCAAGGCGAGAATAACTAGTGACCCATTTGGGTCGCTTAACTCGTGGAACGATAGCACCGACTTCTGCCGATGGTATGGAGTTAAGTGTGGTCGTCGACACCACAGAGTCATTGTATTGAACCTCCATTCCCAAAGAATCTCAGGATCCATCTCACCTCACATTGGGAACCTTAGCTTCTTGAGGGAATTGAGGCTCCAAAATAATAGCTTTGGCCTTGAAATCCCTTCACAAATTGGCCGACTACGTCGGCTCCAATTCTTGAATTTATCCAGTAATTCATTGACGGGCGAGATTCCCAGGAATATATCAGGTTGCTCAAACCTTGTAATTTTTTACCTCGAGTCCAACCGATTGGTTGGAGGAATTCCATTGGAGCTGGGCTCCTTGTCAAATCTTCGAAAGGTCGATGTTGCTATTAACCAATTAACTGATAGAATCCCTTCATCCCTAGGCAACTTATCATCTCTAGAGTGGATTCATTGTTCGCGAAATGGTTTGAGTGGGAATATTCCTCAATCTCTAGGTCGACTAACCAATCTACAATGGCTTGCCTTTGGAGGCAACAGGCTTTCAGGTACCATTCCGTCTTCGGTTTTCAACTTGTCTTCACTGGTTCTAATGGACGTTTGTGTGAACCAGATCTGCGGCAATCTTCCTGAAGATATAGGAGCCACTCTTCCAAACCTTCAAATATTTAGCATTTTTCAAAACCAGTTCACTGGATCAATTTCTTCGTCCATATCCAATTCCACAAATCTAAGAAAGCTCCAACTTTCACACAATGAGCTCTTTGGGAAAGTTCCTTCGTTGGCGAATCTCCATAACCTTCAGAGGGTTACCTTGCACACTAATTATCTTGGGAGTGGAGGGTCCGATGCAGATGATCTAAGCTTCCTTTGCTCACTAACAAATACCCCTAACTTAGAGGCCTTGGTGGCGCATCACAATAGATTGGGTGGGACACTTCCTGTATGCGTTGGTAATTTTTCCACTACTTTAGAATTCCTGGTACTGTATTATAACTAGATATCGGGCGAGATCCCGAGAGGGGTTGGTAATCTTGTGAACTTGCGCAGATTACAAATAAATAACAACTTTCTTTCGGGTCCGATACCATCAGATTTAGGAAACCTTTCGAATCTTGCAGCATTGACCTTGTCAGGCAACAATCTATCTGGCATAATCCCATCCTCTTTGCAAAATCTGCAGAGTCTGATCTTTTTATACCTTGCTGGAAATAACTTCGAAGGGTTGATTCCTTCATACCTAGAAAAGTATCAAAGCTTGGTAGGTCTAGATCTTTCTAGTAACCATCTTAGTGGTCCACCTATATTCCCCATGACTGGAAGCCTCCTCTATTTGAATTTGTCCTTGAACCATCTGAGTAGAGTCATTCCGATGGAAATTGGCAACTTGAAACATTTGGACACATTGGATGTCTCAGGAAATATTCTAGAAGGTGAAATCCCAAGCAATATAGGCAATTGTGATGGATTGAGAGTACTAAGATTGCGAGATAACCTCTTCCATGGATCTATTGCTCAACCAATTAGCTCATTAAGAAGCATTGAGGAGTTAGATCTTTCCAACAACAGTTTCTATGGTGAAATTCCAAAGTTCTTAGAGGCATTTAGGTTTTTGGAAAAGTTGGATTTATCTTACAATCATTTGGAAGGCCCGGTGCCAACTCAAGGAGTTTTTAGGAATGTGAGTGCGACTTTCGTCGCGGGAAATGAAAAGCTTTGTGGAGGAATTCCTGAATTTGAGCTCCCTAAGTGCGTCTCTCAAAACTCCAAAAATAGAGGACGAGTCCATAAGTTGAAACTCACCATCATCATTGTTTTTGGTCTTCTCGGAGTACTTCTTGTTGTTGCTTCCCTATCCCTATGTTGGTTTAAGCAGAAAAGAAGTGAGCCAACTTCAAGCTCCTTAGATGATTCATTATTGAATCTGTCTTATGGAACTCTTCTAAAAGCAACGGATGGTTTTTCTTTGACTAATCTAATTGGCATTGGAAGTTTTGGGTCCGTCTACAAGGGGTTCCTCCCAGAGAATGGAAATGTCATTGCAGTGAAGGTGCTTGATTTAACGCAACATGGCGCTCTCAAGAGCTTCAAAGCAGAATGCGAGGCTTTAAAACGCATAAAACACCGAAATCTTCTAAAAGTCTTGACGGCATGCTTGGGCATTGATTATAAGGGTGATGAGTTTAAGGCTTTAGTTTACGAGTTCATGGTAAATGGCAGCCTAGAAGAGTGGCTACACCCCAATCTAGCTCCAAATGATGCAGATGGGTGCTCGAAGAAATTGAGTCTCGTCCAAAGGATAAACATTTCCATTGATGTTGCTTCGGCATTAGATTATCTCCATAATCAATGTGAAAGCCCAATAATTCATTGTGATCTAAAGCCAAGCAATGTCCTTCTAGACGCTGAATTGGTTGGACATGTTGGAGACTTTGGGTTGGCAAAGATTGTCCACAAGTCAATGTCTGACACTAGAGCAAACACGAGTTCTGCTGGTTTAAGGGGAACAATTGGTTATGCAGCTCTAGGTAAACATCTCTGTCACACACTCTCCACCCCCAAAAGCTTTAACACCCTGTGATTATTAACTTATCCTTCACGAGACTAATGCCTTTTGTTTTATCAATTCTTAAATAAATTGTTTTGTGTATTAAAAAGGTTCTTGTATTTGACATTTCTTACGCCACGGCATGTGCAAACTGCAGAATATGCTACAGGAAGCCAGGTTTCAAGAGAAGGTGATGTCTATAGTTACGGCATCTTCTTATTGGAGATGTTCACGGGATTAAGTCCCACTAGCAACACATTCAGAGATAATTCGAATCTTTATAATTATGTCGCTGAATCTCTACCCCAACAAGCTATGGAGATTACCGATCCCGTGTTGCTTCACGAAGGAGAGAGCCATAACAGTTCCCAGGATTTGCTTCACGAAAGATACCGCATATTTCAAGAGTGTTTGGAAGCGATGTACCATATTGGACTTGCTTGCTCTGTGGAGGAGCCTAGAAGGCGTATGAGCATCGACAAAGTTGCAACCCAGCTACACTTGATTAGGCAGAAACTTTTTCCAGCTTCTTTACCTAGAGGGATGAGACACGAAAAGCTGACACCGAAAGCAACAAGTTCTTAGTTTCCTAGAATGAATCTTCCTAGTGCTATTCGAGTATGAAAACGGAAAAAAATGAATGTCTGACTTTCCTAACTTCCTAGTAAATATAAGAAAGGATTGTCCCCCGCATTCCTATTTTAAATGATTAGCCATCGATTCTCCCTTTGTAACATTTTCGGGCAGAATAACATTTTTTGAATCCCATTAAATTTTGTTTGTCCCCACATTTTTATGTGAGACTCGTGAGAATTCTAATAAACCCACATATTTTCAGCCCTGCTATCACATAGGTAAGATTCTCCGCAGGATCGAATAGATAAACTAAGATACTACAAAACAGAGATTCAAATGAATATCTTACTTTTCGATTTTAGAGCAATTCGCGAATGTTGAACCAGCCTATTCAAAAAAAGAAAAGAAAAAAAAAGAACCCCGAACTTGGAAAGTTTTCAGCATTGGAATCACGGGGTTCATCGTTCGATCATTTGTACATTTGAACTTGTGATTAAACTTCCAATCTAGGGCGTGACAAGCACGATAACAATAATTCACCGTACTACAAATCGAACAGCTATGAAACTCATGAGATCGAGTCTCAGGGCGACTGCATCCCACATGTGAGCACATCCTAAGCCCTTCCTCTAACATGCTTCAACCCAGTTCAAGCCACTCTTACGAAAACCTATTGACCAGGTGCAACTCCGGTGCAGGCACATGACACTCGAAATCGCTAAGAAGAGCATAGGCTAGAGCTCATAACTGTAAATCTACATGCGAGTGCCAATTTCCAATATCGCCATAATTGCAAGTAAAAATCAGTTCTAGCTCTCGAAGATTGGCTAGGATCAATAATTGTCGTCCCTTAGCTATGTCACGATGCAAGCCGTAACCATCTTGAAGGCAATGACCCAATTCACCAAGTGCGTCGATATGGCCAAGGGAGGCTAGTCGGAGCGCATAGGGCCACTCTGGCCGCAAGATCATTGCGATTCCTTGGTTGGCCGCTGCCGTTGAATTGGATTAGGGACAGTGAGAACAATGAGGGAGCGTGAGATTGTATAGCGGCCTTTGCCATCAAGGACAGCCAGCACGCTCTTTTTCTCAAGCAATAGAATCGGATCTACAACGAAGGTTTAAGAAAGAAAGCTGGACATGCATTTTTTCTCCAAATATCACATCGACACTTAGTTTTTTTTTTTGGTCAGTCCTACTTTATTCTTACTCTACACTCACTCTCAGACTTTTACCCTGCCTCTTGCAGGGCGTGGGAGTCGAAACCCACTCCTGAAACTTACGCGTCTCCCACCCCATCCCCCTTGAGAAGGTGGAGATTTGAACCCCTCACCTCCCCCTTCCATGTTGGAAGGGTGGTCACTGGGCACATCGACACTTAGTATATCATGATGTTAAATATACAGTAGCCGTGAACAAAATAATTTCCTTTTTCCAATTTTAATTTTTTCTCCAAATATCATATCAATATGTTTTTCTCAAGCAATAGATGGCAATGGATTTTATATGACTGTAGCGTCCCTTCGATTAACAATTCTAATTTTTAGGTTAGTTTTCAAACATTACATTAAAGCAAAAACTTGTTTTAGTCATGACCCCAAGCAGTGGTTTGCATCGGAGGTGAAATACTAGAGCTTGAAGTTTTGGGATTTGGTTGGTCTTGTTGCCAACCGCTTATATAATTGCTACTCTGTTTTCGTTTCCGGTCCTTGATGTCCACGAGCTAGTCAATTGTGCGGAAGCAACAGTAACTCCTCTTGTTGACATCACAATTAAAAAAAATTGAGTTAGTTCATCTACTTGCGAGGTCAACTAGTACAGCCGACAAGGCAAGAATTTGAATGAAATCCATGGCATTAGTAGCTAAAATAACCAAATGGCTTGGCATTTTTCGTTTATTTTAATCTCCTATGGTTCATAATGTTTGTCATGTGGAAAGTACAGGGAAAGGAGGAGAAATAGTTTATGCAGCTCTTTCTTGAGGACTTCCTGACCTCGTTGTATTTGAAGGTATTCGCTCAATATGGTCACAGAGTATGGATGTTACAACGAAGCAGCTGGTTGTTTGGTTGGGCAGTGGCCTCTACAATTCGACTCAATCTCCATTTCTCATGACTTTTTTTGCTTCCTTTTTCCTCACTTTTCCTTTTGTTGATGAAACTTCCTCTAGAGCGATTCGTCCATCCAGTCCAGTATCATATTACTACGCTAGTTAGTAGTTAAAACTTCCAAATATCCAACGTTCTGGCTGCTGTCTTTTCCTGTTTATACACAAGCATCTAACTCAATCTTGTATCCTGTCCACAGGCGCACTTCACGAGCTGTCAATGGGAAAGGTTGACAGAGACTCAGCAATTATTAAAGGGAATTGACGAACTTGTCTCAATGATATATTTGTCAAACTAAACTCATACCAATGTAAAGAAAAATGAAACCATTCTTGTTTTAAGTGTATCGCCAATGATGATCTATGTTGAAGAAATAGGTGTCATGCTGTGATAAAGCACAATGGATCGAAATATTGATGTTGAAAATGCACATGTTGAGATCTGGGTTAGATGCTTTCTAATCAAGGGCATATTGTCTCCCTAATGTAAACACTACTCGTTCCCCATTGATTTAATAAATTGTTTTACTCTCAAAAAGCTTTGAAAAAAATATAGTAATGAATTAAGGTCAAAATAAACTCCTGCATGCATTTTCTGATTGATAATGAACAGATTATTTACTTCGTAATAAAAGGTATAGTACAATTTTTTATCAGCAACGCAAAAGAAAATTAATACATTTTCTGGGAACCAGAGTGGATAGATGGAAGAGAGTGCTCTGTAGTCCAATTGATTCATCATTTCATGTCACCATCTGAGATCCTCTTCATGGTGGAGGATCTTAAGTAGAGTATTTACATTGAAGAAAGTGCTCTGTAGTCCAATTGATTCATCCTTTCATGTAATGATCTGAGATCCTCTTCATGGTGGAGGTTTTAAACTAGAGTGGATACAGGGACGAAAGTGCTATGTAGTCCAATTGATTCTTCATTTAACGTCATGATCTGAGATCTTCTTCATGGTGGAGGATCTTGGGGTCTCTTCACTCATCTTGATTTTCATATGTATGAACCCATTCACTCATATCGATTTGTCATTGTTGACAGTTTAATTGAATAGTCAGTGGGTGTCATGCCCTGAACCCCCGAGCATGCGAACATCCCAAAATGGTCAATAAATTTGCGACATCCCAGGATGTGTTGCCGACCCATTCTCTTTATCTTTCAATTAAACGCAAGCGGAAGCATTTGATATAAACAACACCCAGTCAATCATAGCAAATATAATAGAGATAGCATGGAAAACACCACAACATCAAACCAAACACTTCAATTACAAATTTGTTGTTAACCCTAGGAAGTTTAATGATTACAAGCCCTTACACTGGCAACTTCCAACCAACCAACAAAATCAACAGTGGGTTAGGGTTAACCTAAACTTCACTAAAGCAAGGCCAATTTCTCATCTCCAAAGGGACCTCGAACCGAGCATGACGGTTCTCCATACCACGGGCCTGAAAAATATAAATCAACAATGGGGTGAGATATAAATATCCAAGCGAGTTAACGACCTAATCCTCAATTAGGATGCTAATTCATCTCGAAGGCAGTCTAAACATGCAACATTATATCGACGACAGATCAATAGCAAAGCAAACGTTGCTTTGCCTTAACTATAAACATGGTCCAGCAATCGACCCCAAAGACAAATATTAAAGCCATCAAATTACTCGCAGGCATCCTTACCTCGCCTTGGCACATCCCTGCTTATAACAATTCACATATGCCTCATGCGACTCATATATATATCCATGCCATACATGTGCAAGTCATAACATCACTCTCAGACTGTGCATTAGCACTCATGCATTTTGCACACGTGGTATCTCAAGAATATCATGGCATCCCATACTACCATGCTATTCTTGAGACCATAATTCTAGATTATTACGATCCCTTGGGCCACGGCCGCCACAAGGGTTGGCGGTCTTCCGGCATGACCGAGCATTGTCCCACCCCATCGAGCATGGCAACGTCTAAAACCCCCGCCTAGACATCATTCCATAAAGGAGGATCGGTTCGGCCTCAACTGCGACTTGGCATCCGGACCCCTATCGGGCATTCGATAAACATCGGGCATCGCCCCTAAACTCCCGTTGGATGACAGGTTCAATTAAGTGACCACTCAAGCACGCCAACACTCAAGCCAATTTTATCTATCATCAATTAGCCTAGTGTAAAAGAATTCGTGCTCAAATAACAAATCTCAGAAAATATTTATAATTAAAATTCCTGTGAAATAATCATACGTGGTCATGTAGTTAAAATCAACTCGCCAAACTTTGCATGCTTTCATTTTAAAACCCCATTGCCCCATTTAGCACATAAAACATGGTGTCCAAACATGACGCCTCAAAGTTTGTCATTTTCTTGTAAGTAAAACCTTCTTTGAAAATAGCATTTAAAACTTATGATTTGGGCGATCAACATCATGGCATAATAAGCTAAAACAATACAAATTATGCATAAATTCATCCAATAAATCAAGTACAAAACCCATAAAAATCATCACTTATCACTCTATTGCGATAGCCTATCAACCTTAAACCGATAGCTTGTCGCCTATTTAGCGATAGCTTATTGCTTATTTTCCGATAGCTTATCACCCCTTTGGTGATAGCTTATCACCAATTTCTCGATAGCTTATCATCCCTTTAGTGATAGCTTATTACCTATTCTTGATAACCTATCAAGTCCATTTATCACCTATCGTGATAACCTATCAAGTTTATTTTGTAAGAGTTTTCCTAATGTGGATTATATTAATTGTCATTGTAATTTATTATTTTTACGGCTACCGTAAAACAATGCTGGTCTAATGTGAGATAGAAGGTTTCTTAATTAGTCTAATATGGGGCTGACTAGTATGGGTCAAGTTGAGCCTAGCCCGTAATGAGGGGGACTAGCTGGAAACTCTATAAATAGTGCTCAAGTCTCTCCTCTAACCCTAATATTCTCACATGTATCCTCACCTAAGGAGCATTTACCTAACACTAAACGTGATGGGGCCGTCTCATTGAGCCGGTGATACGGAGGGCAATAGAAGGAGAAGGACTTGATGCGTGGATCCCTTTTATGATGGATGGGTAATTCTTTTTTTGCTTCCACTTTATGTTCAATGGATCCCAAAACAGGTGCGTTAATCTTTTTACTCAATTATGCATGTTCTTATTCTAGTTATGGAGATCTTGGGGTTGCGCAATTTGCGTCCAACATGTGATATCAGAGTAGCCATAACTCTAGAACTCGAACGCATAGAATTTTTTGCCATAATTTGTGATTTTCGGGATTTTTGGTTCAATAAAAATAAAATTAAATCACAAATTCGGACTGGGCTCGACAAGTCGAGCAAGACGGTTGGCGGTGCGTCGTCAGGGGAGGCCTCACGCGCCCCCACGCGCGGCCACGCGCCGCCAGGGTGTTGGAGACGTGCCCCATGCGCCCTCACGCACCCCCATGCGTGGGGCACGGCTTGCGTGTGTGCTCCACGCGCCGCGCACTTAGGCAGCGCGTGTGGCACGTGGAGCCTCCGTAAGACGCATGGCCGGCGGCATTGGATTCGTATGATCATTTTCTACGTCGTTGTGTATTTATTTTACATATTTGATGATTTTATGGATGCGAAAATACATACAAAGCCCTAAATACGTGTATTTTTAGTGCATTTTTTGCATATTTTCTTGTATTTTCTGTAATTTTGGAAATACAAATGTTGGGTTATAGGTATGTTATCACATAAACTTTATAATGGTGTGATTCATTAATAAAAATTAAACTTTATTGTGAATTGAAATTGGCTTAATGAGAGACAACCATTATGGGATAATAATTGAGCTATGTATTGAGGTGATGAGAAATAGTAAATGTTAAGAACTCCTTTACACACTAGTAACATTTGAATGATGAACATCTTAAGAACTCGTGACCAAACTGATTGTACTAATTAAGACATCAGTTGAATGCGGGTAATGCATGTCAATTAAGTTATTGCATATTATATCTAAACTTATCTGGTCGTTGGTTAATGTCTATCAAGTTGAATATTTTTTTATGATTAAGAAGTATGACAGCATTTACACAGAGCAATTGTATCTACTGTTATAGTTTAGATATTTGGTTATGTGTTTTGACTCAATTTATAAGCCACTGATTGATGCAATGGTAATTTGTTACTTAAAATTGGCTAATAAATCAGCTATTGGCCTTGGAGTCATGTTTGCCTTATGAAACTCGTGAGTAATAATGGATCAGCTGTCAGGCTTGTTGATTTGGTGTACCTGTATTACTATTGATGTTAATTTGTAAGAGATCTTCTAGATCAACATTCTTTTTTATGTTGTTCTGGTAATTTGTAATCAGGGTGCATAAGAGATCTTTTTTCTTTGTTATGAGAAATTTCTTGTGTTGCTGTGATCGGTGATCTCATTAGAATCTATCTTTCAAGTTTGCTATATATATATATGATTAATTTTTATTAATGGATAAAGCAATGTAATTAGCATGATATGTGATTTCAGTGATAACATGCCCCTATCACTAAAGTTAAAATCACATGTATATGATGTATGTGAAGAGTAAAGTTAATACCCTTGGTATGAGAGAGTTTCAAGTATTTAATTGAGTAGTGACCGCCAATGTGGCACGCGTGATTGGGTTTGAGAAACTTTCGATCTCGTATGATAATTGGGATGTCTCCTAGTCTAATGCGTAGTCATACTCCCAAAAGAGGTGATTGTGTATTAGTTCATGGAGGGATACATGATAGTATGGTGGATGAGTGACTGATTCTAGTGATTCATATGCCCAAAGGTGATGAATTCACGAAGAATTGGAATATATTTTCATAACCACTATCATGTGGGGAGTGTATAACTGCATGTCATGTATTTTACCCAAAGGTGATTATATGATTATGTGTGTAACTCTTCGAATGTGTATTTATACGTCAAGTTACACGATGCTCACATGATGTTAATTATATACATTACTTGTTTTTTCAGTCACATTTTCTATAATTAATAACTCCACTATTGTTGACACCTAATTTTGGAAAAATAAAATTGCATTTTGAACAAATAAAAAGAAAAAAAAATGAAAATGGGGCAAATTGATTTGATTGAATTATGCAAGGAAATATAGAATTCTGATGGATGTCCGGATTTTGTTAAATGCAGAAACAATTTAAAAATTAAATGAATAAGAGGTAAGAATTTCTATAAAACGGAATAAATCGGAGTAAAATCGAGCTGATTGCGAAATCACGCTCTAATTTGCAGCTCTGATTTAATGCGACAGAAGATGGAAACTCGGAAAATGCCATACAAAGTGGCCGTTTGGAATGATTATAAAAGAGAAGTCCATTTTTCGTAACAAAGGAGGGGGATTCAGAAAATTTTTTCGAAGAAATTGAGAGAAAAAAGTTCCGGAGAGAAGTTCGCACAAAAAGCTTTGTGAGAAAAAAAAAAAGTCAGCTTTTCCTTCCGTGGAAAAAGCAGAAAAAGAAACAGAGGGAAAAAAAAGAATTTCGAGAGAATTCGTGCAAAGGGAGGAGAGAGCTCGGAAAGAGAAAAAAAAATCGTAAAAGAAAGAAGAAAGGTCAAGTCAGCAGAAGGAAGAAGTAGCGTGAAGGGACGTGCAGCAGCAGGAAAAAAAAAAAAAGAAAAAGAAACCAAAAATTGTTTATCTTCTTCGCTGTTCCTCGCTGCTCGACCCGCCGCACCTCCACAGTCACCGATTCCGCGCCGGCCACCGCACCGACGTCTCCTCCGCCAAACGCCATCATCGTCTGCTCCTTCCGGCGTCCGACCGTGCCATCCCCGTTCGCCCGTGCCGGTATCCGAGCCTCGACGCCTGTCAGCCGCACGCCGCGCCGCCTGTAACCTCTCGCTGACCTCCACCGCGAGCCCCGGCGCCTGAAGCTCGAGCCGCCTCGACGCTCCACCGCCTCCACGAGCAGCACCGCCGCTTCGCCGAAGCTCGCACCGCCCCGTTGCCGATCTGTAGCACTGCCGCTTCGCCGAAGCTCGCGCCGCCCGTAGCCGATCTGCAGAACCGGAGTCCCAGCACCCCCCGCTCGTCTCCGCCCTGCTTCAGCCCGCGCTCAGAGTCCCTCACCTGCGACGCCCGCACCCAGACCCGCGACGCTCCCTGTTGCCTCGCCGCCGTCGCGCTACTCCCGATGTCCTCGCCGGAAACCCTCGCCGGCGATTTCCCCCAAAACCAGCGGCCAAAGTTCCTTTTTTAAAAAGAAAAAAAGAAAAGAAAAGAAAAAATTTTACTAGGTATTTTTGCTCTACTTTATTAACCAAGTTTAAGTTTTTCTCTATTTTTTATCATTATCTTTTTATGTATTGTTTTCTTTGGTTGAAGTAACTATCTATGCATAATTGGAAATCCCGATATGTAACCTGATTCGCAACCGCGCCGTGATTTTTTATTTCATCTATAAGGCTTTAGATGAAATAATTAATTAAGCGGGAATAAAATTGATATTTTGATCTTTAAGGCTTAAGATCAATTTATTGATTTTACTAGCAAAATATTGTCCCTCAATCTGAGTAATGTATGATATTTTGGTTTGGTTTGTCTTGATTGCTTTGTTTATTTTGAAATATGTTTGAATTAGAATATTGCATGATTTAGGGTTATCTTGCATGTTTAGGATAGGAGATTGATTATTTCGAAATTTAAAAAAATAAAAATTAAATATAAAAAAATCAAATCAATCAATTTAGGTTGCTAGATTTTTAATTTTGGTTGCTTGTTTAATTATTTGGTAATTAGTAATTTTGAAATTAAACAAAAACAAAAAATCATCATGCATATGTCGTGTGGAATTAGGGCATATCATTACATATTAGGGTAAAATTGCACTTAATTTAGTTTTAGATAATACTATTCTTAATTCATTATAAGTTTAAGTATTTTCTTGAATAGATTGCATTTTAAGATTATTTGGATTAAGATAATATTTTAGTTTAAATTAGGATTTAGCTTTACCTAATTCCTAATGCAAATTAAATAAAATCTTAATCTAATTAAGTAATTTTCACATTTCACCAAATTTCGAATTTCGTGAAAAATACAAAAAAAATGTCATAGGTCAAATAGCTTTATTATTTAGGATAAAATGCATTCATTTAGAAAAAAATGTCATATGCACATCATTAGGGCTAGATTCACTGAGATGTATGTCATTTAGTATTTTTGCTAGGCCCATTTAATTAGAAATCACATGTCGTTAGAATTAGCGCATTGCATATTGCATGATTTTCATTAAATCAATGAAAAAAAAAAAAAAGAAATTGCGTGTTAATTAGAAACCATATCTAAGGTTATTGATGTGGATTTTGAATTAACATTGCAGAAGCTTTCGTTGCTTCGAGGTAAGTTTTTGCAATTTATTTATTGTTTATCTGGGTGTTAAATTGATGGATTGCGCACCCGCATGATCACCTAACATGTTAGGAAAATAGATTTAAAATCAATTTAAGCTGCCTGCAAAAACATTTTTTGAAAATAAAAGAATGGTACCGAAGGGGCATTGGAGAAATCTAGTGTAACCAAGTCCCCGTACCCATAGCCTCTAGTTCGTAGGAGTAAAGTGAAACTCCCGTTACTTTACTTGGGTTTTTAATCGACCCACCAAAAAATAGATTAGTGGTGACTCATGATTAAAAAATTAATTGCATGTTAAGAACTTGAACTTAAGTCGCGAATTGGTATGGGCTTGGGAGAGCCCGAATTAAGTCTAGGCTTAATAATCCATTAGCCAAATCTTAGGTGGTTCACACCCGAAAAATTGGTCGCGACAGCTTGGCGACTCCGCTGGGGACTTGTGTTAAAACACTTAGTGGACTTAGGCCAATTTTCTTCTTTTTGAAAAATGTTTTTGTTTGGCAGCGAGGATTCTAGGTATGTCCCTAACATTTAAGGTGTTAAATGTTTTTGCAGATGAGGATATATAAGGGGAGTAGTCTTTGCTAACCCTTGTCTTGCAGGTTGGAGTTGGAGATGAATGTTTTAAATTCAAGTTATTGAAGTGCTGCTTGATATAAACTGTAGCGCATGCTTTGCGTTTTAGCACTACACTATTGCACACACAACCTGTGGCTGGACCTGGGCCGCACTAGGATACTTATGATGGTATTGAGTTGGATACGATTTCGACCGCGAGGCCGCGTAGTAGAGGTTGCCCAACTCAATCCCGAAAGTTTTTCTTGGTGTCAAGAATGTTTACCTTTGCCCGTGAGGCTGCGTCGCATTGGGGTATTATTCTTGACTAAGCCGGAGTTATGAGGACTTGACTTAGTATGCGAGGCTGCAACTAAGTCATCCCATCCTTTGAACTCCATTTTGTTAAGCTGTTTAGATAGAAATCGAGTCTCACACTTTATGCATTTGTCTGTGTGATTGCCGTTGATTTTCCTTGGTGAAGTAAGTTTTCTATCCTTATACCATGTAATTTATTTTGGTCCGTCCATGACAATGTAGGGTAGTCATTTGATCTAATTCCTTTGTCAATCAGAAATCAAGTGAGGGAATTGTCATGCAATGAATCATTTGGAAAATAAAAAATTTTGGAGAATTTTTTTCAATTCATGTCTAGAAAATTTGATCTTGCTAAGGTATCTATTTTTCTAGTTCTCTTTAGGAAATTCTCTTCTTGTAAGACATTTTCATAAAAAAAATGAAAAAAAGTTGATAGATCATTGTCATGGATTGGTTCGCTATTTGCACCTCATACTTATGCATTTTCATCCATTTAGGTGGCAACGGATCCTCCACGCTCACCCATCATCACACGATTAAAAGCAAGAATGGCCGACCAAGGCGAGATGCGTAATCGCATGTCCTCCGTGGAAGATCAACTCAAACAGTTAGCCGTTTCCATGCAGCTTATAAAAGCTCAACTTCAATCCCTCCAAGTGAACCCAAATCATCCACCCGCTCTCCCCGAGATAGTAGTCCCGAGGCAGGCAAATAGGGCCCAAATGAATGATGACGAAATGCCCGAGCTGGAAGATGACATGGTCTTTATTGGAAAGGCCAAGTTAGACAGTGTTCCCAAGACGGATCAGGATGAGCGATTTGCAAAGCTGGAGGAGAAAGTGAGACAGCTGCATGAGTCACAAAGCTCACTCCCATTCGACCCGTCGGTCTATGAGAAGGTTAAAATGCCGAGCAAGTTCAAGATGCCAGAGTTCGAGAAGTATGACGGGACATCTTGTCCAAAGTCTCATTTGCAGATGTACCACGTGCGCATGGCCCAGCACGTCAAAAATGAGCCCTTCATGATCCAATCATTTCATGCGAGTTTGACCGGGCCCGCACTAAAATGGTACGTAATGAAGAACGTAAACCTCCTTGAAACCTGGAACGAAGTGGCGGACACGTTCCTCAAACAGTACAAGTTCAACATGGACATCGCGCCTTCCCGAGAAGACCTGGAGCGGATGGAAAAGAAAAGGAGTGAGTCATTTAAAGAATATGCTGTGAGATGGAGAAACTTGGCAGCTCAAATTACTCCTGAGCCTACCAACAAGGAGTTGATGAAGTTGTTCGTGAAGACCCTTCCATCTGAGTTCCGTAATCGAATGGCCAGTACGTATGTCGAGAACTTCAATCAGCTTATTCCTGTAGGAGAACAGATCGAGATGGGGATAAGAGAAGGATGGTTTTCTGAGTCATCTACTAAAAGATTCTTTGCCAAGAAAGATAAGGAAGTTGTTGAGGATGTGAATGTGACCTATAGCCCAGAAGGTGCTAATCGCACCTTGGCTATCCAAATGAATCAAAGGCAACAACAAATTGATGGTCGTCAATCATTTGCCCAAGCATATAATACAAGGCAATTCTCTTCTCTCCCTGGATCTCCATCTCAAGTGTTAGCGATTCTCCGAAAGAAAGGTTTGCTTTCTAGTGAACCAAAACGTCATAACCGCGAAAGCAATCGAGGTTACAACCCGATGAAGAAATGTGACTACCATAGCGGTGAACTGGGGCATTCAACTAATGAATGTTTCACCCTCAAGCACAATATCCAAAACCTCTTGGACACGAAGGCTTTTTCGTTTCAAACTATTCGGCCGAACGTCCAAAAAAATCCGTTACCGGAGCATGAGGGTACGGTGAATGCTATCTTGGAACATGACGTTGGTCGAATCAAGAGCTTGAAGGTGCATATGATGGACACCCTGGGGCAGCCGAATGATGGATGGGGTGGCATGGACGAGCCGACACCCCAGGAGATGGAGAACCTAGATGATGTGCTGGAGGGCGTTACGAACTTGTTCGACGACCTCATCATAGGAGCTGTTGATGAAGGACCCCCTGAAGAGATGGGTCTTGGCCCACAAGAGTAACTCTTTTACTGCTTTTGCACATTCCCCTGCATGGGAGTTTTTATTTTTCTGAATGATGTTTTCAGTTTCTTATTTTATTGATTGAGTGTTACATTTTCTCCATTCAATAAATGTAATTGATTGATGAATTTCAATGAAATTACAAATTTTATTTTGAGGGCATGATGAGGTACACCAAACTAGTCCGGTGATGATATCCAATCGATAAAAGAAAAGAAAATCCAAGGAGAATTCTGAGGCCTGGGCTTCATCATACTTTCTCGTGTCAAAATGTTTAAAAAAAATGCTTTTCCAAATGCTTTTCAAAAAAAAATTTCAAAAATTTCAAAAAAAGTAAGACTTGATTTCCTATGTTTGTCTTTTTGACCCATCCACTTTTTGTTTCAGAGACAGTCTTGTAACATGTGAAGGTGTGGAAATGGTCCAATTCAATTCCGGAGCCTAGGGGGAAGTTCGCTCCAAATTACAATGGCCCGGATGTGGTAAAGAAGATACTTCCTGAATGTGCCTCGATCTTGGCAGAAATGCATGGTCATGAGTGTTTCACTCTAGTTAATTCTGATGTTGTCAAGAAGTATTATCTATGATAGAATTTGCCATGTCATGTTTTGAACTGCAAGCATTTCTATGATGAGTAAATTACTTCAATGAGTTGAATCGTTGCAAATTTTGCATATTTTCCCTGATGAATTATGTGAGATGAATTGAATGTGTCAAATGAGGTACTTTAGAATGACGAAAGGCAAAGCCTTGTTCTATACAGTGTTTCATACACTAACCCTCAGAGAGTTGTGTGAAAAATTCCATGCCCGCAAGGAAGAGGGCTATCTCGCAAAGGGTACGTCAACCAAGGTGATGAGAGGCATTCGTTTCTCTATCCCAAACACTACAGGTGATCCATTGCTCACCCCCTTTGAGCCTCATACACTTATGGAGATTTTTTAAAATTATCCCTGTCAAGAATCATCCCACATTGGGACAAATTTGAAATGAATGGTAGGAATCTTCTTGCTCCCACTTGCATCAATCTTCGAATATTGCTTTTGCAGTGTAACTCGTATGGTAATTTGAAGTGCCTTAGGATGACGAAGAGCAGTTCTTTCTTTATCCTATACACTTTTATCCGTTGCATAGCCCACTTGAGCCTATGAATTTATTTCATATTAAACCTAGTTGGTGATCATCCCCCACACTGGGGCAAGGCAAAAGAACCATTCAAGTAACATGGTTTAGAATGCTGCAAAGGATGGTTGCGCAAGTTCAAAAAAATAGGTGCAAAATAATGGGGCATGAAAAAGCAGTGTGCCTGGTAAAAGCAAGGCCAATGCCAAGAAAAGAAAAAAAATCAAACTCTTGATATAGTAAGTTGTATCCCCAACAAGGTGATACCAAAAAACCTCTCAAATGTTGTTGCAATCAATGGAGTTGTGATAAAAAATCTTCGACAGTGGAGAAGGAAAGTGGTGGAAATGTCAAGATGATCACCAACTTTAACCCCCTAAACACTTTTTGAGCCTAATGATCCTTTCATTTCTCAACCCATGAACCAAGCCTATGTTACGTCCCTTGCAAAGTCTCTTCAGATTAGGGCACTTGAATTAGCCTAGGGGTTCACATGTTTTAAGCATCGCTCGAAGAAGTGCAAGCAAGATTATTTCTTTCTCATTTTGCAGAGTTCTTGACTTGTAAACCCCGAGATGATTACAAAATATGACTCATTCTTTCAAAAGCCTCGACTCAAAGAGTCCCTTTTGTTAAGCCATTGACCAGACCCACATTACGGTCCCTGTTAAAGACCTCTCAGATTGGTAAGGTCGTACCACTTGCGAGGTTGCGCAAAACCTTGTTTGGCATGATGACAGTGAGATAGAGTGATTGTCAAAATCTTGCATCAAAGGTCAGGATGAAACGACCCTTTTTAATGAGGATGAGCGCAAAGCCCTTTCAGATTGAAGGATCCTTCATTTGACACATCCATAACACTCATGTATTTAGATTGGAATATCCTTTTGAAATTCTCCCCAATGAAAATTAGGTAATGCAAGAATGATAGAAATCATCACGCATGAACCTTACTTAAATTAAATGCATGTCTGTGAATGCATATTGCCTCTCCTACAACTGTGTTTTGCAGGAGACATATCCCCAAGGAACAGAGATGCTACAAGGTAAGTATATCTCTATCCATACCTTGAATATTTGTCATTGCACAGGTATTCCCTTTTAAACATACCGACACTCAATTGAGTTGTCCCCCAAAGATTTTTTCCTTCAGATTCAATCTAATTAAGGCGACCGAAGAATGGTTCGGGTCCTAGTCGGATGATTCCTGTCGCAAGGCTGGGTGACCGAAGAATGGTTCGGATCCTAGCCAAGCAAAATCTCAGTCTAGGTGATCGTAGAATGGTACGAGTCCTAGACAACATTAAAGATTTTTCTTCCAAATTCAATCTGATTAAGGCGATCGAAGAATGGTTCGGGTCCTGGTCAGATGATTTCTGTCGCAAGGCTGGGCGACCGAAGAATGCTTCAGGTCCTAGCCAAGCAAAACCTCAGTCTAGGCAACCGTAGAATAGTACGAGTCCTAAACAACATTAAAGATTTTTCCTCTAGATTCAATCTAATTAAGGCGATCGAAGAATGGTTCGGGTCCTGGTCGGATGATTTCTGTCGCAAGGCTAGGCGACCGAAGAATGGTTCGGGTCCTAGCTAAGCAAAACCTCAGTCTAGGCGACCGTAGAATAGTACGAGTCCTAGACAACATTAAAGATTTTTCCTCCAGATTCAATCTGATTAAGGCGATCGAAGAATGGTTCGGGTCCTAACCAAGCAAAACTCAGTCTAGGCGACCGTAGAATGGTAAGGGTCCTGGAAAAGCAATTTCCCCCATTCAGGCGACCGTAAAATGGTACGGGTCCTGAAAAATCATTTTTCGTCAAGGCGACCGTAGAATAATACGGGTCCTAGACAACCTCAGTTCAGGCGACCGTAGAATGGTACGGGTCTTGGAAATTAATCCCCGTTTAGGCGACCGTAGAATGGTACGGGTCCTAGACAACCTTAGTTTAGGCGACCGTAGTATGATACGGGTCCTAGACACAACCAAACAATGCTATACTAGGTGACCATAGAATGATACGGGTCCTGGGAAAGCAGTCACTTTGTGAAGTCATGTTACTATTTTGGGCGACCGTAGAATGGTACGGGTCTTGGACATGTAACACCAATCTATCTTGACTTACTCTACCATCCCTGAAGGTAAGTAATTCCAGGTAAGTTCCTTTATCATTTGCATTAGCATTTCCATGCATTATGTAAATTTCATTTCCAAATAGGATTCATTTTGTCAAAAAAAAAAAAAAAGTCACTCAGTACATCTGCATGATTAACATTTAGGTCTCAACTTATCTTTGAAGGCAATCTCTACGAACTCACCTTCAAAGAGGGGCAGCTGTTGACACCTAATTTTGGAAAAAATAAAATTGCATTTTGAACAAATAAAAAGAAAAAAAAATGAAAATGGGGCAAATTGATTTGATTGAATTATGCAAGGAAATATAGAATTCTGATGGATGTCCGGATTTTGTTAAATGCAGAAACAATTTAAAAATCAAATGAATAAGGGGTAAGAATTTCTATAAAACGGAATAAATCGGAGTAAAATCGAAATTGATTGCGAAATCACGCTCTAATTTGCAGCATGATTTAATGCGAAGGAAGATGGAAACTCGGAAAATGCCATACAAAGTGGCATTTCGGAATGATTATAAAAGAGAAGTCCATTTTTCGTAACAAAGGAGGGGGATTCAGAAAAATTTTTCGAAGAAATTGAGAGAAAAAAGTTCCGGAGAGAAGTTCGCACAAAAAAGCTTTGTGAGAAAAAAAAAAAAAAAGTCAGCTTTTCCTTCCGTGGAAAAAGCAGAAAAAAAAAACAGAAGGAAAAAAAAGAATTTCGAGAGAATTCGTGCAAAGGGAGGAGAGAGCTCGGAAAGAGAAAAAAAAAATCGTAAAGAAAGAAGAAAGGTCAAGTCAGCAGAAGGAAGAAGTCGCGTGAAGGGACGTGCAGCAGCAGGAGAGAAAAAAAAAAAGAAACCAAAAATTGTTCATCTTCTTCGCTGTTCCTCGCTGCTCGACCCGCCGCGCCTCCACAGTCACCGATTACGCGCCGGCCACCGCACCGACGTCTCCTCCGCCAAACGCCATCACCGTCCGCTCCTTCCGGCGTCCGACCGTGCCATCCCCGTTCGCCCGTGCCGGCATCCGAGCCCCGACGCTTGTCAGCTGCACGCCGCGCCGCCTGCAACCTCTCGCTGACCTCCACCGCGAGCCCCGGCGCCTAAAGCTCGAGCCGCCTCGACGCTCCACCGCCTCCACGAGCAGCACCGCCGCTTCGCCCGCCCCGCTCGCGCCTCGCGCGCCCGTAGCCGATCTGCAGAACCGGAGTCCCAGCGCCCCCCGCTCGTCTCCGCCCTGCTTCAACCCGCGCTCGGAGTCCCTCACCCACGACGCCCGCACCCAGACCCGCAACGCTCCCTGTTGCCTTGCCGCCATCGCGCTACTCCCGGTGTCCTCGCCGGAAACCCTCGCTGGCGATTTCCCCCAAAACCGGCAGCCAAAGTTCCTTTTTTAAAAAGAAAAGAAAAGAAAAGAAAAAATTTTACTAGGTATTTTTGCTCTACTTCATTAACCAAGTTTAAGTTTTTCTCTATTTTTTATCATTATCTTTTTATGTATTGTTTTCTTTGGTTGAAGTACCTATCTATGCATAATTGGAAATCCAGATATGTCACCCGGTTCGCAACCGCACCTGAATTTTTTATTTCATCTATAAGGCTTTAGATGAAATAATTAATTAAGCGGGAATAAAATTGATATTTTGATCTTTAAGGCTTAAGATCAATTTATTGATTTTACTAGCAAAATATTGTCCCTCAATCTGAGTAATGTATGATATCTTTGGTTTGGTTTGTCTTGATTGCTTTGTTTATTTTGAAATATGTTTGAATTAGAATATTGCATGATTTAGGGTTATCTTGCATGTTTAGGATATGAGATTTATTATTTCGAAATTTAAAAAAAATAAAAAATTAAATAGAAAAAAATCAAATCAATCAATTTAGGTTGCTAGATTTTTAATTTTAATTGCTTGTTTAATTATTTGGTAATTAGTAATTTTGAAATTAAACAAAAACAAAAAATAATCATGCATATGTCGTGTGGAATTAGGGCATATCATTACATATTAGGTAAAATTGCACTTAATTTAGTTTTAGATAATACTATTCTTAATTCATTATAAGTTTAAGTATTTTCTTGAATAGATTGCATTTTAAGATTATTTGGATTAAGATAATATTTTAGTTTAAATTAGGATTTAGCTTTACCTAATTCCTAATGCAAATTAAATAGGATCTTAATCTAATTAAGTAATTTTCACATTTCACCAAATTTCAAATTTCGTGAAAAATACAAAAAAAATGTCATAGGTCAAATAGCTTTATTATTTAGGATAAAATGCATTCATTTAGAAAAAATGTCATATGCACATCATTAGGGCTAGATTCACTGAGATGTATGTCATTTAGTATTTTTGCTAGGCCCATTTAATTAGAAATCACATGTCGTTAGAATTAGCGCATTGCATATTGCATGATTTTCATTAAATCAATAAAAAAAAAAGAAATTGCGTGTTAATTAGAAACCATATCTAAGGTTATTGATGTGGATTTTGAATTAACATTGCAGAAGCTTTCGTTGCTTCGAGGTAAGTTTTTGCAATTTATTTATTGTTTATCTGGGTGTTAAATTGATGGATTGCGCATCCGCATGATCACCTAACATGTTAGGAAAATAGATTTAAAATCAATTTAAGCTGCGCCCGCAAAAACATTTTTGAAAATAAAATAATGGTACCGAAGGGGCATTAGAGAAATCTAGTGTAACCAAGTCCCCGTACCCATAACCTCTGGTTCGTAGGATAAAGTGAAACTCCGGTTACTTTACTTGGGTTTCTAATCGACCCACCAAAAAATAGATTAGTGGTGACTCATGATTAAAAAATTAATTGCATGTTAAGAACTTGAACTTAAGTCGCGAATTGGTATAGGCTTGGGAGAGCCCGAATTAAGTCTAGGCTTAATAATCCATTAACCAAATCTTAGGTGGTTCACACCCGAAAAATTGGTCGCGACAACTATTATTGAAGTTTTTACTATTTCAAATTTTAAGTTGTAGACATATGATTTGTTACTTGAGAAAAGAACAATTGAATTTGCTTACTGTCCATGAAGTGTTCCATTCTGGAACACTTGAAAAGAGGTTTGCCTGCGGACTGCACTGCTATAAGATGATAAAAGCCTTAGTTGCTTGAAATTATGTCTTGTCTGATATTGAAATTAGACACATCTGCAAAGATTGTGTTTAAGTCCTAATGACATATACATCTCGTATATGGTTAAAATGTTGTTTTCGAAAGTTTTCTATTTAAGAAAAATGACTGAGATAAAGAATAAAATAATTACAATTAGTCTTAAAAGCTTGTCCGACTTAACAATGGCTGTGAGTATTTTGGTAAGTATGACAATGTGAAATAGCTTAAATGGTCATTTGTCAAATACTTGGTAGATTCTGGGGTGGTAACTTAATTACTATACCTAAAAATCCTGACAAAAGATTTAGCCGAAAGGCATAAATGCACCATATTGAATATGGTGATGAGTATGATTATTAAGACTAATTTATCTGGTTTTTGTGGGTTGATATTTTGAAAGTAACATCTTTACATACAAAAATAGTTTCATAAATTTTTTTTGAGTTATAGACTGGACATAAATTACTTGAATTATATGAAATTTAGATGTGTCATGCAAAAGTAAGGTTATCTAATCTAATATTAAGTGCGTTGGAATTCAAATCCACTCGAAATTATTTTGTATCTTATCTATATTGTTAAAGGGGTATTGATTTTATGACCCTAAAAAATGTGCAAGAATTATGGAATCAAATACTCTAAAGTTTCTAAAGATTGACGTAATTATAGATGATAGCTGCTCTCAAACTATTAAAGATAATAGTATGATGGAGGTTACTGTGTTTTTGTCTTTATTTGTACAGATAATTATAGAATCTCATGTACCATAGATTAAATTTGTTGAGATTCAAGGTACTATTCTGGATATAGTTTATAATGAAATTTTTTAAAGCTCTCAAGTGCGGAATGAAGTGGTTGCAGCTTTATTAAGGAGATTTGCTAGGGAAAGATGATCAGTTATACCATCAGACTATATAGTCTATTTGTGAGAGTATGATTACAATATCCACTATATGGTTGATGTAATGGCATATTTATAAATGTCATTTTTTTATTCTTAATCAAGTATGTGATTATATACTATAAAAGACGATATACAATTTATGAAACATCATAATGTTTGGAAACTAACTTACTTGCCTAAAGATCATAAGTTCATTAGTTGCAAATTGTCGTACAAAACTAAAAGAATTTCAAAGAAAGATTGTGGAATTTAAAGCCAAATTGGTAGCTAAAGTTTTCATTCTGAAAGATGGGTGGATAGTTAACATTGAAGAAATAAATATTTCTTTCTAGTACTTTTTAAAAATTATTTCAGAGTGAACGTGACATTAATAATTTATTTTGATATGGAGTTAGCCAAATAGATACAAAATCTATATTGTGCAATTGAAGGATTTTGCAATAGATGTTTCAAGTAAACTTGTGTGTAGACTGAAAAATCTTATTCATAGTTTTAAGCAAGTTTCCAAACAATTTTATTAAAGTTTCATAGTGTTATTATTTTGTTCAATTGGGAACAAAGTAATTCAATATAGTGCAAGGTCAGTGGGAGGAAGTTTATTTTTTCTCATACTCTATGTACATGATATTTTGCTTACAAGTTGTGACTTTGAGACATTTTATATCTTTTGTACTGAGGTCTGTAAGGATTGTTTTTGCCATATTATATTAGATTTTCTCGGAGGACATTTGCTAATTGTATATTGGAAATATTCAATATACATCATTGCAAACCAGGAATTGCTCCTATTGTTAAGAGTGATGGACTGAATTTATCACATTGTCCTTATTTAGATATTGAAAAAATCTAATTAAATGATGTACCTTGTGTCAGTGCACTTAAAAGTATAATGTATGCTCGAATTTGCACTAGACTAAATATCGTCTTTGTGACGGGACTTCTAGGAAGATATCAGCGAAATCCAAGACGCGATCACTGGGTTGCTGCCAATAAATTTTTAAGGTGCTTAAATAAGACAAGAGATTATATGCTAATTTATAGACATGTTCAATTCTTACAGCTAGTAGGTTATTCAGATGTAAACTTTGCTGGCTGTTAGGATGACATAAAATCAATAACGGAATACATATTTATGTTACCAGGAAGTGCAGTAAACAAAGTTCTATGTTATCTTCTACTAGGTAAGCAGTGTTAATAACATTCTTTTAGGCTGTTACTTGGGCTATTAGACTCCAAAACCTCATTACGGAGTTGATCGTTTTAACTTTATGTATAGACCCATACAGCTATATTAAGATAATAAATTTGTAGTATTATTTATTTACTACAAAGGTCTCAAGGGATCTAAATATATGGTGGTCAAAATTTTTGACCAAAAGGAAATGGTACAGAAATGTGACGTAATAATATAACATATTTTAACAAATAATATGGTTGCAGATCCACTAATTAAAGGCCTATGCCCATGTGTATTTGGGTAACATATCATTAGCATGGGCCTAGAAGCATCATGAGATGCTGTTATTTAGTGAAAGTTATTTTGACTTTACTCTTATAAATGTTTCATCTGTGTTCATTACACTTTGTAACAGTTTGATATGTATCAACTTTTGCATTCAATAAAATATTTTGAATGTGTTGTTATTAAGTTGAATACATATTGATAACGTCTCAAGGTACTGTATAAATCTTGAGTGAAGGCTAGGGGCATCCAGTTATTAACTTGTCCATATGTCTTGTTATATATAAATAAAGGTTAACCGTAAAGACATGACATATATGAGTTCATGGAACCATAAATATATTCTCTAGTGACATAAGTTTTTGTGACGCCTAAGGTAAGAGAATGGTGACTGACAAATAGGATTTCTCTATGAGAGATATTATCCATTTACCACACTACCATATTGAATCCATATCTATAAAGTTGAGAGCACTCGTGACCATGGAAGGCTCTGTGTGTATACATGTAGTTACCTCAATGATTCGGTGTTTAAGACTTTATGGGATATGATTGACTATTAAGAATTATCTCTGGACCAATGTGTGTACATAAGGTATGATTTCAATTAATATAATTCAAGTAGGAGAATGTAAGAGTTTTCCTAATGTGAGCTACATTAATTGTTATTGTAATTTACTGTTTTTACGACTACCGTAAAACATGGCTGGTCTAATGTGAGATAGAATGTTTCTTAATTAATCTAATATATGGGCTGACTAGTGTGGGTCGAGTTGAGCCTGACCCATAATGAGGGAGACTGGTTAGAAACTCTATAAATAGTACTCAAATCTCTCCTCTAACCCTAATATTCTCACATGTATCCTCACCTAAGGAACGTTTACCTAACACTAAACGTGAGGGGGCCGCCTCATTGAGTGAGAGATACGGAGGGCAATAGAGGAGAAGGACTTGATGCGTAGATTCCCTTGATGATGAGTGGGTAATTCCTTTTCTGCTTTTGTTTTATGTTCGATGGATCCCAAAACAGGTGTGTTAATCTTTTTACTCAATTATGCATGTTCTTGTTCTAGTTATGGAGATCTTGGAGTTGCCCAATTTGCGTCTAACATACTTATCCCCTATGGCGATAACCTATCAAGTTCATTTATCATCTATCGTGATAACCTATCAACTAAACCATATTAACTACCATTAGCCTTAATCTAAACCACCCCTATACACAATTAACAGTCTAATCAAAGATTAGGAAATTAACTCACGATTTTACGGCAATGATGAGCTAACAGTGATGGCGACGTGATGGTGACAAGAACGTGGAGCTCACGGTTCAAACGGGCAATAGCTTGAGCTCACGGCCAAGGAAGCTTGGTGGCTTGGTGGTGGTCCGGTGGTGATGGTGGCTCCTGGCTTGAGGGATGGCGAACGGTAGGGCGGAACGGTACGACGATGTAGGGCAGCAAACCGAGAGAGAAAGAGAGAGGAATGGGTATGAGATGAGAGAGAGGGATGAAGGAAAATTCGTCCAAAGGGAGGGGTAGAGAGAGAAAGTGAGAGAAATGAGGGAAAAAGAGGAAAACTCGGGGAAGAAGTTGGCCCATTAATGTCCCTTGACTTGAAGTCTTAACTTGGGGAGCAAGAGCACATCTTGGCCCTCCATTCCAACTTGGGGAGCAAGGGTAGATCTCAATTACACCATTGCCTAAACTTGAGGAGCACACAATTGACTAAACTTGGGGAAGACACAATTGGCGAAAGTGAATTTTGTTTGTATTTTAAATATGCATAATGATTGCTCGATCCGCTTAAAAGAAATATATTACTCACTGGGCCGAGGTAGCTTATTCTTTTCTTCTTATCACGTTTTTCAGGTGCCTCAATTAGTGATCAATAGAGCAAGAGCATTATGATGGGAACTATTGGGAGCTGGGTATTTGGGGGTAACAGTTTGGTGCTGCATCCTTTACAAAAAGAACGATTGTGTTACTCCCTCATCCATATAGGAGTTGGGGTGCAACAGAATTAGTCCCCTATTTATGCTCTTAAAAATGGGACATTCATGTCTCAATTGTGCACAGCTTCGTTGTTCTTGGCTTCATTTCGTTGCCGATCCTGTGCCATGCTTCAATGTAGCCAATTCTGCTACTAACAATACAGATAGGTTTGCATTGCTTGCTTTGAAGGCTAAGATAACTAATGATGCTTTCAGGCAGCTTAACTCATGGAATGACAGCACTGACTTTTGTCGATGGCATGGGGTTATGTGCGATCATCGACGCCACAGAGTCATGGTATTAGAACTCCATTCCCCTGATCCTCCAAATCTTCGATTCACAATTGCAAATCAGCAACATTTCTTTTTACATAAGGGGTACATGTTTTATTTCGATAGAATGACAGGTAGAGATGTTGTACCGTTCATTTGACATCGCAGTGTCTTCATGTACTGCAAGTATTCCTCCATTTTCAAACTGTAAATACATTCACGTCACTTGCCACGCTATGTACAAAGCAGAAAGTAATCAAACAAAGTTGCTTTTCCTTAAAATTTTCTGTGCAGCAATACTGAGTGGTAAAACTCAAATCTAGTGAAAACCCGAGCTTAAATTTCCTGATTAGGAACTAGCATCTCCAACTCCTTCGTCAACAGAGCCGTGAGCTGAGACAGACCGAGTAAGAACAGGACATTTTATGGAAACCTCTGTATCACGCGACATTGACGATGAGAAACTCTATTGCAGTGATAAACGGGACTACTAATCTCGCAACAAAATCAGAGAATGCATCATTCAGCTATAACCGCTATATGACTGAATGAAGCGCACTCGAGTTCTTGAAAGAGGCAGGACTCAGTATAGTTCACGAATGTAGGACGTGGCTGGGATACGAGCTCAATGTCACTAACGATCGCGGTGAATCAGCACTAGCGATGGTGTTGTAAGCTCGTGACGGTGACAATCATAAACGACTTGGCTTTGCACGAGACAGCGATCGGGAGAGAGAGAGGGGAACGGTCAGCTAATGACCACATGTTTTCAAGGGAAACCAGTTGACTTTGAGGCCTTGGGATTTTGCTGTTCTGCTTTCGTTTCCGGTCCTTTGATGCTCGTGAGCTGGTCAGTCCATTATGCAGAGGTGACTTCGACTTGGCTTTTTGACATCGCAATTAAAAGAATTCGAATTAATTCTTCTAATTGCAAATTCAACTAGTACAGCGGGGAAGGGCAAGAATTTTGAATGTAATCCACCGGCGTTAGTAACTAATTAGCCAAATTGCTCGACATTTTCAATTGCACTAACAGCGTATGATTCATATTCATTTCATGATAAGATGTTTATTGTTCTGCACTGGCTATTAGTAGATTGATACAGTATTGATGAAAAAAAAATGTCACTAAGTTTAGCCCAGCATATGAAGTTGAATGGCTTTCGGTATGTGGAAGAGGCAGTGCATGGAAAAATTGCCAAATGCCATTTGATGGCTCTTTTAATAGACAGGCTCTGAATCTTTCGGGCAAAACTTCATCAGATGCTTTTGTTTGATTAGTGACTATATCTGCGGTTGACAGTCGACCAGAAAAGGAGTGCGAAAGGAGTGGTGAAGTGGCAGAAACATTCAGAGTTACTTGCGAAAACAGATGTTCGAGATATGGGATATGGCCCAAAGTCGCAAGAATCGAATGCTTGTCGAGCAAGTTCATGAGTCAATGAAGCGGCTCTTCCTCAGGCGTTTTTCTAACTCTCTAATTTGGGGCGTCGTAAATGATGTGAGGTATGTACACGAGGGATTTTATGGACTGGACCATCAATATCTGCAATACAGTTTTTGGCTCCTTGGAACAGTCGTTGATTATGAGATGAAAGTTGCGATTCCACTAATCCCAAAATCTAACATGGGCATTGGAGCAAGTGTTGATTTTTATTTTGTTTTACGCACTGCATTCCATAATTTGCGTAGCATAGTGTTTTTCTAATGAAATATCATAATTTTGGCCTAGGGAGAGTGCAAATATGACAGCAAAGTGAGAGAAAATGCTGACATTAGCGCCGTGTCAAAAGCCCAATCAACAACATGTGGGCTGACACATGTCACCACATGGCTAATGACATGGCGATGTCACATTAGATGTTGGCATGGCAATTCAGGAGATAGCATCGCCACATAAACCTGAAGCGAATGAATCACATGTTGACATGTGCCAGCAAGAGCTACGTCGATAGTTGTTGATTTGGGCGTGTCAAGTCACGAATGCAATGCTGCTCATTTGCATCGTCAAGTGAATAATATAAATAAGTAGAGTTAAGTTAATGAGATCGTGATTTTTTAAATAATTATAGAATATGAATAAATTTAAAATAGAATAATTCATAATTATTAAGAAAAATTTAACGATTATATATAAAATATATATTTTAATTTTTTTTTTTTGCGGGGGCACGGTGCCTCGTCTCGGGAGGATGTGCCCCACTCCGCCCCACATCCGGTGGTCGGAAACCTCTGCCGATAATTGCACTCCATAAGAACTTAATTTTGCTATTTTGAAACATTTCATAAAAAGAATTTAGGTTTCTAATATAATTTTTCTTTTTCATATTTATCCCATGTGCGAGGGAATCGCAATCGGTAACACTTGTGATGATGATCAGCTTTTGTCTTGATCCTCCTCGTCCTCCTTTTGCAAAGTAAATAAGGCACTAAGCGGGTTGGAATTATTTTGAGATCATTGAAATCATTCTCTCCGCAAATTGTCACGCTAATAGAGCTAAGAGTGGCAATTCATAATCAAGATAAACTTAAACAAGCTAGAAATATATGGAGGAAGATCCTGCACAACACGATGGAATTAATTCAAAGATTACACAACTTAAAATATGGTCATTGGTATTTAATTGAAAGAAATCACAATCAGCACAAAATGACACAAATAGTGAGTATCAAATTGATGTTATGAATTGTCAATCATTTTGACTATAATCCTAATTAGATTTGATGTCAGTCCAATAAGAAAAAGTAATCTTTTTCAGTCTTTGATGTTGAGTGGAATAAGGACGTAAAGATCCCTTTCCACGGTTTGTGGCATAACTCGCTATAGGAACGTAGAAAATGATGTTTATGGAGTGTCAAATGGTTTGTGGCATCGATATATTATAATTCTCTCACAAAATGATTTTGTTGACATTGAGCGGTCATTGCCAATGGGTGGCCAAGCGTATCTTTTGGGCTTTCAGATTGGAAAAAAGGTTGGAAACACCGGTACAAGCATTATAGCGTTAGAAGATCATCTTTTTTTTGGTCGTAGAAGACCATCTTAAGTTGCATCAAACTTTCGAAGGATTTTGTAAGTCAAATGCGGGAAAAATTACTAAAAAATCCTACACTTATTATAATTGTGCTAATTCAATCATAATTTTTTTTTTTTTTTGGCCAATTCAATCTTGAGTCTTTTGTAATTGTACCAATTCAGTTTATTTAGCCAATTTTGGTAAGTCGATGCTGACATGAACACCCATCTTGCCGGTCATTGTGGGTGAAAAAATAGGAAAATGGGGAAGAAGAGGAAAAATAAAAGGAAAAATAAAAAATTAATAAAAATATTTTAAAAATATTATTAAAAGTTGTCAACATTAACATGAGCTAAACAACCAACACCAGTCGGGTCCATGTTAGCATTAGCTAGCTAAAACCGACCACATAGGCTAACTTGGTACAATTATAAAAGATTTAGAATTAAATTAGCCAAAAAAAAAAAGATCGAAATAGCACAATTATAATAGGATTATGATTTTTTTGATAATTCTCTTGTCAAATGCCTACCATTAAGAACTCTTTCCATAGATTTTGTGTGTCGAATGCGTACCAGATGAACTCTTTCACGGTCCTACATAGCTTCTATAAAAGCACTTTCGTGTGAGGTTGTTCAATATATAACTTAAGCTGCTCCATCTCATGCATATCACTTCAGTCATTCCTTCGCGACTTAGTACCCAATTTATGCTCATGAAATGGCACAGTTGCATCTGATTTGTGCACAACGCATTTGTTCTCCTCTTCTTTTGGCTGCCCACCTCGTTTCGTGCTTTGTTGTCATTTTTTGCTACTACTAACATTATATACAGATTTACATTACTTGCATTCAAGGCTGAAATAACTAGGGACCCTCTTAGGTCGTGTAACTTGTGGAATGACAGCATCGACTTTTGTCAATGGTATGGGGTTACGTGGGGTCATCGACACCACAGAGTCACTGTGCTGAATCTCCATTCTCAAAGACTCTTGAGACCCATCTCACCTCACATCGGAACCGTAGCTTCTTGAGAGGATTGTGCCTACAAAACAAATAGCTTCAGCCCTAAAATCCATTCCCAAATTGGTCGGCTGTATCAGCTCCAAATCTTGGATTTATACTACAATTCACCTTGTCTTATCTTCAATGGGTCAGCCTTTCTATGAATCCATTAATTGGCAGAATCCCTTCATCCATAGGCAATTTATCATCTGTGGCGTGGCTGTATTGTGCCCTCAATGGTTTGAGTAGGATTATTCCCAATCTCTAGGTTGGCTAACCAAACTAGAAGAGCTCTCCTTGACAATCAATGGGCTTTCGGGTACCATTCCACCTTCTGTCTTCAACTTGTCTTTGCTGACTATAATCGATGTACAAACGAACCAAATCCATGGCATGATATAGGATTCCCGAACCTTCAAGCATTTAGCATTGTTGCTAAGCAGTTCATCGGATCAATTCCTTCACCGATATTCAATTCCACAAATCTAGTGTTCCAACTTTCAGACAATAAGCTCTCCGGGAAAGTCCCTTCATTGGCAAATCTCCGCAAACTTCAAAGGGTTGCTTGGAAAAAGTATATCGTATGGACTCGCTTGCTCTGTGGAGGAGCCTAGAAGACGCATGAGCATCGACAAAGTTGTAACCCAGCTGCACTTGATCAAGAAGAAACTTTTTGCAGCTTCTTTACTTGGATAGGTGAGACACGTTTAGATGACATCGAAAGTAGCATGTTCATTTCCTATAATGACTCTCCAGTGCTATTTGCAAATGAAAAAGGAGAGGATAGATGTCTGACTTTCCTAATTTCCTTGTGAATCTATAAGAGTATCGTCCCGACATTTTTACTTTAAGCCATCAATTCACGCTTTTTAGCATTTTTTTTTTGTCAGAATATTTCAAGACAAATTAATGGGATAAAAAGCCAAATTTATGAGCCAAATTGACCTATAATTACGGATCTAATAAGCACGAAATGGGACAAGTGCCCATCTGAGCTCCACAAGGCTCTGCTCTCTATATGGCTCCATTGCTATTAGGGTGTCATCTGACGTTGTTGATTGAATCTGGTTTGTAAGTCTAACAGAAAAAATGATGATACTTGAAAAGTTTTATTGCAGCTTGTTAAGGTCTATCCGCACCCCATAAAAACTAAGTTGCAATGGGTTTTATATAAATGTGGCGTCCCTCCAATTAACAATCCTGATATTTGAGATGAATCTTCAAACATCACATTTGAGCCCAAAAGTCCTCTTAGTCCTGACCACAAAGCAACGGTTTGCATAAGAGTTGGACTGCTAAAGCTTTAAGTTTTGGGATTTGATTGATCTTGTTGCCAACCGGTTTTATATAATTGTTGTCTTGTCCGCATTTCCGTCCTTCAAAGTCAGTGAGCTAGCCCATTATGCAGAGGCGATCGAAACGTCATTATGTAGCTTTTTCTTGAGGACTTACTGACCATGTTATGTTTGGGAGGGTATTCCCGCTCAACATGGTCAGTAAGTATGGATGTACGATGAAGCAGCAAGTTATTTGGTTGGGCAGCCGATCTCCGTTTTTCATTATTTTCCTTCCTTTTCTTTCACCTCGTTATTATGTTGATGCAAATTCCTCTACAGCGATTTGTCATTCCAGTTTAGTATCACATTACTAGGCTAGTGAGTAGTTAAAACTTATATGTATCTGATGTTCTGGCTGCTTCTTCTCCTGTTCCTACTCAACCATCTAACTCAATCTTGTACTCCTGTCCGCAGGCGCACTTCACGAGCTGTGATATTCCCTGTTAAAAGCAGATAAACAGATGATTCCGGCAATATGCATGAATAAGGGTACTAAGAAAATTTCCAAACGGTAGGGTCTGTAACATAATTATTCGTTTGAGTCAAGACAGCTTATGGGAAGAACAGTAAATTTCAGAGAAAACTAGACACTATAGAAGAACAATCTCCTTGCTCTGGAAGATAACAGAAGTTGGAAGTAGAGTGAAACCAATCCTGTTTTATGGGCACACTCCCCAGTTAACAGCACATTGTTCAGATACGATATTGTTAACACCCATTTTACTCTTTCTTTTCTTTTTTTATTTTTTTTTTTTTTTTATTTATGAAAATCACAGTTTTAAAATAATTTTACCTTCAGTTTCTCGATTTGATTCTGCAGAGACCGCTGGAACTCGTTCTCCCCAACAATATCTGCCAAAAGAGCTTTTTGTTCCTTTTCTAAAGTCTTAAAGTCCATTGCCCTTAGCTCTTGCTGCATTGTACCACAGCAAACAAACATGCCGAGTCTTAACAACGACCAAGTACAATCAATACAAAGTTCCCGAGATGTACCCCAAGGATCCATTTTGGAACCAAGTTCAGCAGACAAGCCAAACCACGTTAATAGAACTTCAAGTTACCTATATCTGTAACAATTTGGTTCATTAAAACCAAATGCAGACATTCTACATAGGTATTGCATGAACTGCAAGCATCATGGTGATCAAGTATGACACGTACTTGACAAAACCTACTTCCTTGATACTCACCTGGAACTCATTTGATCGGTTTTTCATTTGCTGAATTCGCTGCTTCATCTGCAATAATAGGCGTTGCACTAGCACCATTAGCATTCATGAAGAAGTGGTGATGAGCTGCAAATCGAGTATATTACCTCCTAATGTTTAGTTGCCTCTTAACAACTTCGCTTCTAGTGATTAAAAATCAGACATCACACTCGTGCCAAAAGACGAAATTAACGCATAAAGATGGAAGCATAAGTGTCAAATCAAAAGGCGAAATTAACAGATAAAGATGGGAGCATAAGTACCAAATCAAAGCTAAAACCCCCCTAGAGGTCTCAGTTTAGTCGATTGGGCATGTAATTTGAATCAAGCTGCTCCATGGCAGTTTTCTGCTAGATTATCAAATTGAAATGGAACATGCATCATTCAGGACCATGAGTTGGCATACTCTTTTTCGAGCGCTTATCTCCCAAGATGAGCATTGTAGTGCATATTATCACATATCTGCTTTAAGCTTTGACAATTAGTGAAAATCATTTTAATCAAAGAAGTGAAATCAACACATCATGAAATTTAGATATGGACTTAACTGCAGAAATCTCTGCAGCTAGCTTAGCTTTTGTTCTTTTGATCTCGTCAAGTTTTGCCATTGCAGAATCCACACTGAAGATCAGTTCCTTGGTTGCTTCATCTTTCTGTCAGTTCAAGCATTAAATTTAAGTAACTACTCTGCTCAATGAACATAGTTCTTTTGTTTTCAGTTTTTGGTCTGTAAGTACCACATTGTCAGTAAGCAGGCGACTGGAAAGTTTGCCTCTTGCTGCAAAGGTAACAGCATTAGCTATCAAGAGTAAACCGCAATGGAAGTTTTTGTAACACATAACCTCATGGTGCACAGTACAGGGAGCATGGGTTCTAATTGTATCTGCTTACTGGCACTTACATGTAGGTGATAAGTTTTCCTGGTGTACATCCTGCCTTAGTGGAAACATCAGATTGCGATGACCAGATGAAGCAACAAACAGCCCACAACACTAAGGACTAGACTAGTAATATGGCTTTCATGACGGACACGATTGAGTTACTGACTACCTCTGCTTTACTAGGTACATTGACAGAGACTCAGCAGTTATTAAAGGGAATTGGTGACCTTATCTCAATAATATATTTGTCAAACTAAACTCATACCAATGGAAAGAAAAATGAAATCATTCTTGTTTTAAGTGTATGGCCAAATGATGATCTATGCTGAAGAAAGAGGTGTCATGCTGTTAAAAAGCACAAGATCATGATGACATAAAAATAAAAACTCTAAAGAAGATTTCATGTATGCCTTCACTGGCCTATAGTTCAAACTTGAAAAGGCTAAATACCCATACCTACAGCTGCAACCTTTTCTTCATCAAATGTTTCCTTGACCTGCCAATATTCAGGTTAGCAAAGCACTGCTATGATCTAATAAGCTTATCACTAACCATTTGGCTGCAAGGTAATAGCCAAGCCAGACATAAGAGAATTCAAGGTGGTTACCAAATTCTTTCCTAGAGGGGAACCATAATATAATTAATATTAGAGTTCCCTTTATTAATTCAGCCTTCAGTTCACAAAATAAAAAAAAGTTCAGCCTTTCAAAGATTAACATTGAGGATCTACAAGAGGGAAAAAAGTGACTGAAGCAATGGAAACCAAGATGTTTGTAGGTTTTTGTGAGCATGTGAATTAAAAGTACATATATGGTAGGAGCACAACAAAGGATGATCCTCCTTGATCAAATTTAAAATCTGAAGGAAACAGCAAGTCCAAAAGTCGAATAAACAAAAAGGACTACCAAGTCACACACTTACTGTGTCTGGGCTTGGTTTGCGACGGTTAGCCATCCCTAAAAGAACAGGATAAAAAGACTGTCAGCTTGGCGACATGCTAAAGTTGAGAGGTCAAAACTTGAGAAATCTTACTTGTAGCTGCTGGAGTTTGACATCTATATCCTCAGCAACCTTGGCATAGTAAATGCTGAAAGTCCAAGGAATTCAGTGAAGAGTTGAAGAACACCATCTCTTTGAGTTCGAGGACATGACAAAATTAGATACTTGAGAACAGGCCAGTAACCTTTTCTCAACTAGTTTGGCTGATAGGCTTACTCTTTCTTGGTGGACTAGCTCCAGAGTCTGCACAGAACTCCAACAAATATTCACAGTAAGATAAAATTACCCCAAGTTTTCTTTATTAAGCATAATCAATCATGTGGAAAGCCTCACACTCCAGCATGTATATCATCGTCCACCATTTCAGATCCAACTTCATTTCCTTAATTATAAGTAATAAACACAAGGTTGCATGGTACAGAAATCTAACACAATTGACTTTAAAAGTGTCATAATCAAAATTACATATGCTCTGCCAGACTTAACATGGACAAACTTGAAAATCAACATAGAAATGATTGAAAAATTACCTATCTCCACACATTTGGATAATTCCTATTCGAGTATTAGCTACTTTGACAGCCAAGTATCAAAGCAAATAGCACTTTAGCACATAAAATTTGTCTCCAGGGAAACTCTGAAAAGGCTCCAGGAAAAAGATATTTATGCATTTCATTGCTGGTCTGTTTGCCTTTTAGGATATTCGCTCATATCAGATAAACATCTATGCCTGGTAAATTGAAAGGCAAATTTGAAACCTTCCCAACTTCCTCTCCATCCTCACTTTCTGCTACTGATCCAAATCTAAAATTCATGTTGACATTAGAGTTCTGCTCGACGTTCGAAGCTATGTACTGCCATACAAAGCAGCCCAACTGTAATCTTGAAACTATTCTCTATAAGCTATACATCAACCTGTGGTGATACATTAGTTTCTAATACAATGTCTAACTCTTCAGAATTATTTTGAGATGTATGATCATCTCCATTCTCACAACATATTACAGTGCTTTTATGCACTAACCTGATTATCAGAAAAGACATTACACAAAAAATAATCACTGCAAACAATAGAGTTCAATGCTTCTCTTTATCTGGTATCTTTCTATCTCGGAGTGGACTAAGGCATGAACCTTAAGTCATGGATTTTCTTTGAGATATCACAAAGCTAGCAGCTTGAACAAATTATTCGCATCAATACAAGCGAAAGAACAATCAGCTAATAGAGAGACATATATTTGAGCAACGATGCAGCATACTACTTCTGCTGAGTCGGATGCTTAGTTGAGTTTCAATGTGATAAAGGTGCAAAAGATTTTTTCAGGTTCCACACATTTCAGCATAAGATTTATCTCTGGAATTAATGAGTAAGGGAAGTAGAATAGTATCTTATCACAGGATCACTGTGAAGGACAGATATTACAGTTCAGCATATTGGATATAGGCTGAAGATCACTTCCTTCTTCAGAACCCAACAGGTGATCATGTTCTTCTTTTTCTCTCTTTTGGTGAAGTTCATCTAACACGTCATTATTAATTAAATTACACATATTTAAATAAGGAGGAGCTCTACCTGTGTCAGTGTGCGACAATCAGATTCCAAAGAAGCAACCTTTCTCTGTTTGTCCAATATCTGAGAGCATATTTGACCTTTTGCAGTCATCATCTGCTCTGTTTCTTCTTTAAGTTTCTGAATTTCGGATTTTGCTGGACAAACAACGTTTTTAAAAAGAAGAGGAAGTTAAGTACTCTAAGAAAAGGAAAAGATTGTTTGCTTTTAACAATTCTATACAATAGCTTGCACAACAAAATTACCCGAAAGCAATCACGATTGAAACATGAGAATCAAAAGATTTTGGCCAAACTAACAATAACTAGCACGAATTGATTGGGTAAATACTTTCCAGGAGATATAGAAGAAGAGTAAAGCTTAAATTCAAGTAGTTACTGCAATTATCACACACGAGGTGAAGAAGAATCACGCAGCTCTCAAATCCCTACAACAAGCAGATGAAGTATTCTCACGAAAGTTACCTCACACCCTAAAACAAGGTCCACAAATCCCATCAACTGAATGGGGCGGAGAACAAACACTGACTTAGGGTTGGAAAGATGCTCTCTGAAACAATCAGAAATATCAACTATGCGCATCAAACATTGGGTTTGCTCGTGTACAAATAGACCTAGCAAGCATAAGCCTCTTTGATTTAACGTCATTCAGCTTCAACTCCACTAATAAAGCATCATCATGATTCAACTTAACATCATCTTCATCCTTTATGTAAATTCAAAATGATAATCAACAATAATCTGATAGAAGACTTGACATTTAGTGAAATTAGTACTGGCCAGGAGCGACTCATATTGAGAGTTAAAAAAATGTAAGCTTAACTAAAAATGAAATATTCACTCATGAAGAGCTTTGCATGAATATTCTGGCTTGAATTTAAATATCCAACGCTAATATAACCAATGAGTTTAGTGAATCCATTATATACTAGACTGAACTCTTGCAGAAACTTATCGCTGTTTTTAGTATGTAATCCACAGGTAGATAAGCACCATTAAAAACAGTTGTGATCTATAACCGACTGTATTATTAAGAAAGATCAGTCATTGGTGGATCCATTAGGAAACAGGAAAGATACCATAAGCAAAGCTAAACATTCACCTGGAAGACAATCAGATGGGTAATACATATGTTCACAGATACATCTAATCACGTGCTCATCTGTGTAGAGAAGAAGTAGTGAATAAGAGAGAGAGAGAAACCGAACCAGAAGTGAGGTCACTTTCCAGAGATTGAATGGTAGTAATCTGCATCTGCTCTTCGACTGAGATCTTGGCCGCCTGATCCTCCACATCTTTCAATTCACAATTGCCAGTCAGCAACATTTTTCACAGAGGCGTACATGTTTTACTTCGAGAGAATGACAGGTAGAGATGTACCGTTCATTTGAGATCGCAGAGTCTTCATGTACTGCAAGTATTCCTCCATCTTCAAACTGGACACACACATTCATATCACTTGCCACGCCATGTACATAAGCAGAAAGTCATCAAACAAAGGTCCTTTTCCCTAAAAACTTCTGTGCGGCAATACTGTGTTGTGAAACTCAAATCCAGTGAAAGCAAGAGCTTAAATTCCCGATTATGAAGTAGCATATGCAACTCCTTCGTCAACAGGAGCCCTGAGCTAAGACAGACCGAGTAAGAACTGGACATTCATTAAAGCCCTCCGTATTAGGCGACATTGACAAGGAGAAGCTCTAGTGCAGCGACGAACGCAACCACTAATCACGCAACAAGATCACAGGAACGCGTCCCTCAGCCGTAACCGCTAGATGACCGAACGAAGCGCGCTCGAGTGCTCGAAAGAGACGGAGCCAAGTACAGAGACGCGCTAGCGATGGAGGTGACGCGAGCTCGTGATGGTGGCGGCCGCGAGCTCGACGTCGCCGACGATCGCGCTGAATCGGCGCCGGCGACGGTGTCGTGAGCTCGTGATGGCGGCGATCCCTAGACGACGAAGAGCTAGAGACGCACCTGACGAGAGAGAGAGAGAGAGACGACCGAGCGGTTTGGCTTCGGCGACACGGCGATCGGAGAGGGGAGAGAGAGAGAGAGAGAGGTGGAGCCGAGTGGGGAGTGGAGGTGGAGCGGAGGATGGGAGGATCGGACATCAGGAACTTGATTAACATTGGGCGCCAAAGAGCCGCCGATTTCCAGCCTACCCTGTCCCATACCCGCCTGAACGGAAAGAAGCAGGAAAAAAATTGATTTTTTTTTTTTTAAAAAGAGATTGAAACGACGCTAATACCCTTCACTAAATTGACGTGCCCAGCTTTTTTATTTATTTAAAAACGGGTCTTTTACTTGCACAGTCGAATATTCACTTAACTTTGATCCTTTGGGTCCTTTTCCTCAGGAGTTAAAAATGCTGGAAAGGAACGATTGGGATCCACGATCCCTAAGTTAGAGTAAGAATTCTATACTTACCATCAAATGTTTGATTTGAGTCAATAAAACAGCTCATTTTGAACAAGTCTCTTTCATCGCTGCCTCCTTATCGTAATCCTAGTGAGAGCAAAGCTTTTTTTTTGGTAGGGGGAGGGGGATACAATGAAAGAGGCAAAGGTCCAAAAAAAGAAAAAGAAAGAGACATGGACTACGAAATTTTGACGTTTCTTGAAAGAGGCAACTTCTAAAATTTCTAAGGATTGGTCTTACATAACTAGTAGATTTCTTGATAGAACGCGTCCTTCCTAAGGGTGAGCATCGATCCTAGGCCGGATTGACTCTAGACCCTGGCTAATCCTAATCCGGTTTTCGGAGATTGGATCGGTCTTTGGTCTTAGAATTCTTGGTGGGTTGATCATCGGTGCTTGAGTGTTTGAGTCGGTCCAACCCAAACCAACCCTTACTATATATATATAATATATTACTTATAATTTTTTTATATAGAGAAAATCTTAAAATAAATGGTGTCAACAATTTTAAACAAATTTTTAGTGAAGAGTTCAAGTAATTTTACATTATTCTTTAATAACTTAGATTTTTAATGTTTTTTACGGCATCAATAATCATAATTTATGAAGGAGGAAAATGTTTTTGTGAGGAGTCCTCATAGCATCCAAAAAGGCATAAACAACTCCTTATGTCATCATTCTCTAATATTCGTTCTCTTCTATCTTATTTCTTCAATTTGTCAAATTTGAAAGAAATAACTTAATCTTCAATTTGCCAAAATTCGAAAGAAATATTCATTTCTCTCCCGCTCTTCACTTGACACTTATCGCCACCACTCACTCGCCTTCGCTTTAAGTCACTCATGCCACTCGCCGCTCAATGCTCGCTAGGCTTGTTGCTTCTCGTTGGACATTCGATGCTCACCCTATTTGACCCTCCCCGCTTGTCTTTCTTAGCTGACCTCGCTCATCATCAAACCCATTGGGTCGGTATGGTCCTCGGTTGCCCTTTTAAAGAATACAAAAAATGAAATAAAAAATTATTAGTTTATCTTAGGTTGATCTTGAAACCGGACCGAACCCATTAAGTTAATTCGGTCCTCAATCACTTTTTTAATGAATACAAAAATGAAATAAAAAATTATTGATTGGTCTTTGATTGATCTTGAAACCAAACTGAACCCATTGAGTTAGTTCAGTCCTCAATCACTTTTTTAAAGAGTACAAAAAATGAAATAAAAAATTATCAATTGGTCCTAAGTTGACTCTGGAACCGGACTGAACCATTAGATCGGTCCGGTCCTCGATCCCAAGCTCAATAGGGTTGATCCTTGGTCCCAAAAATTGAGGACTAGTAGTGTGTGGGTTGGTCCTAGGGTTAGGGGGCAGATCGGCCCAATCCGGACCATGCTCACGCCTAGTCCTTCCTATGGCCATGATATCAACACATTGATTTGCTCATCTGAATATGTGTTCCATTGAGGAAAGCTCTTGAGGAGAGCCCTTGAATTTAAGCTCTATAATAGATTTGGAGTTAAATATCTTTTTTAAAAAATGACCACTGACTTACAAAGGTGAAAGAATGATACTTATTTTCGTCATGCATAGATATGTTTAGACATAAATTATTATAAGACTTCCTATATTTTAAAAGAGAATGTTGTCTTCAATGAGCTTAAGGACTTCTAGTGGATACGAATAGGAAAGGCCATTTGAGCTTCATTTCTTGAGTCTTAAAACCTCATATGGGAATCCTTACCACATACCTTTTTATGGAAGTGATAACTATTAATTATTTTGGTCAAGACAGAAAATCAACAAGTATATTCTTTTTTTCAATAATGTGTTTGGTTCTAAAAAAACTATTTTGAGAACCATTTTACCCACCTAAGAAGCTGAGGATGTGGTACATCACACTCGAAATTCAAGCCATGAGATTGAGTCTAACTCATGAGATCGAGTCTCAAGGCGACTGCATCCCACATGTGAGCACATCCTAAACCCTTCCTCTAACATGCTTCAACCCAGTTCAAGCCACTCCTACAAAAACCTATTCCGGTGCAGGCACCTGACACTCGAAATTCCTAAGAAGAGAATAGGGTAGAGATCATGACTGTAAATCTACATGTGAGTGCCAATTTCCAATATCACCATAATAGAAAGTAAAAATCAGTTCTAGCTCTCGAAGATTGGCTAGGATCAATAGTTTTCGTCCCTCAGCTATGTCACGATGCAAGCCATAACCATCTTGAAGGCAATGTCCCAATTCACGAAGCGCGTCGATATGGCCAAGAGAGGCAAGCTGGAGCGCATAGGGCCACTCTGGCCACAAGATCATTGCGATTCCTCGGTTGGCCGCTGCCGTTGAATTGGATTAGGGCCAGTGAGAACAACGAGGGAGCGTGAGATTGTATAGCGGCCTTTGCGACCAGGGACAGCCAGCACGCTCTTTTTCTCAAGCAATAGAATCGGATCTACAACGAAGGTTTAAGAAAGAAAGCTGGACATGCAATTTTTTCTCCAAATATCATATCGATACTTAGCCTATCATGATGTTAAATATACAGTAGCCGTGAATAAAATAATTTCCTTTTTCCAATTCTTGTTGTTTCTCCAAATATCATATCAATATCTTTTTCTCAAGCAATAGATGGCAATGGATTTTATATGAATGTAGCGTCCCTTCGATTTACAATTCTAATTTTCAGGTTAACTTTCGAACATTACATTAAAGCGAAAACTTGTTTCCGTCATGACCGCAAGCAGTGGTTTTGCATCAGAGGTGAAATGCTAGAGCTTGAAGTTTTGAGATTTGATTGGTCTTGTTGCCAACCATTTATATAATTGCTGCTCCGTTTTCGTTTCCGGTCCTTGAAGTCCACGAGCTAGTCAATTATGCAGAAGCAACAGTAACTTCTCTTGTTGACATCACAATTATCAAAAAAAAAAAAAAAAATTGAATTAATTCTTCTACTTGCGAGGTCAACTAGTACAGCCGACAAGGCAAGAATTTGAACGAAATTCATGGCATTAGCAGCTAAAATAACCAAATGGCTTGACATTTTTCATTTATTTTAAACTCCTATGGTTCATAATGTTAATCATGTGGAAAGTATAGGGAAAGGAGGAGAAATAGTTTATGCAACTCTTTTTTGAGGACTTCCTGACCTCGTTAATCGTTATGTTTGGAAGGCATTCCGCTCAATATGGTCACTGAGTATGGATGTTACAATGAAACAGCTGGTTGTTTGGTTGGGCAGTGGCCTCTTCAATTCGACTCGATCTCCATTTCTCATGACTTTTTTGCTTCCCTTTTTCTCAATTTTCCTTTTGTTGATGAAACTTCCTTTAGAGCGATTTGTCCTTCCAGTCCGGTGTCATATTACTATGCTAGATAGTAGTTAAAACTTCCGAATATCCAACGTTCTGGCTGCTGTCTTTTCCTGTTCATACACAAGCATCTAACTCAATCTTGTACTCCTGTCCACAGGCGCACTTCACGAGCTGTGATATTCCCTGTTAAAAGCAGATAAATGATTCCGGCAATGCATTTATGCAAGGTTACTAAGGAAAAAATCTGAACGGAAGGTTGCGTTACATAATTATTCATTTGAGTTGAGACAGCAAATATGGAAGATAACAGAGTTTGAATATAGGATGAAACCAATCCTATCTGATGGGTACACTCCCCCACTTAACAGCACATTGTTCAAATAGGAGATTGTCAACAACCCATTTCACGTTTAAAACAAAAAGGAAAATCATAGTTTTGGAATGGTTTTACCCTCAGTTTCTTGATTTGATTCTGCAGAGACTGCAGAATTCGGTTTCCCCAACAATATCAGCTAAAAGAGCTTTGCATTCCTTCTCCAAGGTCTCAACATCCATTACCCTTAGCTCTCCCTGCATCAAACCACAGAAAACAACAGATGTTGAGACATAAATACAACCAAGTACAATCAATAAAAAGTCCCGGACCTGCACTTTAAGGATCCATTTTAGAACCAAGTTCAGCAGATAAGCCAAACCGCTCAGCAGATAAGCCAAACCGCATTAATAGAACTTCAAGTTGCCTATGCCTGTAATAATTTGGTTCATTGAAACCAAATGCAGATATTCCACATTGGAATTGCATGAAATATAAAGTATTGAGGTGATCAAGTATAATCCGTACTTGACAACACCTATTGTCTTGATACACACCTGGAACTCATCTGACTTGCTTTTCATTTGCTCAATTCACTGCTTCATCTGCAATAATAGGAGTTGCATGAGCACCATTAGTGGTCATGGAGAAAGATGATGAGCTGCAAATTGAGGATATTAACTCCTAGTGTTTAGTTGCCTCTAAACAACTTTGCTTCTATATTTCATCATTACAATAATGGCTTCTATTGTCCAAGTGATTAAAATTAGACATCACCTTCATGGAAGAAGGTGAAATTAACAGATGAAGATGGAAGCATAAATACAAAATCAAAACTATAGCCCCCTTATAGGTATCAGTTATAGAGATCAGGCATGCCATTTAAATTGAGCTGCCCTATGGCAGTTTCCTGCTGGACTATAAAATTGAAATGGAACATGCTTCATTCAGGACCATGAGTTGGTATGCTTTATTCTCTATTGCTTATCTCTCAAGATGAGCGTTGTAGTGCATATCAACACATATCCGCTCTAAGCTTCAACAATTAGGTAAAAACTTTTTAACAAGAGAAATGAAATCAACACATTGTGGAAATTAGATATGGACTACATAGCTGCAGAATTTTCTGCCCCTAGCTTAGCTTTTATCCTTTGTATTTCGTCAAGTTTTGCTTTCGCAGAATCCACACTGAAGATCAGTTCCTTGCTTGGTTCATTGTTCTGTCAGATCAAGCATTTAAGTTCAAGTAACTACTCTGTTCAATGAATATAATTCTTTTGTTTTTAGTTTTTCGTCTGCAAGTGTCATGTTATCAGTAAGCAGGTGATTGGAAAGTTTGCTTTTTGTTGCAAAGGTATCAGCATTAGATATCAAAAGTAAACCGCAATGGAAGTTTTGGTAACACATAACCTCACGATGCCCTCAGTACGGGGAGCATGGCTCCTAATTGTATCTGCTTACTGGCGCTTACATGTAGGTGATAAGTTTTCCTGGTGTAGATCCTGCCTTAAGTTGAAACATCAGATAACGATGATCAGATGAAGCAACAAATGGCCCAACGACACTAAGGACTTAGTGTAAAGCCACGCGCACTAGGTACATCGACAGTGCTTGGGCGTGTAAAGCCACGCGCACAGGACAGCTCAATCGCATTTTCATGATGGACACAGTTGAGCAATTGACTACCTCTCATTTACTAGGTACATTGACAGTGCTCCAGCAAAAAATAAGGAAAGGTTGACAGACTCGGCAATTATTAAAGGGAATTGACGAACTTGTCTCAAGTATATATTTGTCAAACTAAACTCATACCTATGGAAAGAAAAATGAAACTATTCTTGTTTTAAGTGTATTGCCAAATGATGATCTATGCTGAAGATATATGTGTCATGCTGTTATAAAGCACAACGGGTCACACTATTGACGTTGAAGATGCACATGTTGAGATCTGGGTTAGATGCCTTTTGATAGAGGGCATATTGTCTCCCTAATGTAAATGCTACTCGTTCACCATTGATTTAAGAAATTATTTTACTCTCAAAAAGCATTGAAAAAAATATGGTAATGAATTAAGGTCAAAATAAACTTCTCCATCCAGTTTCCGATTGATAATGAACAGATTATTTGCGTCGTAATAAAAAGTATAGCACAATTTTTTATCAGCAACGCAAAAGAAAATTAATACGGTTTCTGGGTTCTTGGAACCGGAGTGGATTCATCGAAGAGAGTGCTCTGTAGTCCAATTGATTCATCATTTCATGTCACGATCTGAGATCCTCTTACATGGTGGAGCATCTTAACTAGAGTATTTACATTGAAGAAAGTGCTCTGTAGTCCAATTGATTCATCATTTCATGTAATGATCTGAGATCCCTCTTCATGGTGGAGGTTTTTAACTAGAGTAGATATGCGGAAGGAAGTGCTATGTAGTCCAATTGATTCTTCATTTAATGTCATGATCTGAGGTCCTCTTCATGGTGGAGGGTCTTGGGGTCTCTTTACTCATCTTTATTTAAAATGTATGAACCCGTTCACTTATGTCGATTTATCATTGCTGACTAGTTTAATTCAATAGTCAGTGGGAAGTGTAGGGTTCCTCCAATTAACATTAGAAGATGGCATCACACGATTGTTGTTCCACTTGTATATATTCACACTAGTGATTTCACTTTCAATCCAAGACTTCACATAGAGCAATAATTCATCGCGGAAGAGATAAAAAGAAACTAAGCCGAGTCTCAAAATGATCGCACCCCGGATGTGAGCATATTTTAAGCATTTCCTTGTTATGCCTCGACCCTCGAACCATTTCTCAAAAAAACTATGATCCAGTGCACCGCGAACTTGGGCACAATGCACTTGAAAGCACTATGAAGAGTATAGGCTACAACTTTTGACCTAATTACAAATTAGTACAACTTGTGATGATCAAGTTCTGTTTTAATCCTCCTCCTCCTCCTTCCTTTGCAACTTAAATAAAGCATTAAGCATGCTAAAGTGATTTTGCGATCACCAAAATCATTCTCTCTATATATTATCACGCTCATAGAGGTGGGGGTGGCAATTCATTACCAAACTAAACTTGAATAAGTAGTTATTGAGAAAAATCGTACACGGCATGAGATAGCTAATTCTAAAACGACACAAATTGACACATTTTCACTAATATTTAATTGGAAAAAGCTCTTTGCAATCACCAGTAAATGAAGTAAATAGTTAAGACTAGATTTGATGTCCCAATAGATAAGGACGTAAAGTCCCTTTTCCTCAGAAATGTGACTCGGGTTCAAATTCCCTGTGGGACATGGAAAATAATGTGTGAGGAGTCACGGTACTGAACCTTTCTAAAATTTATGAACAAAAAGGTAGAACAAATTAGACATGGCAAAGTGGTATAAACGTGAGAAATAATGTGCGTCTCGTCAAATGCGGGGTCTTTTCCTCAAACAGCAGGGATGACTTGCTTGGAAAAGAGTTATGAATGCATACCAGAAGGAAGTCTTCAGGGTCTATGCAGCTTCTGGAAAGTATAGAAGGGATTTTGAGATAGGTTCAAGGTATGCCAAAGGTATGCCAGTTGATTGATTCAATATCACAAAGAAAAAGATTTATAATTAGAACTGTAATCAAACAAAAGGAACGAGAGAAAGAATCCGAGTCTTGCGATGCACCATCCAAATGAGACAATTTTCTCCATGAAAGTGCAAGGCGGGGCAATTCACAGGGCAAGGCAAGTTGATATATCATATACCCTATCATACGAAGATTTAATTATAATATCATATACCCTATTATAATTTGTTACACATTTAATAGTAAAATAAAATAATCATATAGGTTATCAAGTGAATACAAACACCTTAATATGGAATGAGACTTTTTATCATCAAAATAACTATTTTACCAACACAATTAACTCTAACCAAGAGGTGATACTATGAAAGATTTCATCATGTGCAACGTAATTTATCATGATAATTTAGACTTCTCAGCTAGAGGGTATTTTCTTAGCGATGACTAAACTTCATCAAGGGGGGACGTAAAGATCCCTTTCCACAGAAGTGCGATTTGGGTTCAAATTCACTATAGGAATGTGGAAAATGATGGGTATAGAGCAACCAATGGTTAGTGGCCTCGACATATCATAAACCTCTCACAAATAGGCTTTGTTGACATTGAACGGTTATTGCCAATGGGTGCCCAAGCGTGTCTTTTGGGCTTTTAGACTGGGAAAAAGGAGGGTGGAAATACTGGTAATATGAATTATAGCATTAGAAGACCATCTCAAGCTGCTGTCACAATTGCAAACATATTTTCCTTTGAAGTGTAGGGCAAGGCAACTCATGAGACAGGAATAAGAGTCCTCTAGCAATCGCCACAAGCAATGTCCTTTTAACCACCACAGGCAACAAATGTTGATTGTCAACAAGTCACCCATCCTGGTGACGTTACTTGAGGAAGAAGGAGATGGAAAATCGACCACAGTTTCCCCCTTGAAGTGTAGGGCGGGGCAATTCATGGGACGGGGACAGGAGTCCTTCGGTGGCTGCCATCAGCAATTTCCTCTAAACCACTACTGGCAACAGATGTAGGATGGCGACTGGTCATCCTTGTTGAAGAAGTCAGTGGAGGAAGAAGGAGAAGGAAGAACAAAGAAATGATAACAATTAAAAGAAAAAGGAAAGACAAAAACACGTCAACCGTTAAAATCAAAGGTAATATGGTCCTCGCCCCCCGGGGGGAAATGGAATAAAAATATAAATGTCATTATACCTTTCAGATTAAAAGAATCTCCACCACTATATCTACATACATTCACTGACTAATTAGAGACGATGGGACATAATAATGAAAATATCATCATTTAAAGGGTTCATTATTTAACCAAAAAAATTTCAAAAACTGCACCAATCTTTGACAAATTGAAAATCAATAGCGTTCATTTAAGGGTTTAATCAGTGACATCCTACATATAACATTCGGCATAAAAGTTAAATGAATAACATGTTTCCCTATTAAGAAGTTTGGTAAAACTTTCCCATGATACCTTAGCTATAAATAAAGGCCTTGTAACTATTATGAAGTGCAAATTCCTTATAATTGTAGTTCCTCCAGTTTTAACATGAATAACTATTATGAGCAGCTTTTGGGAGGAAACCCCATCCGATTTTAAGATGTTGCAAATTTTAAATATGTATTCTCAAGCACATAAATTACAATACACTTTACAATACAGTTAAACACAACACAATTAAAATTCAACCACAATTGTATCAAGCATCATGCCATGAAATAGAGAAAAAATGGAATAATTTCTGTTAGAGAAAAATCCCCACAGATTTTGAAGTTGACTAAACTTTACAAAACCTTATTTGCCTTAAGGAATCTATAATTTAGGCATATAGTCGACATACTCATTGCCACATCCAAACCGAACTCAATCAAACACATTCTCTTATTTCCAAGATATTATCAGTCAGAGAAGGAGAAAACCTTCCATTTCCATCCTGACAACCTCAAAATGTAATATTTAAATGATACATATTGTATTCTATGTGCTCATCCAGAAGGAAACAGATCCAGAATGAGATTACCTCAGATTCCACAATGGCTAGCAATCCAATTGGGTTTCACATCTTTGAGGAATATTAACTAAATCAAGTTGATTAGGAAATTAATCCTGAAGACAAGTTCTTTCCAAACCGAAGGAGCTCTACTTATGGAAATCAAGACTCTGATTGTATGAGCGATCAGAATCAAGTAAATATTCTATTTTTATCACTCAACGGCCAATATATCTTCTTGATACCATCGACCAAAAAAGGAAGATGATCCTCTGGAAGCTGTCCAACAGCTAGTTTGGAAGTGAATGAGTATATAAGGAGATCAAGGGACTAAGGAGCAAGGAAGAGACAAGGCCTAGAATCAACAATTCCAAAGTTTAAACGAACTACGGTGGAATTTTACCAGTAAGCTATCAGCGTGGGAGAGTAGACGTAGACTTGATCTCAGCCGAACTATTATAAAACCTTGTGTGCAATTTTCTATGATCCTCACTCTATTATTGTTTTTGTCAAAAATCTATTGCACACTTGCAAGTTGCTGTTAAAATCTGTTCTACCGCATAAAATTTGGACCTTGTGTAGACATTAATCTTGACTTATTCTATTCCACTTTAATTTGTTAATATTTTATTTTATCACCTATTCACGCCCTCTAGATGATCTCGGTTAGCAACATCAATTTCAACCATCAATTTTAAGATGGATCACACAGTTATTGCTCCATCGGTATACATTTACACTTGCAATTTGACTTCCAATCCAAGGCTTGACATAGAACTATAATTCATCACACTAGAGATCAAAACAAAACTAGGCCAAGTCTCAAGATAATTGCCCCCTAAATGTGGGCATATCCTGACCACTTCATCCACATGGCTCAACCCTTGAACTACTCCTTCAAAAACCTATGACGAGGGAAAAGTACAAAAAAGTTTTTAAACATATAGCATTGATACAAATTAAGTCATAAACCTTTTAATCGGATCAATTTAGTCTTAAACATTTTTACATTGATTAATTCAATCCTTCCAGCCAATTTTGACTAGCCAGCGCTGACGTGAACACCAACCGACCAACAAGCGCTGATGTGGCAATTTTTAAATTTTTTTTTGAATTGTTTTTGAATTTTTCTTTTTTGCCCTTTTTTTTTTTTTTTTTTTTTCCTCTTCTCAGGCCAGCAAGCCACTAGAGGCTCGTTGGCCACTGCAGGAGAAGAAGCCAGGAGAAAGAAGAGGAAAAGAAAAATAAGTAAATAAATAAAGGAAAAAAAATTATTTAAAAATTGCCACATTAGCAGTCGCTTGCCAATGTCCATGTTATTGCCGATTGGCCAAAATTAGTCGGAATGACTAAATTGATATTAATATGATAAGATTTATAACTAAATTGGTCTAATTAAAAGGTTTATGACTAAATTAGTATAAATGCCAAAGATTTATGACTTTTTTGGTTATTTTCCCGCGCACCTCCAATGTGGGCTTCCTATTTCACCACACACTCACTGACCGGGGGTGTCCAATGAAAAACACACACAAACCTTGGTAGAACTTATGATGATCCGCTTTTGTTTTAATGCTCCTCTCCTCCTCCTTTTGTAACTTTAAATAAGTCATTGAAACATGAAAGAACGATCTTGCCTAACAGCAAAATTATCCTCTCCCTCTCCACAAATTGACACGCTTTCACTTATATTTAGTAGAAAAAAACACTTTGTAGTCACCACGAAACGATATAAATAATTAATATTAGATTTGATGATACGAATTGTCAACCCTATTTAGGGCGTTAAAAAAGGTATTTGTTTTCTAAGATGCTTTGCAGAATAAGGATGGAAAAATCCCTCTCCACATGGATATTACTTGGTTCAAATTCACCTTGGGAACGTCAAGAACAATGTGTGCGGAGTGTCCAACGATTCAGCTTGTAGGAGGACCACTAATCGAACTGAATTGTGTCCCATGATTAGTGGTCTGGTGGTCTTTTTCCGCGAATAGGAGTTAGCATGGACGGTCAATCAATGGGCGCTTCAGCTTGTAGGAGGACCACTCAGTGTACTGAATTGCTGCTCGCAACCTAAATAGCACGAACACGCAACATGGACAAGTGACACGACACGACACGCGTCGACGCGTCGTTTCTCAAAATAAAAGAATTAAACTGGCGTTGAAACACGTTATTATTAAATAAATATTTTTATTTATAATTCATTTGATTTAAATTCACAAATAAATAAATAAATAAATAGTTTAATGAATTTATACTAATAATATTAATAAATCTATTCATAGAAAATTTGAAAAACATATTCATAGTTAATGCGTAACCATATTTAGGAACATGTGTTTAATAAAAATTATGAATAAGACTAATAATTAATAAAAAAATAAAATCAACTTTATTTAAATAAATCTATGATATTTTATAATCATCAAAATTTATTATTATTTAACATTCAATATTTTTATTTTTGAAATAATTTTTTAACTCATTTATTTATTTTATAACAAAAATAATTTTATCGCTCAAAATTATTTCCCTCTCTTTTTCTCTCAAGTCTCATCCCCAAAAAATCATTTCCCTCCCTGTTTCTCTCTCCCCTATCCCCCACGTCACCCCAAAATCTTTCCTCAATTTTTTACCTATTCTCTCTCTCTTCCTCTCCCCCGTTTTTCTCTCTTCTATCCCCCACCCCAAAATCTCTCTCGCCTATCCCCCACGTCACCCCAAAATCTTTCCTCAATTTTTTACCTACTCTCTCTCTTCCTCTCCCCCATTTCTCTCTCTTCTATCCCCCACGCCACCCCAAAATCTTTCGTTGATTTCTTCCCTACTCTCTCTCTCTCTCTTCCGAGAAGATCCGGGACCCCACGTCAACGTGGTCCACCATTCATATGGCGCCACATATGAGGGGAGGGGACAAAAGAGAGAAAAGAGGAGAGAGAGAGCGTCATGGGCCCCGGTTTTCGTCCTTTGTTGCTTCCCCATACACGTGGCTTCCCAACTCGCTCGTGGCTCCCGAACCACCCAATATTTTCCCCTCTCTTCCTCCGTCACGACAGCACCTCACACCACCCCAAGATCTTGCCCTTGATTTCTTCCCTGCTCTCTCTCTCTCCCCCCTCGACGGCACCTGCTCCCCTTGCTACCTACCCCATCAATCACCCCCAACCACCTTTCCCCTCTTCCCCCACCCCCACCTCCCCTCTTCGGTCCCGATTTCTTTCATCCCACGCCACCCCCTCTCCGGCCTCGGTTTCTTTCCATCGTCCCCACCACCCTCCCCCTTGCTAAAACCCTAACCACGGCCTCTTCTTCCTTTTCGTCACACAACTCTCTCCCGGTTGCCTCATCGCATTCACTCGCCGGAAGGGCCCTCTTTCGCAGCTGCAACCTCGTTGCCGGCCCTTCATCACATTGTCACAAACACGGCCCTCTGGATTGCCTGCTCTTCCTCAAGCCCTCCCTCGTCGTCTCGGCCTCGCCTCCACCCTCCATCGTCATCCTTTCTCTCGAACAAGTGCGTCGAAACATGTCGAGAGAAAGGTTGACCACGTGTCGAGAAATCTGACATGTGTTGACCACGTGTCGGAGCGTGTCGATGCTCCGACACATCGACACGTGTCGGACACGACATGGAAGCTCCGGCAACGTGTCGGTACTTCATAGCTTGCAACTAAATGTACAGAAGGGATGACTTCCTTGGAAAAGAGAGACGAATGCATAGCAGAAAGAAGTCTTCTACACAACTTCTATAAAAGCTCTCCGTGAGGCTGTTCAATATATAGTTCAAGCTGCTCAACCAATACATATCACTTCACTCATTCCTTCTTGCCATCCCTTAGCAAATTAGTACCCATTCATGCTCTTAAAAATGAGACATTCACGTCTCAATTGTGCACAACTTCGTTGTTCTTGGCTTCTTTTCGCTGCCATTCTTGTGCTATGCTTCAGTGCAGTCATTTCTGCTACTAACGATACAGACAGGTTTGCATTGCTTGCATTCAAGGTTGAAATAACTTATGACCCTTTTGGGCGGCTTAACTCATGGAACGATAGCACTGATTTCTGTCGATGGTATGGCGTTACATGCAATCATCAACACCACAGAGTCACGGTACTAGACCTCCATTCCCAAGGACTCTCCGGATCCATCTCACCCCATATTGGGAACCTCAGCTTCTTAAGAAAACTGTGGCTCCAAAACAACAGCTTCAACCTTGAAATCCCTACACAAATTGGCCGGCTGCATCAGCTCCAAATGTTGTATTTATCCAATAATTCACTGACAGGTGAGATTTCTAAGAATATATCAGCTTGCTTGAACCTCCTATTTCTCCACCTTGAGTACAATCGGTTGGTCGGAGGAATTCCAGCAGAACTAGGCTCTTTGTCAAATCTTCAATACGTCAACTTTGCTGCGAACCAATTAACTGGCAGCATCCCTTCATCCATAGGGAACTTGTCATCTCTAGAGGCTATTTATTGTTATCAAAATGGTCTGAGTGGGATTATTCCCCAATCTCTAGGTTGTCTCAACAAACTAAAGGTGCTCACCTTAGGAAGTAATGAGCTTTCAGGTATCATTCCACCTACAATCTTCAACTTGTCTTCATTGACTAGAATCAACGTAAGAGCGAACCAGATTCGTGGCAATCTTCCTGAAGATATAGGATTCACTCTCCCGAACCTTCAAGTTTTGATCATTGCTTCTAACCAGTTCGCTGGATCAATTCCTCTATCATTATCCAATGCCACAAATCTAACATATCTCGACCTAGGATGCAATGAGCTAGTGGGGAAAGTCCCTTCGTTGGCTAATCTCCATAGCCTTCTTAAAGTTACCTTATACACCAATTATCTCGGGACTGGAGGGTTCGATGCAGATGAACTGAGCTTCCTTTGCTCACTAACAAATGCCACTAATTTGACAATATTGGTGATGCAGGGAAATAGATTTGGTGGGACACTTCCTGCATGCATTGGTAATTTCTCCTCTACTTTTATAGCCCTGCGACTAGGCCAGAATCTAATTTCGGGAGAGATTCCGAGAGAGATTGGTAATCTTGTTAGCTTGCAAGGATTACGGATGGACGATAACCTTATTTCAGGTCCAATCCCATCAGATTTAGGAAAACTTTCCCATCTTGCAAAATTAATCTTGTCAAACAACAATTTGTCTGGCATAATACCACCCTCTTTGCAAAATCTGCAGATGTTGTTCTTTTTAAATCTTTCTAATAATAATCTCAGTGGCCCCATTATATTTCCCATGGTTGGGAACCTCATCTATTTGGATTTATCTCGGAACCATCTGAGTGGAGTCCTTCCGATGGAAATCAGGAACTTGAAACATTTGGATACTTTGGATGTCTCAAGAAATATTTTGGACAGTGAAATCCCAAGCAGTCTAGGCAATTGTGATGGACTCACAGTATTAAGATTGCAAGATAACCTCTTCCATGGACCCATTCCTCAATCAATTAGCTCATTAAAAAGCATTGAGGAATTAGATCTTTCTGTCAACAATTTCTATGGGGAAATTCCACAGTTCTTAGAGAAGTTTCAATTTTTGGAAAAGCTGAATTTGTCTTACAATCATTTTGAAGGCATGCTACCAACCAAAGGAGTTTTTGGGAATGTGAGTGCGACATTTGTTGCTGGAAATGAAAAGCTCTGTGGAGGTGTCTTTGAGCTTCCCAAGTGTGTTTCTCAAAACTCCAAAAGTAGAGAGCGAGTCCATAAGTTGAAACTTACCATTGCTATTGTTCTTGGTCTTCTCGGTCTTCTCGGAATAACTCTCGTTGTCACTTTCCTATGTCTGCGTTGGTTGAAGCAGAGAAGAAATGAGCCAATTTCAAGCTCCTTAAGTGATTCATTGTTTAATCTATCTTATGGAACTCTCCTAAAAGCGACCGATGGTTTTTCTTCAACTAATTTGATTGGGGTCGGAAGTTTTGGGTCTGTCTACAAGGGGCTGCTCCAAGAGAATGGAAATGTCATTGCGGTGAAAGTGCTTAATTTAACGCAGCATGGTGCACTCAAGAGCTTCAAAGCTGAGTGCGAAGCATTAAAGAGTATAAAACACAGAAATCTTCTCAAAGTCTTGACAGCGTGCTCAGGCATTGATTATAAGGGTGATGAGTTTAAGGCTTTAGTTTATGAGTTCATGATCAATGGCAGCCTAGAAGAGTGGTTGCACCCAAATCCAGCTCCAAATGTTGCGGATGGGCACTCGAAGAAATTGAGTCTCCTCCAAAGGATAAACATTTCCATAGATGTTGCTTTTGCATTAGATTATCTCCACAATCAATGTGAAAACCCAATTATTCATTGTGATCTAAAGCCAAGCAATGTCCTTCTAGATGCTGACATGGTTGGACATGTTGGTGACTTTGGGTTGACGAAAATTGTCCTTGAATCCATGTCTGACACTAGAGCAAGTATGAGCTCTATTGGTTTAAAAGGAACAATTGGTTATACCGCTCCTGGTAAACATCTCCCCCTTAGACTTTCATTATCAACTTGTCCTCATAGACACTAGTGCTTTTTTTATTCTTTCTTCAAGAAACTATTTTGTGAATTCAAATTTTTGTTTTTGACATTTCTTACGCCACAGCATATGTAAACTGCAGAATACGCTAACGGAAGTCAAGTCTCAAGAGAAGGCGATGTCTACAGTTACGGTGTTCTCTTATTAGAGATGTTCACAGGATTAAGTCCCACTAGCAACATGTTCAGAGATAATTTGAGTCTTCATAATTATGTTGACAAGGCTCTGCCCCTACAAGCTAAGGAGATTACCGATCCCGTGCTGTTTCACGAAGGAGAAAGCCACAACAGTTCCCAAGATTTGCCTCGCGAAAGAAACTGCATACTTCAGGAATGTCTGGAAACAGTATATCATATTGGACTCGCTTGCTCTGTGGAGGAGCCTCGAAGACGCATGAGCATCGACAAAGTCGCAACCCGGCTACACTCGATCAAGAAGAAACTTTTTGCAGCTTCTTTACTTGGATAGATGAGTCACGTATAGATGACATCAAAAGTAGTCTGTTCTTCATTTCCTATAATAAATCTCTCTAGTGCTATTTGCGAATGAATAGGAAAGGAAGAATGTCCAACTTTCCTAATTTCCCTCTGAATCGGAGAGTATCTACCCGACATTCCAACTTTAAGCCATCAATTCACACTTTTTAACATTTTCTTTTTTGTCTAACTGACATTTCATGAAATATTTATAGGATAAAAAGTCAAATTTATGAGCTAAATTCACCTGTAATTACGGATTCAATATACACTTCAATGGGACAAGTGCCCTGTGAGCTCTACAAGGCTCTGCTCTCTATATAGCTCCATTGCTATTAGGGTGTCATCTAACGTTGTTGATTGAATCTGGTTTGCAGGTCTACCAGAAAAAATGACGATACTTGAAAAGTTTTATTGCAACTGGTTAAGGTCTATCCGCACCCCTAAAAAACTAAAATGCAATAGGTTTTATATAACTACGGCGTCCCTCCAATTAACAATTCTGATATTTGGGGTGAATCTTCAAACATCACATTTGAGCAAAAATCTCGTTTTAGTCCTGACCAAAAGCAACGGTTTGCATCAAAGGTTGATTCTCAAAACTTAAAGTTTTGGGACTTGAATGGTCTTGTTGCCAACCGCCTCTATATAATTGTTGTTTTGTCTGCGTTTCTGTCCTTCAAAGTAGAGTGTCAAAATGGGTCATTGATCCATTTATAGACCCATTTCTAGTTAAATTGGTCATTAATGAGTCAAGCCTTAATTCCTAAAGCACCCATAATGAGTTTTAAAAATAAATAGGCTGAGATATATGGGTTTTAAATGGGTCTGAGGTTTGAGAGCAAACCCATTTAAGACTCATTTATCAACCCATTAAAAATGAACTCATTTAGAGAGACTCTCTCTTCTCTATTTAACCTTACAAAAATATTTTTTTATTATAAAAACCAAAATTATAATTATTTTTATATTTTTTATATTTTTTTTTTTGTCTTCTTCCTTCGGTCCCAGGCATGGCAATGGCTGGCAACCGGCTAGGCAAGCCTCGAGCTTGCCGGCATTAGGTGAGCTCTAGCTCGCCAAGCAAAGGCCTCGTTGATGCCTAGCGAGGCTCGAGCCTCGCCGATCCGGCGAGCTCGAGGCTCGCCGAGCGTTAGGCAAGGCTCGGCATCGGGCAAGGCTCGAGCCTTGCTAGATCCAGCGAGGCGAGCTCGAGCTCACCCGACACTGGCGAGCCTCGAGCTCGCCAAATCTGGCAAGGCGGAGGCCTCGCCGACGTCCATCGAGGCTCAAGCCTCGCCAAATCCGGCGAGGGCCAGCTCGAGCTCACCGGATCTAGCGAGGTGGAGATCTCGCCCAACGCCGGCGAGCCTCAAGCACGCTAGATATGGCAAAGCGGAGGCCTCGCCAACGCCCGGCGAGACTCGAGCCTCGCCAGATCCGGCGAGGGTCGAGCTCGAGCTCGAGCTTGCCGGATCTAGCGAGGCGGAGGCCTCGCTGGCGTCGGGTGAGCTCAAGCTTGCCCCTCGTTGGATCTAGCCAGCTCAAGGCTCGCCTGTGGCCGGCTGCCGGCCGTCATCGTGGCCGGCAACCGGCCAAAGAAGAAGAAGAACAAAAAAGAAAAAAGAAAATTATAAATTATAAAAATTGTCCATTAAATTTGTGTTGTATAAAAATATTTTAGCAATACCATCTTTTTTAAACATTTATAAGAAATAAGCTTTTTAAAGTTTAGTTAAATGAGTTAGGTATGGGTCGGAAAATTTATATTAGGCATAAATGGGTAGTTAATGGGTCAATTTGGGTTGGACCATTAATGACCCGACCCGACCCACCCTTTGTAACACCTCTACTTTAAAGCCAATAAGCTAGTCCATTATCCAGAGGCGATTGAAACATCATTATGCAGCCTTTTCTCGATGACTGACTAACCTTGTTATATTTGGAAGGTATTCCGGCTCAAATGGTCACTATGTATGGATGTTCCAATGGAGCAGCCAGTTGTTTGGTTGGGCAGTCGATCTCCATTTTTCATTATTTTCATTCCTTTTCTTTCACAAATTTTATTTTATCGATGCCGATTCCTCTTCAGCGACTTGTCATTCCAGTTTAGTATCACATTACTAGGCTAGTTAGTAGTTAAAACTTACAAGTATCTGGTGTTCTGGCTGCTTCTTTTCCTGTTCATACACAACCATCTAACTCAATCTTGTACTCCTGTCTGCAGGTGCACTTCATGAGTTGTGATATTCCCTGTTATAAGCAGATAAACAAATGATTCCGGCAAACAGAAGGGTCTGTTACATTCGTTTGAGTTGAGACAGCTTATATGGAAGAACAGTAAAATCCAGAGAAAACTAGACACTCTAGAAAAACGATCTCCTAGTTCTGGAAGATAACAGAGGTTGGAAGTGGAGTGAAACCAATCCCGCTTTATGTGTACACTGCCCAGTCAACATCACATTGTTGAAATATGATATTGTTAACATCCATTTCAATCAATTCAAAAGAAAAAAAATGAAAATCACAGTTTTGGAATAATTTTACCCTCAGTTTCTCGATTTGATTCCGCAGAGACTGCTGAACTCGGTTTCCCCAACGAGATCTGCTAATAGAACTTTTTGTTCCTTTTCCAAGGTCTTAATATCCATTACCTTTAGCTCTTCCTGCATCGTACCACAGCAAACACAGATGCCGAATCTTAACTACAACCAAGTGCAATCAATACAAAGTCCTGGACCTGTACTTCAAGAATCCATTTTAGAACCAAGTTCAGCAGATAAGCCAAACCACATTAATAGAACTTCAAGTTACCTATATCTGTAATGATTTGGTTCATTAAAACCAAATGCAGACATTCTACATCGGTATTGCATGAACTACAAGTATTATGGTGATTGAGTATAACTTATACTTGACAAAATCTATTGCCTCGATACTCACCTGGAACTCATTTGACTGGCTTTTCAGTTGCTCAATTTGCTGCTTCATCTGCAATAATAGGCGTTGCACTAGCACCATTAGCGTTCATGAAGAAATGATGATAAGCTGTAAATCGAGGATATTACCTCCGGATGTTTAGTTGCCTCTTAACAACTTTACTTCTAGTGATTAAAATTTATACATCACACTCATGCCAAATGGCGAAATTAACAGATAATGATGGAGGCATAAGTACCAAATCAAAGCTAAAACCCCCTAGAGGTGTCAGTTTAGTCAATTAGGCATGTAATTTGAATCGACCTGCTCCATGGCAGTTTTCTGCCAGATTATAAAATTGGAATGGAATGTGCTTCATTCAGGACCATGAGTTGGCATGCTCTATTTTCTAGCGCTTATCTCCCAAGATGAGCAGTGTGATGCATATTATCACATATCCGCTCTAAGCTTTGACAATTAGTGAAAATCATTTTAATCAGAGAAGTGAAATCAATACATTGTGAAATTTAGATATGGACTTAACTGCAAAATTTTCTACAGCTAGCTTAGCTTTTGCTCTTTTGATCCCGTCAAGTTTTGCTGTAACAGAATCCACACTGAAGATCAGTTCCTTGCTTGCTCCCTTGTTCTGTCAGTTCAAGCATCAAATTTAAGTAACTATGCTGTTCAATGAACATAATTCTTTTGTTTTTAGTTTTTTGTGTGTAAGTACCATGTTATCAATAAGCAAGTGATTGGAAAGTTTCCCTCCTGCTGCAAAGGTATCAGCATTAGATATCAAAAGTAAACCGCAATGGAAGTTTTTGTGACACATAACCTCACAGTGCACAGTACAGGGAGCATGGCTTCCAATTGTATCTGCTTACTGGCACTTACGTGCAAGTGATAAGTTTTCCTGGTGTAGATCCTGCCTTAAGTTGAAACATCAGATTGCGACAACCAGATGAAGCAACAAACGGCCTGACAACACTAGACAGTGCTCCAGCATAAAATAAGGAAAGGTTGACAGAGACTCAGCAGTTATTAAAGGGAACTGGCTAACATATCTCAATAATACATTTGTCAAACTAAACTCATACCAAAGCAAAGAAAAATGAAACCATTCTTGTTTTAAGTGTTTGGCAAAATGATGATCTATGCTGAATAAATAGGTGTCAAGCTGTTAAAAAGCACAATAGATCATGACGACATAAAAATAAAAACTCCAAAGAAGATCACATGTATGGTCTAATAGGTCAAACTTGTAAAGGCTAAATACCCATACCTCCAGCTGTAACCTTTTCTTCATCCAATGTTTCCTCGACCTGCCAATATTCTGGTTAGCAAAGCACTGCTATGGTCTAATAAGCTTATTACTAACCATTGGGCTGCAAGGTAATAGCCAAGGCAGACATAAGAGAATTGAAGGTGGTTAACAGACTCTTTCCGAGAGGGGAACCATAATATAATTAATATTAGAGGTCCCATCATAAATTCAGCCTTCAGTTCACAAAATAAAAAATGTTCAGCCTTTTGAAGATCAATATTGAGGAACTACAAGCGGGAAAAAAGTGACTGAAGTAATGCAAAGCAAGATGTTTGTACGTGTTTGTAAGCGAGTGAATTTAAAAGTACATATATGGTAGGAGCACAACAAAGGATGATCCTCCTCGATATGACAAATTTAAAATCTGAAGGTAACAGCAAGTCCAAAAGAAGAATAAACAAAAAGCAGTGCCAAGTCACGCACTCCTGTGTCTGGGCTTGGCATGCGACAGAATTTTAATATTTTTAATAAGCCATCCCTAAAAGAATAATTCATCATGGAAGAGATCAAAAGAAACTAAGCCGAGTCTCAAAATGATCGCACCCCGGATGTGAGCATATTTTAAGCACTTCCTCGTTATGCCTCGATCCTCGAACCATTTCAAAAAAAAAAAAAAAAAACTATGATCCAGTGCACCACGAACTTGGGCACAATGCACTTGAAATCACTATGAAGAGTATAGGCTACTACTTTTGACATAACTACAAATTAGTACAACTTGTGATGATCGGCTTCTGTTTTAATCCTCCTCCTCCTCGTTAAAATGATTTTGTGATCACCAAAATCATTCTCTCTATAAATTTTCACGCTCATAGAGGTGGGGGTGGCAATTCATTACCAAACTAAAATTGAATAAGTAGGAGATTTATTGAGAAAAATCGTACATGACACGAGATAGTTAATTCTAAAACGACACAAATTGACACATTTTCACTAATATTTAATTGGAAAAAAAGCTCTTTGTAATCACCGGGAAATGACACAAATAGTTAAGACTAGATTTGATGTTCCACTAGATAAGCACGTAAAGTCCCTGTTGCGATTGGGCGAGCGATCGAACAAAATATAGACGGAAGAAGAAAAATAATCGGACACCAGATTTACGTGATTCGATCGTAAAGACCTACGTCCACAGGGAAAGCAGAGCAAATTTCACTATAGATCGAGCGATACAAGAGATTCTGGCACTCAAGTCACTCAAACACTCTCTCGATGTTTCCAAACCCCAATTTAATCCAAACCCAAGTCACGACACAAAATTATCACTCAAGCTCAAAAACAAACGCTGAAAAAGAACTCATTTTCTTGATCGCACTTCAGCTTGAAGATATGCGGCTCCTCCTTTTCTCTCGTACGGGTGCAACAGCAACACCCCGAAAAGAAAACCTCGGTCGCGGCTTCCTTGTACGACTTCTACGTAGGGTTTCGGCCGTCCCACGCACGCCCACTCGACAAAGAAAGTGAATCATGTTATATATATATATATATATATATTTATTTATTTATTTATTTATTTATTTATTAGCATTTGTGCCCAAGGTCAACCTTTGACCTTGGGCCCACCACCTTTTAATCTTCACGCAGGGGAACTTCGTGGACTCCTTTCTCTCGGTTCTTCGCGGAGAAGCTTCACGCGACTTTTCTTTTCTATTTCCTCCTTTATTTTATTTTTTATATTTCATTTGCGAGTCTACCGAATTTCGTATTTTAGCAAACGCTCAAACTCGAGTCATATTTAACAATCTCCACCTTGGCTCGACGTTTGAGCCAAATAACAATCGCCGTAAAAAATTCAAATTCTGCTACTACTTTCCCATAACTCCCAATGACAACCGCCATGAGATATTATCAGTCCTCCTGCGCTTGAACTTTGCCATAACCGAGGACCTCGTCAGAATACCAACTCCACATGCACCTTTAACTGCTCCGCAAGGATTTTCCGACGCAACCTCCTCAATCGCAGATAAAGCAAAACCATTATTGCATCCATATCTATCAAGAGATCGAACACGTACCTTGTTAATTTCAGCAGTTACAGAAACCGTTGGCTCTATAAGCTCCACCTCGCTACAAACACCATCTGTGTCGATTACTTTGCTAATACATGTACTCGCTACCTCAGGAGTTTCTGATTGCAACTCCACCTCAAGCTGAACACCGTTCAGATCCGTATTAACACTGCTATAATCACTCTTAGCTAGAAGTACTCGAGACTCATCAAGGGTAACTTCTCTGCTGTTAACAGGTGAATTTATATCTGGGCACCACAACAGATCACCCCGCTCACCTTGTGCATAGCCATGGAATATGCACCTTGCCCTCCCATCAAGCTTACCATCACTTACTCGAAAATAACACGGGCAACCAAACATTCTAATAATAGAATAATCAGCAACGTTACCTGACCACACTTCTTCAGGAGTCCGCTATTCAATAGCAGTTGATGGGGATCTTTTCACCAGGTAGCTTACCATACTTAGCACATCAACTAGGAATCTCCTAGTCATACCAGCACTAGAGATAATTTTTCGGGCCATCTCTAGTAATGTTCTGCTCACCAATTCTGCAAATTGTTGTGATTTACTAGCACTAGTGCGGTGTTTCACTATGCTCTCTTTCATGCAGAATTTATTTGCCAGCTCTGAGCAAAACTCCATACTATTGTCAGTCCGCACATGCTTGATCGACTTACTAGTCTCCGTCTCGATCAAAGTTCTTGACTGCGAGATCCTGACACCAGCATTGAACTTGTGCCTTGGCACAAACACCAGGTCTTCCTCGAGCAGTCAATAGACTCTCGAACATATGCATCCGACGTCTCCGCAGCGAAATTTATCACTGTCTCACCTTGAAGTTTATACAGGCCATCGTGCTTGATTCCTTTCATTATCACCAAGGCACCTCAAACAACCTTCAAAACTCCACCTTTTGAAGAATACCTGCAACCAGCTGAATCTAGGGCACCCAAGGAAATTAAGTTCTTTTTCAATTCTGGAACATGCCTCACTCCAGTCAATGTCCTCACGATACCATCATGCATTCTGATTTTAACATCACCAACACTCACAACATGGCACTCAGCGTTGTTCCCTAACTGGACTTTATCACTACCTGTGCACTGATAAGTGATAAACCAGTTTCTATTTGGTGTGACATGAAAAGAACAACCAGAATCCAGAATCCATCCATCAACCGATGAATCATTAGTGACAGACAAGACATAATCAGCATTATCTACTACAGCTGCAGCATTATCTTCAGAATCAACCATAATTCCCTTACCCTTATCATTCTTCAGCTTAAGGCAATCCCTTTTAAGATGCCCCCTCTTGCCACAGCTCCAATAGACAACATTAGCAGTCCTAGATTGACTACGTCTATTCATATTAGTACTACCATTACCCATACGTGTTCTGACTCTTCCTCTATTTTCACCTACTAGAGCAAAAGAGATACGATTCGCTAGATTCTCTTCTACGAATATCCTCGCTCGAAATTAAATCTCGAACCCCATCAAACGTCAAACTTGTTGACCTAGAGGAATTACTAACAGCGATAGAATGTAGTATTCCAACTATCGGGCAATGAGGATAATAGAATCAAAGCACGTACCTCATCTTCAAAATCAATCTCAATCAACTCAATTGACTAACAATCACATTGAATTCATTGATATGATCTCGCAATCGACGCACCTTCTTTCATTTTCAAGTTAAACAGACGTCGCATCAAAGCAGACCTTTGTTAATCGCAGAGGGCTTCTCGTACATATCCGATGTGGCTTGTATCAAATCAGCGGTGGTCTTCTCCTTCGGGATGTTAAACGCGACGTTACGAGCCAACGTCGACGAATAACACCCATAGCTCGTCTATCCAAGCAAATCCCAATCAGCTTGCTTCATCGTCTCTAGTTTCTCCCCAAATAAAGGCAAGTGTAGATTTATCTGGTAAAGATAGTCTTCAATCTGCATCTTCCAGAAACTAAAATCCTTCCCATCAAATCTGTTGATTTTCACTTTTACTTCTTCCCGGTCATCGATTCACTTCAACTCAGCTCAAACCCGGGCTCGATACCACTTGTTGCGATGGGGCGAGCAATCGAACAAAATATAGACGGAAGAAGAAAAATCGGACACCGCATTTACATGATTGATCGTAAAGCGCACTACGTCCACGGGGAGAGCGAGAAATTTCACTATGATCGAAGCGTCTGAAGGAGATTACACACTTCAAAAGCCACTTCAAACACTTCTCTGTTTCCCAAACCCCAATTTAATCCAAACCCAAGTCACGACACAAAATTATCACTCAAGCTCAAAAACAAACACCGAAAAAGAACTCATTTTCTTGATCGCGCTTTAGCTTGAAGATATGCGGCTCCTCCTTTTCTCTCGTACGGGTGCAACAGCAACACCCCGAGAAGAAAACCTCGGTCGCGGCTTCCTTGTACGACTTCTACGTAGGGTTTCGGCCGTCCCACGCACGCCCACTCGACAAAGAAAGTGAATCATGTTTTATATATATATATATATACGCGTGTGTGCCCAAGGTCAACCTTTGACCTTGGGCCCACCACCTTTTAATCTTCACGCAGGGGAACTTCGTGGACTCTTTTCTCTCGGTTCTTCGCGGAGAAGCTTCACGCGACTTTTCTTTTCTATTTCCTCCTTTATTTTATTTTTTACATTTCATTCGCGAGTCTACCGAATTCGCATTTTAGCAAATGCTCAAACTCGAGTCATATTTAACAGTCCCTTTCCATGGAAATGTGACTCAGGTTCAAATTCGCTGTGGGACATGGAAAATAATGTGTGAGGAGTCACGGTACTGGACCTTTCTAAAATTTATGAACAAAAAGGTAGAACAATTTAGACATGGCAAAGTGGTATGAACGTGAGAAATAATGGGTGTCTCGTCAAATGCGGGGTCTTTTCCTCAAACAGCAGGTATGACTTGCTTGGAAAAGAGTTATGAATGCATACCAGAAGGAAGTCTTCAGGGTCTATGCAGCGTCTGGAAAGTATAGGAGGGATTTTGAGATAGGTTCAAGGTATGCCCAAAGGTATGCCAGTTGATTGATTCAATATCACAAAGAAAAAGATTTATAATTAGAACTGTAATTAAACAAAAAGAACAAAAAGAACGAGAGAAAGAATCTGAGTCTTGCGATGCACCATCCTGAATGAGACAATTTTCTCCATGAAAGTGCAAGGCGGGGCAATTCACAGGGCAAGGCAAATTGGTATATCGTATACCCTATCATACGAAGATTTAATTATAATATCATATACCCTATTATAATTTGTTACACATTTAATAGTAAAATAAAATAATCATATAGGTTATCGAGTGAATACAAATGAGACTTTTCATCAAAATAACAATTTTACCAACACAATTCTAACTCTAATTGAGAGGCGATATTATGAAAGATTTTATTACGTGTGAGGTAATTTATCATGATAATTTAGACTTCTCAGTTAGAGGGAATTTTCTCAGCGATGACTAAACTTCATCAATGGGGAGGACATAAAGATCCCTTTCCGCATAAGTGCAATTTGTGTTCAAATTCACTATAGGAGTGTGGAAAATGATGGGTATGCAGCGTTCAATGGTTAGTGGCCTTGACATATCATAAACCTCTCGCAAATAGGCTTTGTTGACATTGAACAGTTATTGCCAATGGGTGCCCGAGCATGCCTTTTGGGCTTTTAGATTGGGCAAAAGGAGAGTGGAAATACTGGTAATATGAATTATAGCATTAGAAGACCATCTCAAGCTGTTGTCATAATTGCAAACAGATTTTCCCTTGAAGTGTAAGGCAAGGCAACTCATGAGACAAGAACATGAGTCCTCCAATAGCTGCCACAAACAATGCCCCTTTGACAAGTCACCCATCCAGACATTACTTGAGGAAGAAGGAGATGGAAAATTGACCATGGTTTCCCCCTTGAAGTGTAGGGCGGGCAATTCATGGGATGAGGAAAGGAGTCCTCTGGCAGTTGTTGCAGGCAATGTCCTTTCAACCACCATTGGCAATAAATGTTGGCTATCAACAAGTCACCCATCCTAGAGAAGTTACTTGAAGAAGAAGGAGATGGAAAATCAGCTACAATTTCTTTCTCGAAGTGTAGGGGGTGCAATTCATGGGATGGGGACGAGAGTCCTTAGCAACTGCCACAGGCAACGTCCTTTTAACCATCACTGGCAATAAATGTTGGCTATCGACAAGTCACCTATCCTAGAGAAGTTACTTGAGGAAGAAGAAGATGGAAAATGGACCACGGTTTCCCCCTTGAAGTGTAGGGCAAGGCAATTCATGGGACGGGGACAGGAGTCCTTTGGTGGCTACCATAAGCAATTTCCTTTGAACCACTACTGGCAATGGATGTAGGCTGGCGACTAGTCATCCTTTTGAAGTAGTTATTGGAGGAAGAAGGAAAATGAAGAATAAAGAAATGATAACAATTGAGTGCCGGACACCTGAAATGCTAAAATTGGCACATGGGACATTTAGGCTGTGTTTGATAACGTTTCTGTTTAAAAATTGTTCCAGGGAACAAAAATAGAAAAAACTATTTATGTTCCACAGCCGAGGCCGGCGACCAGCCAAAAGGGAAAAAAATAAAATAAAAAAAGGAAAAAAAAGGAAAAATAAATTAAAAAATTAAAAGAAACAAAAAAATTATACAAGTTTACCAAACGTGTTTATTTTTTTTTTTCTATTTTAAGAACATAAATTTTGTGCAGTTACCAAACGCATTCTTTTGTTTCTCGGAACAAGAAATAAGTTTTTCTTATTTCTTATTTCTGTTCTAAATTTGTTCTCGAGAACAAAAAAATAATTTTTTTTATTCCCGGGAACAAAAGTGTAAATAATCTTTTTTTGTTCCCCGGAACAAAAGAACAGAAATTGTGTTCCGGGAAACAAAACAAGAACACGAACAAATAAGCCCTTAAGTGCTAAAAGTTAGAAAAGTGACACTTAAGTGCAAAATCGGAGCAAAATAGATTACTTAAGTGCCAACGGCGAGAAAATCTGGCCAAAATGCTGACGTGGCAATTTTCCGACGAGAATGCTGACTTGGCTAGACAAATGCAAAAACAACATTGTGTTTTCTTATGATGTAGTAAATAATTAATATAAAAATTAAATAAATTTAATTTAAAACTAAATTTATTCAAATCAATTAAAATTAAAAAAAAAAAAAAAAAGTAAGGAGGGAAGAGGCACGCGACTAAGGGCTGACCCCTCCTCGCTATCGCCAAGAAGGGCTGACAACGGCGAGGAGGCAGCAGTGGTGAGGGCTCGACCCTTAGCCGCCTTCTTCCTCCCTCCCTTTAAATATATATAATTAATTTTTTATAATTTAATTTAATTAATGATTATATTAAATTCAAATATGGGCCAAAACAACGTCATTTTTGTGTTTCTTTGCTGAATCAACTTTCCGATAAGCCACGTAGGCAAGAAAAAAAAAAAAAAAATTGCCACGTGGAATTTTCGATGGAGTTTGCCGGAGATGGCACTTAAATGTCATTTTCCTAACTTTTGACATTTAAGTGTCTCTTCATGCCAAGTTTTGATACTTAGGTATACTTCTTCTGATAACAATTAAAAGAAAAAGGAAATACAAAAACATGTCATACCACCGTACTAAGTGGCACTGCTGGCTTCGGGTTTTCTCCCCCTCACGAAGGGGAGAAGTTCGAATCCCTAGCACATCATAAGTGGACTTACCCGCTTCACGGGGGTGGTGGGTTCCTCCATGGGCCCCAAGGTTTGCCCGCCGGCTGTCGGCTTACGGGTTTCCCTGGATCATCAAAAAAAAAAAAAAAAACATGTCAACCATTAAATCAAAGGTAATAATACAATCCCCCCGACCCCTCGGCCCCCGGGGGAAATGGAATAAAAATATAAATGTAATTATACCTTTTAGATTAAAAGAATATCCGGCACTATATCTACATACATTCACCGACTAATTAGAGACAATGGGACGTAATAATCAAAATATCATCATTTAAAGGGTATTATGCACCAATCTTTGACAAATTGAAAATCAATAGCGTTCAATGACATCCTACATATAACATTCGGCATAGAAGTTAAATGAATAACATGTTTCCCTATTAAGAAGTTTGGTATAACTTTCCCATGATACCTTAGCTATAAATAGAGGCCTTGTAACTATTATGAGGTGCAAATTCCTTATAATTGTAGTTCCTCCAATTTTAACATGAATAATATTATGAGCAGTTTTTGGAAGGAAACCCTATCCGATTTTAAGATGTTGCAAATTTTAAATATGTATTCTCAAGCACATAAATTACAATATACTTTACAATATAGTTAAACACAACACAACTAAAATTCAACCCCAACTGTATCAAGCATCATGCCGTGAAATAGAGAAAAAGGGAATGATTTCTATTAGAGAAAACTCCCAACAGATTTTGAAGTTGACAAAACTTTCCATAAAACCTTATTTGCCTTAAAGAATCTATAATCAGGCATATAGTCGACATACTCATTGCCACATCCAAACCGAACTTAGTCAAACACATTCTCTTATATCCAAGATATTATCAGTCATAGAAGGAGAAAACTTTCCATTTCCATCCTAACAATGTTAGAATGTAATATTTAAATGATACATATTGTATTTTGTGCACTCATCCAAAAGGAAACAGAGCCAGAATGAGATTACCTCAAATTCCACAACGGCTAGCAATTTGATTGGATTTCACATCTTTGAGGAAGATTGACTAAATCAAGTTGATTAGGAAATCAATCCTAAAGACAAGTTCTTTCCAAACTGAAGAAACTCTATTTATGGAAACCAAGACTCTAATTGTATGGGCGATTAGAATCAAGTAGAGATTTATCCTTATCACTCAATGGCCAATATATCTTATTGATAACATCGACCAAAAAAGGAAGACGATCATCTAGAAGATGTCTAAAGGCTAGTTTGGAAGTGAATGAGTATGTAAGGAGATCAAGGGACTGAAGAGCAAGGAAGAAATGAGGCCTAGAATCTATAATTCCAAAGTTTAAACAAACTTCGATTATACACTTATCTTTACCGTGCTTAAGCAATTGTGATGTGAGAGGAATACAAAAGAATGACTTAGTGAGATAGTGTGATCTACTACTAAGTGTTTACACTTAAAGTTGTAACATCTTGTTGATCATATAGTGAATTTTGCCAGTAAGCTATCGGCATGGGAGAGTAGACATAAGCTTGATCTTAGCCGAACTATTATAAAATCTTGTGTGCAATTTTCTCTTACCCTCACTCTATTATTGTTTTTGTTAAAATCTATTGCACACTCGCAAGTTGCTCTTAAAGTCTGTTCTACTGCATAACAAATTCTGAACCTTGTTCCAGAATTTGGATCTTGTGCCCAAGCATGTCTTTTGGGCTTTTAGACTGGGAAAAAGAAGGGTGGAAATACTAGTAATATGAATTATAGCATTAGAAGACCATCTCAAAAGCTACTGTTATAATTGCAAACAGATTTTCCCCTTGAAGTGTAGGGCAAGGCAACTCATGAGACAAGAACAAGAGTCCTCTAGCAATTGCCACAAGCAATGTCATATTAACCACCACAGGCAACAAATGTTGATTGTCGACAAGTCACCCATCCTGGAGACATTACTCAAGGAAGGAGATGGAAAATCGACCACAGTTTCGCCCTTGAAGTGTAGGGCAGGGCAATTCATGGAAGGGGGATAGGAGTCCTCTGATGGTTGTTGCAAGCAATTTCCTTTCAACCACCATTGTCAACAAATGTTGGCTATCGATGAGTCACCCATCTTGGAGAAGTTACTTGAGGAAGAAGGAGATGGAAAATCGACTACAATTTCTCCCTCAAAGTGTAGGCAAGCAATTCATGGGATGGGGACGAGAGTCCTTTGGCAATTTCCACAAGCAACGTCCTTTTAACCACCACTGGCAATAAATGTTGGCTATCGACGAGTCACCCATCCTGGAGAAGTTACTTGAGGAAGAAGGAGATGGAAAATGGACCATAGTTTCCACCTTGAAGTGTAGGGCAAGGCAATTCATGGGACAAGACAGGAATCCTTTGGTGGCTGCCGTAAGCAATTTCCTTTGAACCACTTACTGGCAACTGATGTAGGCTGGCGCTTGGTCATCCTTGTTGAAGAAGTTATTGGAGGAAGAAGGAGAAGGAAGAACAAAGAAATGATAACAATTAAAAGAAAAAGGAAAGACAAAAACACGTCAACCATTAAAATCAAAGGTAATAATACGGTCCCCCCGCCCCCGAGGGGAAATGGAATAAAAATGTAAATGTAATTATACCTTTCATATTAAAAGAATATCCAGCACTATATCTACATACATTCATCGACTAATTAGAGACGATGGGACACAATAATCAAAATATCATCATTTAAAGGGTATTATGCACCAATCTTTGACAAATTGAAAATCAATAGCGCTCAATGACATCTTACATATAACATTCGGCATAGAAGTTAAATGAATAACATGTTTCCCTATTAAGAAGTATGGTATAACTTTCCCATGATACCTTAGCTATAAATAAAGGCCTTGTAGCTATTATGAGGTGCAAATTCCTTATAATTGTAGTCCCTCCAATTTTAACATGAATAACTATTATGAGCAGCTTTTGGGAGGAAACTCCATCTGATTTTAATATGTTGCAAATTTTAAACACAACACAACTAAAATTCAACCACAGCTATATCAAGCATCATGCCATGAAATAGAGAAAGAAGGGAATGATTTCTATTAGAGAAAACTCCCAACGGATTTTGAAGTTGACAAAACTTTCCACAAAACCTTGTTTGCCTTAAAGTATCTATAATTTAGGCATATAGTCCACATACTCATTGCCACATTCAGACCGAACTCAATCAAACACATTCTCTTATTTCCAAGATATTATCAGTCAGAGAAGGAGAAAACCTTCCATTTCCATCCCAACAACCTCATAATGTAATATTTAAATGATACATATTGTATTTTTGCGCTCATCCAAAAGGAAACAGATCTAGAATGAGATTACCTCATATTCCACAACAGCTAGCAATCTAATTAGATTTCACATCTTTGAGGAAGATTGACTAAATCAAGTTGATTAGGGAATCAATCCTAAAAACAAATTCTTTCCAAACTAGAGGAACTTTACTTATGGAAACCAAAACTCTGAATATATGGGCGATCAAAATCAAGTAGAGATTCTATCCTTATGACTCAACGGCCAATATATCTTCTTGATACCATCTCCAAAAAAGGAAGATGATCCTCTGGAAGCTATCCAATGGCTAGTTGGAAGTGAACGAGTATATAAGGAGATCAAGGGATTGAGAAGCAAGGAAGAGACGAGACCTAGAATCTATAATTCCAAAGTCTAAGCCCCCTAAATGTGGGCATATCTTGAGCACTTCATCCACATGGCTCAACCCTTGAACTACTCCTTCAAAAACCCATGATGCGGGAAAAGTGTAAAAAAGTTTTTAAACATACAGTATCGATACCAATTTAGTCATAAACCATTTTAATCGGATCAATTTAGTCTTAAGCGATTGTGATCATGAGATGAATACCAAAAAAATGACTTTGTGAGATAGTGGGATCTACCACTGAGTGTTTACACTTAAAATTGTAACCTCTTGTTGATCATACAGTGGAATTTTGCTAGTAAGCTATCAGTGTAGGAGAGTAGACGTAAGCTTTATCTTAGTCGAATTATTATAAAATCTTGTATGCAATTTTCTCTTATCCTCATTCTTTTATTGTTTTTGTTAAAATCTATTGCACACTCGCAAATTGCTCTTAAAGTCTATTCTACCGCATAATAGATTTTGAACCTTGTTCTAGAATTTTATTTTATCACCTATTCATGCCCTCCAGATGATCTCGGCTAGCAACATCAACTTCAACCATCAATTCTAAGATGGATCACACAGTTATTGCTCCATTGGTATACATTTACACTTGCAATTTGACTTCCAATCCAAGGCCTGACATAGAACTATAATTCATCACACTAGAGATCAAAACAAAACTAGGCCGAGTCTCAAGATAATTGCCCCCTAAATGTGGGCATATCTTGAGCACTTCATCCACATGGCTCAACCCTTGAACTACTCCTTCAAAAACCCATGATGCGGGAAAAGTGTAAAAAAGTTTTTAAACATATAGTATTGATACTAATTTAGTCATAAACCATTTTAATCGGATCAATTTAGTCTTAAACATTTTTATATTGATACTAATTCAGTTCTTCCGCCCAATTTTGACTAGCCGACATTGACATGGACACTAGCGCCGGCTAACTGATGAACGTTGATATGGCAATTTTTAAATATATATATTTTATATTTTATATTTTTTTTTTTTTTATTTTTTTGCCCTCTTTTTTTTTTCCCCCATTTTCCTCCCCGCGGGCCAGCGAGCTGCTGGAGGCTCATTGGCCATTGAGGAGAAGAAGCCAAAAGGAAGAAGAGGAAAAGAAAAAAAAAAAAAAAGGGAAAAGAATATTTAAAAATTGTCATATTAGCAGTCGCCCATCGACGTCCATGTCAGCGCCAGTTGATCAAAATTGATCGGAATGACTAAATTGGTATTAATATGAAAATATTTATAATTAAATTGATCTAATTGAAAATTTTATGACTGAATTAGTACCAATGATTTAGAACTTTTTTTGTTCTTTTCCCACACACCTTCACTGTGGGCTTCCTATTTCACCACACACTCAGTGACCAGGGGGTGTCCAATGAAAAACACACACAAACCTTGGTAGAACTTATGATCGTCCGCTTTTGTCTTAATGCTCCTCTCCTCCTCCTTTTGTAACTTTAAATAAGTCATTAAAACATGAAAGAACGATCATGCCTAACAGCAAAATTATCCTCTATATAAATTGACACGCTTTCACTTATATTTAGTAGGAAAAAACACTTTGTAGTCACCACGAAATGATATGAATAATTAATATTAGATTTGAGATACAAATTGTCAACCCCAATTAGAGCGTTAAAAAAGGGATTTATTTTCTAAGATGCTTTGCAGGATAAGGACGGAAAAATCCCTCTCCACATGGATATTACATGGGTTCAAATCTACCTTGGGAACGTCGAAAACAATGTGTACGGATTGTCCAGGGGTTTAGCTTGTGGGAGGACCACTAATCGAACTAAATTGTGTCGACGCGCGAACCCCTGAAATGCCATAACTTTGGTCAAAGGGATACTTAAGTGCCATAACTTACGAAAGGTACACTTAAGTGCCAAAATCGAAGTAAAATGGATCACTTGAGTGCCAATCCGGCCAAAATGTCGACGTAGCACTTTTCCGGTGAACCAAGCTCAAAACGACACCGTTTTGCACATCGACGTGACCAAAACAAATGTTTTGGCTGACGTGGCAAAAAAAATAAAATAAAATAATTAATTAAATTAAATTTATTAAAAATATTTAAAATTATTAATTTTAAATATTTTTAATTAATATTTTTGAAATTAAATTTAGTTGAAATATTAAAATTTTAATAATTAAAAATTAAAAAAAATTAAAAAAAAAAAAAAACGGGGGGGAGGCGGGTGGGATTAGCCCTCGGCCGCCGCGCCGCCCGCCTTTACCGTCGGGAAGGGCCGGTGACGGCGGGGAGGGTCGGCCGAGGTCGCCGAGCCCCGGCTAGGGATAGCGACCCGGCCGGCGGCGAGGGCTCGCGAGCCCTCGCCCCGGCGGCGGCCCTTGGCTCGGCCGGGCGAGGGCCGCCGACCCTCGCCGGATCTGGCGAGGCCTCGCGGCCCTCGTTGGATCCGGGACGAGGGCCGCGAGCCCTCGCCGCCCGATCGGCCATGGTCGCCGACCCACGGCCGGGCCCGCGACCCCGGCCCGACCCTCCCCGCCGTCGCCGGCCCTTCCCGCGGCGGCGAGGTGGGTGGCGGCGGCGGGCCGAGGGCTAATCCCTAAGCCGCCTCCCCATTTTCCTTTTTTTTAATTTTTTTTTTAATTTTTTAATTATTAATTTTTTAATATTTCAACTAAATTTAATTTTAAAATTATTTTTTAAAAGACTGTAACTAAATTTAATTTTAAAATTATTATTTTTAAATATTTTAACTAAATTTAAATTTAAAATTAATTTTTAATTTTTTAATTTTTTAATTTTTTTTTACCATGTTAGCCCAAAACGACGCCATTTTCCATGTCGGCGTGCAAAAACGACGTCGTTTGGGCGCCGCCGGAAAACGCCACGTTGGCATTTTGGCCGGATTTTGGCCGGAATGGCACTCAAGTGATTTGTTTTTCTTCAAACGCCAGACTTAAGTGTCACCTTTCGTAAGTTATAAGACTTAAGTCAGTTTTCGCCAAAGCTTATGACACTTGAAGCGTTCTTTTGCCAAATTGTGTCCCATGATTAGTGGTCTGGTGGTCTTTTTCCACGAAGAGGAGTTATCGTGGACGGTCAATCAATGGGCGCTTCAGCTTGTAGGAGGACCACTAATCGAACTGAATTGTGTCCAGTGATTAGTGGTCTAGTTCGATTAGTGGTCTGGTGGTCATTTTCCGCGAATAGGAGTTATCATGGACGGTCAATCAATGGGCGCTTCAGCTTGAAGAAGGACCACTCATCGAACTGAATCGTGTCCAATGATTAGTGGTCTGGTGGTCTTTTTCCGCGAATAGGAGTTATCATGGACGGTCAATCAACGGGCGCTTCAGCTTGAAGGAGGACTACTCAGCGTACTGGATTGCCGCTCGCAACTGACTGTACAGAAGGGATGACTTCCTTGGAAAAGAGAGACGAATGTATAGCAGAAAGAAGTATATAGGATCTACACAACTTCTATAAAAGCTCTCGTGAGGCTGTTCAATATATAGTTCAAGCTGCTCAACCAATACATATCACTTCACGCATTCCTTCTTGCCGTCCCTTAGCAAATTAGTACCCATTCATGCTCTTAAAAATGAGACATTCACGTCTCAATTGTGCACAGCTTCGTTTTTCTTGGCTTCTTTTCACTGTCATTCTTGTGCTATGCTTCAGTGCAGTTATTTCTGCTACTAACGATACAGACAGGTTTGCATTGCTTGCATTCAAGGTTGAAATAACTAATGACCCTTTTGGGCGGCTTAACTCATGGAACGACAGCACTGATTTCTGTCGATGGTATGGGGTTACATGCAATCGTCAACACCACAGAGTCACGGTATTGGACCTCCATTCTCAAGGACTCTCGGGATCCATCTCACCCCACATTGGGAACCTCAGCTTCTTAAGAAAACTGTGGCTCCAAAACAATAGCTTCAGCCTTGAAATCCCTACACAAATTGGCCAGTTGCATCATCTCCAAATGTTGTATTTATCCAATAATTCACTGACAGGTGAGATTTCTAAGAATATATCAGCTTGCTTGAACCTTGTATTTCTCCACCTTGAGTACAACCAGTTGGTCGGAGGAATTCCAGCAGAGCTAGGCTCCTTGTCAAATCTTCAATTTGTCAACTTTGCTGCGAACCAATTAACTGGCAGCATCCCTTCATCCATAGGGAACTTGTCATCTCTAGAGGCTATTTATTGTTATCAAAATGGTTTGAGTGGGATTATTCCCCAATCTCTAGGTCATCTCAACAAACTAAAGGTGCTCACCTTGGGAAGTAATGGGCTTTCAGGTACCATTCCAACTACAATCTTCAACTTGTCTTCATTGACTGAAATCGACGTAAGAGCAAACCAGATTCGTGGCAATCTTCCTGAAGATATAGGATTCGCTCTCCCAAACCTTCAAGTTTTGATCATTGCTTCTAACCAGTTTGTAGGATCAATTCCTCTGTCAATATCCAATGCCACAAATCTAACACATCTCGACCTAGGAGGCAATGAGCTAGTGGGGAAAGTCCCTTCGTTGGCCAATCTCCATAACCTTCTGAAAGTTACCTTATACACCAATTATCTCGGGACTGGAGGGTTCGATGCAAATGAACTGAGCTTCCTTTGCTCACTAACAAATGCCGCTAATTTGATGATATTGGTGATGCAGGGAAATAGATTTGGTGGGACACTTCCTGCATGCATTGGTAATTTCTCCTCTACTTTTATAGCCCTGCGACTAGGCCAAAATCTGATTTCAGGTGAGATTCCGAGAGAGATTGGTAATCTTGTTAGTTTGCAAGGATTACGGATGGACGATAACCTTATTTCAGGTCCAATCCCATCAGATTTAGGAAAACTTTCCCATCTTGCAAAATTAATCTTGTCAAACAACAATCTGTCTGGCATAATACCACCCTCTTTGCAAAATCTGCACATGTTGCTCTTTTTAAATCTTTCTAATAACAATCTCAATGGCCCCGTTATATTTCCCATGGTTGGGAACCTCATCTATTTGGATTTATCTCGGAACCATCTGAGTGGAGTCCTTCCCATGGAAATCAGGAACTTTAAACATTTGGATACTTTGGATGTCTCAAGAAATATTTTGGATAGTGAAATCCCAAGCAGTCTAGGCTATTGTGATGGACTCACAATGTTAAGATTGCAAGATAACCTCTTCCATGGACCCATTCCTCAATCAATTAGCTCATTAAGAAGCCTTGAGGAATTAGATCTTTCTTTCAACAATTTCTATGGGGAAATTCCACAATTCTTAGAGAAGTTTCAGTTTTTGGAAAAGCTGAATTTGTCTTACAATCATTTTGAAGGCATGCTACCAACTGAAGGAGTTTTTGGGAATGTGAGTGTGACTTTTGTTGCCGGAAATGAAAAGCTCTGTGGAGGAATGCCTGTCTTTGAGCTTCCCAAGTGTGTTTCTCAAAACTCCAAAAGTAGAGGACAAGTCCATAAGTTGAAACTTACCATTGCTATTGTTTTTGGTCTTCTTGGAATAACTCTCGTTGCCACTTTCCTACATCTGCGTTGGTTGAAGCAGAGAAGAAATGAGCCAATTTCAAGCTCCTTAAATGATTCATTGTTTAATCTATCGTATGGAACTCTCCTAAAAGCGACCGATGGTTTTTCTTCGACTAATTTGATTGGGGTCGGAAGTTTTGGGTCTGTCTACAAGGGGCTGCTCCAAGAGAATGGAAATGTCATTGCGGTGAAAGTGCTTAATTTAACACGGCATGGTGCACTCAAGAGCTTCAAAGCTGAGTGCGAAGCATTAAAGAATATAAAACACAGAAATCTTCTCAAAGTCTTGACAGCGTGCTCAGGCATTGATTATAAGGGTGATGAGTTTAAGGCTTTAGTTTATGAGTTCATGATCAATGGTAGCCTAGAAGAGTGGTTGCACCCAAATCCAGCTCCAAATGATGCAGATGGGCACTCGAAGAAATTGAGTCTCCTCCAAAGGATAAACATTTCCATAGATGTTGCTTTTGCATTAGATTATCTCCACAATCAATGCGAAAGCCCAATTATTCATTGTGATCTAAAGCCAAGCAATGTCCTTCTGGATGCTGACATGGTTGGACATATTGGTGACTTTGGGTTGACGAAGATTGTCCTTGAATCCATGTCTGACACTAGAGCAAGTATGAGCTCTGTTGGTTTAAAAGGAACAATTGGTTATGCCGCTCCTGGTAAACATCTCCCCCTTAGACTTTCATTATCAACTTGTCCTCATAGAGACTAGTGCTTTTTTTTATCCTTTCTTCAAGAAACTATTTTGTGAATTCAAATTCTTGTTTTTGATATTTTTTACGCCACGGCATATGTAAATTGCAGAATATGCTAACGGAAGTCAAGTCTCGAGAGAAGGCGATGTCTATAGTTACGGTGTTCTCTTATTAGAGATGTTCACAGGATTAAGTCCCACTAGCAACATGTTCAGAGATAATTTGAGTCTTCATAATTATGTTGACAAGGCTCTGCCCCTACAAGCTAAGGAGATTACCGATCCCGTGCTGTTTCACGAAGGAGAAAGCCACAACAGTTCCCAAGATTTGCCTCATGAAAGAAACTGCATACTTCAGGAATGTCTGGAAACAGTATATCATATTGGACTCGCTTGCTCTGTGGAGGAGCCTCGAAGACGCATGAGCATCGACAAAGTCGCAACCCAGCTACACTCGATCAAGAAGAAACTTTTTGCAGCTTCTTTACTTGGATAGATGAGTCACGTATAGATGACATCAAAAGTAGTATGTTCTTCATTTCCTATAATAAATCTCTCTAGTGCTATTTGCGAATGAAAAGGAAAGGACGAATGTCCAACTTTCCTAATTTCCCTCTGAATCGGAGAGAGTATCTACCCGGCATTCCAACTTTAAGCCATCAATTCACACTATTTAACATTTTTTTTAGTCTAAATGACACTTCATGACATATTTATGGGATAAAAAGCCAAATATATGAGCTAAATTCACCTGTAATTACGGATTCAATATACACTTAAATGGGACAAGTGCCCTGTGAGCTCTACAAGGCTCTGCTCTTTATATGGTTCCCTTGCTATCAGGTTGTCATCTAACGTTGTTGATTGAATCTGGTTCGCAGGTCTACCAGAAAAAAATGACGATACTTGAAAAGTTTTATTGCAACCGGTTAAGGTCTATCCGCACCCCTAAAAAAACTAAAATGCAATGGGTTTTATATAAATACGGCGTCCCCCCAATTAACAATTCTGATATTTGGGGTGAATCTTCAAACATCACATTTGAGCAAAAATCTCGTTTTAGTCCTGACCAAAAGCAACGGTTTGCATCAAAGGTTGATTCTCAAAACTTTAAGTTTTGGGACTTGAATGGTCTTGTTGCCAACCGCTTCTATATAATTGTTGTTTTGTCTGCGTTTCCGTCCTTCAAAGTCAATAAGCTAGTCCATTATCCAGAGGCGATTGAAACGTCATTATGCAGCCTTTTCTCGAGGACTTACTAACCTTGTTATGTTTGGAAGGTATTCCGGCTCAATATGGTCACTATGTATGGATGTTCCAATGGAGCAGCCAGTTGTTTGGTTGGGCAGTCGATCTCCATTTTTCATTATTTTTATTCCTTTTCTTTCACCATTTTATTATATTGATGCCGATTCCTCTTCAGCGACTTGTCATTCCAGTTTAGTATCACATTACTAGGCTAGTTAGTAGTTAAAACTTACAAGTATCTGGTGTCCTGGCTGCTTCTTTTCCTGTTCATACACAACCATCTAACTCAATCTTGTACTCCTGTGTGCAGGCGCACTTCACGAGCTGTGATATTCCCTGTTATAAGCAGATAAACAAATGATTCCGGCAATACATATAAATAACGGTACTAAGAAAATTTCTAAACAGAAGGGTCTGTTACATAATTATTCGTTTGAGTTGAGACAGCTTATATGGAAGAACAGTAAAATCCAGAGAAAAACTAGACGATATAGAAAAAACAATCTCCTAGTTCTGAGGATAACAAAGGTTGGACGTAGATAGAAACCAATCCCAATTTTGGGTACACTCCCTAGTTAACAGCACATTGTTCAAATTCGATATTATTAACACCCATTTCACGTTTATTAAAAAAAAATGAAAATCACAGTTTTGGAATGATTTTACCTTCAGTTTCTTGATTTGATTCTGCAGAGAGTGCTGGAACTCGGTTTCCCCATCAAAATCTGCTAAAAGAGATTTTTGTTCCTTTTCCAAGGTCTTAATATCCATTGCCCTTAGCTCTTCCTGCATCGTACCACAGCAAACAAAGATGCTGAGTCTTAACTACAACCAAGTGCAATCAATACAAAGTCCTGGACCTGTACTTCAAGGATCCATTTTAGAACCAAGTTCAGCAGATAAGCCAAACCACATTAATAGAACTTCAAGTTACCTATATCTGTAATGATTTGGTTCATTAAAACCAAATGCAGACATTCTACATCGGTATTGCATGAACTACAAGTATTATGGTGATTGAGTATAACATATACTTGACAAAACCTATTGCCTTGATACTCACCTGGAACTCATTTGACTGGCTTTTCAGTTGCTCAATTTGCTGCTTCATCTGCAATAATAGGCATTGCACTAGCACCATTAGTGTTCATGAAGAAATGATGATAAGCTGTAAATCGAGGCTATTAGCTCCTAATTTTAGTTGCGTCTTAACAACTTTACTTCTAGTGATTAAAAATGGCTTCTATAGTCAGTGATTACAAATTAGACATCACACTCATGCCAAATGGCGAAATTAACAGATAATGATGGAGCATAAGTACCAAATCAAAGCTAAAACCCCCTAAAGGTATCAGTTTAGTCGATTAGGCATGTAATTTGAATCGACCTGCTCCATGGCAGTTTTCTGCCAGATTATAAAATTGGAATGGAATGTGCTTCATTCAGGACCATGAGTTGGCATGCTCTATTTTCTAGCGCTTATTTCCAAGATGAGCAGTGTGGTGCATATTATCACATATCTGCTTTAAGCTTTGACAATTAGTGAAGATCATTTTAATCAGAGAAGTGAAATCAATACATTGTGAAATTTAGATATGGACTTAACTGCAGAATTTTCTGCAGCTAGCTTAGCTTTTGCTCTTTTGATCTCGTCAAGTTTTGCTGTCACAGAATCCACACTGAAGATCAGTTCCTTGCTTGCTCCCTTGTTCTGTCAGTTCAAGCATTAAATTTAAGTAACTACACTGTTCAATGAACATAATTCTTTTGTTTTTAGTTTTTTGTATGTAAGTACCATGTTATCAATAAGCAGGTGATTGGAAAGTTTGCCTCCTGCTGCAAAGGTATCAGCATTAGATATCAAAAGTAAACCGCAATGGAAGTTTTTGTGACACATAACCTCACGGTGCACAGTACAGGGAGCATGGCTTCCAATTGTATCTGCTTACTGGCGCTTATATGCAAGTGATAAGTTTTCCTGGTGTAGATCCTGCCTTAAGTTGAAACATCAGATTGTGATGACCAGATGAAGCAACAAACGGCCTGACAACACTTGACAGTGCTCCAGCATAAAATAAGGAAAGGTTGACAGAGACTCAGTAGTTATTAAAGGGAAGTGGCTAACATATCTCAATAATATATTTGTCAAACTAAACTCATACCAAAGTAAAGAAAAATGAAACCATTCTTGTTTTAAGTGTATGGCAAAATGATGATCTATGCTGAAGAAATAGGTGTCAAACTGTTAAAAGCCACAATAGATCATGACGACATAAAAATAAAAACCCCAAAGAAGATCACATATATGGTCTAATAGGTCAAACTTGAAAAGGCTAAATACCCATACCTCCAGCTGTAACCTTTTCTTCATCCAATGTTTCCTCGACCTGCCAATATTCTGGTTAGCAAAGCACTGCTATGGTCTAATAAGCTTATTACTAACCATTTGGCGGCAAGGTAATAGCCAAGGCAGACATAAGAGAATTGAAGGTGGTTGACAGACTCTTTCCGAGAGGGGAACCATAATATAATTAAATATTAGAGGTCTCATCATAAATCAGCCTTCAGTTCACAAAATAAAAAAAGTTCAGCCTTTTGAAGATCAATATTGAGGATCTACAAGAGGGAAAAAAGTGACTGAAGCAATGGAATCCAAGATGTTTCTGAGTGTTTGTGAGCATGTGAATTTAAAAGTACATATATGGTAGGAGCACAACAAAGGATGATCCTCCTCGATATGACAAATTAAAATCTGAAGGTAACAGCAAGTCCAAAAGAAGAATAAACAAAAAGGAGTACCAAGTCACGCACTCCTGTGTCTGGGCTTGGCATGCGACAGTTAAGCCATCCCTAAAAGAACAGGATAAAAAAACTGTCAGCTTGGTGGACATTCTGAAGTTGAGAGGTCAAAACTTGAGAAATCTTACTTGTAGCTTCTGGAATTTGACATCTATATCCTCAGCAACCTTGGCATAGTAAGTGCTGAAAGTCCAAGAAATTCAGTGAAGAGGTGAAGAACACAGCATCTTTTTGGGTTCAAGGACAAAACAAAATCAGATACTTGAGAACAGGCCAGTCACCTTTTCTCAACAAGTTTGACCGATAAGCTTACTCCACGGTGGACTAGCTCCAAAGTCTGCACAGAACTCCAACAAATATTCATGGTAAGATAAAATTACCCAAATTTTCTTTATTAAGCATAATCGATCATGTGGAAAGCCTCACACTCCAGCATATATATCATCATCCACCATATCAGATCCAACTCAATTTCCTTAAATATAAATAATAAACACAAGGTTGCATGGTACAGAAATCTAACACGCTTGACTTTAAAAGTGTCAAAATCAAAATTACATATGCTCTGCCAGTTCTACATGGATAAACTTGAAAATCAACACAGAAATGATTGAAAAATTACCTATCTTCACACATTTGGATAATTCCTATTCGAGTATTAGCTGCTTCCACAGCCAAGTATTAAAGCAAATAGCACTTTAGCACATGAAATTTGTCTCCAGGGAAACTCTGAAAAGGCTCCAGGAAAAAGATATTTATGCATTTCATCACTGGTCTGACTGCCTTTTAGGATCTCAGCTCATATCAGATAAACGTCTATGTCTGGTAAATTGAAAGACAAATTTGAAACCTTTCCAACTTCCTCGCCATCCTCACATTCTGCTACTGACCCAAATCTAAAATTCATGTTGACATTAGAGTTCTGCTTGACGTCCCAAGCTATGTACTAGCCATCCAAAGCAGCCAAACTGTAATCTTGAAACTATTCTCTGTAAGCTATCTATCAACCTTTGGTGGTATATTAGTTTTTAATACAATGTCTAACTCTCCAGAATTATTTTGAGATGTATGATCGTCTCCATTCCCACAACATATTACAGTGCTTTTATGCACTAACCTGATTATCAGAAAAGCCATTACACAAAAAATAATCGCTGCAAACAATAGAGTTCAATGCTTCTCTTTATCTGGTATCTTTCTATCTCGGAGTGGACTAAGGCCTGAACTTTAAGTCACAGATTTTCTTTAAGATATCATGAAGCTAGCAGCTTGAACAAATTATTCACATCAACACAAGCGAAAGACCAATCAACTAATAGAGAGACATATATTTGAGGAAGGACGCGGCATACTATTTCTGTTGAATTGATGCTAAGTTGAATTTCAACGTGATAGAATGGTGCAAAAGATTTTTCCAAGTTCCACACATTACATCTCAGCGTAAGATTTATCTCTGGAGTTAATGAGTAAGGCAGGTAGAATAGCATCTTATCACAGGATCTCCGTGAAGGACAGATATCACAGTTCAGCATATCAGATATAAGGCTGAAGATCACTTCCTTTTTCAGAACCCAACAGGTGATCGTGTTCTTCTTTTCCTCTCTTTTGGTGAAGTTCGTCTAACTCATCACTATTAATTAAATTACACGTAAGGAGGAGCTCTACCTGTGTCAGTGTGCGACAATCAGCTCCCAAAGAAGCGACCTTTCTCTGTTTGTCCAATATCTGAGAGCATATTTGACCTTTTGCAGTCATGATCTGCTCTGTTCCTTCTTTAAGCTTCTGAATTTCAGATTTTGCTGGACAAACAACGTTTTTAAAAAGAAAAGGAAGTTTTTTTTTTTTTTTTTTATGGGTAAGGTAAGTATATATTAGCTTTAACCAGAACTATACAAAAGGGGTACCTGGCACCAAAACTTACACTCATAAAGACAAACAAGTCCAAAAGATTGCAGCAACAAAAGAGCCCAACAGCGGCTTTCGTTTGCTTTTAAAAAGTCTATACAGTAGCTTGCACAACAAAATCACCCAAAAGCAGTCATGATTGAAACACGAGGATAAAAAGATTTTGGCCAAACTAACAATAACTTGCACGAATTGATTGTGTAAATACTTTCAAGGAGATATAGAAGAAGAGTAAAGCTTAAATTTAAATAGTTACTGTAATTATCACACACGAGGTGAAGAAGAATCATGCAGCTCTCGAATCCCTACAACAAGGTCCACATAACCCATCAACTGATAGGGACAAGGAGAACAAACACCAGCTCAGCGTTGGAAAGATGCTCTCTGAAACAAACAGAAATATCAATTATGCGCATCAAATATTGGGTTTTCTCATGTACAAAGAGACCTAGCAAGCATGCACCTCTTTAATTAAACGTCTTTCAGCTACAACTCCGCTAATAAAGCATCATCATGATTCAACTTACCATCATCTTCATCTTATATGTAAATTTAAAATGATAATCAACACTAATTTGATAAAAGATTGACATTTAGTGTAATTAGTACTACCCAGGGACGACTCATATTGAGAGTTAAAATAATGTCAGCTTAACTGAAAAGCATTCATTCATGAAAAGCTTTGCATGAATCTCGCTTGAATTTAAATATCCAACACGAATATAGGCAATGAGTTTAGAGAAACCATTGCATACTATACTGAACTCTTGCAGAAAGTTATTGCGGTTTTTAGTATGTAGTCCACAGGTAGATAAGCAAAAGTGTAGATCAGGTAATACATAAGTTCAAAAATACATCAATCATGTGTGCCTGAGCGTGGTCATGTGTGTAAGAGAAAGTAGCACATGAGAGAGATAAACTGAATCAGAAGTGAGGTCGCTTTCCAGAGATTGAATGGTAGTAATCTGCATCTGCTCTTCGACTGAGATCTTGGCCGCCTGATCCTCCACATCTTTCAATTCACAATTGCAACTCAGCAACATTTATTTACAGAAGGTGTACATGTTTTTCTTTCGGAGAACGACAGGTATAGAAGTACCGTTCATTCGATATCACAGAGCCTTCCTGTACTGCAAGTATTCCTCCATCTTCAAACTGTAAAGACATTCATATCACTTGCCGCACCATGTACAAAAGCGGAAAATCATCAAACAAAGGCGCTTTTCCCTTAAAAATTTCTGTGCGGCAATACTGCGTCGTAAAACTCAAATCTAGCGAAAGCAAGGGCTTAAATTCCCGATTATGAACTAGCGTCTCCAACTCCTTCGTCAACAGAGCCCCGAGCTAAGACAGAACGAGTAAGAAATGGACATTTATCGGAACCCTCTGCATCACGCGACATTGACGATGAGAAGCTCTAGCGCAGTGATGAACGCAACCACCTAATCACGCAACAAGATCACAGGAACGCGCCGTTCGTCCGTAACCGCCAGACGACCGAACGAAGCGCGCTCAGGTTCTCGAAAGAGGCGGAGCTAAGTACAGAGAAGCGCTAGCGATCGGAGGAGTCGCGAGCTCGTGATGGCGGCGCCGCCGCGAGCTCGACGCCGCCGACGATCGCGCTGGGCCGGCGCCAGCGACGGTGCTGTGAGCTCGCGGTCGCGGCGATCCCTGGACGACGACCAAGAGCGAGAGACGCACCTGATGAGGGAGACGACCGAGCGGTTTGGCTTTGGGGAGTGGGGAGTGAAGCTGGAGCAGAGGGAGGATGGGAAGATCGGACGTCGGCAACATCGGTTAACTTTGGGCGCCAAAGAGACGCCGATTTCTAGCCTGACCTGTCCCCTACCCACGGAGAGCGGCAAAAAAATTTTAAAAAAAAAAAAAAAAATGTTTAAAAAGGGAATGAAATGACTCTAATACCCTTAACTAAATTGACGTGCCCGACTTTTTTCTGAACGGTGACTCGCACGCTCAAATATTCACTTAAACTTGATTCTTTAGCTCCTTTTCCTCGGGAATTTTAAAAATGGTGGAAAGAAACCATCGGTATTGACGATCTGAGTGACTATCATAATTCTATACCTGCGATAAAATATTTATCTTGAGTAATGAAAACTGCTTATTTTGAACAAGCATCTTTCACCGCTGCTTTCTTATGGTAATTCTAGTATGAGTAAAGCTTTTTTTTTTTTTTTTTTCGTCGCCTTAGCTTCGGGGATACAATTAAAGAGGTGAAGGTCTAGAAAAAATAAAGAGACGTAGACTAAGAAATTTTGATCACCACCTGTTCGACGTTTTTCCTCACGTGTCTTAGAAAGATCCTTTGATGGCAGAGAGTTCTTTTCCCTTGGTGCTTCGGTTTACTTTGTCTCCTTCGGTTGTGTGACTGAATTGTCGTCTGGTATAACAGTAAGTCACTATACATCGGTGGTGAATAAATCACAGCCAAGCTATATCAAATTCAATCTCGTTTTGATGCTCATAAAAGACCATTCCGCCAAAGTTTGAGGGAGAGAGTCTTCAACCTAATTTAATTCAAAATAAGTGGAAACGGTACGAGAAATGCTCAGGTATCGAAAGTTTAGTTAAGTTGAGAAATTATGGATATATGAAAGCAGTTAAGTTAAGAAATCATGGATATATAAAAGAACTTAAGTTAAGAAATGGACATTGACTTAGTAATAATCAAAGGGAATTTAAGACTTATGAATAGAAGATATGCTGAGGAAAAAGATATGTTGAAATTATGCTGGACCTCTGCCAAAATTACTGCTGATTTCCCTTAGATTATTGTTGTAACGTCAATGTCAATGTCTCCATTCAAGCGTCATTTGTACAAACTGTGATTAATTTCAATTCCAGCAATGTCAATGTCCTAGTAATCTCGTTTTCAGTTAATTTTGTTCGGCTCCTTCCTTTGAGTTTAGTGTTCTTTGCTTTAATTTCCTTTATTCCCTGCATTGCACCTTTAAATAATTCACAGTACTTCCACTTTAATTTCTGAGCAATTTGCTATTCCTGTCATTTAGATCAATTTCCATCAAACCATTTCATCCATTGCTTCTCTAAGGTTAATATAAAGATACAGCAATTTTTATGCAAAACGTTCCAATATAAACAGGGGGTTAACCCTGTTCCCGGACCGGAAAAACAGGGTGGGTCGGGAACTCAAATACAAACAGTCGGAAACGAAAAAAAGAGGTTATAACTTGGGACCCGATCACCCCTATCCATGACTAGTAGATTTCTTGGTAGAATACATCCTTTTTTTTTTTTTTTTTTTTTTTTTGCCATGATATCGACACATTTATTTGCTTGTTTGAATATGTGCTCCATCCTATATTGAGGAAAGCTCTTGAGGAGAGCTCTTGAATTTATGCCTTGTAACAGATTTGGAGTTAAACACATTTCTGACAAATGATTGTTTATATTACTTATCAAGGTTAGAGAATGATAGTTTTTCGTCATGCACAAATATGTTTAAGCATAAATTACCATCAATAATGAAAATACTTTTCATAAAATAAACAGCGTGTTAAGATATGAAAGTCGCAAGGATACTTGCACAATAAATTTTCATCGAGTTCAGTGTGAGTATTAAAGTAAACATTGCTATAAAAGCCAAGCCAAATGAGGTCCTGGATTTTAGGTAAAGTCCTTGTTTACCAAATTCAAGACCCATCATTTGGTTTTTACTCCGTCAAGATCTTTTCGGACAACCACCGCTTTTGTGCTGAAGTTCCCATTACCTAAGTAAATTTTCACTTTAACCCACATCTTTGACAGCTTACTTGACAATGCAAGTTGCTTCGATGGCCATCTTGAGGTCGATAGGTGACTTTAGTCGATTAAAATCTCAAAATTCGAGTGACTATTTGAGTTCGAACATTCGAGTTACCATCATGCAAAATTCCACTCAAGTCAAATGATCGCCAATTTGGTTTTCAACTAGGAGAGGGAGGTACTTCCACTACTCTTCTCGTAGCTTGAACATTTGTTCTACCATTGCCGGTTGGAAGAACCGAATGGCTTTGAATAAAAAAGCACGTGATCAAATTAACTAATCATAGTTTATTTCAAGGACCAAATTGAATAATGACTAAGAATTCGACGACCGTGTCGACAATATTGCCAAAGATAAGATTTTAAAAAATAGGGGAAAGGAAAAGACGTATTTATATCTCTCGGGAGACACGGGTTCCTCAATATCGAAAGCAAACGCGTCCGCAAGATAGCAAGCTAGCTATCCATCGAGCAAGCAAGCTCGCGAATCGAAGAGAGATTGAAGCGGCGAGTCTCCGCGCAACCCAAAATTCGAATCGAGAGCTCGGGTCGAGCTTCGCATTCGATCCTGAATCTCGAGGGATCGCGGAGTAGATGACGATGAGGATTTCGGGAAGTGGGCTGGTGCCTTGGTTGCCCAGCAAGGTCGCCGATCCCTTTCTCCATATCCTCCGCAAGTACTCCCTCCCTCCCTCTCTCTCTCTCTAGTGACTGCGCTGCTTCTCTGTACTTGCGTGTGGTTACTCCACGCGATTTCCTTTTCGTCCGTCCGTCTTAGAGACCGAATGTTTGGTGTTGTTCTGTTTCGTTCGCTGCGTCGAAGCCAGCACGCGAATTGTTGGTTTTAACGTGGGTTGGAATCTATAGGAGTTCCTGTGTCGATTGAAACATGAGATTTAGATCTCCATTGTCGCTGCGACGCTTTGATTGCCGAGTTCGAATGTCTAGGACATGCTGTCCCGATCCTGGGCCCTTTTTTTTGTTGCGTTTGTTGCGTATGAAGACATTCTTCTAAGGGAGAATGATTACGGGAATCGAGGGTGACAAAGGATTGACGTTTCTTCTGAAATTTTGTGCTCTCAGGGGTGCAGAACCAAAGCAGCTGGCATTTTCTGCGGCTCTCGGCATTACCCTCGGCGTGTTTCCAATTTGTGGTATGTTTGTTCTTCTTACCTTTGGACGATGGACTGATACTTGCAAAACCAAAATGCTGCATTTCGGCATCCATTTTTTAGTCCCGGTACACAGTTCTGGATTTGAACTTTTGGAGCTACGAGCTCAAGGTCTATCCTCTTCCGCATTAATTCACCAGAATTTCGTACTGCAACAAGCTTTTCGAATGCAAGTTGATGAGCTCATTTTATGTTGAACAGGTGTCTCTGTCTTTCTTTGTGGAGTGGCCATTGCCTTGCTTGGATCTCGATGTCATGTCCCAAGTGTGATCCTGTTTAATTTCATGGCTACTCCTTTAGCATTGAGGTAAGCAATTTAGGCGCAGCGCCATGCTTCTTGCCCTGAATAATTGAAAAAGGACAGGACTATATCATCAGTATATCGAGAAGCTGCTGACTTCTGTTGATAGTCCTCGTTTAGTTTTCGTAGATAATTGGAAGTCCAGTGGACTAAAAGCATAGGGCTCTAAAAAGTGACTTTTTAGCCGACGTGAACATAAGGTACGTAAGAATAAAAGGTTCCAAATATGCTAACCAGCAGAAACTGATAGTGCTTTAGGTGCCACGAAAAGAATTTGTTAGGTCGACACTTGACATCTGAAATCCTTTTTTGCTATGATCTAGAATAATGGGGAATAGGTCTCTTAAGAGTCTATTTCGATTAAGAGGTTGCCATTAGAGATATGCATTTTCATAAAATAATTTGCATAGATTTGGCACCCGATTATTGTCATCGTCTCTGCTAACAATGTCATCACCTGCCTTGCCATTGTCGTGAGAACGATGTTGCCACCATGTCTTGCCGGTGACATCTCTCGGTTTATAATTACTAAAAAGTATTGTTGTATCTAAACACAACATCTTATTGTATTTTGTGTATATCTTTTCAAATTCAAAGTGCAATGTGCATCCAAGATGCCTCTGTAAATTAGCTTTTAATCAGCGTACAGAAACACACACACAAAAAAAAAGGTTATTTATAATGAAAAATCAGAGATACGAGCAAGTTTGTGTGAAAATCCTACTTGGGTGGGTAACCAAATCAATTCTCCGCGGCCCTTCTCCATTATCTCTTCGTCAGAGCATGGACCGAAACTATGAATAAGGGTGTTGTAGCTTTGATGAGTTGCAAATCAGAGTATAGAAATTTTTAAGGGCTACCTCGTCCAATTTTAAGGTGTTGCAACTTAAAAAGTACAAATCACCAAGCAGAAGTTACAATGCACTTCACAGCACAGTCAAGCACAACATCGTTATAGTTCAACTATGACGACACCAAACAAACTCATTAAAGATGGAATCACACGATTGTTGCTCCATTAGTATGTATTTACACTTGTGATTTCACTTTCAATCCAAGACCTCACATGGAACAATAATTCACCACACGAGATCAAATGAAAACTAAGCTGAGTCTCAAGATAATTGCACTCCGGATGTGAGCATATCCCAATCACTTCCTCCATATGCCTCTACTCTCAAACCATTCCTTCAAAAACCTACGACCCAGTGCACCTCGAACGTGGGCATAGTGCACTTGCAATCACTATGAAGAGCATAAGCTACTACTTTTGACATAACTACAAATTAATACAACTTATGATGATCGGCTTTTGTCTTAATGCTCCTCCTCCTCCTCCTCCTTTTGTAACTTAAATAAAGCATCAAACATGTAAAAATGATTTTACCATCATCAAAATCGTCCTCTCCATAAATTCTCACATACGAGGTGGGGTGACAATTCATTACAAGACTGAACTTGAATGAGTCAAGAGACTTATCGAGAAAAACTGTACATGACACTAGAGTGCTAATTCAAAGACAATACAAATTGACACACTTTCACTAAAATCCAACTGCAAAAAAGCTTTTTGCAATCACCTGGAAATAACAAAAATAGTCAATACTAGATTAGATGTTCCGCTGAATAAGGACGTAAAGTCCCTCTTCCACGGAAATAAGACTTGGGTTCAAAATTTTCCGTGGGAACATGGAAAATAATGTGCATGGAGTCACAGTACTGGACGTTTATAATATTTGTGAACAAAAGGGAGAACAAAGTAGACATGGAAAAGTGGTATGAACATGGGAAATAATGTGAATGTGTTGTCGATTGCGGGGTCAAGAAGAAGAAGAAGAAGAAGACGTAAAGTCCCTCTTCCACAGATATAAGACTTGGGTTCAAAATTTTCCGCGAGGACGGGGCTCGCCCCGGCCCATACGGGACAGTGGACACGACGTGGTGGCAGGGCAAAGCTCCGCCTCATGGGAAGGGGAGCAGCTGCCACTCATGGTCTTCTTTTATCCACCACTGGCAACAGATGTTAGCTGGCGACGACTTGCCCTTCGTGGAAGAAGGAGAAGGGGAAAACAAAAAGAAATGAAAAGAAAAATTATGACAAAAACTTTTCGACCATTGTAACCAAAGATATTATTTTGTTTTTCCTTAAATGAAACAATTTTTCAATGTAATTTTACCTTTCAAATTTAAAGAATCTCTGCCACTATGACTACATTCCTCTACCAACTGATGAGAAATGATGGAACATGATAAATTTGTGTTGAAATGATTTTGCGCTCGCCAAAATCATTCTCTCCATTAATTGTCTCGCTCATTGAGGTGTCGGAAGCAAACCATTACAAGACCAAACTTGAATAAATTAGAGATTTATCGAGAAAAGCCGTACACAATACGAGAGAGTTAATTTAAAGACGACACAAATTTACACACCTTCATTAATATTCAATTGAAAAAGAAGCTCTTGCAATCATCGGGAAATGACTCAACACTAGGTCTCCGTTCATTTTATGGAAGATGAATAATTTGAAAATTTTCCTTGAAAAGATCACTTGTATCAAATAAAAAAATGAAAAAAAAATTATTTTCACTGTCGAAGAATATATTGAAGGTTTATTAGTTATTGCAATTGATACACACAATCATTTTTAGCAAGTCATCTGTCTTTTGCATAATAAACAGAGCCTAAATTTTGACGACCTCTAAATAAATCCCATTTCCACATAAATATGACTTGGTTTCAAATTCACCGTTGGAACATGGAAACTAACTTGTGTGGAGTCACGGTACTAAACTTCATAATATTTGTGAACAAAAGGTAGACCAAATCAGACATGGAAAAGTGGCGTGAACATGAGAAATAATGTCTATGTGGGTCAAAAAATGCGAGGTCTTTTCCCGAGACAGCAGGGATGACTTGCTGGGAAAAGAGGTGTGAACGCATACCAGAGAGGAGTCTCCCGGGTCTAACACAGCTTCTAGAGAGTGTAGAAGTTGGGCTTGGTTCAAGGTATGCCAAAAGTAAGTGAGTTGATTGTTTCAATATCACCATAAAAAATAATAATAATAAATAAGCAACTAGAATTAGAATTAGAATTGCAATTCAAGAAGAGGAAAAAGAGAGAATTTGCGTCGTTCGGTGCCCCCATCTTGACCAAGCCAACTTTCCTTGTGAAAGCGTAAGGCGGGGCAATTTACAGGACTGGGGGTTGGTATATCTTACACCCTATTAAATGAGGATTTGATTATTATATCCTACACCCTATTATAATTCGTTGCACATTTAATAGTAGAAGAAAAAACAAAAACGTGTACGCTATTGAGTGATTACAAACATATTAATACAAAAAAGTGGAGTGAAGCTCATGAGATTGTGATTCTTTTAATAATTATAGAATAAAGATAAGCTTAAAACACACAAAAATTATAGAACAATAATTCTTCAAATAATTCATCACCATAATGAAAAATTTTAATAATTATATGCTAACATTTTTTAAAAAATTACTGAAACTTTTTTCCTTGCTGGGCGTAGTGCACCGTCCCCGTGAGGATTATGATTATAATCCATTATCCAACCATGCTATGTTACAAAGAAGAAGGGAATGATTTCAATCATCGATTATGCTATAAAACAAAGAAGAAGGGAATGATTTCAACCATCAATTCAAGATGGAATCACACCACTATTGATCCATTTGTATGCATTTCTACTTGTGATTCCATTTTCAATCGAAGGCTTACATAGAACAATAATCCATCACGCTAGAGATCAAAAGAAAACTAAGCTGAGTCTTGGGAGGATTGCACCCCGGACGTGAGCATATCCTAAGCACTTTCTCCTTAATCCACATGCGTTGACCCTCGGATCATTCCTTCAAAAACCTATGACCCAGTCCACCTCAGATGCGGGCACAATGCACTGGAAATCACTACGAACAGCATAGGTTACCATGTTGGGAATGACTGATCCCCGAAAACCGGATTCGACACTAAATCGAACCCCTAAACTAATGCGGAAGCGTAGGCCCGGGAATTACACGTATCACCGATCGTAAAGCACACCACGGATTCGAGCGTACCTTGTTAGCCACAGATTAGACACCGACGCCGAAGAAGAGGAAGAAATTCTGATCGATCCGATTGGCCTTGAAGGGAGTTGTGCGTCGCCGTGAGCGTTTGAGAGAAAGAGAGCGCGGGAGAGAACGTACGTGCGTTCTTCCTTCCAACGGGTGCCTTTTCTCTCTCTCTCCTCCCTTTTATACCTACCCCCATCCACGGGCCCTATTCCCGTGGGCCGGGCTTTTTGGGCCCAACTTGGACGGACGGGCCGTAAGCCCAATTCCAATAAATCCATCATCTCCCACTCGCACATGGTGGTACAAAAACAAACATGGGCGGACAGGCCCAACTCATCCCCATCAGAGAAAAATCCATCATAGACTCTCACTTAACATGATGGGCCGAACAGAATCCTCTTTTCCTCTCTTCAACATTCATACCGTGAATAATCCGTGCGACCAAAGATACTTTGAGAGCTCGTTGCTATACATCTCGTTAGGAATATATAGCAGCTCATAATGGGCGGCATCACACTCCGAGTAGATTTAGTATGCAGTACTTAGATCGATCGATCACATTTATATCTCTCTTGATCTCTTTTAAACAATGATATATTTATTGTATTCACAATTATGATTATCACAAAGACAGTCATAATTGGTTAACCGGTGAATACAAAACTACAATGTGATTCTCCAAAATCGATCTTCCTCTTTCCTTCAAACTCTCAATTTCAGTTCAGCTTGCTTTTCTAGAAATGCCCCATTAGATCGAATCAAACACATGACCATTGGCAACATCCTAAGATAGCAACCACTAAATAGAAATCTTAAGAATAAGTAAGAGTCATGAGGGGACTAAACAATTGAGGAACTCATTCCCTCAAGAGTCTCACACGCATAAAAGTTGAGATCAAACTTTTTGCCACTCTGATTGGTCGTCTCATGCATACGTAGTATGAAATACGTATTACGGTATTAACTCCTTTCCCATGGAGCGTATGTCTACACCTTTCAATACCGTACAGATGATAGTTCGACATACCCAATGTCTAACTTGAGTTCACGTATCTACTCATTCACAAAATTCATCGAACTCACATCCGGCATTTTAGACAGATAAAGTAAAATATGTGGGGTATTTTACTTTTGGACATCGTAAGAATTATGTCCTCATCTTAACACTCGCTTAAGGCGACATGCGTGTTTTAAGCTTGAGCTCTCGATTATCACCTAGATAATAAGCTTAAAAAACAGTCTCATCTCTATTTATCACACAAGAAATGAGGCGATTACCCGTGTGAGTGGGCTAATCTTATATCTGTCCGACATACTTCTCAACTTAAAATAATGCACCGAGCATTAAGATGCATAAAGATCAAACAAAGATTCATAGGCATTAATGATGAAAACACAAATTCATCAAATTGTGAACACTTAGGGAAATTGCAATATTCAAGACATCACCTCTACGCAACTCTAGAGATTTCATATAGCCACAAAACACATCTCTAGGTATTGGCTTTGTCATAGGATCTCGCTACCATTCTATGCGTAGAATGTACTCTAAGTTCACATCTTTTCGTGCAACCATATACTTGACAAAGTTATACTTGGTATCTATAGGTTTGGTCTTGCCATGATATTTTGGATCTTTGGTGTACACTTTTGCTGCTTGCTATCATCGTTAACTAATAACGGATTTGCAGCACTTCCAATAACATCCAAATGATCCAAAAAATCTCTTAAGCCAAACACTTTCTTATACTGCTGCTGATAATGCCACGAACTCATCTTCTATCGTGGACAAGGCTATACACTTTTGTTTCTTACGGCTCCAACATATGGTGCTATTATTCGGTAAGAAAACAAACCTAGAGATAGATTTTCTTTAATCTAAATCTCCTTTCCAATTAACATCAGAATAGCCTTAGAGTTGCAGATCCTTTCCTTAATAACTCATCGTATAATCAGCAGTTCCCTTTAGATACCTCAGTATACTCTTAACGGCTTTCCAACGTGCTTGACCTGGATTGGATTGGCAACAACTCACCATTCCAACTGCAAAACATATGTCAGGTCTTGTACACATCATAGCGTACATCAAGCTTCCAACAGCACTAGCATAAGGAACATACTTCATTTGTTCCTTCTCTTATAGAGTCCTTGGACACGCCTATGGCTCAATCATTCACCTTTTGTAATAGGAGTGTTTATGGGTTTGCAATCTTGAAATCTTAACTTCAAGAATGTATGTAACATCACCCATATCTTTTATATCAAAGTTGGAAGATAACTAATTCTTCACAGTATTGACAAACTCCATATTACTTCTAGCAATTAGTATATCATCAACATATAATGATATGATCACAAATTGATCTTTGGATCTTTTGATATATACACAATGATCCTCATCTATCATTGTAAAGTCATATGCCATTATGGCATTATGAAAACGTATATACCATTGTCTCGACGACTGCTTAAGGCCATATATCGACCCCCAAAGTCGACATACCTTTCCTTCTTAGCCTTTCACTATGAAACCAGCAGGTTGTTCCATATATATTTATTCCTCTAACTCTCCATTGAGGAAAAGCAGTCCATACATCCATCTGATATAACTCAAGATCCATACTAACAATTATTGCCAGAATTATGCGAATCGAGGTAAATCACACTACAGGAGAAAATGATTCTTCATAATCAATTCCTTCCTGTTGATTATACCCCTTCGCCACAAGGTGAGCCTTATGCCTTTCTATCGAGCCATCAGCCTTTTGCTTTATTTTGAGAACCCACTTGTTCCCAATAGCTTTGCGTCCTTTTGGAAGATCAACCAGTTGCTAAACATGGTTTGACTTCATTGACTCCATTTCCTCTTTCATTGCATAAATCCATTTTTCCTTATTAGGGCAATTCAGAGCCTCATTAATATTTCTTGGCTCATCTTCATCTTGTGGAGCAACCACAAAAGTTTCCCCTTCAATGTTAAAACGTCGACGGGGAATACTTTGGCGACTTGTTCACCATATGAGAGATTGTACACTTAGCACATCATTCCCATTATGCTCCCACTTGGATTAAATAATGATGATGTTGTCTCAACATGTGGTTGTAATTGAGAATGAGTTGAATTCAATTCATCACTTCTCATATTACTCCCACTTGGATAAACTACTAACATCATTATCCTGATCCAAGGTTTCAATAGGGAATAATCTTCCCTTATTCCGCCCTTCTTAGGAAATTCATCCACTAAGAATGTGACATCCCGTGATTCAAATTCAGTTATACTCCCACTTTCCTGCTCACCTATGAACACATACCCTTTCGAGTGTTCGGAGTATCTCATTAAAATACTCTTATTTCCTTTGGGACCACATTTCCCAAATTTGTGAGAGGACTCATAAGTATAGGCAGCACAACCCTATGACATAAGAAAACTTAAGTCCGGTTTTCTACCTTTCCATAACTTATATGGAGTGGAAGTAACTGATTTGGAAGGCACCCGGTTAAGTATACAGGCAACAGTTAACAACGCATCACTCCAAAAAGTGATAGGTAAGTTAGCACGCGCCATCATGGACCTAACCATTTCCAGTAGGGTTCTGTTTCTTCTCTCTACAACACCATTTTGTTGAGGAGTATATGGAATAGACAACTATTTTTCTATTCAATTTTCATCACTTAATTTTCTGAACTCATCAGATAGATATTCTCGTCCTCAATCGGATCTAAATACTTTTATTTTCTTGTCTAATTGATTTTCTACCAAGTTCATAAACCTTCTGAAACAACTTATGCTTCAGATTTATGAGAAATCAAATAGACATATCCGAATCAAGTAGAATCATCTATAAAAGTGATGAAATAAACAACCCCTTGCCTTCCTCTCACATTCATTGAACCACAGACGTCTAAATGGATTAAATGCAGAGGAAATTCAGCTCTTTTACCTTTTCAAATGGTTTCCTTGTCATATTCCTTACTAGGCAATGCTCACATCTGGGCAAATCGACTTTTTCAATGTTGCCCAACAAGCCCTCTTTTGGCTAGTCTATTCATATGTTGTTGGCCCATATGACCAAGTCTAGCATGCCACATAATCACATCATTATCATATAAAATAGAAGACGTGAAACAAGGGAATAACATATTGACATCACCACAGTCAACATTTAGTACAATGAAACCATCTAAAAAGTGACCACAACCATAGCAGTTTGTATCCAAATACAAATCTACACCTATATTATGGAAGTTCATATAAAAACCAAGTTTGACCAACACCAAAACAGACACTTAAATTTTGACGAATCTCCGGAGCATTCAGAACATCTTGTAGAAACAAGGTGCGTCCACCACGCATATTCGGTTGGCAGGTGTGCCAATCTCTTTAACTTCAGCTCGGAGATGTTTCCCACATAGGTTCACTTAGTTCCAGTTGGTACTCGTCAAAATTCCACGAAGGATCCTCTATCCTTCCTTACATGGTCTGTCGTCCTTGAATCTACAGTCCACAAAGGATTGGATTCAATCAATCATACAGAACTTGACACATAAGCAAAGTTCTCAAATGTACAAGAGGTGTATTACTTTCTTTGACTCATGATCGTCGCGAACATAGTGACCTCTTTTGTCACAATTGTAATACCTCACTCTTGACATTTTATTCACTTGAGGACGTCTTCCTCTCTTATGTTGGTTAACTCTTGATTTCTTGCAATAAGGACTTGATCCTTTGCATTCTCACATATTGAACGAATCAATACGCTTGTGCTTAGAGCTCAAAGCCCTTTCTGAGCTAGAACAAGCATTGCAAATGTCTATTCTCGACTCAAATGCCGATAGGCAGTCCTCTGCTAGCTCAAGGTGGCGCAACACCCTCAAGATCTTCCATAATATGGTCAAGAGCTTCTAGTGCTTCTTGCTTTTCCAGCACATATTGAATCTTCATATTCAATATTTCACAATTGTTGCCGTTCATATCAGCAATCACATTCTTAGTTGCTGAAACCATCAGTCTGAACACATCAGACATACATGCACGAATATTTAATGCCTATCATTTATGCATCCCTATTTGCATAGATCCATCATGTTAATAAATAATTTCAAGTAAGGTTTCAGAATCAAAAGGTCACTATGTTTCCAATCATCCTCCAAAAATCCTCACTCAAAATTATTATTAATATAATTGTCATATGCAAAATCAATTCTATGAAGCTACAAAAACTTCTAAAACTATCCACAGCTAATTACCCACAAAGAATCGCCAAAGAATGAAAGCAAATATTATCTAATATCCAATAAAAATAAACAATGCTTTCAAATGATACAATCATACATTACACTAAGCAATATATACATGAAAATATCAACATGGAAATAGATCTTTACACACATAACATTTCATCCTAATCTAAGAAATAATTAGGGAATGTTCCTTCTAATCTATCAATTAAAACATCTGAGAAAGCTGAAGGCACATTTGCCAACCATGGAAAGACTTTTGGAGAGCTTTCATGTCGCCACCAAGGCGCATTTACTCTACGCCATGTGGCGCTCATTCTAAGGGTTGAAGTTTTGGCCAACTCAATCCTATAGTGCTCTTTCACAAAAGCTTCCACCAGCCTCCTATAATCCGGACCACGTTGACCTCCCATAGCCGACCTAACACTGCTTGCCATTCAGGTGGAAGAGTGTTCATCAAAGCCGGCACCTTCTCAAAATCCGGCATAAGATAACCATTCCGCATGATTTCTGTATCATCTCATTGACCTTGACCACATGTGATACTAAATCACCGTCATGCCACCGAAAATTAGCTAAATCTGACATTAGCCTTTTCAGTCTTGCATTTCCCTCGTCTGTTCTCGGGATTGCAGGTATCAGTGCATGACTCGTCATAGTTCCTGCAACAAATGCATAACTAAAATTGGATCACTTATAATCCATAATGTACATTAGGGAAAATACATAATTTTCCAAAATTCATGCAACACATGCATAATAAAAAAAATGGATAACATATAAACCACATAGGCATACATGGAAAAAAAGAAAAAATTCCCAAATTTTTTTTTTTTTTTTTTTTTTTTTTTTTTTTTCGGGTCAACGGTCAAAGTCAACGGTCAACGGTCAACGGTCAGAGGTCAGCGGGTCGGGTCAACGGGTCAGCGGGCGCGGGTCGTCGGACCGCTCGGACCGGTCGAACCGGTCAGGCCGGTCGGGCCGCGTTCGCGGACCGACGCACGTGCCGCGCGCGTGCGCGGGCCGCACGTGCCGCGCACGTGCGCTGGACGCATGTGCCGCGAGCGTGCGCTGGACGCACGTGCCGCGCGCGTGCGCAGGCCGCACGTGCCGAGCGTGTCCGCTGGCCGCACGCGCCGCGCGCGTGAGCGTGCCGACGTCACTCGACGCCGCCCGCACGTGCGCGGCATGCGCCAGCGACGGGTCGGGTCGGTCGCCGTCGGGTCGGGTCGCCGGCCGGTGACCGCCCGGCGACTTGTCGCCGGCGATGACGTCATCGGTGACGTCATCCGAGCGGTTACCGACCGTTGGATGACGCCACGATGACGTCATCGCGTGACGCCGCACGCGTCGGTCCGCGGACCGGCGCGTGCCGCTGGGCTGCGCCGGCGCGCACGTGCCGGTTCGTTGCCGGCGCGTGTGGCGCACGCGCTGGCCATAGCCAGCGCTTCGGGCGCGTCACGCCCACGCGCAGCGGCTCCCGGCCGCGCGTGTGGGCGCGTGCGGCGTCGTACGGCGGCGGTCGACCACTCCCCGGACTCGTCTCGACGTCGCCTTTCACCCAGTGCTTTCAGATTTTGATTTCGACATACGCAAACACATAAAAAACGACGTATGGTTCTCGGGTGTCGGGATTTTCACCCCGATCCGTACGGCCGAAAGTTTTTTGCGAAAAATCAATTAAAAACATCAAATTGATCGGGAAAACGTGAACTAGGGCTCGATACCAATGTTGGGAATGATCGATCTCGAAAACCGGATTCGACACTAAATCGAACCCCTAAACTAATGCGGAAGCGTAGGCCCGGGAATTACACGTATCACCGATCGTAAAGCACACCACGGATTCGAGCGTACCTTGTTAGCCACAGATTAGACACCGACGCCGAAGAAGAGGAAGAAATTCTGATTGATTGGATCCGTTTGGCCTTGAAGGGAGTTGTGCGTCGCCGTGAGCGTTTGAGAGAAAGAGAGCGCGGGAGAGAACGTACGTGCGTTCTTCCTTCCAACGGGTGCCTTTTCTCTCTCTCTCCTCCCTTTTATACCTACCCCCATCCACGGGCCCTATTCCCGTGGGCCGGGCTTTTTGGGCCCAACTTGGACGGACGGGCCGTAAGCCCAATTCCAATAAATCCATCAAAAACGGAAAATAATGTGCGCGGATTCACGGTACCGGACCTTCATAAGATTTGTCAACAAAAAGGTAGGACAAATAGACATGGAAAAGTGGTTTGAACATGGGAAATAATGTGTCTGTTGTCAATTGCGGGATCTTTTCCTCAAACGGTGGGGATGACTTGCTGGGAAAGAGGCATGAATGCGTACCGGAAAGAAGTCTTTAGGGTCTACCCACTTCTAGAAAGAATGGAAGGGACCTTGGGCTAGGTTCCAGGTATGCCAAAGGTTCGTCAGTTGATTGATTCAATACCACAATATATATAAGTAAATTGCTATTAAAGGAAAAAAAAAACAAAAAAAAAAAAAAAAACAAAAGGAACCAGGGAAAGAATCTTGAACGATACAAATTTCCCGTGAAAGCGCAAGGCGGGGCAATTCACAAGGCTGAACGGGTTGGTATATCATACACCCTATTATAATTCGTTACACACTTAGTAATAAATTATATATATTGTTAAGTGAATACAAACAAATTAACAGGAAAAAAAATAAGTAGAGTTAAGTTATGAGATTGTAATTCTTTTAATAGTATAGAATATAGATAGTTTAAAACAGGAAAAAAATATAGAAACAATAAATATTTTAATAATTCATATAGAAAAATAATGCTTCCAATAATTCATCACCATTATGAAAATTTTAATAATTATATGCTAAACTATTTTTAAAAAAAAATTAATGAAACATTTTTCCTTGCTGGGCCTAGCGCACCGTCCCCGTGAGGATGGGCCTCACCCTGCCCCCACACGGGGCATGGGATGGTGACAGTCCATCCCTAGCCGGTGGACAAGTTCCCACAGGCAGTGATTCCTTCGGCAGCTGTCGACGAGTTGCCCTTCGTGGAAGAAGGAGAAGGGGAAAACAAAAAGAAATGAACGAAAAAAAAAAAAAAAAAATAGAGGAAAAAAACTGGTCAACTATTAAATTATAAGATTCTAGAAAAAAATTAATTACAAGTGATCTATTAAAATTTAATCATCCTATCATATAACCCCTCTACAATTTATTCCACGACTAATAGTAAAATAAAAAATATATATGTTGTTAGGTGAATAATACAAACAAAATAATATAAATAAGTAGAGTCAAGATTATGGCTATAGTTACATGCATTTACCAACGAATGAAAGATGATGGGATATAATAGTTAAAATTTCACGTACCCAAAGGCTATTATGTACCAATGTTTGATGAATTGAAAATAAATAACGACTAATGACATCCCAAACATACTATTCATAATAAATGTTAGGATTAATACCCTAAAAAACCTCAAATCGGTACACATATGACAAATTTACCCCAACCAATTTTTTTGATCATGAAAACTCTAAACCGGTACACCTGTGACAAATTTATTCCGACTAACCATAAAAAAACCTAAATTGATACATTTATAACAACTTTACCATAAATTAATTTATTCGACCGCAAAAAATCCCAAACTAGTAAATTTGTAACAAATATACCATCTACTAAATTGGATTAATACCACAAAAATAATTGTATCAAACGGACCGTAAAATCCCAAATTGGTATATCCGTCAATTGTCACGTGTCATTTAACTTAATAATTTGACAGTAAAATTTAACGAAAACTAACAGAAAGTAAACTTGTCACAAATATACCAATTTGAGGTAAATTTGTCAAAGGTATATCAGTTTGTGGGGTCTTTTGTGGTCAAAAAAATAATTTAGAGTAAATTTGTCACAAATGTATTTAGGGTTTTTGAGGGTATTAGCCTTAAAAGTTAAAAAAGTAACATGTTTGGCTTTTAAGAGGTTGTTTGGCATAATATTTCCACGGTAGATTAGCTATGAATAAGGCTGCTGTTGGAAGGATTTTGGGATCATCAAAATCATTATCTCCCCAAATTGTCTCACAAACAGAGGTAGGAGTGGCAATTTATAACAAGGATGGACTTGAACAAGCTAGACATTTATCAAGAAAACTCCTACACGACACAATAGAGCTAATTCAAAGATGATACAAATCAATACATTTTTACTCATATTTAATCAAAAATAGAATTCGCAATCATCTTGAAATGACATAGATAATCAATATTAAATTTGATGTCATGAATTGTCAATCCTAACTAGAACGTGAAAAAGTTAATTTTTTATTAGGGATGTTCCGTAGAGTATATGCGTAAAGATCCCCTTCCACATAAGTATGACTCGGGTTCAAATTCACCGTGGGAACGTGGAAAATAATGTGTTGAGTCTCCAACGATTAGTAGTTTCATGGTCTTTTCCTCGAGAAGGAGTTTCCGTGGGAGGTCATTCAATGGTCGCAACTGACTCTTGTCACAGAATTGGTTTCCCTCGTGTCTCATGCTTCCCAATCCTATTGTTGTCAGAGCTGGTAGGGCCACCACTCAGCGAATTGACTGTACAGGAGGGATTGACTTGCTGTAAGAGGTGTGAATGCAGACCAGAAAGAACTTTCAGGATCTACACAGGTTCTATAAAAATCTCTTCTCCGTGATGTTGTTCATTATATAGCTCAAGCTGCTCAATCAATAGATATCACTTTACTCATTCCTTCTTGCCCTCCCTTGGCCAATTAATGCTCATGAAATGGGACATTCGTGTCTCAATTGTCCACAACTCCATTGTCCTTGTCTTCTTTTCGCTGCCCTTCTCCTGTTGTGCTTCGATGAAGTCATTTCTACTACAAACTATACGGATAGGCTTGCATTGCTTGCATTCAAGGCCGAAATAACTAATGATCCATCTGGGTCGCTTAACTCGTGGAATGATAGCACCGACTTCTGCCGATGGTATGGGGTTAAGTGCGGTCGTCGACACCACGAGTCAGGAAACTGGACCTCAATTCCCAAAGACTCTCAGGATCCATCTCACCTCATATTGGGAACCTCAGCTTCTTGAGAATACTGAAGCTCGGACACAATAGCTTAACCCTCGAAATCCCTCCACAGATTGGTCGGTTGCGTTGGCTCCGAGTCTTGTATTTATCACATAATTCACTGAGAGGCGTGATTCCCAAGAATATATCAAGTTGCCCGAACCTTGGAATTTTAGTGCTTGATTACAACCAATTGGTTGGACAAATCCCCATGGAGCTAGGCTCCTTGTCAAATGTTCAATGGCTCAGCTTTGCTGCGAACCAATTAACTGGCAGCATCCCTTCATCCATGGGCAACTTATCATCTCTATTGTGGATTTTTTGTGGCGGAAATGGTTTGAGTGGGATTATTCCCCAATCTCTAGATCGACTGACCAAGCTAGAAACAATCGCCTTGCCAGCGAACAGTCTTTCAGGTAACTTTCCGCCTTCCATCTTCAACTTGTCTTCGCTAGTTGAAATTGACATAGGCTTTAACCACATCCATGGCAATCTTCCTGAAGATATAGGATTCACTCTCCCAAATCTTCAAAGTTTGTCCGTTACTCAAAACCACTTTGCTGGATCGATTCCTTCATCGATATCTAATTCCACAAATCTAAGAAAACTCCAACTTTCAAGCAATGAACTCTCCGGGAAAGTCCCTTCATTGGCAAATCTACGTAACCTTCAAAGAGTTACCTTAGACAGAAATTATCTTGGGAGTGGAGGGGTCGATGTAGATGAATTGAGCTTCCTTTGCTCACTAACAAATGCCGCTAACTTAGAGGTATTGTCGGCAGTTATCAACAGATTAGGTGGGATGCTTCCTGTATGCATTGGTAATTTATCCACTACTCTTACATCCCTACGAGTAGGCATGAATATGATATCGGGTGAGATCCCGAGAGAGATTGGTAATCTTGTGAATTTACAAAGATTGGACATGGGAGACAATCTACTTTTCAGTCTAATCCCATCAGATTTAGGAAACCTTTCAAATCTTGCAGAATTGGACTTGTCAGATGACAATTTATCCGGCATAATCCCATCCTCTTTGCAAAATCTGCAAAATTTGTTAGGTTTATGGATCGACGGAAATAACTTTGAAGGGTCGATTCCTTCATACCTAGAAAAGCACAAGAGATTGACAGTTATGGATATTTCTAGAAACAATTTTAGTGGTCCTGCTATATTCCCCCTGGCTGGGAGCCTCCTTAGTTTGGATTTGTCTTGGAACCATCTAAGTGGAGTCCTTCCGATGGAAATTGGGAACTTGAAACATTTGGACACATTGGATGTCTCGGGAAATATTCTGGATGGTGAAATCCCGAGCAGTCTAGGCAATTGTGATGCACTAGCGGTTCTAAGAATGCGAGATAATCTCTTCCATGGGTCCATTCCTCAATCAATGAGTACATTAAGAAACATTGAGAAATTAGATCTTTCCAACAACAGTTTCTCCGGTGACATTCCAAAGTTCCTAGAGGCATTTCAATATTTTGTAAAGTTGAATTTATCTTATAATCATTTGGAAGGCCCGCTACCGACTAAAGGAGTTTTTAGGAATGTGAGCGCAACTTTTGTTGTCGGAAATGAAAAGCTCTGTGGAGGAATGCCTGAATTTGAGCTCCCTAAGTGTGTCTCTCGAAACTACAAAAGCAAACAACGAGCCCATAAGTTGAAACTCACCATTGCCATCCTTTTTGGCCTTTTAGGAATAACTCTCGCTATCACTTTCCTATATCTATGTTGGTTGAAACGGAAAAAAAAAACGAGCCGATTTCAAGCTCCTTAGATGATTCATTCCCGAACCTATCTTATGGAAATCTCCTAAAAGCGACTGATGGCTTTTCTTCGACTAATCTAATTGGGGTCGGAAGTTTTGGGTCCGTCTACAAGGGGCTGCTCCAAAATAATGGAAATGTCATCGCGGTGAAGGTGCTTAATTTAACACGGCATGGTGCACTCAAGAGCTTCAAAGCTGAGTGCGAGGTTTTAAAGTGTATAAAACACAGAAATCTTCTGAAAGTCTTGACGGCATGCTCAAGCATTAATTATAAGGGTGATGAGTTTAAGGCTTTAGTTTACGAGTTCATGGTCAATGGCAGCTTAGAAGAGTGGCTACACCCAAATCCAACTCCAAATGATGCAAATGGGCATTCCAAGAAATTGAGTCTCATCCAAAGGATAAACATTTCCACTGATGTTGCTTTTGCATTAGATTATCTTCACAATCAATGCGAAAGCCCAATTATTCATTGTGATCTAAAACCAACCAATGTCCTTCTAGATGCGGACATGGTTGGACATGTTGGTGACTTTGGGTTGGTGAAGATTGTCCTCGAATCTACCTCCAACGCTAGAGCAAGTTTGAGTTCTGCTGGTCTAAGAGGAACCGTTAATTATGTCGCTCCTGGTAAAAACTCTCCCTCCCTACTCTTCCCCCCCGGCGCCCAAAGCTTAGACCTATCATTATCAGCCTATTGTTAGAGAGACGGTGTTTTTTGTTTTTTCATCTCTCCAAGATACTATTCTGTGAATTCAAATTCATTTTGACATTTCTAATGCCACAACGTGTGTAAATTGCAGAATATGCCAATGAAAGCCAGGTCTCAAGAGAAGGTGATGTCTATAGTTATGGTGTTCTCTTATTAGAGATGTTCACGGGATTAAGTCCCACTAGCAATATGTTCAGAGATAATTTGAATCTCCATAATTATGTTGCTGAGGCTCTACCCCAACGAGCTGTGGAGATTACTGATCCCGTGCTGCTTCACGAAGGAGAGAGCCACAACAGTTCCCAAGATTCGCTTCAAGAAAGAAACCGCATATTTCAAGCATGTTTGGAAACAATATATCGTATTGGACTTGCTTGCTCCGTGGAGGATCCTAGAAGACGCATGAGCATCGACAGAGTAGCAACCCAGTTGCACTCGATCAGGAAGAAACTTTTTGCAACTTCTTTACTTGAATAGATGAGACACGAATAGATGATATTGAAAGTAGCAAGTTTCTTCATTTTCAATAATGAATCTCTCCAGTGCTATTTGCGAATGAAAAAAGGAATGGACGAACGTTTGACTCTCCTAATTTTCATGTGAATCTAAGAGAGTATCGTCCCGACATTCCTACTTTAAAGGATTAGCCATTAATTCACAATTTTTAGCATGTTTTGTACGGATGACATTTCTTGACATATTAATGGGTTAAAAAAACCAATATTATAAGCCAATTATAATTAACAATTCTGATACTTGAGGTGAATTTTCAAACATCACATTTGAGCAGAAAACTTGTTCTAGTCCTGACCACAAGCAACGGTTTGCATCAAATGTTGATTGTCAAAGGATTAGAGTGGTCTTGTTGCCAACCGTTTTTATAGAATTGCTGTTATGTCTTCGTTTCCGTCCTTTGAAGTCCATGAGTTAGTCCAATATCCAGAGGCGACCGAAACGTCACTCGATCACATCCAATTGAAAGCATTCAAATTAATTCTTCTACTTGCGAGGTCAACCAGTACAGCGGAAAAGGCATTCTGGCTTACTATAGTCACTATACCATGCATTAGCATTGATGTCACAATAAAGCAGCAAGTTGTTTGGTTGGGCAATGGCCTCTACAATTCGACTCGATCTCCGTTTTTCATTAGTTTTCTTTCCTTTTTTTTTCCTTCACTTTTTCCTTTTGTTGAAGAAACTTCCTCTTGAGCGATTTGTCCTTCCAGTTCAGTATCATATTACTAGGCTAGTTATAGTTAAAACTTAAAAGAGTATCTGATGTTCTGGCTGCTTTCTTTTCCGGTTCATTCACAAGCACCTAATTCAATCTTAGGCGCAGTTCACAAGCTGTGATATTCCCTGTTTAAAGCAGAAAAACAGAGGAGTCCCGCAATACATATGAATAAGGGTACTAAGAAAGTTTCTAAACAGAGGGATCTGTTACATAATTATTCGTTTAAGTTGAGACAACTTACATGGAAGAACAGTAAAATCCAGAGAAAAGAATGGACGCTATAGAAAAACAATCTCCTAGTTCTGGAAGATAACAGAGGTTGGAAGTAGAGTGAAACCAATCCCCGATTTTATGGGTGCACTCCCCAGTTAACAGCACATTGTTCAAATATGATATTGTCAACACCCATTTCAAGTTCATTTAGAAAAAAAAAAAAATGAAAATCACAGTTTTGAAACGATTTTACCTTCAGTTTCTCGATTTGATTCTGCAGAGACTGCTGGAACTCAGTTTCCCCAACAATATCTGCTAAAAGAGCTTTTTGTTCCCTTTCCAAAGTCTTAACATCCATTGCCCTTAGCTCTTCCTACATCATACCCCGGCAAACAAAGATGCTAAGTCTTAACTACAACCAAGTACAATCAATACAAAGTCCTGGACCTGTACTTCAAGGATCCATTTTAGAACCAAGTTCAAGAGATAAGCCAAAACACATTAAGGTACCTATATCTGTAATGATTTGGTTAATTAAAACCAAATGCAGGCATTCTAAATAGGTATTGCATGAACTACAGGTATTATGATGATTGAGTATAATGCGTACCTGACAATACCTATAGCCTTGATACTCACCTTGACTGGCTTTTCATTTGCTCAATTTGCTGCTTCATCTGCAATAATAGGAGTTGCAATAGCACCATTAGCGTTCATGAAGAAATGATGATGAGCTGCAAATTGAGGATATTAGCTCCAAATGTTTAGCTGCCCCTCGACAACTTTGCTTCCATATTTCATCATTACAATAATGGCTTCCCTCATCAAAGTGATCACAAATTGGACATCACGCTCATGCGAAAAGCTGAAATTAACAGATAAAGATGGTAGCATAAATACCAAATCAAAGCTAAAAACCCCCCTAGAGGTATTAGTTTAAGCGCTTAGGCATGTCATTTGAATCGAGCTGCTCCATGGCAGTTTCTGCTAGATTATAAAATTGAAATGGAACATGCTTCATTCAGGACCATGAGAGCATTGTAGTGCATATTATCACATATCCAATATAGGCTTTGACAATTAGTGAAAATCATTTTAACCAGACAAGTGAAATCAACGCATTGTGAAATTTAGATGTGGACTACTTAACTGCAGAATTTTCTGCCGCCAGCTTAGCTTTTGTTTTTTTGATCTTGTCAAGTTTTAATGTCGCAGTGTGCACACTGAAGATCAGTTCCTCGCTTGCTCCCTTGTTCTGTCGGTTCAAGCACTAAATTTAAGTAACTACTCTGTTCAATGAACATAATTCTTTTGTTTTTAGTTTTTCGTCTGTAAGTACCACGTTTTCAGTAAGCAGGTGATTGGAAAGTTTGCCTCTTGCTGCAAAGGTATCAGCATTAGTTATCAAAAGTAAACCGCAATGGAATTTTTTGTAACACATAACCTCACGGTGCAGAGTACGGGGAGCGAGGCTCCTAATCATATCTGCTTACTGGCGCTTACATGTAGGTGTAGGTGATAAGTTTTCCTAGTGTAGATTCTGCTTTAAGTTGAACATCAGATTACAATGACCAGATGAAGCAATGAATGGCCCAACAACACTAAGGACTAGACTAGTAATTGGCTTTCATGACCGACGCGGGTGATTTACAGACGACCTCTGCTTTACTAAGTACATTGACAATGCTCCAGCAAAAATAAGGAAAGGTTGACAGAGAATCAGCAGTTATTAAAGGGAATTGACGAACTTATCTCAATGAAATATTTGTCAAATTAAACTCATACCAATGGAAAGAAAAACAAAACCGTTCTTGTTTCAAGTGTATGGCCAAATGATGATCTATGCTGAAGAAATAGGTGTACGTGCAGTTAAAAAGCACAATAGATCATGAGGACATAAAAATAAAAACTCTAAAGATCGCATGTCAGCAATATATGCCTCCATTGGCTTATAGTTAAAACTTGAAAAAGTTATATATTTATACGTCCAGCTGCATAGAAATAGGTGTACGTGCTGTTAAAAAGCACAATAGATTATATGGACATAAAAATAAAAACTCTAAAGAAGATCGCATGTCAGCAATAATTGCCTCCATTGGCTTATAGTTAAAACTTGAAAAAGTTAAATATCCATACGTCCAGCTGCAACATTTTCTTCATCAAATGTTTCCTTGACCTGCCAATATTCTGGTTAGCAAAGCACTGCTATGATCTAAAAAACATATTACTAACCATTTGGCTTCTGACCAACAAAAAAAAAAAAAAAAAAAAAAAACATTTGGCTGCAAGGTAATAGCCAAGACAGAAAGGCATTAGAGAATTCAATGTGGTTAACAAACATTTTCTTAGAGGGGAATCATGATATAATTGATGTTCCCCCCATTAAATTCAGCCTTCAGTTCACAAAATAACAGAAGTTCAGCCTTCCAAAGACTGACATTGAGGAACTACAAGAGGTAAAAAAGTGACTGAACCAATGCAAACCAAGATGTTTGTACGTGTTTGTGAGCGCGTGTACATAAAAGTACATATATAAATTGAATCGCAGAAAAGGATGATCCTCCTCGACATGACAAATTTAAAATCTAATGGTAACAGCAAGTCCAAACGTAGAATAAACAAGAAGGAGTACCAAGTCATGCACTTCTGTATCTGGGCTTGGTATGCGACAGTTAAGCCATCCCTAAAAGAACAAGATAAAAAGACCGTCAGCTTGGTGGACATTCTGGTAAGAGGTCAAAACTCGAGAAATCTTACTTTTTTTGTTCTTTTTTTTTTTTTTGGGGTCATAAGAGAAACGTTACTTGTGGCTGCTGGAATTTGACATCTATATCCTCAGCAACCTTGGCATAGTAAGTGCTGAAAAGTCCACGAAATTCAGTGAAGAGTTGAAGAACGCAGCACCTTTTTGGGTTCAAGGACACAACAAGAACAGGCTACTGACCTTTTCTCAACTAGTTTGGCCGATTAGCTTACCCTTTTTTGGTGAACTAGCTCCAGAGTCTACATAGAACTCCAACAAATATTCACGGTAAGATAAAATTACCCAAGTTTCTTTATTAAGCATAATTGATCATGTGGTTTAGTCATTTAGAAGTTTAGAAAGCCTCACAGTCCAGCATATATATCATCCTCCACCATTTCGGATCCAACTCAATTTCTGTAAATATAAGTAATAAACACAAGGTTGCATATTACAGAAATCTGACACGGTTGACATTAAAAGTGTCAAATTCTAAATTTACATATGCTCTGCCAGATATACTTAGATAAACTTGAAAATCGACACAGAAATGATTGAACATCTACCTATCTTGGCACATTCAGTTGCTTCAACAACCAAGCATTAAAGAAATAGCACTTAAGCAAATGAAATTTGTTTCCACTGAAACTTTGAAAAGGCTCCAGGAAAATATATATATGAATTTCACTCACTGCCTTTAACCTTTTCAGCTCGTATCAGATAATAACCTATGGCTGGCAAATTAAAAGATTTATTTGAAACCTTTTCAACTTCCTTTATATCCTCCCTTTTTGCTAGGGATCCAAATCTAAAATTCATGTTGACCTTAGAGTTCTCCTCTACGTTCCAAGTTATGTACAAACCCTCCAAAGCAGCAACACCGCAAGCTTGAAACTATTCTCTGCGGCCTTTGGTGATAAATTACTTCCTGATACAGTGTCTGACTCTTCAGAATTATTTTGAGATGCATGATAGTCTCCATTCCCACAACATATTACAGTGCTTTTATGCACGAACCTGATTATCAGAAAAGCCATTACACAACAACAATCACTGCAAACAATAGAGTTCAATGCATCTCTTCATCTGGTATCTTTCTATCTCTGAGCAAAATAAGGCATGAACCTGAACTCCAGGTCACAGATTTTCTTTAAGATATTGTGACGGTAGCAGCATCAACAGATTATTCACATTAATATAAGCGCAAGACCAATCAACCAAAAGAGAGACATAAGAATCAGCCTGTAATTTGAAAAGAAAAATATTATATGAGGAATGGAAGACGCAGCATACTATTTTTGTCGAATTGGATGCTTAGTTGAGTTTCCAACGTGATAGGATGGAACAAAAGATTCTTCCAAGCTCTATCCATTACATTTCGGCATAGAATTTATCTCTGGAGTTAATGAGTAAGGCCAGTAGAATAGCATCTTATCATGGGATCACCATGAAGGACAGATACCACAGTTTAGTACATCAGATATAAGGCTGCAGATCACTTCCTTCTTCACGACCCAACAGGTGATTGTGCTCTTCCTTTCCTCTCTTTGGGTAAAGTTCATCTGACCCATCACTATCAATAACACATATATAAATAAGGAGGAGTTCTACCTGTGTCAGTGTGCGACAATCAGATTCCAAGGAAGCAACCTTTCTCTGCTTGTCAAATATCTGAGAGCATATTTCACCTTTCGCAGTCATCATCTGCTCTATTTCTTCTTTAAGTTTCTGATCTTCAGATTTTGCTGGACAAACAACGTATTAAGAAAAAGGAAGTTAAGTACTTCAAGAAAAGGGAAGATTGTTGGCTTTTAACAGTTCTATACAGCAGCTTACACAACAAAATTACCCGATAGCAATCATGATTGAAATACAAGGATCAAAATATTTTAGCCAAACTAACCATAACTTCCACAAATTGATTGCGTTAATACTTTCGAGGGAATATAGAAGAAGAGTAAAGCTTAAATTCAAATAGTTACTGTAATTATCACCCACGAGGTCAAGAAGAATCATGCAGCTCTCAAATCACTACAAAAAGCTGAAGAAAGTATTCTCACTAAAGATACTTCACACCCTAGAGCAAGGTCCACAAATCCCATCAAATTAAAGGGACAAGGAGATCATCGACTTAGTATTGGAAAGATGCTCGCATTGACATTGGGTCTGCTCATGCACAACTAGACCTAGCAAGCATGCGTCTCTTTGATTAAATGTCATTTGGCTACAACTCCACTGATAAAGCATCATCATGATTAAACTTAACATCATCTTCATCCTATATGGAACTTTAAAATGATAATCGACACTAATTTGACAAAAGAGTGACTTTTAGTGCAATTAGTACTAGCTAGAAACAACTAATATCGAGAGATAAAATAATGTAAGCTCAATTAAAAATGAAGCATTCGCTCATGAAAAGCTTGGCACGAGTATTGTGGCTTGAATTTAAACACCCAACGCTAATATAGCCAATGAGTACAGAGAAACCATTACATACTATACTGAACTCTTGCAGAAACTTATCGTGGTTATTAATATGTAGTCCAAAGGTAGATAAGCAAAAAGCGTATAGAGTAAGCACCAGTAAAAACAATCGTCATCTATAACCGATAGTATTATTAAGAAAGATCGCAGTCATTGTTGGATCACTAGGAAACAGATGAGATATCGTAAGTGAAGCTAAGCATTCACCTCAAAGACAAACAGACGGGGACAAGCTAATGCATGTTAAGAAAGGGAGCACACAGATATGTAGATGAGGCAATACATACGTTCCAGAGATTGAATGGAAGTAATCCGCATTTGCTCTTCGACCGAGATCTTGGCCGCCTGATCCTCCACATCTTTCAATTCACAATTGTAATTCAGCAACATTTTTACACATAGGTGTACATGTTTTACTTCAAGAGATGACAGGTAGAGATGTCCCGTTCATTTGAGATCGCAGAGTCTTCATGTACTGCAAGTATTCCTCCATCTTCAAACTGTACATAAACATTCACATCACTTGCCACACCATGTACAGAAGCGGAAAGTCATCAAACAAAGGTGCTTTTCCCAAAAAACTTCTGTGCGGCAATACTGCGTTGTGAAACTAAAATCTAGTGAAAGCCAGAGTTTACATTCCCGATTATGAACTAGAATCTCCAACTCCTTCGTCGACAGAGCCCTGAGCTAAGGGAGACCGAGTAAGAAGTGGACATTCATCGGAACCCTCTGCATCACGCGACATTGACGATGAGAAGCCCCAGTGCAGTGATGAAGGCAACCAGTAATCACGCAACAAAATCACAGGAGCGCGTCGTTCAGCTGTAACCGCTAGATGACCGAACGAAGCGCGCTCGAGTTCTCGAAAGAGGCGGAGGTAAGTACAGAGACGCACTAGCGAGTAGCGACGGAGTCGCGAGCTCGTGATGGCGGCGCCACGAGCTCGATGTCGCCGACGACCGCGCTGAATCGGCGCCAGCGACGGTGCCGTGAGCTCGCGATCGCGGCGATTCCTAGACGACGAAGAGCTAGAGACGCACCTGATGCTGATGAGGGAGACGACCGAGCGGCTTGGCTTCGGCGAGACGGGCGAGACGGGCGAGACGGCGACCGGAGAGAGAGAGAAAGAGGGGTGGAGGCGAGTGGGGAGTGGAGCTGGAGCAGACGATGGGAGGATCGGACGTCGAGAACCTGATTGACATCGGGGGCCAAACGGACCGACGCCGATTTCTAGCCTAACCCGTCCCTCATGCCATTGCCCGCCTAAACGGAAAGCAGAAAAAAAGATTTAAAATAAAATTAAGAAGGAATAAAATGACGCTGATACACTTCAGTAAATTCACGTGCCCAACTTTTTTTTTGAACGGTGGCTCGCAGTGTCCAATACCTTGGTGTCTCCGTGCGAATCACGTGTCTAATTAGTAGGAAGCAAACTTTCAATATAGGCTTTCATTGGTAGTTCGACAACCTAGTGCCCAGCTTGGATACATTCTCTATTTTAATGTATTGATATCCACACGCCCTATCTCCCAATTAAAAAAAAAAAGTATTTCTTCCCTTACCCTTGAAATATCCCTAAATTTTACGTTTTAGAGTTCAGACGAAATAGTTTTATGACATATTCAAGATCATTCACACTCAAAATATTCGCTTAACTTGTTCTTTGGGTCCTTTTCCTCAATAGTTAAAAAATGGTGGAAAGAAACGATCGGTATCAACCATCCCCGAGTGACTATCAAAATTCTATACCTATGATAACATATTTAGTTTGAATCATGAAAACTACTCATTTTGAACAAGCCTCTTTCACCGTCGCCTTCTTATTGTAATTCTAATTAGCGTAAAGATTTTTCTTTTTCTTTTTTTGGAGGGGGGAATACAATGAAGGAGGCAAAGATCCAAAAAATAAAGAGACGGAGATTAAGAAATTCTTACGTGTCTTAGAAAGAGGCAACTTCTAAAATTCTTGACAATTGGTCTTCTATAACTAGTAGATTTCATGGTAGAATGCGTCCTTTTCTTTTGCTCTGAGATTAACACATTGATTTGCTTGTTTGAATATGCGCTCCATCCTATATCGAGGAAAGCCTTGAATTTAAGCTTCGTAACAGATTTGGAGTTGAACACCTTTCAAAAAAATAATTGCTTTTATCATTTACAAATGTGAAAGAATGATAATTATTTCCATCAAATATGTTAAGATGTAAATTATCTTAAGACTTTCAAGATTTTCAAAGAAAACGTTAGGGACTTATGGTGGATTCAAGTAGGATGCCCGTTTAGGCTTCATTTCTTGAGTTTTGAAACCTCTTCCATGATTCCTTATCACATGCATATTTATGGAAATGGTAATTACAAATTCTTTTGGTCATTACAGAAAATCGACAAGTATATATTCTTTTTTCAAGCAATATGTTTGGTTTCAAAGAATATTTTGAGAACTATTTTGCTCATCTAAGAAGTGAGGATGAGGTACGTGCTTTTGCTTGAATTTCCGCATTTGAGAAAAAGAGGACATATCTATCTCCATAAGGAAATGATGTCCTATAAGATAGTATTTATCCATCTCCGTGAGGAAATGATATATTATAAGATAGAATTTAAACTTATTGATTAATTATTACAAGTCATTAATTTTTTACAAAATAAACAGGGCCTTAAGATATGAAAGTTGTAAGGATGGTTGCATAATAATTTGTGCATTAGGTTCAATGTGAGCATGGGAGCAATACTATTATAAAAGCCAAGCTGAATGAGGTCACACGATTTGAGGCGAGACTGTCCGTTGATGGCTAACCTCCACTGAAAAATATTTATAACTTTAAAAAATAACTTTATAAAATGTAGTTTTTACCAAACAATATTTAAGTTCAAAGTTATTTCCCAATTTATTTTAAAATTAAAATTTATCAATCGCTATTTGCATTTCGAAAACTCATTTAAGCCAAAGCTATTTACATTATCCCAAAACATTTCTCCAAATCGAACCAAATGAGGCCCTTGTTCACCGAATCCAAGACCCATTATTTGGTATTACTCCGTTAGGATCTTCCCCATTGTCTAAATTTTTTCACTTTAACCTATTGTCTTTGACAGCTTCCTTCACGTTGCGAGTCTCTTTGATGGCTATCTCGAGGTCGATGGGTGACTTTAGCAGATTAAAATATCAGGATTCAATTGACTATTTGAGTTCGAACATTCGACTTATTACAAAGCTGAATTCCACTCGAGTAAAAGACCGCCAATTTGGTTTTCAACCGGGGAAGGAGGTAGTTCCACTGCTTCCTCTTCTCGTGTTTGAACGTTTGTTCCATCAACGCCGGTTGGAAGAACCAAATTGGTCTGAACAAAAAAGCACGTGATCAAATTAACTAATCATAATCAATTTTAAGGACCGAATTGAATAATCACCAAGAATTCGGGGAGCACGTTGATAATATTGCCGAAGATAAGATAAAGAATAGGCAAAGGAAAGACGTGTTTATACATATGGAGTAGAACTGGATCGAAAGCAAACGCCTTCGCAAGATAGCTCGCTAGCCAGCTATCCATCGAGCGAGCAAGCAAGCAAGCTCGCGATTCGAAGAGAGATTGCAGCGGCGAACCTTCTGCGCAACCGAAAATCGATTCGAGAGCTGGGTTCGAGCTTCACATTCGATCCTGAATCTCGAGGGATCGGGGAGCGGATGACGATGAGGATCCCGGGAAGTGGGCTGCTGCCTTGGTTGCACGGCAAGGTCGTCGAACCCCTGCTCCAGATCCTGCGCAAGTACTCTCTCTTTCTCCCTCCCGAGCTCTTTCGAGTGACCGCGCGGCTTCTCTGTGCTTGCCCGTGGTTACTCGGCGCGATTTCCTTTTCGTCCGTCCGTCCCGGAGACCGAACGTTTGGTGTCGTTTCGTTTCGTTCGCTGCGTCGAAGCCGGCACGCGAATTGTTGGTTTTTGACGTGGGGTTTGGATCTATGGGATTTCCTGCGTCGATTGAAACATGAGATTTAGATCTCCGCTTTCATTGCGATGCTTCGGTTGCCGAGTTCGAATGTATAGGACATGCTGTTCCGATCCTGGGTCCTTTTCGTGTTGCATTTGTTGCGTGTGAAAACGTTTTCTAAGGAAGAATGGTTACCGTAATCGAGGGTGACAGAGGATTGACGTTTCTTCTGAAATTTTGAACTCTCAGGGGTGCAGAACCAAAGCAGCTGGCATTTTCTGCGGCTCTTGGCATTACCCTCGGCGTGTTTCCGATTTGTGGTATGTTATTCTTCTCACCTTTAGACAGTGGACTAATACTTGCAAAACCAACATGCTGCATTTGGCACTCATTTGAGCTGGCTTGATAGTTTTTAGTCCTGCTACCCATTCTGGATTTGTGCTTTTGGAGCTTTGAGTTCAAGATTTACCTCCTTACTTATTAATCCATCCTACTAAAAGCTTGGTGGTACTCTAATAAGAGTCTTGACATTTACTTGGTAGAAATATGTCAAGCTGCCATTGCATCACCCCAATTTAGGAGCAGGCCATACAAGTCTGGCACTAATTCTGCAGTTGAAGAAAGAGCAATGAACTCATTGTTTGTTCACTTTCATAGGCGGTTCTACCAAAAGAGGGACTAGCTGCTTTATGATAGAACATTGTACTGCATCAAGATTCTCAAATGCAAGTTGATGGGCTCATTTTATTTTGAACAGGTGTCACAGTGTTTCTTTGTGGGGTGGCCATTGCCTTGCTTGGATCTCGATGTCATTCCCCAAGTGTGCTGCTGTTTAATTTCTTGGCTACTCCTTTAGAATTGAGGTGAGCAATTTCCCCACCAGTACCTTGCTTATTGCCCTGGATGGTTGAAATAGGACAAGATTATATCAGTATATCTACAAGCTGCTGACTTCTGTTAATAGCCCTCATTTAGTTTTCACAGATAATCGGATGTCCAGTGGACTAAAAGCATGAGGGCTCTAAAAGATGTTCTCATTATTAAATGATTGGATAACCAGGGTCCATGCTTTCGATACTTGGCTGACATTAACATAAAGTGCAAGGGTCCATATATGCTATCCAGCAGAAAACTGATTCTGCTTTAGGTGCTGCGAAAAGAATTTGTTAGACTAACGCTTGAAGTCTGAAACCCTTATCTCCCCAAAGAGCCTCGTGACCTTAACTGGTAAATTTAAGATTAAGGCCAAAAGAGAGCCATAGTGTGGTGATGATGCTTTCGTTGTACAGCTTTGGATGCAAGTCAGGAACGGATCTACTTCTGGAGAGTCAGAATGGCATAAAGCAGTAAATCACATCTTTAGTCACATATAGAGCCTCCTCATAACAGAGCCATTGTCGCTACATTTTTCAGACTAAGAGCTTAGACCATGGCAAAACTGTGACTGGCCAAGTAGTGTAAGCTGATAAAGAAAGTTGCCCCTACCTAGTAGACCATGTCATTCAATGTCATGGGCATGTGCGTTGTTGATGCTTAAAGTTGCAATTAGATTTAGATGAGTAGGTAGATACAATCCTTGAACTTAGTTTGCCAGATTCGCAATCAACTGTGAAGTCCAAAATCTGAACTTCAAGCATCATTTTTGAGGGGGAACAAGTTGTATGGCCAAGTACATAATTCATTCCCAAAATAATGGGCTCCAGCAGATGAACTACTCTTTGGACTAATCAGAAGCCACTGGTTCCTTAGAGCTTTCTCTCATGGCCATATAAATAATAAGAAACTATTCTCTCAAGAAATCTAACTCTTCCTATCCTGACCTGTGACACAGTTTTGGCACCAAGTTTTATGGATGAAATGAGTTTAATTCTGGTTATTAGAGCAGCTGTGTGGTTCTCCGGACAGACCAATCAACATAATAATACAACCCCTTACAGTAGCTTTATGGTTTGGATGTTTTGGAGTTCAGTTTCGTCCACTAAGGTACTGGATACTAGGAGAATCAAGCTGGGTCATAGGAGCTGGTCCTTAATCATAAAGACTGGACAGATCAAAGACTGAGCAGTATTGGTTTGGATATATGATTTCCTACTGTCTTTTTCATAGTTTAGAAAGAGAGACAAGTCCTGTAGCTTCCTGCTTTGGATTGTGTACCAGGAAATTGAAAAGTAGTTTTAGAGATTAGTTTATGTGCTATAAAAATGGAATCCATAATATTAAAGTTTAATTTAATATCCCTTTGAGGAGTTAACCAGGGAAGGCCTTTTTGCAAAGCCCTTACATTGTCAGTGTTTGACTGAATCTATTAAAGGCTTTGATCTCCATTGTAAGCTTAGTGCTGAATGAGAGATCGCATTCACTGTCATTGCAGTCTTTGTTTTTCAGTAGATTTAGTTTCTAAGCCTATATGCCGTCAGCATGGTACTTATTTGTAAGTTATACTTCCATATTCTGCTTGCCAGCAACTTAGTTTATTTTAATTTGTTTCTTGGAACATCTTTGTTTGGCCTTTGAAGTCTGGTGGTTCCGTTTCTGCGCTTTGGCGAGTTCATATCAGGTGGGCCTCATTTTCCACTAACATCTGATGCCTTGAAGAAGGTGTTAATGGGTCAAGCATCTCGTGACGTCTTACTGAGTATATGTCATGCGGTAAGTGTGGTCACTCTCTCTTTGTTACTGGATTGTCTTTTTCCTTCTCCCTTTTTTGTCTACTATGTAGAAAGGCAAATTCACGGCATGTACTCTTTTCTTTTGGCAGAAGAAGTTCCATGTTTTTCCTGAAATTTTATATTGTTCATGTGTAACTCCAAATTAAGACTAAATTGTACAATAAAAGCACTAACCACAACTAGGCCTAACTAAATGGGGTTGGCTATGTTAATCCTTGTACGTGATTGCGCCTAAATTGTAGTCAGTCCTATGTAAGATCTATATGCTCAATACCTTGCCTCATTATCTTCTACTTCTTTTCAAGTTCTTGCGGAGCCCTTCTAGCCTGAATCCCCATCCTGTATCGACATCTCACAGCAGCATAGTGGCTTCATTACAAGCGCCGAAATCATCTCGAGCCAGTTTAGCTCATTTTTATTCTTCATTGGGACCCAAATTTCCTCTGATACAATTTTTTTTTTTTAATCCTTTCTTTGTTGAGGCTTGGGGTCACCTTTTAGTTGTAGGAAAGTCTTCGTTTTTACCTTCATGTGCCCTTACTGAAGTCATGGCTAGTCATACATTTCTTTTGTAGCTCATGTATTTGCAACCATGCTCTTTTCTTCTCTGGAAATCTTCCAAAGATATTCTTCTCTTATAACCTTTTTCATATGACTTATCCAAATCTATAGAGGCCATATGCACATGCTCTTGTTTATTCTTATACCTTTACACCTGTATTCTGAAGCCTTTCCTGACTCCTGTGGTATTTTATGCAATTTCTCTGAGTTTAAACATTAGGGAAGTTATAAAAGATTGTGCTCTAGATGATGTCTTAGTAATTGTTCCACCAAGCAAACTGAGGCTTCCTGGCTTTACCATAGATTAGTATGCCTTGTTTATCATTCTGTTGGGCACAGGCAGTCTTGTCGTATTATTCTTTCTTTATCTCTTGGATTTGTGAGAGCTAAAAATCCTTTTGCAGTTATTGGGATGGCTTGTTGCAGCGCCTTTTATTTTCACCTTCCTCTGTGTATTATCTCTACCATGTTTCAAGCTTTTGGTAAGCAAGTTCAAATCTGGTTCATCAAGCCCTAAAAAGACCGTCCATTCGCCAAAAGATGTCAAGATAAAGGTAAGAGATGTCTGACAGCTGATAACTCTTGCAACCCTTCTGTATATAGGACCATTTTCAGCTTTGTATAATGCTCTGCCAGTCATTTTTTTTTATCACCATGTGGGTCGGAGAGCAACCTGTGAACATTATGATCACAGTGAGAAGTGGATCGAAGTCTCTGACTGAATTTGTCATTCACTCGAATGTGCAGTGGATTCAATGTAATTTGTTCTTTCATGATTATATGAAATGCATTCTTTCACATTGGTGTCGGCGAAGCAGCAGCTAAGATCGCTTGGTTTAGTATTTACGCTAATGTAGAAAAACAATAAACTCAAGGAGCACCAGTGTTTCCTTTCAAACATCTATTCGCTGGATGTCAGATTTCTGATTTATTTTCTTGATGATTGTACTTGAAAGCTGATGTCTGCTTTGACTCTGTCCCTTGAGATTGGTTTTTGCTTCTTCGGCAACCTACAAGACATTTTACCGTGGAAGATCATGAGAAATTCGTGGAAAGGGGGAGAGTCAAACTTGCATCGTCTTATCATTGAGACGAGTAATGACGTAAGGCATTTTCCATGTTCCTTAAGATCAAGGCTTGTTGCATTTCAATTTAATAGTGATAAATTATAAAGGCACGATGTGACCAAGAAATCACCCATGGGAAGGAAAGGGGAAGTAAGGGGGCTGGGTTTTCCTTTTGTGTCAAGGCATTGATTCCATAATGGTCCAGCTCGATTTTGACTCGCGTCAATTTAGTATGTTGGAATGGAATGGAAAGAGAAAGCAATGCAAATAACTAAAAGTACGCCCTAAGTGTTAAAACTTGGTACAAATGGATATATAAGTGCTAAAACTTTTAAAAGTACGTTTAAGTATCATTTTTAAAAAAAAAAAAAATTGGACACTTAAGTGCCAACTTTGAAGAGACTTAGTAAAAATCCAATGTAGCGTTATTTTATTAATAAAATTGATTTACGTGGCTTGTTAGAATATTTACTCTACATCCTTGTCCCAAAATGACAGGTGCATTTGGAAAGACTTTTGGGGAAAGTTTTTAAGAAAATGCAAAGATCTTTGAGTTAAATGTATTTTTAAAAATGCAAACTGTATTTGGTAAATTATAGTTTGAAAGCCCTTTGTAAGTACCTTTGAGTAAAATGGTGTTTAGAGGAATTACATTTACAAAGAATTTGGTGATTAATAAAAAATAATAAAAAAAGTTCTCCGGCGGCCTTAGGGTCAAGTGACCTTCGGCGAGGGTTGCCTGACCTAGATCTAGGTCCGCTGGAGGTCATAGGACCTCGCGGCAAACCCAAATCTGGGTCGCCGGAGGTCGCGCACCTCGCGGTGACCCAAATCTGGATCGCCGGAGGTCGGGCAACTGGCGCGACCCATATCTAGGTTGCACCTAAGGTCGTGCGACCCAGATCTAGTCGCCGGAGGTCATGCGACCTTGCGAGAGACCGGCGCGACCCATATCCGGGTCGCACCTAAGGTCGCGCAACCCAAATCTAGTCACCGGAGGTCACGCGACCTCGCGGTGACCGGCGTGACCCATATCTGGGTCGCACCTAAGGTCGCGCGACCCAGATTTGGTTGCGAAGGTCCGCGACCTCACGGTGATCGGTGCGACCCATATATGGGTTGCACCTAAGGTCGCGCGACCCAGATTTGGTTGCCGAAGGTTGTGCGGCCTCGTGGTGACCAAATCTAGTTGCGCGACCTCTCGGGCGGTCGCCACGACTCGCTGGGGTCACGCGACTCGCGGGCAGTTGTCGTGACTCGCCGGGGTCGCACAACTGGCCAGTGACGGTCGCCATGACCTCGCTGACCTCAGCTGTGACCTCACCGGCCTCTCGAGCTCATCTACGCTGCCGAAGAAGAAGATGAACAAGGCAGCCTATGACCTACCTTGGGCTTTCAACCTTTGCAATGCTAGCATTCCTTCAAGGCAAGTTTCATTGGGTGTTCCCAAACACCCAATATTTGGGCAAATGGGCTTTGGACCCCAAAAGGGCTTTGCAAAGTGGTTCCCAAACGGAGCCATATTGTGCCCCTAAATTTTATTTTAAATTTAAATATTAATTAAATTAAGTTTATGAACTAAATTAAAACAAAAGGAATCAAATTTTGGGCCGAGGAGGCTCTTGTTGCCGTTGCCCCACCATCATTGGAAAGGCTCGGTAACTCTTGCCCCAGCGGCGGCGACAAGGGCCTCCACTGCCCCAAATTTGATCATTCTTTTTTAAATTTAGCTTTTTAAAATTAATTTGATTATGATTTATATTAAAAATCAAATTGGACAAAAATGGCATCATTTTGATCTTATATAGCCACGTCAACACTACATGAATATTTTTTTGAAAAGAATTGCCACATCAATTAAAGATCTCATCAGAAAATGTCACGTTAGTAGTTTGGTCGAAAATTTTCCCGTTAACACTTAAGTATACCTTTTGAAGTTTTAGGCTTGTAAAGAAAAAATGTTGTGGAAGTGGAATTTAATGAGAATTCTCTCATGAATTTAATTTACACTAAAGGTACATTGATAATATAATAATTGATACTTCTAAAAACAAATATAGGATTTTTAAAGAAGCATTATTAATCATATTGTTCAATGATCCTAGTTCTTGACTATAATATAGAATTACTGGATTATTGTCTATAATTTGACATATTGATAGTTGGCATTTCGTAGATATGATATAGATCAATTCAATAGTATTTATTCATATCATTCATCAATACTTTAAGTTATAATTAATCATCAAGATACTCATTAAGATGGTTTTTTAGCTAAACTATTTGATTATATTTTGTAATGTTGCATACTTGCTGAATTATTTAGATTCGCAAAGAAATATCAAATAGTATCGTTATCATAATCACTCTATTATTACAATTAATTAGTAATTAATTTATATTGATTAATATTATAATTTAGTAGAACTTAATTATCAAGTCGGGTGGGACTGGACTCACCAATCCCAGATGTATGCTCTTGAATGATAATCCCGACAGTAGAAGGAACGGTCGTTCCCTTGGGATGGTGATTCCAACTTGTAGAATACCCCCCTCCCCCCACCCAAGCAATTGTACGAGGAATCGTGGCCATTCCATCAAACCAAGCCCAATATTGTGCGGTCGATCGAAACGAATCGATCATAATAGATCATAACTCTGGCTCGAGAATTGACTTGGATGGCAGGAAAATTTTTGAGTTCAAGTTTAAATAAACCTGAAATTATGGGGCCTAGCTACAAAAATTGACGGGATTTAGGACTAAGTTGCCTTTTCTTAATACCTTTGAGGGGCCAAAACTAAGAACTTTTAAGATGAGATGGACCTTAAATTTTGCCAAACATATCATAGCTACCCATTTTAGTTTGTTAACTAACTCGATTTCTCTTCACATGATTTTCTCCTAAGCTCTCATCATATTCCCAGGTTTGGAGAGAATGAAAATAATCCCCCCTTTCAATTTTGTCATTTGCCATTTCTTTTGGTTCTCTTTATTACTTCTTACCTTTTAGCAAAAAACAATTGTGACTATCATCAATTGCTCTACATATATTATGTCAATCGGTTCTTTGCAAGAATTGCCCTCGATTAGTCCACAAAAGAAGTCGGTAGGAGAGAAAGGCCCCCTTACCTAACTTTTATTGCATACTCTCGATCTACGTTAATTCACTTTACATGAATTGTTCAATCGTGTAAGGGGGCGAATTTAGATTGAGACCCGCCGAATTGACACCTCTCCCCATCTTTCCTTCCTAATTACAAAGTATCTCCTCTTAAGTCCAAAATGCTTCGATACCCTCGAATCTTCTTTCCCAATTGAAACTTCTGATGACTCTGAAGGGCGTGGGGTGATTTTAAAATCCAACGCGGCTCTTCGGGATATCTGCAGAGATGGGAATCAAGATAAGACTAAATATCAAAAGGCATGAAAACAATCTCGGACGTGCTGACAATTTGACGATGCCAGGTGCCGCTTTTCAATCGGTTAAGATGAAGCTTAGCGCGCACAGATTTTCTAGCTCTGGGAGCGATTGCCTTTTTGTCTCGTCTGGACAAAATTCCAAGGCGTATTCTTGGGACGTGTCGTCTCCTTATTGTCAAAGAACACGCTGTCCAAGTTTTGCTTTGCGTGGCCTGAGAAAAGTCATCCGGAAAAATGTCCATGCGGGCGTAGCGTAGGGGGGTGCCCTCTTAGGCTTTCATTTGGAAAAAAAAAAAAAAAAAACGGAGGAGATTTCAACGCAGGTGAGATGTCTGAGTAAATACAGTTAGTGCTTTTAGCAATTAGAGAACGGATACATGAGGGTATGTTTAGTCTTCAGAAGGTGACGGACCATGGTTTTATCCTTTGAGTACATAAGAGTCACGGAGAATATGACCATTCCACATGAATTATGTCAATCACCTCCAGCCGGTCTACATAAAAGTCGAAAATAAGAAAGAGACCTCAAGCATAAACTTTCGATTTTATGTTAATTCACTCTACGTCAACCGCTCGATCATATAAAGCGGGCCAATTTAGATAAGAAGTATTTGATGGGTTCTGCTCTTGTAGACTTGGCACTCTTGCGTGCCCCGACTGCATTGCCTCGCCAACCTCACCATCAGGCAAGTACTTTAGATGAATACAATATAAATAAGTGTATACATTAAGTTGAATTTGACACCTCCGCCAAATAATTTTTGCCTAGTACTATACTCGTGATAAATCAGAGATATCTCCTTCTCTCTCTGTCTCTATTCTGACTCTGGCCAGTGAAGCGACCCTGTCCGCATCCGAGTCTCTCTCTCCACCGTGCTGACAGGGACGCGCCCCCACATCCGGGATCCTCTCCGGCGACTCGCATTGTCGTCTCCTGGAACTTCCTAGCACATTTTCATCAATTCGGGCTCCACCATTTTTCCCTTTCCTTTCCAATTTTTTCTCTCTCTTTTCCTTTCTCAAAGGAGTTCCTGTCGCTGTCCTCGGCGCGACCCGACCGTTTGGAAAATCATTTTTTGGTGCTGGGTTTGGGGGGTGGTGGTGCGGGAGATCTTGATCTCTCCCCTAATGACAGCCGTGTCGGCGGCGGAAGATGTCGTCGTCTGAGACCGACGGCGGCGGCGGCTCTCCGGACCGCTGCTGCCCTCCCACGCCCGGCTCCAGCTTGACCGAGCTGAAGCTGTACCAGGCCTTCATCTTCTCCGTCCCCATCGTCTTCACGTTCGTCCTCCTCTTCTCCTTCTACATGTTCTACCTCCGCCGCCGGCGGGCCGATTGGGTCTCCCTCCGCATGCGCACTACTTTGGCCATCGATGATGGGCGCGGCGCCGACGTCCCCAGAGTAAGGGAGGCCGATGGGTCCCGCTATTTTCTCCCCAAGTTTGGATCTTGTTTGGTTATTTGTTGCTGACTGATGGATTTCTCGTTGGCAGACTGAAGCGGGCCTGACGAAGGAACTGAGGGAGATGCTTCCCGTCATTGTGTATAAAGAGAGCTTCTCGGTGAACGACTCCCAGTGAGTAACGTGATGCGCCGGCCTTTTGTTTCGCGTTTGCAGGACCTGTTTTGGCGTGGCTTAGAGTAATGTTGCCTTGCTTGTTGCTTTGTCTCCGGATGTTTAAATCAGTTTCTTCGTCTCTTTTGTGTTGTGGAAATGAAACTCCTCGAGGCGACGGGCGTGGCGCATGATGAGTAGAGGTTAATTTATCTTAGCTGATTCTACTGGGCATAGATGCTGTACATTCGAACCTTTCTTATCATTCTTGTTGGGGTAATTTCGACATTCTCAGCGTTGTAACTCACTGGAAATTTAGAACGCGAATACATAGCCAAGTTTGAGAGTAAATTGCCCCAGAAAAGATTGTTGCCTGGCGGAGATTGTGTTGGATTGTTCTGCTGGTCATCTTAATATTGGGCATTTCTTCATCATCTTAGCTTTTTCCCAACATGTGTTCAACAGACAACAACGAATAAGAAGAAAAATATGCACATTTGACTGTATATTAGTGGTGGACACAAGATTTCAGGACTTTAGAAAGGGTGATTTTGGGTTTCAGTCTTGTTATCTAGCTTTAGCAAAGGGGGGAGCTTGATTCTGGTGGAACAGAACTACGGGGAAACCTATTAGACAAAAGTTAAGTGGGGACCTTTAGGCAGGAAGTGAGGTGAAAAAGTATCATATCCACCCAGAGTTCAAATAAGAGAAACTTTCTTGGTAGTGGTTTTCTTTTTTGGGACATGGCGGAATCAGTGAAAGATCCTACTCGTAAACTTGAAGGGTAACGCATTTACCTGCATTGACATAATAACTGTGGATGAAATGGCTCATGTCAGTTTTTTTTTCCTTTTTTTTCTTTTTTTTTTTTCATTAGAGGGTAGGTATAACTTTGAAGTAAGTTGGTCCTGCAGGGTCATGTATGTAAATGTTATATAGGAAATGTGTTCAGTATTCTTTGGCTTCTTTAGAAGGGGATAAATCAGAGAGAATCAAAGAGAACTAGTTTTCCATGGGAGTGGCGCTTTGCTGTTACAGGTGCTGCTTATGATTTTTTTTTTTTTTCCGTTCATTTGTTCTATTTAAAGTTTTTTCTTAATCGACCGGCACATATATTGGTCTATTATGAGAGCTGTCTGGTTTAGCAATACATGAACAGTGGTTTTGGGGCTCTGGAAGCATGCTATAGTCACACTGAATCTCATTTTGGTGGTTTGGTCATTTACAATTTGTGTTGGGCTCGGGGTGATAAATATGTGAGAGAGAAATTAAGTTTGCAGATTTTCAGAGGTGCCGGTGCATTCTTATTTCCAGACTGCTTGGCAATGCTGCTCAGCTTTATGGCAGGCAATTGCCTGTTGATGGTGATAGTGTCCATTAATGGGGGTGTACTAGAAAACGTTCCTTGAGGAAATCCGAAAGAGATAGAGTTACGGATGTTAGCTAGAATTTCTAGTTAGTTTAAAACGATGACCTGATCTTTTAATTCTCTTTCATAATTTGAAAATTCTGTGGCTGCAGATGTTCGGTGTGTCTCGGGGACTACGAGGCCGAGGATAAGCTTCAACAAGTACCGGCGTGTGGTCATACTTTTCACATGGGTTGCATTGATCATTGGCTTGCTACCCATACGACCTGCCCCCTTTGCCGCACCTCTCTCCTTGCTGCTACAAATAGATCCATTGAGGTCCAAGCAGAAGCAGGACGTGGATCTTCTGTCCAAGAGGTTCTGCAGGCTTCTGAAGAAACAGAAACCAGGCAATCTCAGCAGGAAAATGGTTTTCTCAATGAACAAACAGGCTTTCAACCTCTTGTTCTTGAAACAGAACAGCATCCTCGAGTGGCTTGAGGATGGTGGACCATTCCTATGGGGTCAGCGCTTCATCTCCCGCTCATTTCATTCAACACTTAATTTTATTCATGAAGCCGATTCCAAAAATCAGTTTTTTAGATGCATCGGGGCAGATATTCACTGTAGATTAACCGAAAATCCCTGATTTGAGCAATAAAATAGTGTGCCTTGGTCAATCTAGAATATCTACTGACTAGGGGAGTCAATTAGATTGAGTTCTGTCTCTTTGCTTCTGTTCTGTCTCTGAAGTACCTCATGAAGCATTTGTAATGGGCTTGTACCGGGATTAGAACACTGCACTTGTTGTATTTCTGATAATTTATGATACAAATCCTTTGTCCACCACTGACATTAGCAGCTCCTTTTTATTGATTCGTCGGAGCTTTTATTTTCCTCGTGGTAGCTGTTGATTTTCTCTCAAATTTTCTGTAAGCGATATTATCGCCATCTATTCAATTAGTTAGCTAATTGTCTGAGATTTTGCACCGACGGCAATTGACTGGTCTTGCAAGCGAAGCTTTAGGTTTCCTATAGAGAGCATTTGTTCTAATAGAGAACCGCCATGTTTCTACTGAATATTCTCTTGGAGTAGTGATCATTTCATTTCTATTTTCATCAGCAAAACATGTAGGAATCCTTTTGTAAGAGCAGAGGTTTGCCTACAATATCAAACAAGTTGATTATTGGCCAAGGATTGGGCACTTAGGAGTTCTAAGGCAGTTGGCTCTACATCGGCCGTCTCGCCGGTAACATGCGACGGTTATTTATATGTTGATTGGAAAAGTTGAGAACTCAATTAATTTTAACTATAAATAATTTAGAACGTACTTAAGTTTCATTTTTTTTACGGAAAATCAATGATTTGGAAAATCTCTTTTTAAAATGATCACTTATATAACTTGAGATATTTTATGTCTAAACATTTTTGTTGACAATAAAAATATTTTTCATTAATTCATTTTTGTAAATGATATGAACAATCATTTTTAGAAAATAGTTTTCAAATAATTCATTTTTTATGAAATAAACGCATCTAGATCAAGTCTATGCTACTTGTAAGGATAGCTCATATTATCTCTAATAGGACTAGTCTATCATCGTCACACAATAGTAGAGGAGAAGTGGGTACCGATAAATGGTGGTGATGTCGACGGTGGAACTCTTATCGATTAGAGACGACATTAGTGGCGATGGTACCGGTGGCGGGTGGATGGTGGGTTTTATTAAGGCAAAGACATACAATCTTCTTTAATCTCGCACAAAGTGACTTTCAATTCAAGTGCCCAAACATGTGAATAGTCTATTTCGGTCAATTATAGTTGCTAAATATTCTCCAAGTAGAGTTATCATCAATAATGGTCAATCAACTTTAATCATCTTTTCTCTTTAGACCTAACATGCCGTGGTCGTAGAGATACGAGTTTGAACCCCCCCCAACCAAAAAAAAAAGGATTTAATAAAGAAAAATCAGATTATTGATTATTCGAAAATTCTTTCCTTTTTTCAGAAATTAACGTACATGTTCTCCAATCTACACCATTTCGTGGCGGAAACGTTTCTTACATGGCAGTAGTTTCCTTCTCTTAAATTATATGTATTAATATTACGGGCCGGGGGGAGGTGATCACGCACCGTATTTTTTGCATTTTGAAAAAGTCATCGGTGAATTTTTTACAGTTCCCTTCGATTGAAATATCAGAGGGGGTTAGGACAAAGTCGATTCTTTATCACGAGATTTCTTGCGGCTGCCTACATCTCGATGGATGATGACCTGTGCAGGCGGAGCTCGAGCGCAAGACCGAAGGAGTAAGTTAACATGGATGGCGATGCGCGTATGCCCACCTGATCGCTAGTGGAGTACAAAAGGGATGATGGGTCAACTCAGCTCAAGCTCAGCTCAAGCTCAGCTCGAACTGGCACGAGGGTGATTGGAGTTTTGGTCGCATTTTGACCCGTCCCACCTCGAAATCTGCCGCCCCCGGATGAACCTCGCCCTCCCCCGCCGTCTTTTTTGGTAGTTGGGGAAGCTCTTTTAGATCGTTTGCGGCCTTGAACGCGTCAAATTTCTTGCGGGGCATTGCCGGTGACGTTGTCGGAGAAACTTTCGAGTTTCCGTGTCTGTTGGTCGTCGAGAAATTTCGAGGAAAAAACGGACGAGACCAATTTCTTATCCTTGATTCTGTCTTCTTCTTCTTGTATCCGTCCACTTTCTCGTAAGTATCCTCGTTTTTCCGTTGTTACCCTTTCTCGATCGCTGTCTCTTGATCTCTCTCTTTTTCTTTTTTTTTTCCCTTTTTTTTTTACTTCCGTTGTAGTTCTTGTTAATGTTTTTTGGGGGGTTATTTCACTAGATTTCCTTTATTCTAGGAGACGCTGGTTGCACCCTCTTCAATGCATGGAATCAGATTTTCAATGTTTGTCAGTGGTCGATTACGCTGGCTGAAGGAAGCGACCATATTCGTTCATCGGTTGTTTTGATTGACCCTGTTATTGAAGAGGGTTTTTGAGGATTGCGTCTAAGATCTGAGTTCTCGCAAGCTGAGAGGGGTGCTTCGATTCTGAATCTATATTGGGTAGCATCGACCGGACAATATTTTGTGGCATCATGGGTACTATCCCGGATACAGTTCACTATTGTTCGGTATCAAGGGGAAACAGAGTACTTTATGCCTACAATGGGGGCAACCCCGAGCTAGATAACTTGGGTGCCTTGTGCTTGGAAAGCACTCCTGCTTTCCATAGATGGTACTTTGAGACTGTGGGTAAGAGGACCTTTGGGTTTCTGATTGAAGATGGTTACGTCTATTTTGCGATTCTTGATGAGGGTCTCAGGGACCGGGGCATCCTACAGTTTCTAGAGCGTGTGAGGGACGAGTTCAAGAAGATTACTAGAAAGGGCTCGAGGGGAAGTTTGTCTAGTATTAACTCAGTCATAGTTCAGGAAAAGCTAGTACCTGTAGTACAGCACTTGATAAATTCGCTGGAGCAAGTTCCTAAGGGTGGTGATGACTGGCCAATTGAAATTGCTGCATTGGATCAGGCAGGCCTGTCCCCGTCCCCAAGTAACATGAATGGGGTAAATGAAATTGGTAGCTCCACTAAAGCCCCTTTGTTGGGCAAGATCGGTGTGCAAGAGAAGAAGAAGAACAAGGATCATGTTCTTGTGTTGCGGGATATTGAATTGGAGGAGCACCGGCGGTCATCCGACAGAGGAATCAAAGTTGATTCTGCTGGCCTGGACTCTACCAGCCTTGGCAGATCAGGTTCTGCTGTCTTAGCGCAGAAGGATTATGGTTCCATGAGGAATAGATCAGGTTCACAAAACATTAGAAAGAGGTGGTGGCGCCTAGTTCGCATTGTTCTTGCCATTGATGCTGCTGTCTGTGCAGTTCTCTTTACCATTTGGTTAATGATTTGTCTCCGAACTGAATGCATGCGCTGAGGAATTTCTTCCCTGTGATGCTGCAATTTTTCTCATTCAATGAGGGCTTCCACTTTCACAGATCAAAGCAGCTGGCTTCTTGGTCATTTTGAGGTCATGAAGTGGACTTTTTCTGAGGAAGGATCTGAATGGGATGTTCTTGATATTGTCGACCGCCCCATAATCCTATTGGAGGTAAAGTGATTTACATTGTATCTGTGATACAGTGAAAGTCATTGGGTTTAGGGTCCACTTTGCAAAGGGAAAGAACGTTAAGATGACGAGAAGAAACAATAGGGATCTTGGTTGAAGTGTCTATACCATACCTGCATTGGTTACAGCTGTAATTATTTTACATGTTGAAAATGCGAGTCTCCCTTTTCCATTCTAAGTTATGTTTGTAGTCACACCTCTGTAGTTTTTTACCTTTTACATTGTAAATGTTGCAGTTTTTTACCTACATGATTGATCTGTTTGTAGTGCATGTCATTGTTAAAATCTAATTGCACTTTTTTATGATTCTTGTTTTTCACTTGGGGATTACTTAATAAAGGTGGATTTTAATATTAACATAAAAATTAGTATCTTTACAGTGGTAGTCATAATTGATGATTCTGATACGATAAACTATATTTAAGTTGGCCTACAAAAGATTAAATCATAGTTTGTTTAGGGTGGTTTAGTCTTTTAGTTGGAGCCTTTGGCTTTTTAGTGACTCTAGTGTTTGGCTTTAGTAATGACTTCTACAGAGATTTGTTGGGAAGGTTCGACTTCTGAAGCTGTTATTACACCAGAAGCATAGATAGAAGTATAGACACAACTATATAGAAAATTACTCTTATTTGAAGAGTAATTTTTGAAGGAGATGGATTTCATTTAATATTAACTGTGTGTCAATTGTCACTTACTCTGCCTTATCAATGGATCCACATGGCATATTGCAACGTGATGCCTCCTGGAAATGGTATGATTGATGGGAGAGTGGAATTCTATAGTGGAAGCTAAAAGCCTAAGCCATGAATCCCTGAGGAGAGGGCAAGGGAGCAGCTTCTGGCATAACTTGTTTTTAGCCTTTATAGAATTGTGTTTTGATTCCAAATAATGACTTAGAGAATCTGTAGGAAGCTCTTAGCAGAACAGAGTCTTTGTTTTCACATTAATCAGAATCTACTTCCCGACTTTTCTGTACAGGCCAAGAAGAATGAACTTTGGTATTGTGTACTCTGAGGCACACATTATAGCATCATTCGTGATGTTCTAGATGGTGTAATTGTCGACATGAATAATTGTCTTTTACATCACTTGCTAGGATTATCTTGACAAGGCATCTGAATTGGATCTTATGCTTTGAAGTCTAGGCTCTATTAGAAGATGGAGATATGAGATGCATATAAATATTGGATGAATGGAATAGGTAGACGCCAATTATATTTATATAGCAGGGAATACCCAGACATACATTTGATGTTTGACTTGAGTTTCTTGTCAAATGTGACAATACAGAGATGTAGCGTGTTTAAGAGCCCAAACAAAATGCAAGTAATGGTCGAGTAGTTTAGGTATAGAGAGGAGAAATAGCTTTTATGGAGAGAAGAGATCATATTGACCCCTGTGTTAGTTTTTGCTATTGCGGAGGCAAGACATTGGCTAGCATTGGAAAAAACAAGGCATCTACCTGAATTCTTATGGTGGATACTTTGGACACTAGATTCTGGTTTAGTAAACAGCATTTTACAAATGTGGAAGTTGCCATAGACTTTGTTGAAAGATCAGATATTATTGCCACTGACGCCTCCATGATGTCTATTATTAGTAAATTTTGTTTCTAATCTATTAGGGCCAAAAAACAGCAATTAGCGACTTGCTGGTTTCATCAGGTTCTGCGTTCTGATGCTGATATCCGTAGTATGTTAAAAGACAAATAGGTTGAAAGTTAGACTTAACGTGATCAATGAAGAAATTATTTAAACTTGACGTCAGCAATGATGATGTTGCTTAATGCTCCTTTGGAGCTTCATCTTTTTGGGTCAAGTTCCATTCTCAAGATGCTAGTCATACACATAATGCTTCTTCTCTCTCTCTCTCTCTCTCTCTCTCTCTCTCGGGTAACATATAATGCTTATAAAGTGTGTAAGTGATCAGTGGACCGTACTTTATCAGTGTGTCTTTATTGATGGCGTCAATTGCCTTAGCAGAGTCGGTAAGATACTCATTCGCTTTGCAGCAACTCTACATGCAAGGCTGAAGTGAAGTGGCGAGGGTGGTAATTTTTTAGTTTGATTCAAAGTAAAGGTTATTCACTTGTTCCACATGTTTCTCCTCTGTGTTCGCAATCCACATGTTCACCTTCAGTTCTGACTTTGATGGAAAACTTTCGCAGAGTGCTTCCTTCACCTCTGCCTCTTTTTAATTTGAAGTAGTTTATTTTCAGTCCAAATAGTTGTGGCTGATACTACCACGTTCTCGCTAGTTCTCTACTTTGAAAGGGATGAACTCTAGGTTTCAAACAGCCAAGGCCATCAGTTGACCAGTCTGCAAAACTCTTCCGTGAATCGAGCATAATGTATCTGAGGACTATAAAATTCCAATAGGATTTGACTTGATTTGACTTTGAGCCTTGTTAGGCCGTTAGAGTTGTTTCTTTTGATCTGAGATGATCTTAATGGTTTGTGTTTTATTGGTCGGTATCTTAATGGCTTGTCAAGAAGTAACACTCACAGGTGAAACTGCATAAATCAAATTGGAATATCACTTGAGAATGCTTGATAACTTGGGCTACTGAAGTTGCAAGCACCAACACCCTCTTGATGAAATGCGTAATTTGGATGAAGAATTTGAATGTGGTGACATTAGCAGAGCAAATATTTGCTTTAAAAAGGTACCTACACCGTTACTTTGACAGCACTTGAATAGATGAGGTCAATATTCATGCTATAAGCATCTGTTTTTGAACAAATAGGACGTTGTTTATCATTCTTCTCTTCGTTTTTCCCCGACCCATCAAGCAACCTACAGGTTTACCTACCATTCGATGGTTGTCCATTGACCGTGTATGACAACGTTCATGCTAAGACTAGAACGTCACGTGTGACCGGTAATCATTGTGATTCGCCTCCGTTTTAGACTACTCACGCTGAACGGGACATTCAACTTCCGTTTGATGTCAATACGCCTAGAACTAAGCGGGGATCCATTGGAAAAATCCAAAGAAAGGCAATTATCAGATGGACGAAGAAACAACATAATACGCACAGAAGTCTCGATTTAAGGCAATAAACTTAGGAAAGGAGTAGCTGATTCATCATCACCCAACCTTGAATGATGAATGAACCACTTATATCCAACATAGCATGCTAGCTAAACATTACAATCCAAGCAGTCTTGTAAATACATCGACGACATTATCAAGGTCCACAGAATTAATAAACGAAAGTTTTCACGGAGAAGAGTGGTTTTTTTTTTTTTTTTTTTTGGGGGGGGGGGGGTGTTGGGGGAGGGGGTGTGAGGGGGAGAGAGAGAGAGAGAGAGAGAGAGAGAGCTGATGCGATGGAGAAGATCAATGGAAGAGAGACAGGAAGAGAGTGGGAGGGTGGAAAGGCGGGAGCTTCAATGAGAAAGGATGATGATGACGGCTTAAAGTCCTAACCATGGTTGAAACTTGAAAGGGTGTCAGCGGAGGAGAACCCAAGGGAAACAAAATATATCCCAATCTGGGTTGCATGCAAAATGCTTTGAGCTCCATCTTCCATTAATGGAGATCTCAAAGTTATGGTCAGTTATTACAAGCCTAGATGCAAAAGGGGAGAAAGTCCTATTCTAATCCTTCTACTCGTCTCTACATTGTTGGGGCTTGACCTCCCATGGTTCAACCCCCATTCATGCTACAGAAGAAAAAAGGGTATTGAGCAAAAAATAACAAAACATGACTATGTTCCCTTACCCTAAGGGATGATGGTTGATTAGTAGATAGTTTATGTGAGAATTCACCATTGATGATGAAGTATTTAACAAATGCCCGGCTAACTCCTAGTGCTAATTACAGATGTTTAAGACAGTACTACATGTTAACACAAACAAAATTTGGGGCCCACCTGGCCCTAAATTTCTTTTTCTAAAACTAACCCTTCATTTTGAGAGGTGATTAGTTTTCGAGTAATTTGATGGATTAGCCAGTTTCCTAGCCTAGCCTAGACTAGTCAAACTTCCAAAAGTGAGGATGGGCTTGCCATTTGTTTTCTTTTGGTTGGTGAGAAATTTACAGATTTTTAGCAAACCATTTTTGAAGGGTTTCTTCATTTTTCTTTTTTCTCTTCTTAGCCTCTTTCCCAAGGGCTAAAATAATCTTCTCAGTAGTCAAAGGCTCCCCCAGGAGCCAAGACTTTGAAAAAGGAAAAGAGCTTTTTTTTTTCTCCTCCCAACTCTGGGCTATTTCCATAACATAGCTTGAGCTGGTCATGATGAATCCTTGTTTGGAAAAAAAATGCAAGGAGATGATGATGATGCTGATGCATGAAACACACTCCAATTCTCTCGGAGGTGTGATTTTTTGACCCCTACAGAGGGCTTGGTATGAATGAGATGGCCCGAGAATGCCGAAGGCATGGGCTCATGAGTGTTAGAGAGAGATAAAGAGAGAGAGACACAGAACCATGGTTAGGCTTTAAGGTCTTTGAGGCTTCAGAGAAGGGCTGAGCAAAAACGTAAAGAAGGCTTGGGACCAAAAAGACGATGAATCCAGTCTAGCGATGTGGTATCGGGGCATGCAACGCCATCGTCACGCCTGTGGCACAGCAAAACAAACTGTCATAGATATTAGTACCTTTTGTCGACTTAATGAAATGAACTATGAAGCTTGAATAGTTATTTTTAAGTGTCGTCAAGAGAGATTGTTTCTTTCAGTAGCAACTAGCAAGTAAATTTTTTTATTTTTTTTTTTTTTTGACATAGAGAGGTCAAAAGTCCGAATCTTGAACTTGAGGGCGGAATATTGATTTTACTTGCCATTATATGAAAAGAAGTTCGGTTATGAATGTGGTACTAACCTGAGTGAAGAGCAGGAGTGGGTGCGAGAGACATGGGGGCCGCATAGTGCTGCGCCGGGTAGCCCGACGTCGAGTTGATGGCCGAGTAGTGGAAGAGGTGATGCGGGTATTGGACTCCGTAATTCTGGCCCGAACTGTAGCTCGAACCTCCGCTGCTCCCTTCACCGGCGAGATGTAGATATGGGTAAAATGCCGTCGCGGCGCCATTCATGAGCCCGCTCGGCCCGGTCCCGTACATTGGGTACTGTGCAGCAGCTCCTCCATACACGCTATAGTAGTTCTGAACATTTCGCACAAACTCCGATGCGTCACTACTTCATTCTTGCACATGCTCGAGACTATAGTTTAGTACCTCTCGAAATCACTCTGCATGCACTGTAAAGTCTCGTGGGCACGTGACATGCAGCTCTTCTCTTTTGCGACCTAGTTTTTTGTTTTTATTTTTTGTTTTTATAATATAGTAGCATGTGCGTGAGGCTAAGGGACAAAAAGATGCATCGAACATACCAAACAAATTGGATCAAACAACCCTTCGTTTCAAATATCGCCGAGTTTGACCGAATTTCTATGGGATTTGCGTCTATAGCAGTTGAAGAACCACATGTAGAGTCAGAAAAGGACGCGCTGGTCATATGGTAAAACTATAGGTCGAAAACATACTCGAAGAGTCAGTCAAAAAGTGAAGACAAGATCATGTGATGCGCTCCATTTATTTCACCACTAAGAAATTACTAGATTATTCCTACAAACCTTATAGCGAGCTTGTTTAATTAGGTCATATATCATTTATCTTTCACACCGGAGGTTCAGAGAAAATAAAATGAGACCGACAAAAGGAACAGTCCAAACCGTGGCAAACTTTTTTATTTTATTTTATTTTATCATTTAATGGTTTATTATCCAGAACAGTAGGGGCAACATTTCGCGGAAAAAGAACCAAAGGGCTATGCGTCATGTTATTCTTCGGAAATTAACTATTGACCATAGTGACTAACTAAAGGTGAGGGAAGTTTTAACAAAGTGATTTATCTCCCGAAAAGATGGTAAGGCTGGTTCAAAAGTTAAAAAAAGAGGAAGAATCCTATGGAGTTTAGCTTTCAAAAACAGGTAATAAAAGAGAAAAAGGGAGGGAGCGTACGAACCGCGGGGTAAGTGTAATCTGGTGAATAGGAGGAGTACCTGAAAACCAAAGCAAAACAGTTAGAGAGATATTAGAGCTTCGTCGTGCACGCATGAATGAGTATGCATGTTCTGCGGTTGCATGGGCTCGCCATTAAAATCCTAATACACTGCATGGCAATGCCAGGGACGTGAAAATACGTATGTACAGAAAGGAGCCCTAGATAAGATGAGGAACAGCGAAGAAGAGATTGATGTCGGGTCCAGAACATGGGTGTTTCTTTGATGCATGTAGATATGGGGTCGAACATGAACTGTCACTATGAGCATGTGCATGTCCAAAGCAGACACTGTTGTGAGACCCCGTACGAAAAGCCAACCTAAAAGCGGAACAACTGTAACACGCTTATAGAGAGAGAGAGAGAGAGAGAGAGAGATGAGCGGTTACACACAAACACAATGATGGAATGGAATAAATATGTGGGTGGCTCGCATTCTTCTAAGTTTGACTGGGGAAAAGAGAGAGAGAGAGAGAGAGAGAGAGAGAGAATACGATGAAGGATTCCGTGACGTGGACCCTTCATCTCGCAAGAAGCTTCTTTCGATATCTCGATCCATCTCAACCGTTATAACGACGATCGAGATTGATTGAAACCATCAATGGAGCAACTTACAAGGTCCAGGATCTTGATCCAGAGACCTGCAACTCCTAGTTGCTAGCTGGGCGTACTAATGAGTGAGTAGGGTTTTTGCGCATGAGAGTAAGAGTTGGCAATGCACGTGGAGGGTTCTCCCACAGAGAGAGATAAAGAGAGAGTACCCAGCATAAAGGCTAAATGGGAAGCCTTGTTGGAGCGCATAATGGGGGAAGGTTGCTGCAGAAGCAAAAGCTGTGCCCACGCCTCCATGAAACCCTCCTGTCTGGAATCCGCTCATCCCCCTCATATTCCTCCCTCCTCCACCTGCTCATTATTCACCATCATCATCACCACCATCACCAACCCGACCATTTTACTCGCATTAGTTAAATTAAAGTGATCAACAATTACTTACCCAAAAAAAAAAAAAAAAAGTGATCAACAATTACCATTCGCTTTCCATAGCTAACAATAACATATGACAGCTTAGGAAATATGAACTTAAACCGAAATACAGTTTAGATGACCAGAAGACATCGCAATCAGATAAAGAGAGAGAAGTAAAACATCAAGCGATGCATAAAATGTGAATGTGGCTCCTTAGAAGTAGATGTTAAAGAACTTTGGGATGCATGGCATATACCGGGTGAGTAAAACGACTCATTTCCTCTCCTCTCTCTATTCTCTTTTTGTTATTTACTTAGAGAATTTCCCATGACAAATGGTGTTGTCTTTGTCGGCTCTTACTTTTCTCTTGCCAAAACAGCTAAAAGCAACCCAAAAGAAAGCAAAAGAAAAACCCTTAATGCATCTTCCATATATATGGATCAAAATGTAAAAGCTTTGGAAAATCTACAAATAAACCCAAAAGAAAGAGGGAAAAATTGTGATCACTAGCGCATGGACTAGAAGCAACCACAAAACCCTAAATAAGAGAAAAGGGGGTGTCACCAGTGAAAACCCTCATTAAACTTTGGCCAGATCTGATAAAAAAAAAACCATCGACATCGGAAGATAAAGAAACAGTTATCATGTTTGTAGATATACCCGTTTTTGGGGTGGAAGGTTTGGATCTTTGGAGGCCAAGGCAGGCGAGATTGCAGTTAGCTCTCCTCCCATCTATCACCGGAGACGCATCCACGCACGCTCGCATCGCTGCTTCTGGTTCTCGAAACGTCACCTGCAAAAACCAAGAATTCCATGACCAAAATGGAAAAGAAAAGAAGACAAAGAAATAAACAGAAGATCCCCTCAAAACATCCATGTTTATAAACCCCGTGATTCAAAAGGACTCGTGAAAACCATCCATTTCGATACCCCATGGAGGGTCGAAGACAGGATCTTTCCATCGGTTTCAACTGTTTCAAGATCTACACCGACTAGAGAAGAGAGAGAGAGATAGAGGAGATGAAGAAGGAGAAGGAGGCGGAGGAAGAACGTACGAAGCCGTATCCTTTGGACCTGCCAGTGGCCTTATCAGTGATGACGACGGCCTCCAGAATCTCCCCGAACTGTTCAAAGTACTTCTTCATGGTGTCCTTCTGCGTCTCCCAAGCCAGCCCTCCCACGAACACCTTGGTGTAGGTGGTGTCCCCGAACTGCCCTGCCAAGTTAGCCGGAGTCATCTTCTTCCTCTTCCTTCCTCCGCAAGGATCTCTAACGTCCGCGCTGCCGAAAGCTCGGTTCCTCCGGCTGCGCTCAACACCACTACTACCGACGGTTCAGATCTATAATGGAGGGACACGACAGATCTTGAGGGATCTTCTCTTTGGATATGGAGGGTGGTGGTCCGATCTTGGCGTTGTCGATACAGTACAGACCAGACAATTAGGTCAGATATCAGAACAAGAAGATGAGAGGGAGAGAGAGAGGGAGAGGGGGGGGGAGAGAGAGAGAGGGAGAAAATGAGAGGGAAGAGAAAGCAAAAGCTGAAGAGGAGAAAAAAATAAGAAAACTAGAGAGAAAAAGAAAAAGGGAAGACGCCATGTCATTTATGAATTATATACAAACGCAGCAGCCCCCACTCCCTTTTACATCCTGGACATCACGTTCTCTTCCTCTCACGTCCCTCGTCGCGCGTGGCCGCCGCGCGCCCGCACCGCCGCCCGCCGTCAACGTGGGGGTGGTTCGCGGCCGGCCCCGCTGCCTCACGCGCCGCGACGCGCGTGGGGGTGGTTCTCGGTAGAATTATTATGTCCGTCACTCGCTCGCCAACTTTGTATTATTTCTAGGGGGTGGCGGGGGGAATTTACCGGTTTGCCCTCGCCCTCGGCGCGAAATTACGATGCGGCGCCGCGCGAAACGGTGTTTCCCGTCAGTGGCAGAAACGGGACGGGGGCGATTTTCTTTGTTTTTTTAATTTTCTATTTTATTATGATTATTTTTTTGTATGGGGAGGGAGGGAAACCGGGCGGGAAAGTCAAAGGTCAACTCTCGACCGGTAGTTGCCTGGATACTTCCGAGCCACTGACACCGTCGTCGAAACCACACTGTTTGCATTTTCATTTGATAGACAATCATATCGGCTTCACATCATCAAAATTAATATCTTATCCAAGCTCGGAAAAAAAAAATATATATTCATTTTATATGGTTGGCGTGCGAAATAAAAAAATAGAAATCATTACGCAAACCAAGCGGATGTATTTATTTATTTCTTAGAGTCAAGTGGGTCTCTAGAAGACATCGTCGAGTCGATTCATGTGGTTAGCATCTTATCCGGGCGGGTTCAACGGCCTCTCCACCTGCGGACGAGCACGTACGGACGATCCTACGTCAGGTCAAAGAAGCAAAATCCGATTTGGCTGCTTTGGAGGGACGAAGCTGGATTGGCATGGACATGGACATGGGGTTTTGTTGGGGAGTTCGAGATGGTGGCGGCCGCGGTCGTGGCAGGAAATTCAAAAACGGCGACTTTTGTCGGCGAAGGCGGTGGGGATTCGCTGGTTGACCGCGTCGGGGCGGGCGCCAGGACATTCTCTCTGCAAGCAGCCATTATGAACCCCAAGCTCGACTCCCGCTTTTGTTCATTTATTTAACCTGTAGCGTTTTTCTCATGGGTTCTCGTGCGAGCTTGTCTCGCTCTCTCTTTTTTTCTCTCGGGAAAACGTGAAAGTGAATATACCGCTGTACTGTCTGGGTACTGAGAATCCCTTCTCGTTTTGACCGCGGTATATTCGATCCGGCCGTGACGGTCCGGGTTTTCCCGAGAATCGTCGAAGCCCAGTCCGCCCAACGAGTCGAGGGCCTCGGCGATTTGAGAAACGTTTCATGGGCAGGCCCGATCCTGGGAGAGGATCCTTGGGTCCGAGAATCTGCGACGAGGGGGGGTTGGTTCTTTACAAGTGGACGGGAAGAGCACGTCGATTTCGTCTACGGCGGCGAAGGCCTGGGTGGAACTGATTCTCGTGCCTATGACCGTACGCGGGGCAGCGTATAAAGCAGCACGGACGTAGCATTTAGACGCAGTACGCAGTCGACGTTAAGGGTAAAAGGATGGGCGTGTTAGCGCTGTAATAAATGGTTCGTGCGAGGGGGAGGGGGGGAGATGCACGTGGTGGGAGATGAAGTGAGGAAGTGGGGGATGGGGCCGTGCACGCTCGAAACTGTGTGCAGATGAGAGAGAGAGTCCTCGTTGTCTATGCGGTCGCAACAATTATAATTCAGCAGGAGAGAGAGAGAGAGAGAGAGAGAGAGAGAGAGAATGGATGTATCCATGTCGCTTTCTGGTCAAAAAAAAAACCAGTTGGAGACAGCTTGCCCCCCTTCCCCATCTCGCCAGAGAAAGAAAAAAAAAAGGGCACCCCTTCTTCCCCTTGTTTTCCCCTTTGATCTCCTCCTAGAACTCCCCCTTCTCTCTCTCTTTCTCTCTCCATTCCATCCTCCGTTCGATTCCTCGACTTCCCTCCAATCATTGACGCTTCATCGACGGCTGCTGTTCGTGGTTGGATGCCACATGTTAGTTTAATCACTTGTATCTGCCCAACTAAGGGGTTGCTCAAACCACGAGCGTGTCCATGGTTTTCGTTCAAGATTTGGGTTCAAACCACCGGATTTGCATATACGCTCAGGTCATCTCCAAAAGAATAGACATTGGTAATTCCAATAATCATGAATAGTCGAGCATTCAAAGAGCCCCGACAATACAATTTAAGGATGCGATTAATACAGATTCCATTTGGAACTTGAAATCCATTTATCAAAATAGATTCTTCATATTTTGAAACTAGGAACCTATACTGATTTCACAATCTATAGACTATAACTTAATATATAGACACACACAAAATATGAGATATTAACAAAATAAAGGTTTCAATTATAAAAGGATTATACATTTACCATCGGAATAAACCAAGAAAAATACAAATACTTATTCTTGATTTCAAGTTTCAGGTTTTAAGTTATTTACCTCTTAAAATAGGTTAACTTATTTTTGGAATCTGAAAGTTAAAACCTCCTCTACATATTTTGGAACCTAAAACAAAAAAGGCTCCCACCAATCCTAGGACCTTGTTTCCCCCTACCCTACTAGACACACCTCGTCGATATACAAGAAGAAACCACCTCAGTTACAAATAGATGCGGATGATAACTGTCTTGAGATTATATTACTTTGTTGGTAATCAAATCAAGCAGCCAAACGAAATCATCAATAACAGAGACGACGAGACTGAAGGTGGGGTATATATTATCTGGTAGGGGCTACCAGGCACGTGCCCGTCTGCAGCCTTTGCACTGTCCCCCCCTTAAACAAAAAAGAAAAGAGGAGGCCTATCCATCTTCCTTCCACATCCCGAAATTACCCTTCCAGCACGACCTTTTCTGCCGGATTGCCCCTCCGTCGTTTTTCCATTTTGGATCCGGCTGCTGATCTTTCGGGGGCGGGTGGGCCAAAGCCCACTGTTTTCTCCATCTCGCTGGCAATGGCTGATTTTTCTTCCTGGCCAACGAGGATGTAGTAATGCTCCCAACCATGTCATTTCGTTTGTCAAATCTTCATGGGCGGACCCCAAAAAAAAAGAAAATTTCCCAATCCCACGTCTGGCTTATGATCTAAATACTCGGTACTTTTACGCAAAGTACAGTACAGTCCATTACACTTGGGGAAAAGTACTTCGATTATGGACTTATTTCATGTCCTTGTCAAAGCCAGCTAATGATGTAACAGGCCAGAAATCATTTATGTGCTGAATATATGATTTGGTCCATCACATATTCACATATACAAGTATAATATTCCTATAATTTTCGCGAGATTAGTTCTGGATTAATTCACAAAATTACACGGCGCCAATTCTGCCCGATCAATACTGAAATGCCTAGGTGAGTTAGGAAAAGTAGAACATGCTGAATATATAATGTCATCGGCAGCACAGTTCAAAGTGCCATACAAATGGCACTTAAGTCACACAAGAACTAAATAGGATCCTAGACAAAACAAGCCATTACCAAGAAAGATAAATTCCAGTCAAGATAGATACAGCTCCATAACTCAACCTGTTACGTCTTCTGCAGAACAGCAACTCAAAAGATTTAACTTGTGCTCGGTAGGATGTCCAATATTGAGTAATGCAACTATTAACACTTCTGTTGCTTAGAAAAAGCCACGACCACACTGATGCATATTTCACTAAAAATTCCTTGTATGTGTGAGCGCACAAAAAAAGAGAAAGCTATACACCGGAAGAAATCACAATCAGGAGCTTTAGTGAGACTTCAATGACATTACTGTGATTTTTTTGACAGACAATTCTCCGTGTTCCTACATCCCTCATCCCACAGGACCAACTTTAACATGAGATTGGTGCATTAAAGATAACCCACCATCTAACTTAGGGAACCTGGTCAGATGCATATAGAAATAATGCTTTAACCATGATATGTAGTGAAATGCTCCTTTCCTTCAAACATCAGAGAATCTATATAAAAAGTCCAGCCCATCTAACTGACAAGAAAAAAAACTGATGAACCTCCTCTCCTGCACCCATAGCAACCAAAAGAGCAAGAAACTCATGCTTACCAGGGAACCAAGCTCGTCACAGCATATCTTCATGATACAAATGTAGCCCAAGGCCAAAGCGCACACAAGCTCGACGAAAAGCCATAGCTTCTGCCTTTTGCACAGGATCTCCATAGCCAGCACTGTCCATGAAGCAGTACCAATTGACTCCCTGTACGTCTGTCATTATAAAGAAAAAGGAGAGACAAAGAAAGAAAATAAAACTCAGCTTCTTCCTCTCTTACATGCCATCTGCATCCACATTCTTGATAGAGTCCATCAAATTGAGGCATCAATATAGATAGGAATCTGTCAACTGCTTTCTAGAAAATATTTATTAAGACATTTAAAAGTTCATTTCATCGACTGAACTTTGCCACCACGATACATGAATGACAGAATGTGGTAATTGTACACCATATCGCATTACTTAATCACGGTGGCATGGGATGGCCATCCATAAAATATCTCAAGAACGAATATTGCAACTTTTAATATGAAAAATAGAATATTTTATTGAAGATTGATTTAAAAAAAGTCCTTCCCAGCAGATTCTACTTACAAGTTCAAGCAGACTAAAAGGTTCTATTCAACTAACATGTATGTCATGCAAAAGTAGACATATAAGCACTTTAAAAGTACAAAAAGTGGGATAATTGAATTAGGTAAAATTCTTAACATTCACAACCACTAGCTTTATCAAGATACTCCACACAGATAAGTGTTTAAGCAACAACAAAATCGGCAGCAAGAACTGTCTGTGGGGAGGATATGATGCTTAGCCTTTTGCTTAATGTTAACTTCTAACAAAAGTGTACGTAGAGTTTTTATTTCCAACAACACCAGATTTTGACAGCTAATCACAGTAATGCTATCACACTTCCGGAGCTGATCTGAAATCAATAAGTGCAAACTAAAAAATTGCTAAAATTTTTCATGAAGTTGCACTCAAATATATGTCACTATATCATAAATCAACAGATTTGCATGAAGTGAATAGTTCAAATTCTCTAACAGAACATCCAACTGTAAAACATGAAAGGTGTGATGAGTTCGAACAAAGACAGTTTAAGAGAGCAAACACCCTCATATGGTACATTTACTTTACACCCTGATCCAAGATTAGTCCGGTGCATTGAAAGGATCAGAAGATAAAGTTTCATCACAATTAACGTAACATAAATCAAATTCCACTGAGTCTGCTCTTTGATCAAGGACTAAACTGGATAGGCACTTGCAAGTGATGCCAATAATTCCTCTCCAGTTTCAGGAGAGATCTGTAATTTCATCCAGAGAAAGTTCTGTTTCATTATCTGTACCATACTCTTTATCATCATTACATGCACATCGAATTGACCCTTTTCTTCCAAGTGAATCAAACCCCAACCTTTTTCCCTCATAAATAGAATTAGGCATTCTCGAAGCATCCTATTTGGAGCTATCTAATACGTAGAAACTATTATGTATCCACACAATCTACTTCAGTAGTTATGAGCCAATTAATCTTACAATTGTTTCCAACATTTCCAGCATGAATGGCATGAGATTTTACCTAGAATTGGCAATTATATATCAACCTTTAGAAGTCTGGCAACCATTCTATTTGAGGAGCCAGTTTCTCACCACATCTAACTTGGATAGTTCAAGTTCATCCACAGAGATGCAAAATTGATCAGATCAAACAACCAGTTTTCTCCCCCTCACTGGGTAATTATATAACCACAAAGCCACAAATTGGTGGAAAGTGCCAGTATTATAGATTTACTATACTCTGAAGACATAAGTTACTTTGATCCAACTACCCCATCTGAAACCTTCTTTACATAGATCAAAATTCCTTCACTCATGTTGAAACATTGTTCACGGCAATATTTTGGTCATATTTTTTGAAGTTTCTCTGTCGAGGGAAGCTTTGAGGAGTTTTGCTTTTACCCACTAAAAACTTGCTGCAAATCCAAGATACTATTGGATAGTATATAATATCATGTCAGTGGGATGAAACGAGGAAGGGGTAGAAATTATGCACTAAAGATTTAGAAGTCAAGAGGGCTTGTTGCAAACGTGGAAATGGGAGGATATGGATATGGAATACCACTTTAGTAAAGGAAGAAGAATGACTGAACCCATGATGAGAAACAAATGTAAGAACCAATAAAGCAGTGCATGGGCCTATTTTGCTGAACAATGGCAAGATGGAGAAGTCACTTTCACAACACAAGTGAAATGAAAGAAATTGGTCTTTTGAGCAACTGCAAAATGCCACTTAAATTTAAGAGACAATTAAGCAAAAGTGCAATGAGAGTGGCTACATTGCATAGGTCAGAATCCATCATGAAAAGAAATTTGGGCACAAGCATTGGCATTCAAGAAAGACAGAAATAGAAATGAAAATTAAAAGAAGAACTTGAAGGAGCCCAGCGGAGGATAATATGAGAAACAAGAAACCTGTTTAAGGTGGTTTGCCCTCTTGTAGCGATGACCAGGAGAAATTTCAAGTCAGGAAATGTGATTTTATGAAAGGAGAAAACGCCAAAAAGAAAAGGGTGCTGAAGACAAAATAGACATACAGAAAACCATAAAGTACCTTGATTTGATAGAACTTCCACGGATAACGTCACTTAAAATGGTACAACAGCATAAGAGTATCTATGTATGACTGACACTACTTATAGAGAAAAGGCTCTATTATTATTGTTGTTATTATTGAGAAATGTCCCAAAAATTTCCATTGAATTTGGACTACTATAGATTGTACTTGCTGAGATGAGACCAACACAGCCATAACATAAATATCTGAACTGGAAAAAAAGTGTCCATAAAGTGATATACAAGCTACAAGTGATGGGTGGTGGAACAGATTCTGCTAAGGAAGAAGAAAGATTCTCAGTCTAGGACATGACATCAAAATCCAAAGAGACTCATTTTTAAAATAATGTTGTATCTGTGCAGCACTAGCACAATAGATGATGATGCCTTCTAGCACTAACACTAGCTTCTAGAAATATATATGCACAAGTCATGGCTAGAGAAACTAAACGGAGTGAAGTCACACAAGAGAGCACATCTACGCACCTCGGTTACATTTCCCCAAGGTTATAAACATCTTAGAATGTGGTAGATGTGATCGCTCTGGTAAATCAATGTGATATGTGTTAAATCCAACACAAAAGATCAAGTAGACACATTCCAGGCAAGTGCACTATAGAAACATGACACACAACATATAAAAACTACTTGCAAAGGTCATTGGCTTATTGCCATATATGTGAAATGTTTCAGGAAGTGGCAAAACTACCTCTGCATCGGTCCCGTGGAGCGTCACACGGTAAACAACAGACACGGTCTTGCCATCAGCTGAATAACTGATGCTCCGAACCTCACCAGACCACCCTGCAACATGCACGTTCCAGATAAAAAGTAGGAAAGTTTAAAACTTTGATCTGCAACACTCGCCTAAAAAAGAGAGGGAGATTGAAATGACAGGTCTTCCACTTACCCGTTGCATGTAAGTTCATGATTCTATTGACTATGTGCCTCCAAAGAAACGCAAAGGTCAAAGAGACCACTAAGAATCCGGAAATCAAATCGATCCAGTTGCCAAGGCGACAAATGTCAGAGACTCGAACCATTCCATTCAAAACCGGTTGGGAAAAAAAGGAGCTTTTCCGGCTGCAAACTCAAAAATCACAAGGAAAACAAGAACCCAATTCCCATATCGGCAGATAGAGAGAGAGTAAGACCAAGGGATGTATTTGATGCAGGACCCATATTCGATGCGGTCTTTGACGAGTGAATCGCCGACTCGCTTGTTGAGTTCTTTGAGTATCTCGGAGAGGGGCCTGCTGATTCCGGAGGTGGGTACGGCGTCGTCGAACTTTTTGGCTTTCTCGGTCTCTGCCTCTCTGCCTCGGGTAGAAGAAGGCGAAGACTTGAACTCGAATGTGCGAACACGAGCTCCAAGTTGCCGGGGAAGGAGGAGGGGTTTCCAGGGAGAAGAGGGAAGAGGAAGGAAGTGAGCTTCTGAGGGATCTCATCACAAAACCGGCCATATTCAGTCGCATATACAGAGAGAGAGAGAGAAAGAGAGGGAGAGAGAGAGAGAGAGAGAGAGCTCTTTCCGAGGTTTACGCCATGGCTGAATCACTAGGTGGGCGTTGACTCTCTAAAACTTTCTGAAAATGATATGAGGACAAGACTGTATTAGGTGCACTAATGCTACGTAGGATGATATAACAAACTATATACCAATCGACATGTGGCAAATCCGGGCCCCATTTACTAGTTGAACCACGAAAATTTCTATTCTCCACTCTCTCCATTAACTCTCCGTTACGGAGAACTCTCCTCTCACCTTTAAAATTCGTTTAATAACATTTCTATTTTGAGAAATAATTTTTTAATTTTTTTTTTCTATTTTTATTATTTTGAATAATTTCTGAAGAAAAAAACATATTTGATAATTATACAAAATTTGTATTCTTAAAATAATGGAAAAATAATAAGAATATATTTGGTAAAATTCACAAAGTTTTTATTTCTTTCGATTTTTAAATATTTTTCTTTTTTCTTTTCTGACAAAGAGAGCTCTTTCCAAGGTTTACGCCATGGCTGAATCACTAGAGGGCGTTGACTCTTTTTTTTTTTTTTTTTGGTCCATACTCTATTCCTACTCTACACTCACTCATGATTTGTGTCATCCTATACACGTGGTGAGTCACAACCCACTCTTGAAACTTACGCGTTCCTACCTCCCATCCCCGAGAATGTGGGGATTTGAACCTCACCTCCCTTCCACGCCGGAAGAGTGGCGGGTGGGGCAAACCCCCAGTGGTTGGCGTTGACTCTTTAAAACTATCTAAAAATGCAACGAGGACAAGACTGTGGTAGGTGCATTAATGCTACATAGAATGATATAATAAATTATACACGATATGTGGCAAATCTAGGCCCACCTGTTAGCTTTTTTTTTTTTGGTCTATTCCCACCTTCTTTTTTTTTTGTCGATCTTACTATATTTCTACTCTAACACTTACTCTCCTGCCTCATTGTAGGGTGTGGAAGTCCAAACCCACTCCTAAAACTAAATCGTCCATACCCCAATCCCTGAGAATGTGGGGATTCGAATCTCCAACTGGGGTTGTCACACGGAAGAAACCCCAATGGTTTCCCACCTATTAATTGAATCATGAAAATTTCTACTCCCCACTCTCTCCGTTATGGAGAACTCTCATCGCTTACTTGGGAGTTCGTTTGTAATACTTTTATTACATGAAATAATTTCTTTTTAAAAATAATCTTTTTCCTATTTTTATTTCCGAAATAATTTTTAGAATAAAAAACATATTTATTAATTATATAAAATTTTTATTCTTGGAATGGAAAAAAAATATGAATATATTCAATACGATCAACAAAATTTCTATTTCTTTTAATTTTTCAAGATTTTTTTCTTTTCTTATTCTTCCTTGTCAGCCACTAGTGACCACCGCTCGCTAGCTGACAGCCTATCACCACTTGTTGCTCGCCTGTCGATTGGCGACAATCGATGGCTAGCAGTGGATTGACGGGCGGCGAGCAACAGTCGACTGTCGTTGAATGGGTGGAGGAGAGCAATGACAATGGTTGACTGATGGTGAAGGGTGGTGAAAGCAGTCAATCAACAGCGAGCGACAACAATCCACCGATGGTCGATGGGCGGCAGTTGGTAGTCAACCGGCATGTGGCTACAACGGTTGGCGGTTGTCAACGAGTGATAGTCGGTTAACAATAAGGGGTAACAATAAGGGGCAAGGGTGAAGGGCGAGGGTAGTAAGGAAGAAGAAAAAAAATTATTTCTGAAATTGTTTCGGGAAATAAGAAATTATATTTTTTTACTTTTTATTTCTATTTCAAATATATTCTCCAGCCACTTTTCTTTGAAAGAATAGAAAAATTAATTGACATTACTAAACGGAATTCTTTTTTTTTTTTTGTTCCTAACGAAAGAACGAAATTGAGAGAAACATAAATATTACAAAATAGTGCTTTAGGGCATGTTTGGTAATGATTCTCTTCCGAGAAACAATTTTTAATGAGAAATGTTTTTTTTCCGATTACGTTATCGGGAATAATTTCTAAGTAAAAGAACAAGTTCTGTAACTTTCCAAAATCTTTGTAACTTCTCAAAATTTCTATTTCGAAGGATAGAAATATGTTTGATAAGACTCTTAGATTTTTTTTTTTATTTCTTTTAATATTTTAATTCTTTTATTATATTTTCTTTTTTTTTTCCTTTTTTTCCTTTTTCTTTTTTTTTCTTTTGGCTAGTCACCGGCCATGGCGGTGGCTGGCAACCGGCTAGACTAGGTTCAACGGGCTCACCAGAGGTCACCGGCAAGGCTTGACCTCACCTTGGCTAGGTAAGGTTGACCTTGCCCAAATTTAGCGAGGCCGAGTCTTGTTGTGGCTCGGCATCTTTGAAGGAACATCAAGGACTTGCTATGTAACTTCTCATCTAACATCCTGATGGAAACCCAGACAAAAGAATTAAACCAAAGTTACAGCGATGGATCTAGCGAGGTATTGGCTCAAAGCGGTTCCGCTCAGCATTGTTCTCAGTTGATTGAGGGTGTTCTCAAAGTTCAGAACTTGCTGGCTCAGGCTGAACCTCTCTCCCTGCATTTTGCATGCGAAAAGAAACCGATTCAGTCAAACGAAGTGCATCCAATGAAAGGGAAAGTTTTCTCATGGATTCATGGTGAAGATGGAAGCGTATCTCAAAGCCACATCAACGCGTCTGATCCAATCTTTTTACGTTGGCAGGCTAGTAATATTTCCCCAAATTTTTCGTTTTTCTGTCCGAATTGGAATGATAACCAAGTAGAATCCCTGTGAATTCCCTAATAATCTCGACACAAATGGTCACGATACACGCAAGCCATCATGAAATGGACCGTTAGGCGCAAGAAAATCACGCACACCCCCCCCCCCCAAAAAAAAAAAAAAACGTTCTTTCTTTGCACTGGCAATTAGCATATAGGTCTTGTGTTTTCTAGAGATCTTTGTTTACCCAGTTGATTTACAGACAATACAGTGCATAAGTTCAAAAAAGGAAATTTTGTTACATTATGTCGGCCCGTCTCATCGAGCATGCCCCCACGAAACAAAGGTTTCAAAATCAATTCCAAGGTTTATCCAATTCCACCTATATTATTAATTTAATAATTACACTGAATCATTACCTTTAATAACCACCACTTTCTTTTACAATCTGTTTACCGCAACCTATATATAGACACATGCAAAATATGAAATTTTAACAAAATAAAAATCTTAGTCATAAAAAAGATTATACATTCATCATCAAAATAAATCAAGAAAAACACAAACACTTATTCCAGGTTTTATGTTCCACCTACCTAAAACTTAAATTCTAACCATCAAAATAGGTTAACTAATTTTTGGAACCTGAAACAACCTTACTAAAACCACAAAAATTTTCATCCATCCGATTCTCCAATTCCAAGTTCTACCATAGAACATGCTTACCCTTACCAAACATACCTCATCGATATATAAGAAAAACCACATTAGTTACAAATAGATGCCGATGATTAGTCTTGAGAATATTTTACTTTTTGGTGCTCAAATCAAACTGCCAAACATATGATCATAAATTACGTAGACGGCAAGGCTGAAGGTGCGGATATTATCTAGTAGGGGCTACCAGGCACGTGCCCATCTGCAGCCTTTGCATTGCCCTCCGTTAAACAAGAGAAGGCCCCGTTCAATTCATCTTTCTCAAGACACTTTGAGGGGAAAATATGAAGTGTTTTTGGCAAGTATTTTGGGACCCTATTAACCAAATGCCAGCATTGGAAAGATTAAAAGCCTAAAACAGATAAGAACCTCAGCATTTTGGAAATGTAGGTCCACGTTCACTATTCATTTTCCACGATTTGCACTGAGGAGCTGCCAAAGGCCAATGATGATGTTGCTTGAGGGATCATGTGTCACCGACAACAGCCATCTTGGGGTTGTGGGTCCCCAACAATTGCCGCCTGGGATCGCACGACCTTAGGTGGCGTCACTTAGGTCACAACCTCAAGCAACATCACTTGAGGTCGCCCTAACCTCAAGTTGCCTCACCTAGGTTGTAACCTCATACAAGGCTGTCCGACAATTAAGCTCCACTGAATTTAATTTTGACTTTGAAAAAAAAAAAAAGCTCTTTGTAAATGAAAGTTTTACCAAATGGTATTTAGATCAAAGTTATTTTCTAATGTTAAAATTTGTCTAACATCATAGTATTTCGGAAAATCTCTTTGCCCAAAGGTGTTTATATTTTCCAAAGTCATTTCCTTAGAGCCAAACCAAACAGGATGAAAAGAAGATAGACCGTCCACCTTCCTTCTACATCCCGAAATTACCCTTCCCGTACAACCCATTTTTCATCTCTGTGGCAATAGATGATTTTTTCTGACCAACGAGGACGTGGCAATGCTCCCAACTTATGTCATTTCATTTGTGAAATCTTTATGGATGGGCCCCAAAGAAGAAAATTTCCGATTTTTTCTTCTGGCTTATGTTCTACATCTCTACTACTAAAATACTCGTACTTTTACGTAAACTACAGTACAGTATGTCCGTATTACACATGGGTATAAGTACTTGGATTATGGACTTATTTCATGTTGTTGTCAAAGCCAGCCAATGATGTAACAGGCCAGCAATCATTTATATGCTAAATGCGTGATTTGGTCAACACATATTCACAGAGACAGGTATAATATCCCTATAATTCTTGCAAGCTTATATCTGGATTAGCCCGCAAAATTGCACGGCACCAGTTCTATCCGAACAGTACCGAAACGCCTCGGTGAGTTATGAAAAGTCAAGCATGTCGAATATATAGTGTCACCGGCAGTACGGTTGAAAGTGCCATATTGACATTGTGGCACTTAAGTCACCCAAGAACTAAATAGGAAGATCCTAGATAAAACAAGCCATTACCAAGTAAGGATAAATTCCAGTCAAGATAGACACAGCTCCATTAACTCAACTTTTTGTGTCTTCTGCACAGCAGCAACTTGAAAAGATTGATCTTTTGCTCGGTATGATGTCCCACACCACGTAATGCAACCACTAACACTTCTGTTGCTAAGAGAAAGCAACAACCACACTGCTGTACATTTTGCTAAAGAATTCCGAGCATGTGTGAGCGCATAAAAAAAATGAAAAAGAAAGCTATACACTAGAAGAAATCGCAATCAGAAACTTTAGTGAGACTTCAAATGACATTACTTCATTTTCTTTGACAGACAGTTCTCCGTGTTCCTACATTCCTCATCCCACGCAAACACCGTTAACATGACAAAATCTTATATAGAAAGTCCGGCCCATCTAACTGACAAAAAATAACTGATGAACCTCCTCTCCTGCATCCAGAGCAACCAAAAGAGTAAGAAAGTCATGCTTACCACAGAACCAAGCTCATCACAGCATATCTTCATGATACAAATGTAGCCCAAGGCCAAAACGCGCACAAGCTCGACGAAAAGCCATAGCTTCTGCCTTTTGCATAGGATCTCCATAACCAGCATCGTCCACTGAAGCAGTACCAATTGACTCCCTGTACATCTGTTGTTACACAAGAAAAAGGCAAGACAAAGAAAGAAGATTAAAGTCAGCTTCTTTCCTCTCTTATATGCCATCTGCATCCACATTCTTGTTAGAGTCCATCAAAATGAGGCAAAGACATAGATAGGAATCTGTTAACTGCTTTCTGGAAAATATTTATTAAGACATTTCAAAAGTATTGTCTCATTAACCGAACTTTGCCACCACGATACATGAATTACAGAATGCGGTAATTGTCCGCCATATCGCATTACCTAGCCACAGTGGCATGGTATGGCCACATCTAGAAAATATCTCAAGAGTGAATATTGCAACTTTTAATATGAAATATAGAACATGTTATTGAAGATTGAGTTACAAAAATTCCTCCCAAGCAGATTCTACTTACAAGTTCAAGCAGACTAAAAGGTTCTATTCAATTAACGTGTATTTATGTGAAAAGTAGACATATAAGCACTTTAGAAGTACAAAAAGTGGTATAATTGAACTAGGTAAAATTCTTAGACCCAACATTCACAACCCACTAGCTTTATCCAGATACTCTGCACAGATAACTGCTTCCTAAACAATAACAATATCAGCAGCAAGAACTATCTGTGGGGTGGATGTGATGCTTAGCCTTTTGCTTTAATGTTAACTTCTAACAAAAGTGTATATAGAGTTCTTTATTCCCGAGAAAACTGGATTATGGTAGCTAATCACAGGAATGCTATCACACTTCTGAAGCTGACCTGAAATCACTAAGTTCAAACTAAAAAATTACTAGAATTTTTCATCAAGTTGCACTCAAAAAAACGTCACTAAATCATAAAACAACAGATTTGCAGGTATTGAATAGTTCAAATTGTCACATATGGAATCACGGAACGCAACAGATGATCCAACTGTAAAACATTAAAGGCAGGATGTGCTTGAAAAAGACAGCTTAAGAGAGCAAACGCCCTGATATTAGTATGTACACCCTGAGCCAAGATTTGTCTGGTGCATCAAAAGGATCAGAAGAAAAATTTTCACCTTAATTAATGTAACATAAATCAAATTTCACTGACTTTGCTCTTTGATCAAGGACAAACTGGATAGGCACTTGCAAGTGGTGCCAATAATTCCTCTCCAATTTCAGGAGAAATCTGTTATTTTATCCTGAGAAAGTTCTGTTTTGTTTTCTGTATCATAATCTGTCTCATCATTACAAGCACTACACACTTACCCTTGTCTTCCAAATGAATCGAACCACAAACCTTTGTCCCTTATAAATCTACTTCAGTAGTTATGAACCAATTAATCATACAATGGTTTCCAACATTTCCAGCATGAGTGGCATGAAACTTTACACAGTAATGGGAATTATATATCAACCTATGAAAATGTGGCACCCATTATTTTCGAGGAGTCATTTACCACATCTAACTTGAATAGTTCATGTTCATCCACAAAGAAATGTGAAATTGAATAAAATCAAATAGGCGGTTTTCTCCCTCCCAGTGGGTGAATTATCTTGCCATAAAGCCACAAACTGGTGAAAAGTGCTAGTATTAAAGACTTACTTTCCTCTAAAGACACAAGTTAATTTGATCCAACTACCCCATCTGAAACCTTCTTTACTTAGATCAAAATTCTTTCACTCATGTTGGAACATTGACGGTGGTGATATTATGGCCATATTTTAGGAGTTTCATTGTTGAGGGAAGCTTTGAGGAGTTTTACTTTTACCCACTAAAAACTTTCTGCACAAATCCAAGATACTATTGCCTAGTTTACGCCTTTCACATATCATATCATGTCACAAGGAAAGGGTAGAAATTATGCACTAAAAAGATTTAGAAGTCAGAAAGGCTTGCTGCAAACATGGAAATGGGAGGATATGGAAATGGAATAGCACTTTAGTAAAGAATGAATTAACCAATGATGAGAAATGAAAGAAATTGATCTTTCAAGCGACTGCAAAATGTCACTTTAATTTAAGAGAAGATTATGCAAAACTGCGATGAGACTGGCTACATTGCATAGGTCAGATTCATCATGAAAAGAAATTTGGGCAGGAGCGTCAGCATTCAAGAAACAGAAATAGAAAGGGAAATTAACAAAAGAACCTGAAGGAGTCCAGTGGAGGATAATATGAGAAGTGAGAAACCTGGTTAAGGCGGTTTGCCTGTTTGTAGCGATGACCAGGAGGAATTTCAAGTCTGAAGATATGGAGTTATGAAAGGAGAGAGCATAAAAAGAAAAGGGTACAGAAGACAAAATAAACCAGAAAAGATTATGATTTGACAGAACTTGCAAGGATAATGGCACTCAAAATGGTACAATGGCATAAGAGTATCTACGTATGAAAGACACTACTTATAGAGAAAAGGCTCTATTATTATCGTTGTTATCATTGAGAAATGTCCCAAAGATTTTCATTGGATGTGGACTACTATAGTTGTACTTGCTGAGATGAGACCAACTCAACCATAATATATATATAAATATATATAAACCGCCATAAAGCATTATACAAGCTACAAGTGATGGGTGGTGGAACTCATTCTACTAGGGAAGAAGAAAGATTAACCTGACAATTATCAGTCTAGGACATGACATGAGAATCCAAAGAGACTCATTTTTTAGATAATGTTGTATCTGTGCAGCACTAGCACAATAGATGACGACGCCTTCTAGCACTGGCACTAGCTTCTAGAAATATATATGCACAAGGCATGGGTAGAGAAACTAAACGGAGTGAAGTCACCCAAGAGAGAACATCCACGCACCTTGTTACATTTCCCCAAGGTCATAAACAATCTCAGAATGTGCTAGATGTGATTTCCTTGGTAAATCAATGTGATATGTGTTGAATCCAACACAAAAGATCGAGTAGACACATTTTAGGCAAGTGCACTATAGAAAAATGGCACATGACAAAGGACAACTTGCAAAGGTCGTCGGCTTATTGCCATATGTTTGATGCTTCAGGAAGTGGCAAAACTACCTCTGCATCGGTCCCGTAGAGCGTCACACGGTAAACAACAGACACGGTCTTGCCATCAGCTGAATAAGTGATGCTCCGAACCTCGCCAGACCACTCTGCAACACACCATTCCGAATAAAAAGCAGGAAAGTGAGAAACTTTGATACGCAATGCTCGCCTAAAAAAGAGAGGGAGATTGAAAATGACAGGTCTTCCACTTACCCGGTGCATGTAAGTTCATGATTCTATTGACAATGTGCCTGCAAAGAAACGCAAAGGACAAAGAGCCCACTAAGAATCCCGAAAGTCAAATCGATTCAGTTGCCAGGGCGACAAATGTCAGAGACTAAGAACCATTCCATTCAAAACCGGTTGGGGAAAAAAAGGAGCTTTTTCCAGCTCTAAACTCAAAAATCACAACTTTACCAAAAAAAAAAAAAACTCAAAAATCTCAAGGAAAACAAGAACCCAATTCCCATATCGGCAGACACAGAGATAGAGAGAGAGAGAGAGAGAGAGACCAAGGGATGTATTTGATGGAGGACCCATCTTCGAGGCGGACTTTGACGAGTGAATCGGGGACGCGCTTGTTGAGTTCCTTGAGTATCTCGGAGAGGGGCCTGCTGATTCCGGAAGTGGGTACGGCGTCGTCGTACTCCTCGGCTCTCTCGGTCTCTGCATCTCTGTCTCGGTTAGAAGAAGGCGCAGACTTGGCCGCGAACGTGCGGGAACGAGCCCCGAGTTGCAGGGGAAGGAGGAAGGGCTTCGAGGGGGAAGAGGAACGAAGTGAGTTTCTGAGAGATCTCATCACAAAACCAGCCATGGTCAGTCGCTTTCGCAGAAAGAGAGGGAGGGAGGGAGGAAGGAACGAGGGAGGTTTTCCGAGGTTTATGCCATGGCTGAGTGACTTTGGCTCTTTGACTCTTGAAGACTGTCTGAAATGGAATAAGGACAAGACTGTCCTCCAAGCAGTGGGAATGTTTAAATTTATTTTTTAGGAAAATCCACGTCGGACTCTATAAATTTTTGAAATTCATTAATACGTCTCTACACAATACTTGCGCATAAAATGAGGGCTTATGTTTAAAAAAAAAAGGGTTAGTGACTAAACTAGAAAAAAAAATTTCCAAATTTTGCAAAACTTGATAATTATTGAATTTCTAATTTTACTAAATGATTTATGAGCAAGATTTAAAATAAATTAACCCCATCATACATGATAATTTGTGTCTAGTATGATGAATATATTTAGATATATCATCAAATCTAGTTAATGTTATGGATGCATGTACAAGAAATATGCGTGAATGGATTCATCTTCAATGTTGTTTACTTTATTACAATTTGCTTCTGACAAAGAGCAATCCTTAATTTTGAAATTTGGAAATTCCACCCTTTAATTTCAAAAACCATGTTCAACTTGAGACTTCAATGAATTTACCCTTTACAGCTTTTAATTTCTGTAAATTTTTTCCATAAATTTCTTTAATCTTTGTAGCCTCTCCAAACTGTACATCCCACGCAATAAATTTTTCTGTCGTCAACAGTAAACATGCGTTGATCTAACTAAAGAGGATAAGCGTTCAGTTCGAGATTACACCATAGATTTGCACATATACTTGGTAGAAACTAAAAAGAACAAACACAAGCAGAACCCAGAAAGCCAAATGAGCTGAGCTAGAGCTGAGCCATTTGCTGGATGTTGATCGGGTAACAGTCCGACTGCGGACCATAGAAAGCCCTCTGGACGAGCACCGAATTAGCGGCCTGCGTCAGGTGATACGCGTCCCAGAACATGTGTTGGTTCCTGTCGGCGCACGGCGTTAGGAATGGAGCGCACGTTATCTCGCCTTGGTTCCTTCCTATTCCACAGCATGCCTTGTCCACGATACTGAACCCTGTGCATTCGCAGACATTCCCGTTAAGGATCAGTTGGTCTAATGATGAAGACGGTGCTGGTTCAGGAAAACCACGAGGGTTTCTCAATGGGTTTTACCGTATGCAGCCGGATTGTTTAGGATGTCACCCATGGCGCCATAGGTGTTTCCGTATAAAAGATTGAGCCCGGGTGGTTGCTGTTCAGCTGCTGCACGAGCGACCTGAGCCCCTCGTTGAAGGTCCCGAGCATCTGGTTTACAGAGTCGACGCATCGGTCTGGGGGGGATCGGCCGCTGGCCCTCTGGTTTGGGATGCAGCCGAGCGGTGCGATTCCTGCTAGGAAGAACTTCCTCAGTCCTAGACTGTTCAGTGCCTGCGAGAATTAGGAACATCAAAGACTTGTTATGTAACTTCTCGTCGAACATCCTGATGGAAACCAAACAAGAAAATCAAAACAAAATTACCAGAATCTGTCGAGCGTAGCGGTTGAGAAGGAGGTTCCCATAGGCCTGGGGAGTGTAAATGTAGCTGGAAGAGTACATAGAAGGCATGAGGTAGTTGTTGATGTAGTCGTTGCTGCCAATGACCATGACGGCGATGGATTTCGTGAGGTATTGGCTCAAAGCCGTTCCACTCAGCATTGTTCTCACTTGATTCAGGGTGTTCTCAAAGTTCAGAACTTGCTGGCTCAGGCTGTACCTTTCTCCCTGCATTTTGCATGCGAAAAGAAACCGATTCAGTCAAACGAAGTACATCCACTGAAATGGAAGAGTTTTCTCCTGCATTCATGATAAAGATGGAAGCATATCTCCAAGGCACATCAACAAGTCTGGACCATTTATGTTACGTTGGCAGGCTAGTTGATATATCCCCAAATTTCTCGTTTTTCTGTCCAAAGTGGAATGATAGCTGAGTAGAATCCCTGTGAACTCCCTAATAATCTCGACATAAATGGTCATGATACACGATAGCCGTCATGAGATGGACTGCTGGGCCTAATAAGTACAACCCCCCCAGGGCGGGGGCGTCTCTTTCTTTGCACTGGCAATCAGCATATAGTTCCTGTATTTGCTAGAGATCTCTGTTTATTCTATTGTTTTACAGATGATACCGCGCATATAAAGTTCAAAGATGGAAATTTTGTTACGTAGTGTCGGCCTGACTCATCGAGTATGCCCCCAGCCGCTGATGCATAATTTACTCCCCCTAGGATTTTTTCTCCAGTTGTGGACGGATCGGCATAAGCCGGAGGACTCGGCAAACCCAGCAGGTCTCCTGTCGAATAAGACTCGGATTAAAGACGAAACTAAACATATGAATCTGTCTCGACCAAGAAAAGGCATATGATTCATTAGACTTAATTGTTCTCTGTTTCTGGATGCAATGCATTTCAAAATATATCGATTGATCTGTACAAGCACACAGTCAGAGAGAGATGTAGAGAGAGGTTTTACCAAGCATGTCGACGATGTTCTTCCCGTTACAAAATCTGCCAGAAGGTCCAGTAGGGTAGTCAATACCGTAAGGAGGGTAATTGCATTTGGCATAGGAGTTGAGGTAATTATTGTTCCCGACATCGACTATCGAGTCTCCAAAGACAAACATCGCTGGTACTTGCTGTGATCCTAGAGCCACGTTCGCACAGTGCACGACTGAAATCATCAGTAGCACAGCAACGAGCCATGGTCTCTCACTGAACCCTATCATATTCCTCTTTCCTTGCTATGAAAGCTGTGATGTTTGAGGCACTTTTAAAGATGGAAACCAGAGATGATGATGATGAAGAACAGAAGATAAGAATTGCACCATTTATTGAGCACCATAACGGCTGTGCTTGTAGCGTGTCTTTTGGTGTGAGCAAGCCATGTAATGTTGCTTTTGGTCACGTCTTTTGTGCAGGATTTGGGCTGCACCTTCTCGACGGCCGTTTGTCCTGGTCCTTTCTTCTTAATTACAATGCTCATCAGCAACCTTGGTTTCTTTCATTTTCTGTGTCCTATACGAGATATATGCAAGAATACAAACCGAAACTTGTTGGCGAAGTCGGTCAAGGGGTTGGACAATTTCCACTTGAAAAATGGTGGTCACCTGATCAAATCCCACAAACCGCACGACGATGACTTTGGGTCAAGCCCACCTGCACATGCTAAAGACCTCAACTTAACCGGCTCGTTAACCCTTGCAAGGTGTTTCACGAGTCTTCAAGTGGCGGGGTTTCCAGATCAGTATCTTTAGATTAACGAATTGACACAAATCGGCATGTTCTTTTCACAGCTTTACACTTAAGAATAAAATGGGCAAGCACCCAACGTAGAGATACATGTCCTCAAGACTTCAGATTATGTTGGGACGTCTTTCCTTTTCCTTCATGTAATAGATCATATCAGGGCCTAATCTGGTGGAGTGCTGGGCTTAAAAATCCTTGCCCAAGCCTCCCTATGATGTTAAATCTTTTTCTTGTTTTTTTCCTTAAAATGATAGGCTTGAGCAAGCTGAAGCTAGGTGGAAACTGCTCTTTCAAGGCTGAAGTTTGTGCTCTGGACCTGTGGTTGATCAGGCCATGAGCATGTCTATTTGAGGAGGGAGATGCACTCACTGGTAAGAAAGTCTACCGTATCATCCATGACTTACTCGTAAATAGGCAGCCTCTTGATTGTTTTTGCAATCAAGTTATTATGGTCAGCAGGAAGTACAATGAGCATGATTTGAGAATTCTGTAAGCTTAAAATTTTCAAATTCTTTCCATGTCTCTTGGTTAGATTAGAATCCCCTATTGCTTTCAAAATTTCTTTTTCACTTGCACAATCCCAACTATTTGACTCACATCATTCGATCCACGCATTGTCTTCAGGCCATCTGAACTCTAGAGGAGCAAACGGTGTTCATTCTCGTAATCACCTGATTTTGAGCGTCAAGGAGAGATTGCGCACTAAATAGGGAGCATTTAAGTGCTCAGGACGCACCAGACACCGGGTTATCTGCGAGAAGGAAAATCTCAAACAGGTAAATTTGCGCACTCCTCTCGCTCCTCTTATAGCTAAAAAGTAAAAACACATCATAAAAACAATGGCTTCATAGTATCATTCGATGTCCCTCTTTTCCTTAACCTTGAGGAAGAGAAAAAAGCAAGTGCCAGGAGCATTTCCCAAGCGTGGGACCCTACCTCTACCTCATAAAAGAGACAACAACATGGGCGGCACATTTCTCAGCTGATACGCAAGAGCCTATTCACCCAAGTAAAGATAAAGATCACAGCATTTCCAAGCTCTACTGTCAACCTCTTTTGGAATTGATTAATTTAATTGATTTCAATCCAGGGCCGACAGAATGCTCACAAGCAAGCACTGTATTCCACATTGATTCATGAACCGACATCATGATAAATATTAGATTCGCCTTCAAAAGGAAGGGTTCCTTTCACGACGATGGGAAAAGGCACAGACACGGCACCATGCCACAGCACATCCCCCACCACTTAACATGCCCTCCTTTTTCATCCAGAGAAAGACAGTGACTACAGGAGGTTTATATATATATATGAACATATTGTCATAAAGACACATACAAGCTAGGTGAAGTCACTGAAAATGATGATAGTTTGCATTGTGGGATTAGACCTAACTTCCTCGCGATAGCCTCGCCAACATGGGGGACCCCTCGTGTCCCCCACACACGGTGAAAAGTTGATTCCAGGATGAAAAGAGAAAAAGAAAAGGAAGACATGACCATTGATCTAGCCAGAGAGTGCCAGAGTTTCCCAAAACAGGAATAATCACCCTATTGCTAGTTTTTCACTAAGTGATCAGTAAGATATCTAGTCAACTGGATCGACAAAATTAATTGCAGACCCGGGCCTAATTTGAGCAACATGATCAGGATCCTTCATGTTCAAGTGGGTCGATCCAGCTGTGGTCTTTCTACAGCGTCTCCTCCTATGTGGGATTTGATTGGTGATGTTGAAGATAATGGAGATAGCTTGTTAGAGTACCATAAAGAGCAAAAGAGGTAGTTGAGGAAGTTAATGAAGCTTAGTGCAGCCAGTAACCAGTAAAAGAGGTCAAGCCTGTCCTTGTTGAGGTCATTGTCACTGAGCCACCCACCAACAGAGGATGATGAAGTTGAGGTTATCTTGTTGACCAGTGAGACCAGGAGTGAGCTCAGATAGAACCCAAATGAGTAGGAGCAGTAAGTCATGGCAGTCAAGAAGGATTGCATCCCCTCGACCGACTGCTTGTAGAAGAACTCGATGAGCCCGACCGCAGTGAACATCTCCGAGAGCCCGAATATGAGGAACTGTGGGGCTATCCAGAATATGGAGAGAGTCTCATGATGCTGCAGTGCCGAGTCCCTCCTCTTCTTCTCAACCAGAGCTGCAGAGACCATCGAGAAGCTTGCAATGAAGAGCCCGATACCGACTCTCTGGAGCGGGGAGATCCCCGAGTCCCTCCCAGTCAGGCGACGGGTGATTGGGACGAACAAGGTCTCGTACAGTGGGACGACAACAATTAGCATGAGGTAAGGGATGGCCTGTAGGGACGCTGGGGGCACATGGAAGTGGTCCTTGATTCGGGTGTCCATGGAACGCCCCTGTAGGACCGAGAATGTTTGGAGCTGCGCTAGGATGGTATTGAAGATTATGGTGCAGGCGAATATCGGGATGACCGAGATTATGATCTTCACCTGCTCCACCTGCCTGACCGTGCAGAGTCTCCATGGGCTTTCGCTGTCCCGACCTCCATCTTGTATCTTAATGCAGGCCTTGTCTAGGAATCTGCAGTTCAATTATGGTCACAAACTGGCATTGTATGCACTATGTCACAGTAAAAATGCAGCCAATGGAGTAAGTCGTCCAAGATTCCATGAAATGTGATACGTGTCTCTAAGGCAGATATCAATTTAAGTGAACTTAGTAGGCATGAACCAAAAGTCCAGGGACCACAATGAATAAATCAAAAGTTTGGGGACCGCATTGCACATTTGGTCAAAGTTCAATGATCATTTATATCATTCTCCCGACTATGTACAACATGTGCAGAGGATAGTGCTATATGATTTTGTTTTGCTGATCTATTCGGCCAACTTGAAGAGTTTGAGCGCTACCTGAACTTCTCGGTGTGGCGGAGATTGCTGCTCTCGGCTGCAGAGGCAACCTGATCGTTCGATTCATTGATTTTGTTGCCATGAAGCATGTCTGTATTGGAAGGACAGATCTGCTTTCTCTTTGTGATGGCAGCCACAAAAACCTGACCCCACGCAAAAACATATGCACAAAATTTACGTGAATTTATGCAGAACATGAAGCGTCATCCAAGGAAAGTGACTAACACGGGAAAGGCAAAAGCGAAAGGCTACTCACTTGGGCTATCGGGGTGAAGATGCTTCCTTGAGGAGGCGTGTTCTTGTAAAACAGGATTCCTGAGATCAGGCTGACCAGCCCCACCACCATGGCGGCGGCAGAGACGCCAAAGCCTACATCCATCCCAGAGTCAGTCTGGACCCAGACGAGGACAGTGAGGGCGACAAGCTCCCCGGTGCAGAAGGCAAAGTAGGCGGCATTGAAGTAGGTGGAGAGCCTCCTGGACTGCCTGGAGTCCTCCCTCCTGAACTGGTCAGCCCCATGGGAGATGATGTTGGGCTTCAAGCACCCACTCCCAAGTGCCACTAGGCAAAGGGACGCATAAAATATGAGAGCCCTGTAACCACTAGCCTCCTCACAATGGGACCCTTGGGCATCAGTCATGTTGCATTTCGGTGGCCTCAGTGATTGGAGATGTGCTTGGATGGACAGTAGTATAAAACCCTGCATATCCAATTCAGAAACCATAGTGCATTTCATTATTATCGTGCCTCTATATGTCCTCCCATGACAGTATGGTAGCCCCGTAGGGGGTTGACCTTCACTTATGCAGAATATTCTAATCCATAACATAGTGGTCTTTGTATTGGTATATTAAAAAATTGTGAAAATTCTGAGTGTAAGGTCATCATTGAATGAGAGAACCATGTATAATCCCACGCTAGTCGCACATTTTCCACATTATTGAATTCCTGCAGTTAGTGAGCGTTCCTTTAAAAGCAATTTCGTTCCCTCCATTTCAGCAAAGAGCTTGATGTTCAACGTGCTTCATGCCGTGGATAGATTAAGAGCAGCTAAAGCATAACTATTCTCTGTTCCATATACTAAACCGTGGGCTGGAAAAAGAAGCAAATTTTAATATAGCACGTAAGTGCAATAGTCAAAAAAATGAAAGTGCAATAGGCACTGAGCTTGCTTTTTGCTTCTGAATAGGACCACGACACCAGGAAAACAGAAGAAAAATGTACAGTTATAAAAATGGAAGATCCTGGGAGGGAAAACAATCGAGTTCGAGGCAAGAGGATTGACTCACCGCAAGCTCAACGAAGCCGAAGACGAGCATGGTCCAGAAGCTCCCGAGGTATGAGTCGGAGAGGAAGCCGCCAAGAAGGGAGAGGAGGAAGATGGTGCCGACGAAGTTGGTGACGATGTTGGCGGATTTGGACAGAGGGAAGTGCATGTCGCTGAACACATACGTTATCAGATTGTTGCCAACCCCAGCGATCGCCATCATCTCAAACGCTTGGAGACCTGTGCGTGATCATCAATTACAAACCACCAACCAACCAAAAAACAAACAATTACAAACTAACATAATATATTTTTATGTGCATGAACTCTGTTCGAAGTGAGTGAGGCAAAGTGTGTGAAACTCCACTTGCTTAATTATTAACAAAAGGAAGTGACCACTTCTAAATTCAACAGTAACTTTGCTTCCATCGCCAACACCTTATACAGTGGCTAGAGAGCTACAGTTGACAGTTTTGAAAGGGAAAAAGTTGGAAACTTGCTCATCCCAATTCTCACATACACACATCCACAAAACAAAGAGCAAAAAACTTACGGAAAACAGGGGTTAGCATAAACATAAACAAGGCAGAGCATATAATCTTTGAAGCTGCATGAGAGAGAGAGAGAGAGAGAGAGAGAGAGACCGAGAACGAAGATAGCAGCAGTCATTCCGCCATGTCTGTTGGCTCGGCAAGGTCTTCCTCTCCAATCCACAGGCACCTGATGATGAAGAGTCTGATCACCATCTCCAATTTCAGACGTCGAACTTAGGTCCGACTTCCTGCTTGTCTTCTCCATCGCTTACCCTCACTCGGTCTCTGGACTCTCTTTGTGCCAAGCTTGTGTTTTCCCTGTCTCTCTGAGCGCGTGTTATATATAACTTGGCAAGCAAATACTGTTTTATAAAGTTTCTTCGAGGCTTAATGAGGATCACTATGCCAATCTTCTAAAGCGAACCAAGAAAGCAAGAGAACTCATGCCTATCTTTTCCTCTTTAGCGAAATGGAGAGGCAATGTCACAACACAAAGTGGCAAACAGGCCCTTGATTTTATAATGCATTCTACTGTTGAAAGCACCCTCTTCTTCTTTTTCGTTCTTCTTTTTTCCTTTTCCGCGCGTCGTGCGGGTAAAAATCGAAATGGCTTCGATCTTTTTTCTCGAGCACATGTAATTATGTATTTGCCACTCGTCCAGTTGACTCCATGGATGGATCAAAGTGGTGGACCTGCCCCATTTGCCCCCCAAATTTTTAATCTTTCAGCCTATCATGTCATCCATTTCTAAGCTGCCATGAAGCTCTCTCTCTCTCTCTCTCTTCTCTCCCTCCCTGTAGATTGGTGGCTCCGGGAGGCAAGGACCGAACATGGCGCTGATGGCGAGCCATTCATCGAATCCTAAGGCCATCTCTTCCTCTGTTTGTGTGGGGTTGATGAGTACACATGATGAGACCGATGAAGCCATCGATACCACCCCCACCACCATGACTGATGGGCTCTTTTATCTCTACGACCTCTTCGGATCACGAATCAACTCGTGTCCCACGTAATAAAGTTAAGCTGGTCGTTCCTCTGTCCCCTTGATTTTTCTTCAGAATTCCTTATTTCGAAAGTCAATGGCACACGAAATGAGCGCACACCCGCTTGTATAGACATGTTCCCTAATCATCACCCTCATGATCACACGAATTTCTCTGTTTTCTCAAAGGGTACAGAGCTCTCCTCATCGACGAGCCGCCGGACTGAGACGGCAGCGTGTTCGAACTTCATTCGACCTTAAACCGATCGAACCGAAAGACAAGAAGCGAAAGACGAGGGAGGGGGCTCTCCTCTTAATGCAGGAGAACGAGGTTGAGTGCTGCTACTGGCCCCACGGGAATGATGAATCGGATATCTGCAAAGCACGCCGAATGATGCGATAGTCGAACGAGGGTAACGGTGAAAGGGAAGTCAAGAGTCTCGTCGACAAACCCCCACCCCACTAAAGTCTGAATCTTGGTACGACGAAAACCCCGGGATTTGAAGTTGCAGGCATATCAGCACCTACCAGATAGAGGATCTCTCCCACTTTTCCTGCTGCTTCAGAACTGTGTTCTTTAATTCCATTTTCGTTTTCTTTTTTTCTGAATTTTTTTTTCTTTAAGCAATAATATAATAGATAATCATTGAATTTTGACCTAACATGTGATATGATTCCGGTTATTTCAATTTGCTTAATGTGATCTTTACAGTTCAGCCCAACGTTTAATGTTATTTTTGAACTTTTACTTTATTTAATGTAGTTTATGGACTTTTATATAAATTTGATGTTATATACGAACAAATCGAAAGTTTCATTAAACAAATTAAAAATTTAAAGATGGCACACATTAAATTAAAATTCAAGAATCATAATGAACAAATTAAAAGTTAAGGGATCACATTGCAAATTGAGTAATAATTTAAGGACCATTGGTATTTTTTTGCCCTTATTTCGTACATCTTATTATTTCTATATAAAAAAAGAATTTATATGCGGTACATGTTAATGTAAACTCACAGTGCTTGCTTTGAAACGCTTCCATTGCCTTTCCAGCATTAATCTTCAAGAAAGTTAATTTTGACCCGCACTTGCATTCAAAAAGTGTGATTGTTCACATTTATTATTGAAGTGGAACTTGGAATGTTCTTAAATCTGGTCCAGGGTTTTTTTTTTTTTTTCTCATACTTATTCATCATCGAATTAATATCAACACTTGGAAAGACATGCATGTAGACGTACCCTAAAACGTGTAGACACACCCTAAAACGAGTTTTCAACACAACCTCTTGAGATATGGATACAAGAAACATAAGGGCATGGTAATGCTTCTATTTTTTGTTCCCTATAACAAAAAAAGAACAGAATTTCGTTTTGAATAGAAAAGTAGTTAGGGAATAGATTTGAAACAAAAATAAGAAACAAAAAAAGTAATTCCTACCCATTTATGATACCAACTTATTTTTCTATTAAATCCCCGTCGTTTGCTTACGTTAAAGAGAACCCAACTTACCTGGGAATAGAGTGGTGGTGACTCTAACCGAAATAAAAAACAAAAAAAAAAAAATAACTTTTTGTTCCGAAAACAATTTCTACCATTTTTTCTTTTCTATTTTTCTTTTGTTTTTCTTCCTTGCTACGGCCACCGCCGGCTGCTTGCCGACCGCCGGCCACCTTTGGCTTCTTGTGTCCACCGTCGGCCGACCGTCCGCCACCACCGTCGGCAACCGTCGTCATTGTAGCCGCCGCTACTCAACCACCAACGATTGTCATCGCTATTGTCGCCAAATCGCCGACCAGCGCCACCACCCATAGCCCACTAGCCATCATTGCCGGTCGACAACCGCCACTAACTACCATTGTCGCCTCACCACCGTCGGCAACTTGCCACCACCACCAACTAGTGGGCTATGGGCAACGATCGTGCAACAACAATCGGCGACTATGGTCGGTGGTCGACAGTCACATGGCAATGGGTAGTAATCGTGCAATCCATGAGCAAGAAGAAAAAACTGAGTAAATACAAAAATTTATAAATTGTACCAAACACATTTCTATTATTTTTCTATTCTAAGAATATAAATTTTGTATAGTTACCAAACGTATTATTTTATTCATAAATTGATCTCCAAAGTAGAAGCATTACCATGGACGCTCTAAGTAACTATTATCAATTCCTAATCTCATTATGGACGACTTGTCTCCAACACGACCGAAAAGAAAGATTTTATTATGATTAAAAGATCAATATAGGATATAACGACCCAAAGAAAGGGTCTCTCATGCTTATAATTTTTTTTTTGTTACAATTGACGTATTAATTGCGTGACAAATCAATTGTGTCTAATGCATCTAACAAATGTTCATATGTTTACCTATGAACAAGCCAACATGAATTCTCACTCCACATGTATAACGTGAATCAAAATTATGGGGGTGAATAGGATGAATGTGGGATTCTTGAGAGAAAGGCAACCACCATCAACCTCTTTCTCTACCCCACCCACTTTATGGGTAAAGAAGGCAATAATCAATTTGGGAATGTGGTGCAACAGAAGAGGTCACTAAAGCCTATGGCCGAAAGCTCCCTCCCATGATCATATTTTATCTTCCCCAACACTCACATACACACACAAGTAAAAAATGCAAGGCCAAAGGCCCAAAGGTCAAAAGATGCTACGATCACCTTGACTTCGATCCCCCATCTAAAAGTTTGATATGTACTTTTTGCCCAACAATCATGGAATTTGAACTTCGAAAACTTTTAAAAAAAAAAAAATTGTAAAATCTCGGGATAATAAATAAGTGATCTTTGAATTCTTGCATAATGCACAATATTGTCACTAAACTTTAAATTTATTTAATATGGTCCATGAACTTTAAGTTAATGTGCAATTTATTTGATGTGATTTTATGATTTATTCTAGTTTTTAGAATATATGAAAATATCCAATATTATTCATTCATTAATTTAAATTCTAAAACAATGTTGAATATTTTTATTTAGTTCAAGGATTAAATTGAATATGTACATCATATATTGAGCCAAGGTTGAGGGACTACTTATGTCGTTTTCCCTTAAATCTTCTAGATCACTTCCCATCATTCTAAACGAGACGAAAGCATGACATAATGAGAGGATCCGATGCTTCGAAACAAAAGATCTCCCGAATCTAATACCAATTAAAACTTAAGGCAAATTCGCCATGAATTTTTCCATAATAAGTTCAAACCATTGAATGAGGCGCGTGATATTTAATATTTAAATGCTTTAAGGAGAAAAGGAAGGAAATTTACCGAAGTCTTTTAACCCATAATTTCAACTTTTGATGGGTCGATTTTGAGGGAAGGCCCCTTTTTTCGATTGTGCTGTGGGTTGGTTAGATGACAATTTCACGAGCAGTTGATTTTCACTGGAAGTGCATATCCTACGTGGGCGGAATCTACTGGTCCTTTGGGGATGCGAGTGCTGGGGAGTGGGAGACAGGGGACAGCCATTGATCCTTTGTCCCCGACATCGACTCTCGATGAATAATGGTCCTCCTATAATCGAGTGTTTCTCCAACATCAACCTCCTAATTCCTTCGTCAATTCATCATTCGATGCATGTAATGACCGGATGATGCAAGTTTCTGTATTTTCGGGTAATATCGAGCGTTTGTCTTCACTTTGCGGAGCTTATGGCGCCATGCGTTGGTTGTAGTTTTCTCATTTTATGATGATAATCATCTGTTGTTAACTGCGTTAATAAGACACTTAATCTGGCCTTTTTTTGGAGATTTTTGGAAAGGTTGTAACTTTCCCAGGTGAAGTACATATTTAGTGCTTTAAATTCCAGCGTTTCTATGGTTTGGTTCCCTATCTTTTACTTTATTCAATCGAGCCCTCTAACTTTAAAAATTTGTACAATTTGTCCCTTTTTTTTTGCGATTGAATTCTCTAACTTTCTTAATTAGATGACCAAATCGCAAAAATCCTGAAAGTTAGAGTACTTGTTTTCACAAAATAAAGCTTGAAAAGGCAAAAACGCAGAAACTTAGTGGACGTGATGTGTATTTTAACCCTTATCATTCTAGATCAAAGGTGAGCCAGATGGTGCCATCACCCTATTGAGAGTTTTGATGTTACCACTGGACCTGCTCATTTGGGCTGGGCCAGGCAAGCTCAAGCCCAAACCTCCTTAGGTGTAGCACAAGCCCACCAAGGTAAAAGCATGGGAGGGCCAGGCAAGCTCAAGCCCAAACCTCCTTAGGTGTAGCCCATGCCCACCAAGGTAAAAGCATGGGAGGGCCAGGCAAGCTCAAGCCCAAACCCCTTAGGTGTAGCCCAAGCCCACCAAGGTAAAAGCATGGGAGGGCCAGGCCCGCTGGTCCACCCATTGAGCGACCTTTCTTTTCTTTTCGTTTTATTTTTTAAATTCTCAGCCAAATGTATATATGAAATAACGTTAGGTCTTTGTGTTATTTTACTTCGTTACTTTACTTATGAATTTTATATTATTTTTTCTCTCCTGTATTAGACGTCGGGACTTATTTCATCCGACTGGTGTTTATAAATCTTTAAATATCAAGTAAAACTACTAACAGAACATCCTTATTATTCTCTTTCAATAAAATGAATACATGGGCCAGGCTGAATTCCCCAAGGCCCTTTCCCAGGTCCGACTTGAAATTTTTTGTCGAAGGCCACCCAAAGGAATTGCCCGGACCGGTCAGTTTCCAAGGGCATCAATCTGATTATCAATTCAGACCTGAGCAGGTCCCTAAAAGGCTCTAACCACTGTGAAAGGAAAGTGGGTAGAGGCCGGGGTCCGGGCTCGATAAAAATATACTAGTCTCATTGGTTCTCCCGTCCACACCCCCTTTACGGGCGTAGAGGAACCGGCTGGATCCCCGTGAAGCCTTTCGCCATGAAACACGGGCGTGATTTAGGGAAATGAAAGGTTTGGGAGAAAATTCTCCCAGGTGAATACATGGGCCATAAAATTGGAATGGATGAACTTGGGCATCAATCTTATTTCCTAAAATCGGTTGTATTTCCTAGTTCTAGGTGTGAAACCACTTATCCAAACAAAATTAATTTTTTCTCTATTTTTTTTTTAATTTTCAAAAATATTTAAAGAAACCTAATTTATCTCCCATTTCAAATTTCACTTATGCACGTAGACATGCACGAGTCACATGATTCCCATTCCATTCACACACGTGAGTAAAATGGCAAGAACAAATAAAAAAACAATAGCAATTGCTCATTCCAACTAAATTTTGCAACAAATTGGAAAAAGACAATGCCACACGTAACTAAATGATTGTAGAAAGGCCTGAATTACCAAGAAAATCTTCAATTTCGTCTCTAACATAAGAGATGAAAAATAAAAATAAAAAAATTGAATATGCTGCCAGTTCTATTAGCCCACTTAGGAATTGGATCGAATTGGTTGGTCTGATTCTAGGAGGCACCGATTTGATTCTTGATTCTTGAGTGGAAACCGATCATCCTTAATGCACAACACGATCAAACGTAAGTATCGTTTGCACCATCAACTACTGGCCAGAAATATTTTGAATTCCACAGAAGGAAAAGGGCAAAAGAAATATAAGGTCAAATACGAGGGAATTCGTGACGATCATGTTTCCTTGCGTTGTCGTTCTGCGACATAAATTCAAGAATTATTAATAGTCCGACTGTTGGCATCCGAAAACAGTTAAATATACCTTCATCGAGCAGCTAACACGTATTCATAAAGTTAGCTGTGCTTACATATGTCAATCATCCGACTGCAAACCCGTACATCGCAGACCCATGCAGGGTCGACCATTTTATTTTATTTTATTTTCTAGGTCGCACCCATGTTTATCCCTAGGAAATACCAAACGAAAAGGCCCTCTTATTAGTATGCGATGTTGTTGTTATGGCTAGGGCGTAACGTACAGGGGCCCTGCAGATGGATCAGATCCAGAAATCTGAGAGTTAAACTTAGTATATTGGCCAGTTCTCTTGTTAACTACGCACATTAAAATTACCCTGGTGGATGACCCCTGAAGATTGTCACTTTTTTAACCCATTCTATGTGTAGTTTTGGCCAAAACAAAAAGGTTTTATGTGTAGTTGTTCTCCTTTTCAATGTTGATAAATTATATGATTTTTGCACATATTATTTAGAGCATTTTGTTTTCCTTTTGTTTCACACACCCACAATGCATTATACTAAATTTTACGAATTTATCAATCAAATAGAAAAAAAAAAATACAAAGTAAGGCCAAAAACCACAAAAATTTCCAAACTCTTTTTTTTTTTGTCACAAAAAACTTCAAACTTGCCAAGTATGACATTAATATCCCAAAATATAATGAAAAACCCAAATTTATACATGTGTGGCATATATACCCTCTATTAAAGTTTCACCCAAAGTATATTTGTCACATCGGTATAGATTTAGAGTTTTTTATGGTACAAAAAAAAAAAGTTTGATATATTTGTGTCACAATAGCCAAGCTTAGGATTAGTAGTGATACAAAAAAAGATTTTTAAGTTATTTGTGTTACAGTGTGCATAATTGAGGTTTTTTTGTATTAATAAACCAATAAAGTAATCACTTGTTGGCATCAACATTTAATACTTTGCACAACATATCAATGAGAGGATAAACATGTAACTCATGTCAAGTGACACATGCTTAGTGAGAAAGGGAAACCATTTTACGTGTGTGAATATTGGGCAATGAGCTACTTATAATGCTTGTGTCAATTGCTTGAGTTCCGGAGAAACCTCATTTGCGACCCACTTATTTTATCACATACGATCACTATCACATGATGCATAACCGTCGCACATGATAATCTTAATAAGAGATAGCTCACATCCTTAAAAGATCAACAATCATCCTGTGGCTCCCAAATTTGAGTGGGCGACATGCCAAATGTAAAAATTCATGATATCAGCTCACTTACTAACAGCTCGAGAATTTAATGAATGACCTAACAAAAGGTATGCTGAAATAGATTGTTTCCTAGGCCCTCCACTAAATAAATCTATGGGTTATCAATACAGACCCACCTATCCTTTACCCACGAACTTAGGCATGCGCATCACTTGGGAATTTTCCTTTTAAATAGGAAAGACAATTCTATGAAGATTTTCCCTCCTTTTGGTACCAATCTTTTGATCATATGGATTGCATTTACTAACATGGATGTCAACTGATGAATTGCTACGCATCCAATTCGTCCTTTGTGGCGAGGCTTTCTGTTCAAAATAGACCCACGACGGCAAATTCTTCTCTTTCTAAACTAGACTCCTATCCGACCAAAACAACTAGACCCTTGAAAAAAAAATAAAGATCTTCAATTTAGACCAAAAGGCGCAAAATTATCAGATTCCAGTGTCACTGAGATCGCACAATTCACTTGGCAGATTTGTAGCCACAAAGAAAGTTGTACGTGTCTCTAGCATTAGCCAAATGAAACGGCCTTCTTTTGTCGAGAATGTTGTGGATTGTGGGACTGCAGAACCTTGGTACATGCACGAGGGTTGTCCCATTGATGCTCGACGAGTTGAACAAAATGGGGATCAAGTTATCGAAAAAAGTTATAAATTTATTATAATTATGCTAATTCAATCATAAATATTTTAATTTGATCAATCTAATCTTGAACATTTTGACAATTTGCTAAATGAGTTTTTTTTTTAATTAATTTTGATAAGAAACTGCTGTTTTACATAGCATGAATGGCACTAGCATGGACAGTTTATGTAATTTCTTTTTAAAAAATGAATTATTTATTTTTTTGGATTTTTGGAATTTCTTCTTTTTTTTCTTTGCTTTTTTTATTTGTATTTTATTGTCCACGTCAGCAATTTCCAATCATAATTAGCCAAAAATACTCCATTGGCAAATGGTTAAAAATTTTAGGACTAAATTTGCCATATAAAAAGGTTTTTTCAGGATTTTTTTTTTTTTTTTTTAAGGTTTTTCCAGGATTGAATGGGTACAAATGTAATAGGGTGATGATTTTATTGTTTCCCATGAAACAGGCCACGATGCATGTGCTTCACCTTCCCATGTTTCGTATCCTTATCACGTTATTATATGTGCCGTGTGGTATGTCTCTCGAATGCTCTCAAGCCTGATCAATCAGAAACAAGGTCCATCCGACACAGGCAATTTTAGGTTGTGCACTGTTTTCAGCTCCCCTTGTCGTAATTAGGCAACCGATGAATGACTTTGGGTTGTATTCGGAATTGCAAACAAACCCGTCTCTCTTTCCCCCTCCTCCTCTCTAAAAGTAAGAAAATTGACGGGCGGAATTTCGACGACACATCTCTCGGTCTTGCTTGGCGATGTGCTTATCGATACGTAAGGTTACGTCCTTGTAACGACGACCGGAGTGGTGTGAGAACTGGACCAATCGATCCGCACAAAATTCATTTCATCTTATAGTAAAAGAAAGAAAATCGACAATGCTTCTAATTCGACCCTTTGAAATGGAGTCTATCATTTCAACCAAAAAAAAAAAAAAAAAAAAATGGAGTCTATCATGTCCACATATTTTCGTTTGAGAAAATGACACAAATGATATTTAAACTTTGACTTAATGTGTAATGTGGTCTATGAGCTATAGTCCAATGTGTAATGCCGTTCTTAAACTATTAAATTGTTCAATGTGATCCCTAACTTTTGGTATATGTTTAATTTTGTCCTTGGACTATATGAACAAGTTCAATGCAGTCTCTGAATTTGAATTAATGCAAGGACCATACATATAATTCAGGGATTAAATCAAACATATATCAAAAGTTCAAGAATTATATTGAATAAATTAAAAGTTCAAGGACTACGATAAACATTGGGATAAAGTTTATGGATCACATTGGATAAATTAAAAGTTCATAAATTACATTATACATTGAGTTAAAATTCAGGAATTATTTGTGTCATTATCCATTTTCTTTTTCTTGTTTGAAAAGAAAATTTTTGCCAAAGCTAATCTCATTCGCTCTCTAAAGAGAAGGGAGAGGCCTTACAGCTTGGCGGACAAGGCGTGTATCAACAAGAAGCAAATGTGGATAATCTCGGTGACATGAGCAGACAGGTTCGTTGAGCCATGAAAAACAGATGACCGATCCTCCGAACAGAGCCGTCCGTCCCTCTAAATCGTTCAGCCTTAAAACCATTTGCTTAAATAAAGAGACTGGCATTCTCTTTATCCTTGTAAATCCGAAAGGAAGACAGCGCCCCCCGTATGTCATCCCGCAGCTAGCATTTAGACAGCGCTGGATTGCTGCTATCCCCGCGATCCCTGGGCAGGTACTCAGCTTCGTGCCGCTTGTTCTCGCGAGGATATGATGTCGTGTTGTGTGCATGGCAAGTTTTTCTGAGTTAGAAGTCTGTCATGAGTAAAGTTTTCAGTGATTTATCTACTCAACGATGCAGATCATTCGTGAGTCCGTCTTGCATTCGTTCATGGTCGACATGGAGAATCATGCGTGAATTTTACGTAGTTTGACGTCGACCAAAGTTTGCTGGTTAAGGTCGATTATGCGGTTCGGTCGCTTCGCCTTACCTAGGTTATTTACTTAGTCATGGATCTTAGCTTTCTTTCTGCAAATGACATGATCATTTCCGTTCTCTCTTCATCTCGGGGTAGCGCGAAATGGAGCAGGGTTTGCCATCAAACTTCACGTTCCCGTCACTTTCGCTAATCTGATTCTCCCCCTCACATGGCATGTTATAACAAGGAGACTTCATGCTCAAATGGACGGCTTCCTTTCGCGCGGCGGTGGCTCGAGGACTATCTAAATCGTTGACTGATAATGCTTGGCGTTTAGGTAGAGATCTCTCGAACCGGGAGAGAGGCGACGATCGCGTAATTCTCCAAGCACTAGAGCGATCCTGCACTATAAATAGCATCCTGTGTCCGGGGACATAAGAGGGCCACCCTGAGTTCGAGTATATCTGGTCATCTTCTCCTTATTTTCTTCCAGGAAACATTTCTCTAAGGCGCCTTCATCGCGGAAGGAAGTGATCGTGGGGCTGCGGCGACTAATGCTCAAGGTTTGGCCAGTGCATCAAGAGAAGGAGCTGAAGAGAATGCGGGGAAAGCTGCTTCCAGGGAGATTCATATTCGTGCTGTGCATTTCGAGCTTCCTGGCAGGATCGCTCTTCACGGGCCGAACATGGACTGCTCACCCATCTCCCGAGACCGACGGACAAATGCCGACGGCGCGGGATTGCGACCACAAGCGCGTAAGCTTTGGCTTTCCGTTCACTCGGTATCGTCATACGAACTGATGTTATTTCCATTCTTTCAGAAACTCGTCGAGGAAGAATCCGGCGATATGGCGGCGGAAGTCACCAAGACCCACCAGGCCATCAAGTGAGTCTGACCTGAGGATACGCTGAGCTTCTGCAACATTTTACCTTAGACAGCATCTGATCTTTTGCCGGGTGTCATCGGCATGTTTATCGATGTCGATAATCCGGTTTAAGCACAGGTCGCTGGACAGAACAATGTCGAAACTGGAGACGGACTTGGCCGTGGCTCGCGCAGGCCAACTCGACGGCCGTGCTTCGGAACACAGTGCGTCCTCATCCAACCACAGTCTCGCGAAGGCCTTCGTCGTGGTCGGGATCAACACGGCGTTCAGCAGCAAACGGAGGCGAGATTCACTCCGGCGAACGTGGTTGCCTAGAGGTTTCTTCCTTCTCTTTTCATCCAATCTCCTCCTTCCCTAGGAAAGTTACCTTACATGAGTGCAATTTGTGGCAGGAGAGAAGCTGAAGAAGCTGGAGAAGGAGAAAGGGGTGGTGGTGAGGTTCGTGATCGGGCACACCGCGACGCCGGGTGGAGCCCTGGACCGGGCGATCGATGCGGAGGATGCGAGGCACCACGACTTCCTCAGGCTGGACCACGTCGAGGGCTACCACCGGCTCTCTTCCAAGACCCGCCTCTACTTCTCCACGGCCGCCTCGATCTGGGATGCCGACTTCTACGTCAAGGTCGACGACGACGTCCACCTGAACCTTGGTCCGTGAAACTTGTCCCGACCCAACACGCCTCGCCGGCCACTCTCTCCCATTTCATTTTCGCTCTTGTCGGCCTAATGACTAATCTTGTGTGACATAGGCACGCTGGCGAGCACATTGGCGACCCATCGGTCCAAGCCGTGGATCTACATCGGGTGCATGAAGTCCGGTCCGGTTTTGTCACTAAAGTAAGTAGCCACCAAGTCAAGAAGTTAATTGTCATTTTTCCCGCCATTTAATAGAAATCAATTCACGTGCATAATTGGTAAATTTTTTATTTTGCATTTTTCGAATGCCGTATTGAAAAATGAAAGGGACGAAAAATACCACGAGCCGGAGTTTTGGAAATTCGGGGAAGAAGGGAACAAGTATTTCCGGCACGCCACCGGCCAGCTCTACGCCATCTCCAAGGACCTCGCTTCCTATATTTCCACTAACTCGTGAGTTGACTCGTCGCTGACGCGGCCAATTTTTTCTTTTTTTTTTCCCTTGAAATCACGGCCAATCTTCACACAATTATGCTTTTTTGGTTTAGCTAATTTTGTATTTTAAAGTCGACTTATTTTTAATTAATTTTTTAAAATTTTGTTTTGGCAGGCCCATATTGCATAGATACGCGAACGAGGACGTTTCGGTAGGAGCCTGGTTCATCGGCCTGGAAGTTGAACACGTGGACGAGCGCTCCATGTGCTGCGGGACCCCTCCAGGTAGTAATTTAATTATGTCGATTTAATCCAGGATTTTACTTTTTATTTAATTATGCGCCCAAAAAGAAGGAAAAAATTGAATTAGAGGATCTGATTTTTTTTAATATATATTCTTTCGTTCCGCCTCTTTTTTGTGTGTTTTTTTTTTTTTTTTTTTGGCAGACTGCGCAGCGAAGGCGGAGGCTGGCAACGTGTGCGTGGCGTCATTCGATTGGTCATGCAGCGGCGTGTGCAATTCCGTGGAGCGGATGAAGGAGATCCACGGGCTGTGTGGGGAAGGAGACGGCGCTCTTTGGAATTTTCATCTGTGACCCCGGAAGTTTGCTTAAATTATGTTCCCACCTCCCCCCCCAAAAGAAAAAAAAACAAAACAAAAAAAAAAGAAGAGAAGAAGAAGCAAAAAGAAGTGCTTAGAGTACGGAGAGTTTGAGCGAGGCTTTGTTATTTGCGAGAGTTTAATTGTTAAGTACATCCGGGCTTATATACGTGTTTTGAATATTCGGGATGGTTAGTATGATGGTTGCAGTTGTTTTTTTTAGGTTGCTAAAATATGATGGCTTTAGATTGTTCCGTACTTTTAATATCAAAAAGACTTTGATTCTGAAACTAAAATGAGGAATTTACGTTTCTTTTCGTTTGCTGACATATCAAATCGAACTCTTGCCAAAACTAAAAATCGTATCGACGACATCTCAGAATGAATTTGCAGCACCTTCATTGATTATGCTTGATGCTATCTGTGGAGCGAGAGGACTAATTTGAAAAGAGAAATGATTGATGCGCCTAAAAATTAGAAAAAGGGAAAAGGAAGAGGGTCATTGGAAAATACTCGAAAAAAGAAAGGCGGTAGGAGAAGCGGGAGAAGTAGGAACCTTCTGAATGGACGGACCATTTATTGCTTTCGTCGCCCCCCCGCCGGCTCCTATTCCCGCGCTTTGCACTATGGTCCACAAGATTTTTCCCGCTAAAACGTTGCTCCCCCAAAAAAACCCTAATTTCCCAATATTTTTTTGTGCTTATTCCAGTCGGAGACAAATAAAAAATTAATTAAAAAAAATCGATCCCCGTCACCATGTCTCGAAAGTCTTTCGGAAGCTGCACATCATTCGAAATCTCCTCTTTCTGGACGGCTACTCTCGACTTGCACTTAGCCATCCTTATTACATCGCACATCAATTTAAGAAGATTCCTTTTCGTACAATTCGTGATGATTGTATGATTGTATGTGAGCCTATTTACTTTTATATATTAAAATGGCAATGATCATTTTGAATTCGAATCTGAGATGAGACATTTGGGGATTACATGGTAATTATTTCAAAATTTCTTGAATAACAATTTTGTCTACTAAATAATAATATGCGATTTTTTAATTTTTCGACCAAAAAATATTAATGAGATTTTTTTATAATTTATTATATGACTTTTGTAATGAGTTCATGTAAATCATCGAGTTGAATGATGTTTTAAATTTTCTCTATAATAAATAAAGAGATAAATAGGATAAAAATGTCTCCAAGTATCTTTAAATGCAAATATATTATTTGGAGATTTTAGTAAAATTCATGCTCGTTGTGAAATTAATAATGACAGAATAATACTAAACAACACAAAAATTGTTAAAAAATCTTCAACGCAACTCCGATCTTATCCCATGAAATTTTCAGATATTATAAACTGAAATTAAATCTTTCTTATTACTGCAATATGCAGCAAACGCAAATTTTCTTCTTTCGTTTATTTGTTTTCATTTTCTGCAGATGCGCACGTGTACGTGTCCTTTTTTTTCAGGTAATGTTTCAACCTTTTAAAAGCAAATTCAACAGTAATTTCCACCGAAATTTTTTATAGAAAACGCAAAAGAAGTCTGACGCCCAATTTAAAATTAAATCTATCCGTTCATATTTTTAGCAAATAATCCATGAATCTCTCACTTTTCGAATTTTGAATTGAGGGTAAATGCCAAGTATTTCATAAGTTTTGATCTTTTCAATATTATAGGAGGGTGTCTCGGCACATTTCCACTGTGTTAAAAAATCTTTGCATTATTTAAATATTGACACATAGATTTGTATATACACATCTCCTTACCTTTTTATTAATTGGATAGGTTTTTTAAGTTTACAAATTTTGAATTTCCAATTGGAATCCGAAAAGGGTTTCCCTCCCTTAAATTAAATGCACTAAATGCCCAAAAAGTCTATTTTAGCATAACACGTCAGGTTATCATCATCAATATAATAATTATTCGATGACCGAGGTCAGATTTTCTACCATTTTTGGGCCCAATAGATAAAAGAAGAAAACTACAAACAGAAGAAGGGGGCTGAATTATAAATCGAAAAAATAGAATTACAGAAAAGGTAAGACAAGCAAATTAAGAAATCTCAGTGGATAGAGAGAGAGAGAGAGAGAGAGAGGGAACCGCCAATGACGGAACCGAACGAAAAAGAAGTAATAAATACAGCTGAAAAAGTAAAAACCCTAATCCAAAACTCCTCCTGCTTCTCCTCCTCCTCCTTCCTCACCGCCTCTCTCCCTTCGCCTGCAACTCCTCGGATTCCAGCTCGGATTCAGACACGAAGCAAGACCAAAACTTTCCACCCTCCCTTCGTAAATCGGATCGACCCGAAACGTGGGTCGACCTCAGATCCTGCAACCGAGCTCTCCGCTTCGTTCCCTCCCGCCCCTTCAATGCCCTCCGCCATGGGAGTCAACGACTGCGGGAGACCCTACAAGCGCCTCAAGAGGAGGGTGACCGCCGACCTCGCCGACTTCCTCTCCTTCAACTCCGCCTCGGCCGCCGCCGCCGCCGCCGGAGAGCTCTCCGAAGGGCCCTTCCGGTCGAGGGTCGCCGAGTTCCTGAGCACCCGCGCCCGCGCCACCTTCCCGCCGTCCCCCTTCTCGTCCCTGGCCGCCTGGAGGGTCCTCTTCCGCGTCGGCGACCTGGACTCGTCCAAGGTGGTGGTCCCTCTGGACGTCGTCGAGGAGGACGTCACGAGGTCCAGATCCGTGTACTGTGACCAGTGCCGCGTCGTTGGTGAGTCTTGACTCAGTGAGTTGGGACGAGTTTCGCTCTTTCTTAGGCCCGGGGGGCGGCTTCTTTTCTTTTTCGCTCCTCGCTTTTTCCAACTTTTGTTTAGCTAACACGAGGAGCTGGGCTGAGCTGCGGAAATTACGAGATGGGTATTTTGCTAATTACAAACGTCTTCGAAAATTCAAGAAGCGACAAAAAGATATTATATAAAACTCTAATGTGAAAGGACTACTTGGTGAGCCCGGTCTCAACCCACGAAAAGAAAATGTTAAAAAAGTAGGAAGTCTTGAAAATGATAGGCCGTCGGGTCTTCTGAGAAAAGGAGCATCGATTCTCTCTGGGTAGACGCACTGAGCTAGAACACGAGACTTTCTTCTTCTTTCTCCACCGAGATTTGACAATACGGAACTCTACTTGAATTTTCGGGTTTTGGTATTACAATGGATGAAGACGATATTGATGGGTGTCTCTTTTCGTTTTTCTGGTCGATCGATGGTTGGCGGTGAAAACAGGGTGGAGCGGACATCCGGTATGTCGGAAGCGGTACCATTTCATCATAAGGAGGTCCAACGAGACCAGTCTCTCCCAAGGCAAATGCCGCAAGGCTTGTTCCAGATGTGGCAACACCTTCCTCTTATCCGATTCCAGGTCTCCCTCTCCGTCTCTCTGTCTCTCTGTCTCGCTGTGTGCGCAAAGCCTTCCGATTCTCATTGTGGGTCTTTTCTTGTTTTCCTTTTGAAGCTGACGTTGTTGCGTTTGTTTGAATTTGTGCGATTGATTGGCGTGGGCAGGTGCAAATGGTGCGACTGCGAGATAACATTGGAGGATGTGGAGGACTGGGTGTACTCGCAGCTGGAGAGCAACACCCATCTCCTGCACGGGGTCATCCACTCCAACGGCTTCGGCCACTTGCTCTCCCTCAACGGCCGAGAGGGTGGCTCCACCGTCCTCTCCGGCCGCGACATCATGAACTTCTGGGACGGCCTCTGCACCACTCTCTCCGTCAGGTTCGTCTCTCCTCTTATCCTCTGGAAATTGGAGTTTTCTATTCACTTGCTTTCCCTCGGTGGCACCATGTTTATCTCTTCGAATCGATGAACAGGAAGGTCAGCGTGATGGACGTGTCGAAGAAATACGGGATGGAGTGTCGACTGCTGCATTCGATCGCTCATGGCCACTCTTGGTATGGCAACTGGGGCTATGAGTTCAGTGCAGGAAGCTACGCATTGACACTCGATGCGTACAAGAGAGCCATCGATTCTCTCTCTAGCATGCCCCTTTCGCCCCTTCTATTCCACAGCCGGAAGCCTCGGACTGCCTTGCAGAGAGTCATCGCTTTCTACCTAGCCATGGCCGAGACCGAACTTCTAACGCTGCAAGACCTCTTCTCCTTCATGCTGGGTCTAATCCGTGAACACGGAGGGGTTTCTAAAGAACCGTCCAGGAAGAAACCTCGAACTTCAAAGGTGTTATGTGCTTGGTCTAAGGACGACGTTGAACGCGTGGAACAGGCTATGGTGAGAGTTTTATCAGCCGCGGTCGGTGGGGCTGGCTGGGTGAAAAGGTGTGCTCTTAAAGGTGCCTTGTATAGGTCTGCTTCTCCTGAGCTTCTGGACTATGGCCTCAAACACCTGGGAGGGAAATTGACGGCCGATGGGATGGTAGTCCGGACCCGTTACAACCCCGCGACAAGTGCTGTCGAATTCAGGTAAGTCCAAGCGACGATGAGGTTTCTATCTTACAGTTTGTCTTCAGCGGTTTGCAGTATGTGTTTTCTAAATGAGATGACATGTCAGGCTTGAGACTCCGAGTCTTGGATACGACAGATCTCGCTTCCAGCTTAACCACCACCCATCGAGAGAGCATGTGATTCGCGACCTTAAGTTCCTGTACGGTTCTTTGATTTTTCCGGAAACAATGGTAAATTATAGACCTCAGACAACAAGAGAGCGTGTGCGCGATTCGGCAACAAAGCTTCTTGATTGCAAACAGTTTATGAAGGATTATGCCTCAGATGAAAATGCAGTTAAATCCCCACTTAACATTCACCTTTGGTGTCATGTGGAGCTCTCGGACCATTCTAAGGATGAATTGCACCTACCTCAGGAACTAATTGTGTTGCCCTTGAATGCAACTGTGGCCGACCTCAAAGCCAAAGTGACAAAGGCTTTCCAAGACGTGTATGCGATGTTTAAACGGTTTCAGGCAGTGGGCTTCCCAGAATATGGCCATATCGAGGACTCTCTCTCTGTTAAGCTATTGACCGGTTTGAATGGGTCTATTCGGGTTCATGGTAAGTGCCTCTCGATGCATGGGCTCAACCGCTTTCGGATGGAGAGGGGGATAGAGAACTGGACGGTGGATTGTGACTGTGGCGCCAAGGATGATGATGGAGAGAGGATGTTGGCTTGCGACACATGTGGGGTTTGGCAGCATACCAGGTGTGCTGGAATCGACAATTCAGACTCCGTCCCTTTGAAATATGTCTGCAAGAGGTGTTTGGACTCGTCCGTTCAAGTTATTAAGGCATCGGGCTCTGGTGGTAACGCCACCAATATGGATTTTCCTATCTCAGGTGCTACTTGCAGGGTTCAAGCAATGCTAACTGATGATCACAAAGTTGGAAGCAATGTAAATGTGTCGTTTGGTGTCCCCAGAGTGTAGATTTCATGTTTTGTATATTTATGCAGTCATGCAGTTTTGCCACCCTGGATCAGCAATATGAGCTGCTGTGATGAATGGCTTCATGTGATCGGACAGTTTTGTAAAGAATGAAAAAAGAAAATGTAAAGAGTATTTAGGAATTAATGTTTTATCCTGTGATCCGTGAACATGTTATGTTTGTCAAACAAAATTGCATAGTACAATGGCAAAGAAAAGTCCAATACCTACCTGATGAACAAGGTAATAAAAGTTTTTACCGCATTATTCACCTCTTCCGTCCATGCTTTCTTTGTCTTTGCGAAGGCTTGGCTGAGGTGGCTGGGCAAACGAGCCACCAGTTCCCTCCAAATGATGAAATTCCGGTTTTGACAAAGAAAGCTGCCTAAACGCCTCACTTAGATGTGTAAACTTGTTGACTACATCCTTGTATACGCTTAGCAGTCTTTCAACATCTCCCACTGTAAGTTCACCAGCTTTCGCTTCCATGAATGGATAAGTTGCAACGTCCTGTAATGGTTGGTCATGAGCAGCTTGTTAGTAATAAAGGCAGTTGCAAACCAAGCTGCGATGAGCCTCTACAAGACAAGTTGTCAAGGAAAATAGAACATATTTAACTCAGGATATGCAAAATTCAATAGCACAATGGGAACATGAAAAAGTACATAACAATCCCTTCAGAAAAACTCCTTCAAATGGAACATGAAATAACATTCTACACTGAGCTTACCCTTCATGATTCTTTCTTTATCATTCATTGTAAAGGATGGACCGGGGTTGCCCTGTCTTCTCCTGGCAGCCATCTCCTCAACTGGAGGGTCAGGCTCGTCGTGTGCAAGTTTATTAGCTCCTCTAGCTGCTTGCATGTTTTCCTCAAATTCAATTTCATTGATAGATAGAGATCTGGCATTTAAGTCAGCAATAAATGATTTTGCAGAGATGAGATTTGTGAGATAGTAAGCTGCCTCAGAGACAAGTTTCGCCTGTCTTCGATATAGCTGGATGAATCTGAGGTTGGAATGCAGCTCTGGAGGATTAGCCTGTCCATAAGGATTTATTGCCATGAATACAGGAAAAAGCATCACTTCCAAAGTGAAAAGAGGATTTTAACCAAAATGTATGATCTTTTATCTAATCATGTAGACTTAAAACTGAGTATCGACAACAGCAATCTTTCTATCTTTTTTACAATGATTTAGGTTACAGAATCATATGATAAGTCAATCCGTGTAACTTCATCTCAGTCAAACATCAATTCTTTGAGGACCACAAAGAACCAGCAGGGCAGTCATTAATTGAGTCGTTTGTTTGGGTGAGATCTAGGACAATATCTAGGAAGATACTGGCTAGATTGTTAGGCCGCATACACCTCAGGATGATATTTCTTAAGGGGAGGAAAATCTAAAGATGCAGCTCCTTTGCAAGCAGCAAGAGCTCGGAACGTGGTTACATTCAACTGGAACCACATCTCTTGCATTGGGCAGTCTGCTAACATTGGGTAGCAAACTCTAGGATTTTGCTTCGAGGCCGTTCTGAAAGTTTTTCAGAAGATGAAGACATCACAATCACTAAAGATTTTATTCTGGAGTAACTTGACATATATGATAAAATTTAGACTTCCAAATTGGATTTCATTGAAACCAGATGAACCAAGAGAGAAGAATGTATTGCTCTATAATGAAAAGAATAAAAACACATGAACCAGTTGACAACTTTTTGTGTTCCAACATATTTCCACAGGAAAACACTTGGTTTTAGCCATAGAGGTTTCATGTCAGATTGTAATATGCCTACATATTCTAAGTTACTGGAAAATAACCATTTAAGTCAAGAAAGTCAATTAAATCATGAAATCTGATCCTTCAAGTTTTGACAGCATCTGGAGGTAATCTTTCAATTTTTCAATCTAATTAGTCATGATTTGATTGGGCTACTTCCAAGCATCACAAAAAGTCAGGAAGATTATAATCACAATAATAGTAAGACTGACAAAAACAAAATATATCAACTGAAAGAAAAGCTTCTAAAAGTCTAACTGTGAGGCGAGATTACCGTCTTTCCCATTATTTCACAGCGCCTCAATTGACAAAACTGTAATAATCAATGTCATTGAACAAATGTGCTTCCCTTTGATTAATGTCATCGAACAAGCAAATACTACTTCCCTTCTGAAACTCAACTTTTAATCAAGGAAAAGAGAAATGCTTACAAGAAGTGGCAAACCGCATTCATGTTTACCAGGCATTTAGATAAGAGTACTTCCCCTTTTAATCATACAAACATACTTGACATAAAAGTACATTTATATAAATTAAAATATATACTGGCGGAAAATATTACCAATAAGAGCTTGCCTTGATCGTGACGTATATAAGAACTGGAAGAAAGTCATCAGCCCCTGCTAGCACATGATTTTCTGACATTGATGCATTGAGCAGCAAATTGTTGATGACCCTACAGCAATTCATAATGCACTGAAGCTTCTCCCGAGGAGCTTTGAAGCTATTCATTTTTTGCAGCTCCTTCTCTGCAAGCTGGAAAGCACAAAAATTATAGCACTAGAAGTATTAGGGGAGCAGACACAATGATGAGCAGTCTAAGAACTGATACACATGAATTTAACACATCGATTTAACATGTGCTAAAAAGTACAAGAAGTGATGCATCCCCCATAGTAATATAGTTGTTAATTATCTGATTCGAGGTTTTTCCCCTCTGAAGAAGAAAACAGTCAGTTAACAGGAGCCAACAACAGCAATCTCTAAGCCTTTGCTGTAATGACCAAAAATAGAAAAGGCATTGGCTGTAAGCTATGGTTAAAATCATTTGTTACAGTACAGCAACTTCAAAAGACAGGCATAGGACAAATTCAAGCTGTCCAACACATCATCAAAACCTCTAAAGTGCAACAATGGCGTGCTTTTGCTATCCCTATTTATTGAGCTTAAAACTGTCTGTCGTGGAAGGTGTTAAAGTCACCACCCCTTGTGGCCCAAGAAATCAATGAAATAAATTGTTCAACAGGCAACCCAAAATGATACCGGAGAAGCATCAAGAATACCAAGTGTTTAATTTCCACGGAATTATTATTGTCAAACTATTTCTACTAAAAATCTTCTTTGATCCTTTTACCTACTCAACAATCACATAAAACTATTGCTTGAAGAGGACCAGAGGACGTGAACAAATGAACACATTAAAACAATAAATCAATAAACATACGCTGGAATAATCATGCAAATCAGCAAACTGAAATAGTTTCAGCTTTGTTTTAATTTTTTTAAAAATATTAGAAAGGCCAAACTAAGGTAAGTATTTTACAAAAAGAGTAAAACCACAAAAAAACTAAGATCTTCCAGGTTCCATGGGGCATCTAGGGAAACACTCAGGTTTCCTACAAACACCATGTCTTGAGTAACACGCATGTCAAATTTGCAAGCCAAAAGCAGTAGTATCGCACATACCAACCATGATGCTTCATTTCGGAGAACAGCTGGTATATCTAAATGCTCAGGCCTCAAGAAGGTCTGCAATAGTGAAATTTTCTCTGCAATCTCCCTGTCAACTTTTGTATCCTCTGGAGAACAAGCAAATGTCCGAGAGAACAGCTTTGTCATGACATATTTTTCCAATCCCTGCATAGTACATAAGAGTAGAGGTTAAGACAAAAAAAAAAGAAAGAAAAGAACATCAGCTGTAGAAGAGAAAATATGTACTAGTTTTGAGCAGATTCATAATTGAACACAGTATGCCTCTGATTTCATAATTATAAGGACCAGGCTCATATATCTGTTTAATAATACCTAGAAGACATTCAACTACTCTTCATAAACAAATAGTGAACATAACAACATGAGGTATCCCAAAGGGAACTTTGCGATCAGGCTCTAAAGCTAAACTCAAGCTAATCCTAACAGAACAGTCACAGTGGACTTTTGAACTCAATTGCCCACATAAACTGACCCACAATTCTGAGTGGATGGCGACATAATATCTTTTGATCAACAGAATAAAAAGGATTACTAAAAAAGATTACCTCCATTGCACAGTCAATTTCATTGTCAGAAGCGCCTGCCCAGAGAGGATGATCCCTTAATGCACCTTCCATTGTCATAAAAAAGTCTTGCACTTTTTTGCCATCATTTTCAGGATTTGGAGGATAAAACGAGAAGGATACAATGAAGCTGCAAAAAATGCATTCAGTGCAGTAAAAGATTTAGAAAACTTTGGAAGAAGTCACTTGAGGGAGTAGGGCCTATCTGGAATAAACTACAACCCTCAAAACAGGAGCCAAATCAATCAAAAGGCAAGTTCCTTTCCAATAATCCCTTAACAATACCCTCAAGGATGAAACTGTGGAAGCATTAAAAAATGAATGCTCAATAATTAAGATGAGAAGTACATGATGCTAGAAAGAAGCTTTCATTATCCCATTCTCTCAACTCTAGTCCTACGAATGATGGACACTGGAGATCCAAAACTGAAGTTAAGCTGGTGGATGCACTGGAAATTATCTGTTTGAAGATTTAAGAAAACCATTGATCTGGGCAAGGTAACACGGATGTTTTCTTTGAGAGAGATTAACCTTCTTCTGACGTCTCTTTGTTTCAATATCCATGTGGCTGATGCAACTTAGGGTACTAGTAGCACAAAGTACAGGCAAGTTGCAATGCTAGTTTACTCTAGATGCCAAACGCACGTTCCTTCTCGTCTGTTGGACGAAAAGCTAAAAAACACCCAGAAAGAAAAAAAACACTTTGCAGCAAGAACTACAAGGATCTACATCGCAGGTAACAGAGAAGAGGTTCCTGTCAAAAGTAAGCCCCAAAACCCCTAAGCGTGTTCAGCTTGAGCTAGGAACAGGAAACATTATTCAAAGAACATTCACAGGCTTCTCCAGTGCGCCTAATCACTCTGTCTTACGCAAACCCCAGAACCCTGAGCAGCAGATTATGCTAAAGTTAGCATCTTGCTAAGTGAGTCCATCGATACGGTAAATCAAGGTACAGAAGGCGAACGTTTCCGAACACCAAAGGCTTCCACAGTCGTCGGGCTTTTAACTGATGCAATTGCTTAAACTCACGACGAGTATCGCGCTTTCCCGCATGAACTAGTATCTACAAGTACCGCAAAAAGACAAATCAAATTGAAAAAAAAAAAAAAAAAAAAAGGGAACAAACGAACATGCTTCCACAAAATCAACTTCGGATGAAACGAGCAGATTGTGCAAGTACAGATTGAGCTGCAACCGCCACGGAATTGAGAGCGAGACCGAGAGGCAAGGGAGGGAGGGGATGAACCTCTTGATGGACCGCACGAGATCGAGAGAAGCCGGGTTGCGCATCCTGTCGAGGAAATCGTAGAACTCCATCGAGGTCGGAGACGCGAGCGACGACGACGACGCCGACGGAGACGGCGTAGTCGTATCCATGCTTCAAACTTCACCAAAAAGAAGAAGAGAAAACAGCGACGACGAGGTTCGTTTTCCCGAATTCACTGCTGTCAGAAAGCGGAGGATCGCGCGGACTGCGCGAGCTCCGATCGCCTCCTTCCTCTCCGCCGCCGCCGCCGCCGCCGCCGTCGAAGTTGCTCGCTCGCTCGCGATTGCAGGTTTTTTGATCAGGCGTTGAGATCAGACCCTGGGAAGAAGAAAGGAATGCAGTTGGAGACCGACGACCAGAGCAAGACTGTTAGGTTCGGCACGTGACCTGAGTCACGGCGTGCTGGAGCTTGTATTGACGAGGAGCAAATACCCTAGAAATCCAAAAAAATTTAACACTTATTACAAAAATATAATTGAGTCTTAATATAAATTTTAAGACTTCATTACACATTTTAAAAATTTTAAGATTTGACTGCACTTTCATATAAATTTTAAAATTAAATTGGGTTTATTGAAAGTTTTTTGAATTTAATTGTACTTTTGTGACAAGTTTTAGAATATTCAATACACTAATCTTTATTAATAATGAGAGCAAAACCTAAGGATATGCAAAAAAAGGAAGCCACCTAACCCACCAGAATCAGATCAAATCGGTCCAAAATCGATGGTTCTTATTGGAACTGATCCGATTTTCATTCCAAATTACTATGATTGGTGAATATTGATTTTGTTTTCAGTACTGAATGTGAAACTGCATATCCTGGATTGAACAAGTACATATATATAATTATTTAATTTTTATAATTTAAATTTTTAGATCAAAACTCTAGTTTCCTTTTTGTTTCTCTTTATCTCTCACCTCAATCATCTTGAACCTCGCCTCCCTTTCTAATTCTCACTCTTGATCACCTTCGCCCTTGTCGCTCCCTCTGTCACTCTCGCTTTCAGTTGCCTCCAGCCTTCCGACTTCATTACTTGTTCACAAGTCTCATGCCTCTTTCGAAGTAGATAGCAAAGTTCCAACTTTAGGAGCTAAGCTTACTAGTTGATCTCCTTAGTTATGTTTGGTCTTTGCATATATTAGGTTATTTTCTCTACTTAATTCATTTTCGAGTTTCTACACAGGGTAGGAGATATTAAACTCGTGAGACTCCATTATATGAAGGTTTGGGATTTTAAAAGAGGAGATTTACTTTCACTACATTTTTTATTGACATTCCACCGCACTTTCCCTTTGTTGGTTACTCCTATTTTTCTCCTCCTCTCACGTTCCCTATAACTCTTGTCATTACAATAGCCTAAGGGGACAATATCGCTATTTCATTTTACTTCCTCACAGTAGGAGCACCGACCATAATTTATGATTAGCTACATTCTTGCAATCCGAATGTCTCTCCTAGATTAACCCTCATCTCTGTTGATCAGTCAATTATGGCGGTGGAACATATCACAACAAATAAAGGTAAATTGCTCCATTTTGGACAGCTCTTGACCAGTTCCTTACACCCACTCAAGAACTGGACTGAGCATTTTTCGGAACCTATTCTTAGTGAGTGGTGACTAACTCAAATATGAATAGATTTCGCAACACTAGTTGTTGTAATTTTTGAACAAGCTCTTAAATAAGGCAAATCATTAATTACAAAAAAAATGTCGATAAGTAATAAGGATGCAAGTTGTTAATCAAAAATTAGTTGGTAACTTAATCTAAAAATTAGTCATTCACCAAGAGTCAGGAAATTCAAGGAGTTAGTAAGAGTGACAAATAAAAATTGATAAAAGAGAAAAGTTGGTAATTCTCGATCATAAAAAAGGGTAAGTAACTCCGTGAAAGTACCAATAATTTACTAACAAATTTCACGGAAAATGAGGTGAGCGGTAAACTTTTTTCACTAAAAATGTTTTTTCACTTATCCATATTTTCAGAAATCTATGGAAAGGAGAAGAATTCCTTTCTTTTTTTATCCATCTATATCTACTACTGCAAGCCCTCGTCGTGGAAGTTCTGCAAAAATTGTGCAGCTGCGTGAATGGTGCTGACGACGCAGCTCAGCAAAAATCTTCCCAGGACACTCTCAGTTCTATCATTGAACCATTGCGGATTATGGAGTTTTACCTACTCTATCCCATATTTGAGGAACAATACGGTCAATGCATTCATCAACCATTTTCTCATCCTGAGGCTGATCCGATCTGTCTTCCTTAAATCACTGCCGTGTTCTTCCCCCTCAGAACCGGGTATCCTAAAGTATAATGCAACAAAGCCGCGCATGGTTCCTTGCCCTGTTTTGCTTACAGAATACAAGAGGCCGAGAATTAAAAAAATCCCTCCTGGAATCACAGGTCGATATACATTGCAAAAGGTTGGAATGAAGAGTCCATGTACTAACTCTTTGCCGAAAGGATATTCCCAATCGCTAGTCACACGGTGCAATGAGAAAGTTCAGGGTCATCTGGGTTGAAAGGAGCCCATGTCTGCCGATCTACCTTGTTACTTTCTGTTTTGAACCCTTGAAGAGGTTGTCCAGATCAATCGAATCAGAGAGCTACTTGGACAGCGCTGTTCGAATCCTCTGAGAGGAGCGAACCGCCTTGCCTTGGCATGATGTGCTAAAGCTGAACTGCACCAGATCATCGAAAGCAACGCTGCCCCTTCTCTTCAGTTCAGTTGCAAGAAATTTTTCGAACTGCAAAGTATGGCAGAACTGGATGCTCTCTCAGCTACAAGAATGTCACCGAAAGAGTCAACGATCTCTTCCCAATATGATAGATGTAACTAGAGACAGTCTATCGTGCTCGGAAGTCCTAGAAATCCTAGAACAAGCTACACACCTCATGGTTTAGGCCAACCTATTGCAACCCAGTGACCTTGGACTGTATTTTCAACTGTTACCATGTATTGAATCATTATTTTCGCTCACGATGTACCTAATATAAACTCGTGATCCGAATCAAATTCTATGAACCGGTATTGCCAGATTCAATCCAGCATGGCCAAGGATTCTTCGAGCGCTCCTTCGTCCGAGAGGGCCAAATGAGATGACCATGCAAAAGGGGCGCAGCGATTCAAGGCATGAACGCAAAGTGTTGCATCTCATTAAGTCAACTGGTCAAAGTTTCCCCATCCCAATATTATAATCTGGCCTTTCTTCTAGTGATGGTCCCATGCAATGAGGCCCCCATCGTGGTCATGTCGGTGTAGTTATGTTTCGCTGGCACGTGAAAGTTGGAAATAGCGGGCGAAAGATCGCTTCAAAAGCCAGTAAACCTGCGAATTCAGGTTGCTTCAAAGGTTATTTCCGATGGTGGTTTGACCTTCGAGCATTAATTGAATTAAATTCGAAACTGCGTCGAATATTCTTTTGTTGTCTCGTCAGGTCAATGATGAGCACGATGCTTCAGCTGGAATTCATCCCAATCTAGATGCCGAGGCGTGAAATCTTGCCACTTCCTTTATGTAATAACCGATACATGATCAATGGGAGATGGACACGAAGGTGGGGCGGGACGGGACGCGATCCTCGTTCCCGGGGAATATCCTCCCCATCCAAGTCAAGGCCCTGCGATGCTCCCGTGCCCGTGTCTATAATCAATGCATCATGGCCTTCTTGATTTGCTCTCTTGAAAGTTAAAACGAACCATCGATTGATATTGCTTGAAATTTCGGTTTTTCATTTGCGCTAATGCAATGTATGCTCATATTCAAAATTCAAAAACAGTACAAGATTTCGTTTTTATGAACCGGTCTTATTCAATATTTCTCTTTTTCCAGAGGTCTTATTCTGTAAAAGTTGTTATATACATCATCGTGTGTCATTTTTATCTTGAATAATTTCTTTTACACGTAATGATTACAGATTTGGTTATCATAGGTGAATCTCTAAGTACAAAGAGGAGGACGTTCAATTGGGAATGACTTCCTGCCAATAAGGCTGCGTTCGTTTCGCGGAAAACAACTTCCAGGAAAATATTTTCCGAAATTTCCGGTGTTCGGGTGGACGGAAAATCACGGTCAAGGAAAACATTTTCCGGTCAACGGAAAATCCTCTCTTGACATTGTGGAAAATGATTTCCTCTTTTGAAAAGAGGAAATCATTTTCCAGGCCTCTCTCTCTCGCTCTCCCTGCAGCAGTGGCTCGACGACGTCTTCTTCAGGATCAGCCTCCGCCCTCCCCGGTCGCTCCTGCCCGCCTGCTCCGGCCGGGCGCTGCCGCCGCCGCCACGCTCTGCTTCCCCGGCGGCTCGAAGCCGCTCGGGAGGATCCGGCTCAAGAGGGAGCACCGCGGCGGCGTCGGGAGGCTCGCGGGGAGCCCGCCATCCAGGCTGCTCGTTAGGGGTGAGCGTGGTTCCGGGTAGAACCGGGAACCGGAACCGAACCGGGAGGGTCCGGTTCGGTTCCGGTTCTAAGGGGACCGGTTCCGGTTCCCGGTTCTATTTTTCTAGGAACCGCCGGTTCCGGTTCCTTCCGGTTCCCATAGGAACCGGAACCGGAGGAACCGAACCGGCCAAGAAAAACCCTAGCCCCCTCCCCCACGTGATTTCATTTTCCCCCTTCTGCCGATTCTTCCCCCCTTTCCTTTTCTTTTTCTCTCTCTTTCTTTTCTCCCCTTTTTCCTCCTCACGTCACTTCCTGCCTCCCCCAAACTTTTTTCTTTAACTTTCTCTCTCTTCTCTTTCCCCCTCTCTAGGTCAAAATCACCCCCTTCTTCTTCTTCTTCTTCTTCTTCCATCGTCTCTTTTTGAGGGTTTCCTTTTGGCCGAGGGAGAGAGGGACCAAGCAAGGGAGAGCGACGGAGAGAGGGAAAGCAAGGGGGTTCTGGTTTTTCCGTAGATTTTGGGCTGAGAGAGAGATGAGCTCGAGGGAGAGAGACCGAGAAGGAGAATTCCGTGCGGCGAGGGAGAGCGGGAGAGATTAAGCCGTGCATGGGCTCGGTTAGAGAGTGAGACCGAGAGAGACCAAGGGAGTGAGAGAGAGAGAGAGAGTGAGCAGTCCGCTTCGTACTCCGTGTGAGAAAGAAGTAAGAGACTCGCCTCGCCGGAGACCAGCCCACCGACCACCGCCCACCACGGCACCGCGCCAGCCCAGTAGGCCTTTCTTCATCTCGTGCACGCCTTGTTTTGGGCACGCGGGTCCGAGTTCGCGGCTTTCAGCTTATGTGAACTCCGGCCCCGCGGTTCTCCGTTGACGCCGATGTGCATTCTGGTACGCTTGTTGTGTGTGCTAGTATGCCTATAAAGAGTCTTCGTTCGGGCTTAAGCGGGTGAGCACCACGGAATCGGAGAACCGAACCGGACCCTCCCGTTCTCTGCCTCTACCCGTCGGCGACGCCGCTCGCCCTCGACACCGCCGCCGGACGCCGTTCGCCGCCTGACACCGCCGGCTGGACGCCGGTCGCCCGCGCTCGTCTTGCCCTTGCCTCCCGCTCGGCCCGCTTGCTTTGTCGACGCCGCCCGTGGGCGCCGCTCGTCCTCTCGGTGGCACCTTTGTGCACATATAATCTTCTTAACGCAACAGTATACACCTTGATGAATGACAGGAAAATGTAAGGTTAGATATCAGTATCTAACCCACTGCACATTCTGGAATTCCCACTATCATATGTCACTCTTGTAGCATTGCTTCTCTAATTGGCTTGTTAACAACTTGCTACATGATTGATAACTCTTGTTGCTGCTAGCTACCGTCTAAATTGCCCTCTGTGCATAAAGCTTCTGCTGGAATTTGGAACTTGAATTGAGTTATGGAGTCTATCGGATGCTAAAGAGCTATTTGTAACCCTGGTAGGTCATTGTTGGTGGGGTGCCTGAAGGCACATTCTAAGCACCTCTCCAAGACAAGGAAGTTGAGTGAAGTCTAATGGTATTACAAATGACAAGAAATTTGAACATTAAGGGAATAAAAAAAAAAAACCACTTCTTTACATTTCCAAAAGGACATTTATTATAGCTTAATAAGCGCTTCAAATGCATTGGCTAGCATTTTTAAAAGCTAGTAAGAAACCTTCAAAACAATACCTCTAGTACCAAAATCTTCTGATGCACCATTAACGGTGCTTTGGACCTAGTGAGCAAGAAACCAGCTAGGGGTTATGAATTAATAATAGCATTACCAAGTCATTTTGGGGGCACAAATGCGGTCGTCCAGGACCTCTCTTTTGAGGAAACCTGCCACTATTGATTTTGCTGCATAATAAATATTGCCTGGTCATTGTCTGTCATGTAAATATACGAGTAGTGATCGTGGTGCTCAAATTGCACCATGTGACATCAAATTTAATTGTCTATCTTTCTTTGAATTGGGGATCAACTGATCTTCATCGTCTTCTACTTGCAAGTTGCAGCTTTTGACTTCGAATGATCTCACGAAACTGATATTGCCTGTATGCATCCACCAAAACATCTCGGCGTACAAGGTGCTCATAGACCAGCGATGACAATCCGATGCTCGATGACTCCGGTTTCCACGGGCTCCTCATATAGACGTTGTGTTCGATTGCTCAAAGCTAGCGCTGCCGTGGCAACCTAAAGCTAGAGTAAATGTCCACGAGGCCGGTTCACGGAGAAGAGCGAAGTCTTGGCGTTTGGAGTGATTGTTCTCCAAATGCTTTGTCGGGAAGCGAAAGTAGATCACTCCAAGCGTCGCGAAGGGAAAAGTGCAAGAACTTTAGCGGCTTGCCGAACTTTGGCTGAAGAACTCACGAATCACGATTTCCAGCTCCTAGAATATTGGCATTTAAGGTTTCTCCTCCTTCACACTTTTAATGTTTAATTTGTCTTATGTTATTCACGTGATAAGATGCTCATATTGGTTTTCTGTTCAACGGGAGGGAAGCTGTACATAGTGAATGAGAAGAATGATTCTGAATCAAGGGTGAGTTTTTTTTGGTGCTTTTAACTCTTTACGCACTCAAAATGTTTATTTTCTGCGTGTGTTATAGTAATTGAGTTTAGTGATCTGCTGGCTAACTCATTGGTTGCTACTAGCTCATATTATCATCGAGTCATAGATGTCTTAGAAGTCATCGATGTGACAACTCGCTTACATGTATAAACATGTTGCATCGAGATGTCCCTGAATGGCCAATAGAAAATGTCAATTTTGGGATAGTAGATTGATTAATTTTAAGCTGTGTTCTTGTTGTCTAAATATCTACTATTACACCAGCAAATTTTTTTTTTTTTGGCAAAAAAGAATTAATCAAAGAAGCTTTTGTTATACGTCAAATATGTACAGTTGATAGAGAACACGAGAGAGTCCTCTTTGGTTCGGCAAAATCATCGATGGAGAAGCCAACTGCCTACTCACGCACATTTACCGTAATTTTTCATTGCGGTTCGGAGAAAATCTTGTACTTCAATCTCTCTTTAGCTTTCTCATATCCTAATATGTCTGCTGCAATAATGCCTCGAGCTGTTTTCTTTTCGTGTGAAATCGAAATGGCTGCAAATAGTTTATAGTTATGATGACAATTAATATCTTTTACTTCAGCGGGAGATCGACTTCGAGATTTAAGATGACATGTTTATGGTTTTGCTGTCTAATTTGGATTAAAAATGTTTTGATAAGGTTCAAAGTCTATATCCATATTGGACGGTCTAATTTCTGGTAACACTCAGAAAATTCCTCCATCACCGCTTATCAAGCAACCGGGCCGTGGGCTGTAGAGTAAGTCTTTATTATCTACAAGATAGCCATTATAACTTTTAGCTCTATATATTTCTTCTATCACTTAGACATCTTTGGAAACTTTTCCCAGGAATGGGAAGAAATTTAGCTCAATGAAAGATTTTCGGCAACAAACAAAGGTTCTTCTCCTATCAAGGAAAGGGCGGGACTAAGTCTCTTTCTTTGTGAGGTCGCTTGTGCTTTGTGAAAAGGAAGATAACATATCTGAGTTTCCGGATGAAGTGAAGCTCTATTCTTTGATTAGTTTGTTGTTTGATGCGGGTAAATCAATAATCGATTATCAAATTTACTAGTTCATGAAATAATACTCATCCATTATAAAAAAATTTATCGGTTCTTTTTTAAAATTATCCTATGATGATCTTTCACTTCTGTTGTAATATCTGCAAGATATTTGTAGGGGAAAAGTTTCTCAAAAGAAAGATTAGTTCTGGTTTAGAAACCACTGCTGCAACATTGCCGAGAGATATTCATGCAGCTCCACTCGAAAGCTTTGTTACTAAAGCCGCTGAAGTCATTGGAAGCTGTAAAACAATGAGGGATATGGCTTTATTTTGGTGCAGGGTTGTTGCTGAGGTAAGGGACTTTGTGAAGTGAACAATGGACTTTGCAAAAGAGAAATAGTTCACATTTTAGAATATTAAACGCTTATGAGTATTATAGATTGTGTTCGTGTTATATTTTCTTTGATGAATGACAAGTTTGTTTACTATTGCCGCATTCATTTTCATTTTTTTAAACTAAAAAATGAAAAAAGAAAAAGGAAAAAGAACCTGTTGGAACCTGGAACCGACCCTGGAACCTGTGACGGGTAGGTTCCGTGTTCTTGGTTCTCGACGGGTAGGTTCCGTTTCCAAAAAATGAAGAACCTGTACCCGAGGGTAGGTTCCAGGTTCCAAGCGGAACCTGTAAAGAACCGGGAACCGCTCACCCCTACTGCTCGTCGTGCGCTGCGTTGGATTTTTCTTGCCAAGTTGTTGTTTTTCGCCAAGCTCTGGCGAGCTCGGGTGAGATCGGCCGAGCCTCGAGCTCGCCGGATCCGGCGGCGGAGCCGGCGAGCCACGAGCTCCGCCGCCGGATCCGGCGAGCTCGGGTGAGATCGGTCGAGCCTCGAGCTCGCCGGATTTGGCCACCGGAGCTCGCGGCTCGCTCGGGCTCCCAATCTAGGCGAGCTCGAGCTCGTCGCTAGATCCGGCGAGCTCGGGTGAGATCGGCCGAGCCTCGAGCTCACCGGATCGGCCACCGGGTCTTGGTCGGCCGCGGTGGAGGTGGCGGCGGCGGAAGGAGGAGGAAGGAGGAGGAGGAAGGAGGCGACGGCGGAGGAAGGAGGAAGAAGGAGGAGGAAGGAGGAAGGAAAAGAAAAAGAAAAAGAAAAAGAAAAATTTCAATTTTTCAAAATATAAATAATTAAAAAAAATCATTTTTAAAAAAATATAAATAAATAAAATAAATATTTTCTAAACAATTAAATGAGCTAACGAACGGTGGAAAATATTTTCCACTCAAATTTTAGATTTTGGCCGAACACAGGGAAAATAGAGTCATTTTCTTGGAAAATGACTTCAGAAAATGTTTTCCTAAAACACGATATTTTCCGCGAAACGAACGGAAATAAGAGTAAACTTCAAAGCTTTCAAATGGGAACAAGGTTTCCGTTTGCCAAAGAAAATAACGACCAATTTTATCATAGGTAAAAATATCGATTTCTGATTACCGACTTCGATTTGCATAGTTTTCCAACGTGGTTTATTCAATATGAAGGTTTGTAACTTAACAAACGTTGATAATTTATTAGAATAGCCAGTAAGTTGTTAAAGAAGTTGACAATTTCTAATCAAATAAACGTCGGTTTAATTACCCCCAATAAAAATTAGCAACCTAAAACTAACTACTAACTTAATAGGAAAAATGTTGGTTATTAAATCAATCAAACAAAGATTGATGATTTCTTATAACAATCAATAATTTTGAAAAAATGGTTCTGACGCAAATAAACGTAGGTAATTTCCAACCAATCAAAGTAACTATTATTAATTTATGATAAGGCTGTATTTTTCTTTCATTCCGGTTGAGAGGAACTTTCTCAAATCAATATTCTGATTATAAGGCTAAAAATATAAATACCCATTATATATATTTTTTTTTGGTAAGGTAAATAATAAATACCTGTTATATTCATATTTAATTAAGTTTGTATGTAGTGATATTCATAATTTGCAAATCACCAATCATAGACATAGTCAGACGAGTTCAACCACTTAAAAATGGCAAAAATGTTTTCTCGTTAAAATAAGTAATACCAATAACTTACTAATAAGTTGCTTGTCAAATAGTTAACCGGTTGCATTTTACTTAGGAACAATGTTTGATATAATACCAACACTATTCCCTATTTACCAATTCAGGAAATTGTCCTGTTTCTTAGAACCCAGAATCAATTAAACTTTGCCATTTAAGAATAGATTAAAGAAGTGGACGGGCCAGGGAAGTAGGTCTAGCATTCTTTCATGAGAGTGCAACCTTGAGATCCTCCATGAGAGTGCACTTAGTGGAACTGTCGCCGTGGATGCCTAAAAAATTACGACTTGCTGCCAAAGGAAGAAAAAGGTGGTCAAGGTTTACCGCGGCATAAAGTTTTAGGATGTGGACACAGGACATCACTCCAAATAGGCAAATAATTTGTCATCGATCGGCTCGCAAACACAAATATATGCACGGTCTTCACCAAACGGTCGTGCTTTCATTCATCTCCAATTGGAGTAAGCCATCTTTCAACCAGCCTTTTGATTGATAGGTTGCATGTATATACTTCACTTATATGTAAACTTAACTAAATGCATATTCTCCTCCCTCGACCTCCGCCGCAACTTGCCTCATCATCATGACTTGCCGCCATGCACCTCGCTATTCGAGCCTACAGCCACTAGCCGCCGTCGGCCCGGCACTCGGTCCCGTCGCCACCATCCTGTATGTGTCCGTGTGATGTTTATGTGGCGTGAAACGAGCTGCAAATGATTTCCTAGCCCAATGGATCGTTGAAAGACTGAATCAGCAGAGAATTTATTAGGGCAAGCAGCATTCTAGGGACCGAGTCATGTGGGAGACAAGCAAAGCCTACATTTTACAAAGCGAGGATAACCCTACTCCTAGCACATCCCTAATAACTCCTACAAAATCAACTCCGCAAGACCATGGGAACCTTCAATATGATATGATATATTATGGTCATATATAATCTCCGGGAGGGTTCAATGATATCTATTACGCAAGGACTAGGACGCGTGCAATTGAATCAAATGTACAAATGCAAAGGTCATACCCACCACCACACATGTGCAAAGGCTCAAGCTATGGTGACTGCCTCTCCGATAGTTGACGAGGGGTGCCATTTTGTAGCGCCTAGTGAACATTTAACCGGTAAAAAGATTGATCGAGAAATGCATAGTTTTCTTCTAAAAGTGAATAAAAGAAGTTCACAACACTTGACATGCTAGGCGGTTGATTGGCACCACGGCCATGCTATGCTCCTAAAGCAATAGAAAGTTTCCCGTCCTGTTGATGATAAGAACGAAAATCATACCTAATTAAGTCAGGCCCATCTTTTATATCCGAATATTCTGTGAAGGTTGTTTTCTCGATACAATAGTAACGTTTTCAACTTTTCTAATAAGTTGACGATACTAACGTCCTTTATTGATAACTTTCAAGTGGATACATAAATATTCACGGTCCTATGACAAAGAAACAATCTAGTTGAATCAAGATAGAGAATACGGGTAAATATCTAATCTAAGTTGTCTCAATATGATAATAATTTCGCCATGCAGTAACTTTTCGCATCGATAATTTTCAAGTAGATACGAGATAATATAAAATCTTGGTTTCAGCTGAACTAGCATGAACTATCGAATTGATATCCACCACAATAACTTTGGCCGTTTAATCGAACGTCGAGAATTCCTAGGTGGAGGAAGTGGCTGTTTTTCCAGAGGTTGCTTTGAGAACAATCAAATATCCCCGTAAATGAATTCCCTTCTTTATGCCTCGGGATCGTTTAAGGGTTTAATATATTCCATTCGGCTCGTTCGTTGCACTTCGACAATGGACAACTCCATGATCTTGCGGTGGCGCGTGGATGCATTTTTCCCTTTCCTAATATTTAGCTGTCGCTTTACTCTGCTGATATTCACGCGGTACGTTGTTTTTGATGTTTTGGATATGATGAACTATTCTTACTAAGATACTTTATCAATGATTGGAATTTAGATTATGTAAATATAAAACCTTCATACTTCTGAGTCACTATGAATTATGTATCTTTCCAAACTTATTCATGTAGGTTTTTCAGTTATTAAGAATCCTTTTTGCATAAATATTTTACTTAAAACACAAATGCTTCTTACATTTATGAAGGTTGATATAAATCATGAATGGTTTTATCAAACTTCAAACTATATTATGAAGTTTTCTTAATAGGAATAACCGCTTAACACCAAGATCATGGGATAGTTAACATGCATTTTCAAAGAAACAACTGCTCGAGAACAAGGTCATGAGATCGTGAAAGTATGGGCGCAAGACTTTCAAAAGTGGAGCACGAAGGCAACTGCAGGAAACCATTCAAGAAGGGACCACTAGAAACCACTTCAAAGTAATTACACGCAACCATTATAAATACTTGTGGTTGTCTACTAGTGCCCCCTCCCTCTGGGTATAAATCAAACAAATTTGCTATCTTTTTAGTATCTTTACTTTTTTGGCATTGCACTTTATTTTTCTAATTGTAGCTTTCAGATTTGTATCGTCAATTAAATTATAGCATGTATCTTGATCTTGGGTGCTGTGTCGCCAATTAAATTTCGGCACAGTTTTTTTTTTTTTTCTGTTCTCTAGCTGTATCATCAATTAAATTTCAGCATAGTTTGTTTATCTATGGTTATTTCATTGAGTCTCTGTATCTTCCAAGTTTTGTAGTTGATTGAATTCTAGCACAATTTGCATTTGTACAATCTTATTTTAATTGAAGTTGTTGGTTCATGTTGCTTGTGATATTTTCTATCCGAAGTTGGAGTAGAACCCCAGTATCCTTTAATTAAAAAACCGAAGAATGACTTCTGATAAAAGGTATTTCATCTGGCGAAACAGTTACTCACAAATTATACCAAAATGAAGTGAGCAGTAAACTTTTTCACTAACGAAGTTTTTCCACTTATCAATTCTTTTGGAAAACCACCGGAAGGGGAGAAATTCCTTTATTTTTTATCCATCTAAATCGACTACTTGCAGGCCCTTGTCATTGTAGCTCAGCAAGAAATGTCTAACCGTGTGAATGAAGCTGACAACGAAACTCACCAAAAATCTTCCCAGTGCAATACGAGGAAACTCTCGGTCCTATCACCAAACCATCGCGGAGTTCTAACTAATCTATCACATATTCGAGGAGCAACACTGTTATTGCAATAATCAACCATTTTCGCATCCAAGGCTGATCCGATCCGAGCAACGTCGTCCTGAAATCACGGACATGTTCTTCCCCCTCAAAACTGGGTACCCTGAAATAAAATGCAACAAAGCGGCATGGTTCATTGCCCCGATTTGCTTACAGAACACAGAGACAAAAGTATATATAAATGCCTCATGGAATCACCAGTCAATATACAGCGCACGAAGTTGGAATGTGCAGGCCATGGATTAACTCTTGCACAAAGAAAGTTCAGGTCATCTGGGTTAAAACTAAACGACCCCCGTGTATACCAAGCTACTTTGCTACATTCTATTTCCAACACGTAGAGGTTCACTGACGAATCGATCATAGAGCTACTTGGGCCGCAACTAAATCCGGGACAGGGCCGTTCGAATCCTCCGAGAGGACCGAATCCGCCTTGCCTTGGCATGAAGTGGTAAAGCTGAATTGTACCGGATCATGCCTTCTCTTCGGTCTAGTTGCAAGGAACCTCGAACCGCAAAGTTTGGCAAAACTGGATGCTCTCTCAGCTACAAACCTCATGGGTTTGGCCGGCCAATCGCAATCCAATGACTCAGGACTGTTACCATTCCTCAAATCTTTATTTTCGCTAGCGATGGACCTAATGAAAATTCATGAGGTGATAAAATTCTGGAAAATGGTATTGCCGTATTCAGCCCGGCGTTGCCAAGGAATTCTTCGAGCGCTCCTTTGTTCGAGAGGCCAAATCAGACAGCCATGCAAAATGGGACGCGGTGATGCAAGGCATGACCGCAAACTGGTTCATCTCATTTAGTCAACTGGTCAAATTTCACCATCCAATATTATAATTTTGGCCTTTATTTTTTTTTAAAAATAGCTCCATGCAATGAGGCTCTCATCGTGGTCACGTCGGTGTGGTCATATTTCGCTAGCACGTGAAAGTTTGAAATAGCGAGCAAAAGATCGCTTCGCAAACCAGCAAACCTAAGGATTAGGGTTGCTTCAAAAAGGGTAAATTTCGATGAGGGTTTGACCTTCGAGCATTAATTGAATTAAATTCGAAACTGTGTTGAATATTCTTTTGTTGTCTCGTCAGGTCAATGATGAGCATGATCGCTTCAGTTTTGGGATTCATCCCAATCTAGATGCCATGCGTGAATCTCACCATTTCCTTATGTGATAAACTGATTAATGATCAATGGGAGACGCAAACAAAGAGGCTGTTTGTTAAAAACAATTTCTGTCCCCCGAAACAAAAATTTCTATTATTTTGTTTTAAGGAACAAAAAAAGAATAGAAACGTGTTTGGTAAAACTTTTGTTCCTGGGAATAGAGTTGGAACAGAAATAAGAAGTAGAAAAAGTAGTAGGGCGCGTTTGGTAACGTTTCTATTCAAAAATTGTTCCAAACAAATAAAAAAAAGTGTTTTTGTTCCGGAACAATTTTTGACCAAACACGCGTTTGGTAAACTTGTTACATAGGAATAAAAATGAATAGAAACACGTTTGGTAGATTTATATTCTTTTTTTGTTTCTTTTAATTTTTTAATATTTTTATTTTATTTTTCCTTTTTTCCTTCTTTCGCCGCCTCCGCCGCAACCGATGGGGGTCGACAACCTTGCCTTGGCCGGGCGAGCTCGAGCTCGCCTGCATTCGGCGAGGCCGAGCGTCGCCGCCCCGCCAAGACGGGCGAGGCCTCGCCGCCTTGGCCGGGCGAGCTTGGCCTTGCCTAGATCGGCATCCGGCGAGGCCGAGCCTCGCGGGGCCGGCGAAGCTCGCGAGGTCGCCGACCCTCAACGGCGTTGCTAGCCCTCGACGGCTCACCTGGCCACCCATGGCCGAGGCCGGCGACCGACCAAAGAAAAAGAAGAAGAAAAAGAAGAAGAAAAGAGAAGAGAGAAATGTTTCTTCGAAGTGTTTCCTAGTAAAAACAACTTTTTTTGTTTCTCATTTTCGTTCTTTTTTGTTCCGGGAACAAAAAAACAAATTTTGAACAAAAACGCAAACAAACGCGTTTCTGTTCTTTTTGTTCCCGGGAACAAAAAAACAAAAAATCTGTTCACAAACAGAAAAAAAGAAATGAAAACATGCATGCCCTTTTATTGTTCCCTGAATAATTTCTAGAATCAATTTTTCTCTTTTCCCTTTTCTTTTTCTCTTTCTTTTCTTCTTCTTCTTCTTTTTCCTTTTGGCCGATCGCCGACCGGCCTTGGCCATGGCCGACGCCGGCCATTGGCCAGACGAGGGCCGGCAACCTTTGCCGAGCATCGTTGGCCCCCGGAGACGCCGAGCCATTGTGAGGCTCGTCGACCCAAGCCACGCCATGGTTGGGCGAGATTGACCTGGCCCAAATCTGGTGAGGCCAAACTTGCCAGACATCACCCAGTTGATCATCAGCCACGTTGGTAGCTGGCAACCGGCCAAAGAGGAAAAGAAGAAGGAAAAAAAAAAAAGAAAGGAAAAATAATAAAATAATTTAAAAATTGAAAGAAATAAAAAAATATAAGAATTTTACTAAACGTATTTCTATCCCAGGAATAGAAATTTTGGGAAGTTACCAAACACATTCTTTTGCTCATAAATTGTTCTCGAGAATAGAAACATAAAAAATCATTCCTCAACAAAAATTATTTCTTAAAACAAAAGCGTGACCAAACATGCCCGAAAACTAGTACTTGTTAGGATAACCTAAAACTCCTTAGCAATTTCTTAAAATAGTTTGTAATTTTGAAAAGTTTGTTAAGAACGCAAATAGACGTAGGTAATTTCTAACTAATCAAAATAAATGTTGGTAATTCGTGATAAGGAATATTTTCTTCCAACCCGGTTGAAGGAAACTTTCTCAAATCATGCTCATATCTATTTTTACTTAAGTTTGCATGTAGTTAATACCTACACTTTGTAGCCCACTAATCATAGACATAATTAGAATAAGTCTCCTCCAATTAGAGGTGGAGGAAAATTGCATCTTTTAGAATGAGTATTACTGAATAAGGACCTATTTGGTAACTCTCCAAACAGTGTTTGATTATATTCTTTTGTTCCCTAGAACTAAAGATAAAAATAAATATGTTCGGTAAATTTTTTATTTTTAGGAACAAAAAAATATTTTTTGTTCCTAGGAATAGATTTGGAACAAAATAAAAAAATAGAAAAAAAGTACTTATTATTCTCGAGAAAAATTCCTAGAATCAAGTCTAATTTTTTTTTTCTTTTCTCTTGTCTTTCCTTTTCTTCTTCTTCTTCTTCTTGGCCATGGCTAGCGATGCCGAGCCACGGCGAGTGACTCACCTTGCTAGCAAGCGCAAGGTTAGGCTCATTAGGTCAAGGTGAGGCTGACCTCACATCGCCTAGGTGAGGTGGAGCCTTGTTGGTGGTCAAGCAAGGCTTGGCCTCACCTAAATCTACGAGGCCAAGGCTTGCGATGGCTCGCTTCGGCGAGCTCGCCAACCCTTGCCAAGGTGGTCACTGACCACCACTGTGGCCTGCAATCGTCCACAAAGAAGGAGAAAGAAAAGACAAAAAATAAAAACTAAAATATATAATAAAAGTATTATTAAAAAAAAAAAAAGTTTGAGAGTCTTACCAAACACATTTTTGTTCTGAAAATAAAATATTTGGACCGTTACCAAACACCTTTAAATACTTAGAAATTATTTTCAAGAACATAATAATAAAAAAAATCATTTCTAAGCAAAAATTGTTTCCAAGAACATAATGATTATTAAACATACCCTAAATTACTTGAGAAATTAGTTAACCGGTTGCATTTTGCTAGAACACTATTTAATTTTTACCAAAACAAATAATTAAACTATTTTTTAATAGGAGACTAAAGCGGAGCACCAAACTTTAGCAAGGCCCCCCTTCTGTAAGTGTTAGGTTAGTCGATCTGGCCCCGGCGAATCCCCCCTCGTAACTGTTGATATAGTCTCCTAGGCAAATGCTTGGTAGTGCCCGGATTGCTTTCCTCGATCTGGACTTCCCAAGAACTTTGAGGAAATTCGATTTCCAGATGGATTGGTTTTATCTTTTCGTAGACCAGAACAATAGAATTTTACCTCTGATGAGTGGACGAGGGGAAGTGGATGTAGTTCATTTCATCGGACACTAGTTGCAACCTTGAGACCCTCAGTACGAATTAGGGTTTAGGCCGTGGATGAACAATCGTGAAAATGCACATCTCATCGTGAACGCCTAATGAATTACGACTTGCTGCCAAAGGAAGAAGGTGGTCAAGGTTTACCGCAACCTAAAGGTTTTCAACGTGGAAAAAAAATATGACTCTTTCATTAGGTAAAATAATTTCTTGTTGATTGGCTTGCAAACACGACAAATGTGCCACGTGGCTAATTTAGGAGTTAATAAGAATTGGATTCTCTTCAATCACCTATTAAATATTGGACCGTACTAAATTACTCTGAATTTACCAAAAGGTCACGTTTTTGGCTTTGTGCCAAAAAAGTCCTAAACCTTTTGGCTTTGTGCCGATTTAGTCCTAAACCTTTTTTTGGTGTCAATTTAGTCCTAAACCTTTTTACGTTGTGCCAATTCAGTCCTTTCCGGCCAATTTTGACCGGATTTTCGACGCCGCCGGCCGGCTGATGTGATGCGTGCTCGCGACGCGTGTACAACTTTTAATAGTATTTTAATATTTTTGAATATTTTTAATATTTTTAAATATTTTTAAATATTTTTAATATTTTCTCTTTTTATTTTTATTCTTTTATTTTTTTTTTTCTTTTTTTCTGCTCATCTTCTTCCTCCAGCCGGTCGCCGGAGCTCGGCGACCGCCGGGCGACGGCCGGCGAGGTTGACCTCGACCTCGCCGGCCACCTCGCCATGGCCGCGAGGGTGGCGAGGGCGAGCCCCGCCAACTCCTCCTCGCGCCGGGATCTGGCGAGGTCGAGCCTCGCCGGCCGTGGGCGAGGGTCGAGCCTCGCCATCCGGCGAGGGCGAGCCTCGCCCGCCCGGCGGGAGGCCGCCCTCGAGACTGGGCGGCGAGGCTCGCCCTCGCCGGATCTGGCGAGCCTCGCCCACGGCCGGCGAGGGCGAGCCCCGCCAGCTCCTCCTCGCGCCGGATCCGGCGAGGGTCGAGCCTCGCCGGATCCGGCGAGGGCGAGCCTCGCCCGCCCGGCGCGAGGCCGTCCTCGAGGCTTGGGCGGCGAGGCTCGCCCTCGCCGGATCCGGCGAGGGTCGATCCTCGCCCATGGCCGGCGAGGGCGAGCCCCGCCGCCTCCTCCTCGCGCGGATGGGCGAGGTCGAGCCTCGCCGGTCGTGGGCAAGGCTCGACCCTCGCCGGATCCGGCGCGGGCGAGCCTCGCCCGCCCGGCGCGAGGCCGCCCTCGGCCACCGGCGAGTGGCCGGTCGCCGAGCTCCGGCGACCGGCTAGAGGTAGAAGATGAGCAGAAAAAAAAAAAAGAAAAAAAAAAGAAAAGAATAAAATAAAAAGAAAAAATTCAAAAATATTAAAATACTATTAAAAGTTGTACACGCGCCGAGCACGCCACATCAGCCACCGGCCTCCGCAAAAATCCGGTCAAAATTGGCCGGAAAGGACTGAATCGGCACAACGTAAAATGTTTAGGACTAAATCGGCACCAAAAAAGGTTTAGGACTAAATCGGCACAAAACCAAAAGGTTTAGGACTTTTTTGGCACTTTTCCCGAAGAAGGTGGTCAAGGTTTACCGCAACCTAAAGGTTTTCAACGTGGAAAAAAATATGACTCTTTCATTAGGTAAAATAATTTCTTGTTGATTGGCTTGCAAACACGACAAATGTGCCACGTGGCTAATTTAGGAGTTAATAAGAATTGGATTCTCTTCAATCACCTATTAAATATTGGACCGTACTAAATTACTCTGAATTTACCAAAAGGTCACGTTTTCCTTCGTCACTTATAGGAGGAAACCAGACTTTTAATTGATGAGTTATACCTATGGACTTCAACCATATGTAAATTTAACTGAGCATGTGTTTCTTCTTATCGGCTTCTGCCGCATCTTGACTTATCACGGTGACTTGCCGCCTTTTGCCTTATTATTGAGCTTGTAGCCACTAGCCACCGTCGGCCTGATGCTCGATCTCCGTTGCTACCCTTCTATATGTGTGTGTGTGTTTATGTGAGGTGAAATAGGTAGCTAGTGATATCCTAACCCAAATTCTTCATTGAAAGACTGAGTAATAAGCAGAGCATTTACTAGGGCAAGCAGCATTCTAGGGACCAAGTCATGTGGGAGGCAAGATACGCCTACATTTTACGAAGCGAGAATCCCCTACTCCCAGCACATCCCTAATGACTCCTACAAAATCTACTCCGCAAGACCATGGGACCCTTCAATATCATATGATATATTATGGTGATATATAATCTCCGGGAGGGTTCAATGATTTCTATTATATAATCATGCAAGGACTAGGAGACGTGCTATTGAATCAATTGTACTAATGCGATGGTCATATCCACCGCTGCACATGTGCAAGGCTCAATCTATGGCAACTGCGTCTCCAGCTGTTGATGAGATGTGTCATCTTGTAACGCGGTGTGAACATTCGCCCAATGAAATGATCGATTAAGATATGTATACTTTCATTTCTAAAGTAATTAAAAAAGTTCATAACAATGAACACACTTAGGGTGCGTTTGTCAACCGGTTAAACAATGAAAATTTCTATTATTTTGTTTTCAGTATTAGATTTATAATAGAAATTCATTTAGTAATTTTTTTTCCTAAGAACAAATTTGTTCCATAGAATAGATTTCAAAGCCAATTGATTTTTTTTGTTAAATTTTCTTTTCTCTTCTTCATTCCTTCTTATTTTCCTTCCTTTTCTCTTCTTCTTCCACTACCGCCGCCATCAGCCACCATGGTCACTTCCATCTACCGTCGCCGGTCTCCATCAATTAGTTGGGTAAGGTCCAGCAAGCTTGCCTAGCCACCGGCGAGGCGAGCCTCGCTTGGGCCTCCCTCGGCCACCGGCAAGCCTCACCTAGCCAGGATCAACTCGGCAAATGAGGCGCGGCCTCACCGGGGGCCAATGACCCTCCAGCGAGGTCACCGGCGACCGGCCAAAGGTTGAAGAAGAAGATAAAGAAAAGAAAAAAAGAAGAGAAGAAAACAAGAAAAAAGTAATAAAATTATTTTAAAAATTAGAAGAAAATTGTTTGGATTAGAAATTTTGAAGATGGTACTAAACACATTTCTATCTCAGAATAAAAATTTTGAGTAGTTACCAAATGTTTTCAAATGCTTAGAATTTATTCCTATGAACAAAATTAAAAAGAATCATTTCTAAATAAAAATTGTTCATGGGACCATAATGGTTATCAAACACACCTTTAGCGATTGATCATCATCACAGCAATGCTAAGCTTCAAAACAATTGAAAGTTTCCCATCATGTTGATGATAAGGACCATAATTATACCTAATTAAGTTGGGCCTATCTATGATATATGAGTTCTTGTGAGGATTTTTCCCTCAATACAATAATAATTTCTTTTTCAATTTATCTGATAAGTTAATAATAGTAACGTTCGTCATCAATAGCTTTCAAGTGGATACTGAAATATTTATAAAACTATGGCAAAACAATCAAATTGAATCAAGATAAAGAATGTAGGCAAACGTTTCATCCGAATTGTCTTGATATGATAGTAATTTTGCCACGCAAAAAACTTTTTAGGGTAAACAATATTCAATAGGATACGAGATTATATAAAATCTTGATTTGAGTTAACTAGTATGAACGATCAATTTGATATCCACACACAGTAACGTTAGCCGTCCAATCGCGCGTCGAGAATCCCAAGGAGGTATAGTAGCTGTTTTTCCAAAGGTTGCTTTGAGAACAATCAAATATCCCCATAATTGAATTCCCTTCTTTATACCTCGGGATCGTTTACGGGTTTAATATAATTCCGTTCGACTCGCTCGTTGCACTTCGACATTGAACGACTCCAAGGTCTTGTGGTGGCGCGTGGATGCATGTTTCCTTTCTTTAATTTGACTGACGTACATTTTACTTCTTCAACTATTTTTTTTTTTTTTTGCTAAGTACCTATTGTCAATTTTGGGGTCGTATAGTTCACTGCGCCCGCCGCATAATGCGAGGCAGAAGCCATTAGACCATGTTTTTGGACAAAATAGTTACGAATTTTTAAGATATGACATCTATCTATTGAAAGATTCTTTTGCCCTTGCCTTTCTTTCATGATGAATATCGAAGTGATGAGTTTAGTTCTTGAATTACTGATTCTCATCCTACTAATTCCTTTTCTCTGAACATGGATCCGGTATTCATTTACCATCTCGTGAACAAGACGATGACACGTTGTCATTTTACGAATGTGCTTAAACAAACATTAGGTAAAGAAAATTGAGAATCCTTATCACCCTTCTCCCTACCCTTTTGCCCATACCTTGTCATTGGTCCCCCACCGCAACTCCGATCACCACCGCCAACGGCAACCTCAACTGTACCGTCATCACTCTCCCCTCGACGTCCATGGGTTTCTCTCTCTCTCTCTAACTTTAAGGCATTCATTTCTTTATAGTATGGATCCCGAGGTCTAGGTAGATAATTGAGGTTTTACGAGGCTTTAGCATAAGTAGGAGTATTTCATCTATGTTAGAAGAGAGGGTTAATCAAATCTCGGTGAGCTAGTGCTGGTATTAATCGTTTGAGGTCACCTCGTGAGGTATGACACTTTTGCATGAGGTCTTTACATGAGTTTGGGGAAAACTTATATATTTATGAAGTGCTAATCCTAAACATTGTGAGATGAGTGCAATAGGGACATCGGATCTAGTGATCCTGACTATGCCATTCCCTTTCAAGTTTTCGATGAAAATGCTAAGATATAAAACAACATCTGGCTCTACATCCATCGACTTTAAGTAATCATAAGATTTCAAGATCACTGCCCGAACGGTCGGATGATCTTGATCGCCACTAAACGAATCCCTAAAGAGTTATGAAAGTGAACGTGAGTTCGTAATTTGATGTTGGAGGATAACGTAAAAACATTTCGTTTGGTCGCGCGAGAAGTACCCTTCTTGGAGTTAAAAAAAGAAGACATGCATCAATGGATTCCGAGGTTTGGAGGGAGTTGCTGAGATAATCGATAACCAGACCCAAAGTAAATCGCAACAACGCGTGAGTTGACATTAGCGTAACGTAATCATCGATCCAGGCGTCCACACACGCTCTGCGGGAGCGAGAGAAGGAGAGGCAATTGGATTGTCCAGGGAATCGACAACTGCAGCCTGAGGAATTAAAAAAGAAAGCTGGTCATCAAGCCCTAGAGAGACTTGCTTTTCACGATATCTTTAGCCACTCCCGCCGGCGTAGTCACAGGCCGTCAACACTTTCTTTTGCCTCATCAAACATATATAAACCCCCTCTCTTACGTACAACTGACATTGCTTGCTCTTGCGCACATTCTCGTTCCCATTTCATTTCACCAGAACTCATTAGCTGCAAGCATCCTCTCTCTCTCTCTCTCTCTCTCTCTCTCTGCTCTCGCAGAGTTAGGCAAAAACTTGTTCTTGAAAGTCCTCAAAGAGAGATATTGAAGAGCTTTGCTCCACCGGCTTGCCGTTGTGGGGTTTGGCTTGATGGCTTCATCCAGCGGCGGCGTGCCTCCAGGGTTCCGGTTCCACCCGACGGACGAGGAGCTCCTCCAGTACTACCTGAAGAAGAAGATCTCGTTCCAGAAGTTCGACATGGAGGTGATCAGGGAGGTTGACCTGAACAAGATGGAGCCTTGGGAGCTTCAAGGTAATTAATTTAAAGTTAGTTTATTAGCATGCATTGGTTTTTGTTAATATTGACGTTTTCATTTCTCTTTTCTGGGCCACCTAAAACGAAATTAATGCGCAACTTCCGACCATAGGGTTTAAGAAATTCTCACCCAACACTAGATGTAGTTTAGTTTGGGAACATCAACGACACCATGAGGGTAGAGGAATACGTACTTTGATGCAGGTTCATTAATTTATAAAGGTCTCAATAAGAATTCGTTGTGTAACTTGTTTCCTTAATCTTTTTGCATCATATTTTTAGTAGGATTTCGTTAATGAGTGTCCCCAAAGCATTTCTTAGATACTTGCTTAAGGGAAGATTGTAATTTCCAAAGCATTGCTTTCCTCGAGATCAATGCACTGATAATCAAAATATTCCCATGTTAATATACGGAATTTGGCCAATTAATAAATAATCTTTTATCAATTGGTAAAGTTATGAAGTGATTGGGTTCTGAACCCGAAACCTTAACGCCCCCAACTATGGCCATCCTCTACTGATATGTAATAAAATCTGTTCTACAAAATTCTCTGGATAATTGCATCTCTAGGAGGGAAAAAAAAAAAAATTAACCCTCAAAATATTTTAATTTCTATTTTGTAATAATTATGTTGCTTATTTAATGCTCGAAGAATTCTTACATTGACAGAGGAAACTCATCGTATGTCTCACAATTCATGTGATTTATAGGCCATTTTTTCGGTTAACAGGACAAAAGCCACGTGAATATTTGCTTAGCAGTGGCCTAAAATCATGCAGGATTTTCTTGAGGCCTCACATGAATTTGGCTGTCGTGCATACACAGCAAGAGCAAGTCCTTGCTCGAATTTAACGCTTATTTATGGACTGCCTGAGTCGGTTTTTTCTAGGGCATACCTTTTAATAGACGGGGAAGAATATAGTTTCTTGCAATATAATTATTATTATACAGGAGCACCTTGTAGAGTCAAGCTTAAGCTGTGCATCGACATTCCACAGGATCTGTGTAGTTAGGGGAAGACATTCGTTCTCTAACTAGTGCGAATGGGGAGAGTACTTACCACGGTTGCATTTGCTGATTCCGGGCACTTAGATAGCTATTTCCATATTCAAACTAATCCTCCCTCTCAAAAGCCGCCAAATATGTAATATATTATTCAAATTTCAGAAGATTGTGAAATGACTATTCATGAATCTATATGTCGACATTTGAGTAATTGCGAAAAGATTCAAGAATTCAAGAGAAAGTCTGAACGCATACATCGCAGGATTTAGATTAAATTGAAAAAGGTCAAACGTAAACGTTGATTTTTGCATCTGCTTGGAAATGCAAGAACAGATTTTCTACGTGACCGGTCAGGGTTTGACCACGAACCTCCTCAGAAAAGTAGAACAAGGTCGACCCATGTACATCTCCTCCATTAGTTACTGTCTATGAATTTCGAGAGTGAATATCTCCGGTCCTGTTGCATGTAAGTTCCTTACAATTACCATATGCGAACTCTCGTTGTAGTTATGTTATCCTATGAAGGGGAGTACGTATGAATTAATGCAATCTCTTTGTCAAATGTAGATTTCAAGTGAGTCAACGGCCCATCCTTCTCAAGATCTTGTTTTTATAGTACTTCATATTTCAACAATTTTGGTAAATCGATTTAAATTTCTTGTACCCGTAGAGCGATGCAAGATCGGATCAACACCCCAGAACGAGTGGTACTTCTTCAGCCACAAGGATCGGAAGTATCCGACCGGCTCGAGGACGAACAGAGCGACGAACGCCGGGTTCTGGAAGGCGACGGGGAGGGACAAGTGCATAAGGAACACCCACAAGAAGATCGGGATGAGGAAGACCCTCGTCTTCTACAGGGGACGGGCTCCGCACGGTCAGAAGACCGACTGGATCATGCACGAGTACCGGCTCGAGGACAGCGACGACCCCCAAGGAAACCCTAATGTGAGTCTCCACTTCCTTAACTGCAAAATATTTTCGCGCTTTCATGGTTACGATCATGGGCGATGAGAGAGAGCTAGTTAAGATGATATCGAACTCTCACGCATGTCGAATTTGTTTATCTCCCGGATGCCCCATTGCCAGGAAGACGGGTGGGTGGTGTGCAGGGTGTTCAAAAAGAAGAACCTCTTCAAGATCGCCGGCAATGACAGCGGAGGTCAGACCAGCGCCGGCTCCGACCAAAATCACCACCATCAGCAACTCAGCATCAACAGCACGTCCAACGCGACCGCCCATCAACCTCGCTCCTTCATGCACCGCGACAGCAGCCTCTACCTCCACTCCAACCACCTCAGCCCGTCGACGGCCTTCGAGCTCAACAAGCCCGAGCTCGGCCTCCACTACTCCTCCCACCACCTCCCTCAGTACTCCCTCTTCCCTTCCTCGCAAGGTCTGATCCCGACCCCGAAGCCCATCGGGTACCACGACTACACGGCCCTTCAGTCGGCTGACGCGGTGGCGCCGCCCGTGATGCTGAAGCAGCTCATGTCGAGCAACACGAGGGACCAGTGCGAGAGCGGGAGCGACAGCTTCAGGTACCAGAACTGTGACCAGGGCCTCGAAGTTGGGACGTGCGAAGCGACGCAGGAACAGATGGTTGGAGCGAGGGACGAAGCGGGCATGAACGATTGGGGCATGCTCAGCGTCACCAGCGGCGCTCATAATCAGCTCGGGAACCACAATGAAGGCGATTCCGGCTCGAAGGGGGTGAGGTTCGAGGACGGGACGGCTGCGACTTCTCTGCACCCGATCAACCATCTGTCCTTGAGGGGCGAGATGGACTTTTGGGGTTACGGCAAGTGATCGTTTTTTCAATTCTGCGTGGTGCTACTGAAGTTAATCAAAACAATTTAATTGAAAGATCTGGATTCAAAGAACCAGCTATGTCCATAATGGTTCTCAGCGTGTCTAGGTTTATGCCACCACCCAAACTGGGTATGGCAAAAGATTAATCATTTGTTGCATTCGCCCTCGTTCTTGTTGTCTTCATCATGCTTGTGACACTGATAAAGTGAAGATTGTTGTATAACTGTATTGAAACTTTGCTGATAATATGTTCGCCTTGTTAATGCCCTGCGTCTGTCGATGCGTTCAGACAGTGGCTGCACTTTGTGATACTTCGTCACGCCCGGTTAAAACTGATTGAGAACCTTGAGTTTTCGTGCAGGTGCGAAATGGCAATGCAGGATTCAAGATGTTTTGAAAGCTGAGGTAGCTGTCGTGTAAATAACTAGAAAAGGATGTATGCATATATATATATATAATATTGGTGAAAGATTACAAATTCAATACATAATTTAACTAAGATGAATATTATCGAAGACGTACGGTTAAATCGGCAATAGATCGCATGCACATTACATAGCAAGCCCTACTAGTTCTTGCGGCTTTCGCACACTTATGATGAACCGAGCTTTCGTAGAACGACTCTGATTAGGTAGTGGTAGCCTTCGTCTCTCAGAGACGGCCGCAATCGTAACGAGTGTGGCCGATTTTATCTGAGAAGAGGGTGGCCAAGAGCAGAACTGTCATAAACTTGATGATCCCTGAGTAATTGCCTAAGAGCATCGCAATAAAGTAAGTCTGCAAGGTCAGCCAAAACGCTCTTGCCCTCCGCTCCTTACTGTACTTTTCAAATGCTTCCTCGACAGCGGGCTTCTCGAATGATAACCGCGTCTCCCTCGGGCCGTGACCATCGCTGTTGGCTAACTTGATCTTCTCAGCCAAGCACCGAGCGAGCACAACCGCGTCCTCCAACGAGGCAGCGCCACCTTGTGCAAGGAACGGGGCCATCGCATGCATGGCGTCCCCGGCCACCACGATGAAACCTTTCCTAAGACTTCTTCGTAGTATCTCCCACGGAGGACGATACCGCAGTTCGGTGTATTGGACGGTGGCTAGGTCGCTGCCGGACACCATTTGTATCGCTTCAGTTGGGAAATCATTCATTGCTTTCACGATCGAACTCCTGAGGAGCATCGGATCTTTTGAAAGCGTTGCCCTGGATTCTAATCCCAGAAAGCTTGTAACCTTTAGAACGGATTTGAATTTTCCCTACTTTAGAGAAAAGTTCATGTCGTATTGGGTTTGAACAATTATTTATGATGACATATCACTTTATTAATGCGATTTGGATAATCTTAATTTGGTTTTACACGAGTTGTATTAATAAAGAATATTCCTCTCATTAAGTTTGAGTGACTCAAGCGTGATCGTAATTTCCATTACATCGCTCAAGTCAAATCTTATGCCGCTCTTCTCATAAACGTAGGTCATGTCGATCAGACCACGTAAATTTGATATTTGATTTATTTTGTTGTTTTGCTTATGATAATGTTCGATTGCTTATTTTCACAACATAATTAATGGGAGAGAGCAAGACATAATAATACCTGGAGAAGTCCAGTTCCGAGTCACGAACCAGTAAACCAAGCGATCATCTATGGGAAGCCACCCCAGTTGCAGTCCATCTTTCCTCATCACAACGAACTCATTTGCAAGTCCATGACCATTTTCATACCGAGTGAACCCTCTCGTTACATATGTCTGGTAAAGCCCGGTTTTGTTCAATCCGACGATATTTGCGACCACGGAGTTCACACCGTCGCATCCGATTACGACCTGAAAATTTCGATCGGATACAAGCCGTGTGACCAAAGAAAGCAGTATTTAGCAACGGAAAGAAACGTCGATCGAAGGGTTCAGTGTTCTTAGGGCGGAACCGCGGACAGAAAAGACTGTAAATCAGGTCATGTGCAGTTCTTAGAACATCACCTTGGCCTTAATGGTACCTCCGTCGTCGAGATGAAGGAGAGGACGCGATGTAGTCGGATCCAGTTCGACAGAGACGACACGACATCCGAATCTTATGGTGTTCGACGGCAAGCCCTCGGCCAATACATTGATGAGATCCATTCTTCTCAAGCACCGAAGTTCTCCTCTGCAAACCAAAATTTACAAACACGAACTTGATTTTCAATTCCAATAGCGCGTTCGATCCCCAAAATAAATCGGTCGGATAAGCTCTTCATCATGCAGTTCCAATGGTAATCTACTGCTCTACTGGACACGCTTGACAGGCATTCAAAAAGGTTTACCCTTTAAACAAGAAAACTATAGATGCTGTTGATTGTGACTTACCCAAGACGGATAGGTCCTTGCTTCCCATCCGGAATGCTTACCATGCGGCCGCTGGGCATTTGGCTTAATGCATTAGCACTCGAGAAAATAGATACTGTCCGAAACTCAACCGATGCTCTAAGCAAGAGACGAGAATCGAAACTTACCCTTCCATGGCAACAGCAGTCTTCCGGAGTTTCGGGCCGACTCCTAACTGATCGAGTGCCCTCCAACCATTCGGCTGCATGATTATGGCCGATCCGGTCGCCCGGAGGGTCTCCGATCTTTCTAACACCAAGCTTTGTATCCCCTTCCTGCATTCGGTATAGTAAATACAGGTTTGATATTCGCGGAAAACAATCTTTGTAGCTTAATACACGTTCATCGAATGATTTCGATTCTCTTCACATTCGTTCTAATTCATGAAGCTTCACTTTTCCCATGCCGAAAGATTTGATTCATCACAACATTTGTCGGTCGTTTAAACTTTGGAGTTATGTTTTACTCTCGACGTTATTGTACTTTTTACCGCACTGTCGATCTGCCATCATGACTCATGGTAAGGACTAACTATTTGTGTAGCCGTCCTTGATTATAAGAGAGTACGCCCATTTAATATAAGGCAAGCCAAATGCAAATTTTGGGAAAATCACCAAAAAAGTTTTAAACATACTTCATTCATTAGTCCTAAATCTTTTAACGATTTACCAATATAATCATTACAGCTAATTTTGACTAGAAAAAGCCGACGTGACAATCCAACTAGTGCCAATAATATCACATAGGAGGGATGCAGTTGACATGAACGGTATTTTTTTTTTTTAATAATTTTTTTTTCTTTTCTTTTCACGAGTGACTAGTCTCAAACGATGGTTGTTAAGGATAAGCAAGGGTCATCCTTACTTGATCTAGCGAGGGAGACCCTCGCTAGCTATAGCTAAGGGGTCACCCTTGCTTGATCTAATGAGGGTCCCCCTCACTAGTCATGGGTAAGGCTGACCCTCGCCAAATTTAAACAAGGGTTGCAACTTTCGTTGGCTGCAATAATGAAAATAAATAAATAAATGAAATTCAATTTTTTAAATTTCAAAAATTGTCTATGATAGTGTTGGTGGTGCCATATAAGACAACTAACATTAGCGATTTCTAGTCAAAATTTAAAACTTTATTTTGTAATTTTCCCTACAAATATGAAATTATATAAAATGGCGTGGCTTCACGTCATTTCAATTGCCCTTCAAGGTCTCTTATCTTCCGATCAAAAAATAAAATGACTCTCATCTAGATAAAGTGTATAAAACTAAATAAAGCATAGAGGTTAACAAAGAAAAGAGTCCACTATGTACGACTTTTGCAAAAAAGTGACGTCAATTGTTGTAAGCTATCAAGCGAGAAAAAAGAAACCGATAATGGTACCAGAAAGCCGAATTAAAATCGGAAGAAGCTCATTGTTTTACTTGCTACTCGAATCGAAAGAAAATCCAAACAGACTAGACTCCAAATTTTTTGTTCGGGTCACTACGGTCCACGTGCATAGGTTACATATGGTGGCAACATATCAAAAGAAGGAAGGAAAGGAAAACGAGAAAAGGATATATGGGGCAGACAGAGGAGAAAGGAGAAGGAAAAGGATAACAATACATATTCGGTCATTTATTTTGGGTTCACTACCGTGCCAATCATTTAACGGGAATAAATATAAGATTTACATTCACAGAAAAAAAAAAAAAAAAAAATTGCCCAAAAAGTATGAAAACTTCAAAATGGAAAATCGGATCTATCTTTTTTTTTTGGCTTTGGGCAAAGGTTGTGATTTGTCTCCTCGATGAAGTACCGAAGGCGATTCGATTTGAATTCGCATGATGTATGATGAACGCTTGCAACTCCATGCAAAACGAAAATCCGCAACCCCCCCTGGGGGGATGTGAAAACCTAAACGAAAGCACATCTTCGACGCATAACAACCAAATGCCGATGAGTACAAGAAAGAAAGAGAGATCTATACGACACAAACGATGAAAGTATCTTCTTTCTTCAGGGGAAAGGGAAAGAAAACCTATGAAGTGCCAGGCCGGTCGCAAGGCCGCATATCCCTCCGCCGACGACAACTATGTCTCTCTCTTCGCTCATCTCTCTCACTTTCTCTCTCTCTCTCTCTCTGCTCAGTCTCTCTGCTCAGTCTCTGTCTGCTCAGCTCGTGAAGATGATGGTACGCAAAGTGGAGGCAGAGGGGCTTAGCTATTTATCATTGCAATGGAAGACCGAGGGAGCGGCTCAAACGACAAACGAGTGCTACGTTCCGGTTTGACACGTTGACCAAGATGTACGGTGATTCAGAGGGCATCTTAGGTTTCCCTCCAGCCCGAGCCAGGTACGTGCATGCCTAGCCTTTTTCCATGAGCCACACTTTCGAGCAAAACACTGTTTGTCCTTACTGCCCAGTCTGCTTGGTCTCCACGGGTGTCACGTCTCCTTTTTTTGAGACGACCCACTAAACACTCACTAATTATTGCCATTAGGCTGCCGTTTAGTAATCCAGACAGGATAGCAAAGTATCTTATCCGGTATTTGGTGACATTTTCTTCGCATAAAATGCCAAAAAAGAAATCTGACCTAGGGGATGGGATAAATCCGAATTGAATATAATATTCTAAAACATAATTTGACAATTCATATTTTCTTTAAATGGAGGACAAGATGGGTTGGATATTGCCAACCGCCACCAAAATAGCTAATAATCGTCACCTTATACCACGGCAAAATCACCATTGCCTCCGACTAGGCAACTCATCATTAATGGCCGACATTGGTGTTCCAACGAGTGAGGGTGAAAAGGGATATAAAGATGATGTTGTGCTAGTCTTGTGCAGATCGTACTTTGCATATGTCTTTCATGTCGAGCTCGACTTCTCTGGTGTCGCCTCCCTTAGCTACTTCTAGATGGAAGAGCCGCTTTCTTTTGTGCCTCCTCCCGTCTTTCATGACGTCATCCCAGAATAACGTGAACTCCGTTGAGAGTCGTCGTGCTCCCAAGGTCGATCGAATAAGGATTTGAATCTCACACATAGCAGCCGCCAATGGAAGATGGGACTTTCAAAGATTTTAAAGGGATCATCAAATAAGAAAGATTTTCAAAGATTTTCAAATCTTTTTTTTTTTTGTCAAAATTCAAATCTATTTTAAGTTACAAATTTTTAAATATTTCTTCAATGATTTTAAATCCTATCTTAGATTGTACCAAACATATGATGAGATATTTTTACAATTTGAAGATATTTGAAGACTTCAAATCTCACTTTATCCGATACTATCTCAATTCAAATTCGGATGACGAAATGCAATCTTAGGACATGGATCCTTTGCATTTACGCTAAAATGAAGAAAATGTCCCTAGTTTAGAAAGAATTTACGCTAGAGTAAAACCAAACTTCTAATATCTCTCTTATTAAAGCGACAAATCAAAAGGCAAAAAATCAGTATGGTTATAGTGCATAATATATTATAATTTAGCATAAAGATAACACGTCAAGTTAGAGGTCTTTTCTGATCTGTAAAAAAATTATACATTGTCAACTCTGTGGTGGTGCAACTACTTCTGTAGTAAGGAAGTCAAGTGGGTCCTAACCATCAATTAGAGACAGTATCTATGTCTCCCAAAGTAATAACAAAATTTGCTACATTGATGTTTGAAGGAAATGGAAATTTAAGGCTATGGATTTTTTTTTTTTTTTAACAAGAAAAGATCGGCATGCTCTTATATGGCTTTGATACCATAAAGAAAATATTACTCTTCATTGATAAGTTGTACAGTATAAATAGAGATATCATCACCTTTAATTATGATGACAAATAAAAATAAAAAGACAAAGAAAAACAGATCTTGTAACGAGTTACGCTGCTTAATGTATTACTTCATATTGATTTATAAAAGATTTCGCATTGCAATCAATGCGATTTTATTTTGTTTTTTTTGTTTTTTTTTGGCTTTCTTGTCACTTCAATATCTGTCTGCACGATAACCACCGCCCCGCTGTCGCCACCTCGCTCCCCACCAGCGTCTCCATTTTCATCGGTATTCTCCCCGTCTCCATCTCTAGCTTTCTCTCTCAATGAAAGACAAGGTAGATCATTTAAGGGGTGTCAATGCTTGGTACGTGCTGCGTTCACCAGAGGCAAGAAACAAAAGGCTATTGGGTTTTTTTTTTCTTCCTAACCAGTTTTTCATTTATTTAGTGGTGAATTATAAGTTATGTTCATCAACCACATGAAAATTCAGTTTAAAATTAAAAGAATAAATGTCATCGAAAGTTCTAAACTTATTACAAATATGTAATTGAATCTTAGAATTTATAAAAAATACAATCAAATCTTAAAACTTATTAAATTGATATAATTAAGTTATTATATTTACTTCGTCTAATTAGACTAATTAAAAATGCTGTTGGCAAGGGTCGTCGGCCCTCGTCAAGCCCCCTCCAACAATTGTTGACGTGGTGGTGGCAAGGGCTAGCTACCCTTGCCCTTACCTTTTGTGTTTTTCCACAATACATTTCTTTTTGCTTTTTAATCTAATTTAACTGAGATTTTGGTTAAAATAATTCGAATTTAGGCCAACATGATGTCTGGTCTTATATTTCATATTTTTAGTAAGGTAATGTCTCGTAGAAGAGAAAAAATATTTTTCAAAAAAATACATAAAAGAGTGAAAATATTTTAAAATCACATGAGTTTTTATCGTTTGTTTAATTGGACGGAATTAATTGAAGCATTTGATTATACTGACTTAATAAGTTTTAGAACGTTAGTATAATTATCTCTAAATTAAATGTTTGCAACGATGTTCATCCGAGCCCATGAATCGGAACATAGGTTGAAGTAAAAAAAGAAAAAAAAAAACGACCTAGAGGAAAAAAAAGAAAAAGATCGAGAGAAAACAAATCTGTTCAAAATGCATAACTCATGAATCAAACATAGGTTGAAGTTAAAAAAACGAAATGGAATAAGAAAAAAAGATTGAAAATTCAGATCCCCTAACAAATTCTGGACCTTTCCTAATATATTAGGCTGGGTTCAGGACTTCGGTACATTGATAGATCACCAACATTAACTGATGAGATCGCTTTGTCGTCGCGTGCTTTGTCGTCGCGTGCAGAAGGAGTTTGCGCACCCGAACTGGACACGCTCACACAGCGAATTCAAGACACTTGGGCGCATCCAATTTGGAGCACCCACACCTACCCGGAGTGGCTTGAAAAGACATCCCCGTCACCATCATTTTCTGGGGGTCCCGCTGAAGCACGACGATTGCTTTCAGAAAAGAGAGAAAAAGGTGCGATGATGAAGAAGACATCTAACCATTTTTGACAAGATTATTTATGGCGGAATTAATTGAAGGGAAAATCTCGAAGATGAGGCAACTTATAATTGTGAAATAAATTAGGCAAAATGCATCTTTCGACTTAGTTTAATAGATATAGATATAGTAATAGTTGTCTCACTATAATAGTTAGTGAATAGCTTGTATGTTCACTTAATGATTTGATTCGATTGAAAACCAATAAATTCAATGCCACACCAAACACCTTGCTTCAAAGCTAATTTACTAAATGGAATTATGGATCACGAAATTTAGATTTCAAACGATTTTGAATTGCCGACCATTATGATTTTGCATTAAGGGCCAACAACCCGGGTTGGTGTGATTGTACTCATAATGATGCATTAATAGTTCGATTCCACAAGGTAAATACGATTGATTTACGAGGAAAACTAACTCTAATTCAATGAAATTAGAAAAATTACCAATTTTTTTAAACTCTATTATAATTATATCAATTCAATCATAAACCTCTTTTTGCTAATTAAGTCATCCATCTTTTGTATTTATGTCAATTCAGTTTATCCTATCAATTTTGACCGATCGACAGCTAGTTGGCATTGACATGCCTGCAGCCATCTTACATGGCTTCATTGGTGCTAATATAGATAAATTTTAATGACATTTTAATATTTTTTTCAATTATTTATTTATTGGTTTCTTCACTTCCTTCTTTCTCCAATTTGTCGTTGGCATGCGACCAGCTAAAGGCAAGGCCGGCAAGATTTGGAAGCCTAGCCATGGTTGGGCAAAGCTTGACCTCGCCAGATTTGACGAAGTCATGCCTTGCCCAAACTCTAGCCTTGTCAAAAGCTATAAGGGCAGCTTCGCCTAAGCCACTTGCTAGGCTGGTGAGGGTTTGACCTTCCTAAGTGGCTGGGTGAGGCATAACCTTGTCGAATTTAGCGAGGTCAAGTCTCACTAGCCATGGCTAGGCTTCTCAAGGCCCGCAAGGGGCTAAGGTCCCTCACTGGACTAGCCTTTGGCCAATCACTGCCAATAAGCAATTGGAGGAGAAGGAAGTAAAGGAAAAAAAAAGAGAGAAAGAAAAAGAAAAGAAAAGAAATCAAAATATTATTAAGAATTGTTTATATTAATATCGGCATTGCTACGTTGTCAGCGCTGGCCAGTCAAACTATGATTCATTATTGGTCTCCTATTTTGTTGGTCAAGGTGCTAGCTAACGTGTGAAGGCCAGCTCTCATACTATTTTCTTAGAGTAGCCTTGGCCTCAATTATTGCTTTTGTACTACATAGCTAGACTCGACCATTCAATTATTTTAAAAGAAGAGCAAGTCGTGCTAGGTAGGGCCAAATTTTTATTGCTCAGCAGTGATTAATGTATTGAAAAACTCCTATTAAGTATTGAAATTGATAAAACTTTCTGGATCTAATGCTAATTTTAAGAACATATAGCTTTTAAAGTTGTTTCTAAAGAACTATCGAAGACTTTTGCAAAAGTCTATTCATCCCCAAAAGCACTTCCCATTTTGACAAAAGTCCAAAACGAGGAAGAGCGCAGAATCAGACTTATCGATTTTGTGATACAAATCCAGAATGAACTTATTAGGAAATTATCCTATATCGTCTAGCTCTCTTTGGTGATAGATTTCACTTACCTTTTATAAATACGTTAATGGAATCAATCGCAAATTGATGAAATTAATCTTGACGACATGATTATTTTTTGGAAAACATCCACTTATGGAAACCAAAATTATGATTATATATGCGACCATAATCAAGTGGAAATTATGTTCCTAACTTTAATGGCCACAAGATCCCTTTGATTGATTCTATCTAACGGAGCTACTCTCATTTTACTTATCTTTGTCTGTGAGCATTACAAAGTGTGATCAATGGAGAAAACACAAAAGAGTGTCTTAATAAGTTAGAGAGTTCTATCACTGAGTGTATGCTTATAAGTTGTGATCTCTTGGTTCATCATATAATGGATCCAAGAGTTAGTAGAGTGCATGCGTGGGAAAGTGGACATAGACTTAATCTAAGCCGAACCACTACAAAATTCGTGTACATATTTCTTTTTCCTTACATCCTTTTTTTATAGTCTATTGCACACTTTATGATTATTATAGAAGTATGTAGCTTCATGCTTCTGATCCTCATCTAGATTTTGCAAGTAATTATTTTATTTCGCACCTATTTGTCAAGATTTATTTTAAACGCCTATTCGCCCCATTCTAGGTATGAGTGCTAGGCTACTAGCTTTATCATATTACTTCATCTATTTCATGAACAATAAATATTTTGAAAGGTATTTTCTTAAAAATTATCGCCCCCATCGTTTGAAGTAATTAATTAATGAAAAATATTTTTATCATAGCCAATAATTTATATATAAACATTTTTGCGAAAGATATTTTTAATTATTCATTTTTATAAGCAATACAAATAGTTAATTTCTTGAAGATTTTTTGCATAGTACTAATCTTTGACGAGATAAACATACTCTAATAATGAACCCACGTATCGACTAAATTTGTTGAGGATGGCACGGGAGGTTCCCACCTTACGTGACTCATTATTGAATGTGCGATACCTGATAGTATCATTGTATAGTTATTGCACCGACTCTGCTCTTCTCCTTAGTTCTTTCTCAGGAAAGATACCATTTTTCATGGGCGCGTCCAATTAATATTTACTTCTTGGGCAATATTATAAATCAATGATAGAATTCATAACTTTAACTTTAAAGAGAAATAAAAAGATGGGACATTATTTTTTTCGTGTTGCCAATATACCAATTCCTCTAACCTGGAAGAAAGCATTAAATGCGGAATGAACACTTACTCGAACTTAAAAAAATATAAGAAAAATGAGAGAAACATTCTAAGTATTTCACCTAGAGCGAAAAAAAGATGAGATTGGTTATTACACTGTAAATACAATTAAGTGACTTTAATAATCGCACATCCTTAATTGAAAGTGGTAGTTAGATTCTGTGTTTATTCTTTATGCCTTTTTCTTTGACAATTTTACTCTCTCTCTCTCTCTCTCTCTCTCTCTCTCTCTCTCTCTCTCCGCTTTAGAAGTAGAAAAATAAATCTATAAGTGCTAAATGGGAGACGCAAAGATGAGAAAAATGACGCTTTTGACTTGAATATGTGAGGGTTAGGTGGGAAAGTTAAAAGTGAAATGAAATCCACTTCTAGACTTGATATATAGATTTCAAAAGAGGACCTTTTATAATCAAGGAGGAGGAAGAGGAAATGTGAAGTGACAAAAGAAAAAAAATGGCTTCATCTTCCTTATCACTCTGATTAGGTTTTAAATTGTTGAATTATTATGAACATTACTTACAAGAAAAAAGTAATTGAAAATAAATGCGACTGGTCATGTTACAAAACTAGGACGGCGGTACAATAGTGAAATGGCAACTGCTCCAGTACTGCCATAGCCAATTATTTAAGCACACATGGTTGAAGAAAGTTTTCTCCGATCAGGATGAAGGGGAAAAAATCAATGCAAGAAGACAAGAAAGAAAAGGGGAAAAATTAAAAAAAGGAAAATAGAGAAGATTTGAGATACGACAAATCCAGACCGTTTAAAGTGCACGTGTGCCGATGTGCATCACAAGACCTCGCTTTCTCTTCTCGTGCAAAGGAGTTCATGCACACAAAGTAGATAGACTCAGCCGACGAATTCCTGACTCACTCCGGTCGATGAAGCACTTATGATATAGGCACATCATAATGTTCTAACAAACCCCTTAGAGAGAAACATCCAGACTCTATTTGTTTAATAAAAAAATTACGTTTCTGAAGAATATATTTTAGGAAGTCATTTTTCACGAACACAGTTATATTTTCTAGTACTTGGCGTAAAACTTATGGCGCGTTTGGTAACGATTCTCGTTTCCTGGAGGCGATTCGATCGAACGATTCTTTTGATTCTGTTCCCTTAACCGATTCTAAGATTTTGCTCGCTTTGAATCGTCCAAAATTTTGATTCTTAATGTAATCGCGTTTGCACGTGTTCATTAATTCTGTTCCAAATCAATTTCTTTTAATTTTAAAATAATTTTTTTACTTTTTTCCTTTGTTTTCTTTTCTTTTTTTTTTTTTCATTTTTTCATTTTTTCCTTTTCATTTTCCTTTTCATTTTCCTTTTTTTTTTTTTTTTTTTTTTTTCCTTTTTTTCCTTTTTCTCATCTTCTTCTTCTTCTTCTTGCCGGTCGCCGGACCGGCGACCGGCCGACGAGGGCCGGCGAGGCTCGGCCGGCCTCGCCGCATCCGGCGAGGCTCGCCTAGCCCCGCCGGTGGCCGGCCGACCTCGTCGGGGTTAGGCCGGGCGGCGCGAGGCTCGCCCGCCCCTACCCCCAGCCCCGGCGAGGCTCGGCCTCGCCGGTGGCCAGGCGGGCCTCGCCCGCCCGGCGAGGCCTCGCCCGGCCTCGGCGAGGCCTCGCCCGGCCCGGCGAGGCCCGCGCCCGCCACCGGCGAGCTCGCCGGACCTCGCAGTGCCAGCGAGCCTCCGGCGAGCTCGCCGGACCGGCGGTCGGTGGCGGCGGACGGCGGCGGACGGCGGCGGACGGCGACCGGCGGCGGCGGCGGTGGCGGGCACGGTGGCGGGGACGGCGGTGACGGGCAGCGGACGGTGGCGAGCGGTGGTAGATGGCGGTCGCGAGATGGCCGAAGGAAGAAGCAAAATTCTTGATTTTGATTCTCAAACTCGTCCCCTGAATAAGAATCAACTTTTTTTGGTTCGATTCTATTCCCAACTGCTCCTAACGAAAATTTTACCAAACGCAATTTAGGCCCAAACCGATTCTAACAAAGAATCGAATTTGCCTGTTTGGATGGTTACCAAACAGGGCCTTATTAAAAAAAAAACTGAGAAAATGTTTTCCATTGTTTAGACAAGATATTCTAATATGATTTGCCTAAATATACATATACTATTCGGGTACTAGTAATTTAAGCATAAGCAGTCAAAAAATCAAGCACGAGCATCGAGATCTCAAGTCTAGCCTCAATGAACCTAGGGGTGAGCATGGTTTTAGGGTAGAATTTAGAACCTAAGGATCGGTGAGAATCTATCCAATTCCAAAGTCTACGGGATAGGTCCCGGGTTCCAAAAATTGATAAATTTTTCTTGATGAGTTGGTTCGAAATTCTAGGTTTATGAAACTTGGAACTTGTAAGTTTTTGTGTTTTTCTTGATTTATGTCTTTGTACGATCTTATGGTATTCGATGACATTTAATGATAAGTGTATAATCTGGAATCATTCATGCGAACTTCCATTTTATGATTAAGACTTTTACTTTGTTTCTTATATTTTGAAATTATGGTTGGTAAATTGTAGTGGTAAGTAGTGGTTATTAAAAGTGATAATTTACTACAATTGTTCAATTAATAATAAAAGTGGAATTTAGGTATACCCTGAAACTTGTAATATGATAGCTTTCAAGTTCCAAGGTATGTAGGTGGATTCTAGGTTTCAGATAATGAGGAACCTATTGCATAAGGTAGGTCTAGGTTACAAGTGGAATCTATGCAGATCTTGAAACCGCTCAACTTTGGATGAACCCCAACCTAGATACTAGGGACAAGAACATGGGTAGTTGGGTCTTGACCAAGGGCACAAGCACTGGTCCCAACTCCATGAAGGCCAAGCTCAAGGCCTTAGTGCTCATGGCCTAATCTTTGGCACCCGGGCTTTGGTCCACAAAAGCTGAGTACAAGGCCTCGGTGTGCGGGCATAGAGGCCAAGTTGGGGACTTGGTGCTCAAGCTCTATTCCCTAATACTCGAGCGCTAGTCTATGGAGGCTAGACTTAGAGCGCTAGTGCCCGTGGTTGAGTTCCTAATGACTAGGCCTAGGTCCTCAATGCCGAACTTGGATCCACAAAGTCCGGACTTGATTCCATTGAGGCTAGGCCTAGGACCTTGGTGCCTATGCTAGGGTCCTCGATGCAAGTGCCTGGATCCCTGGTGCTCGGGCCGGGCCTTAATGGACCAAGGCACTAACACTAGGGTTTTGAGTCACAGCCTTAATGGACTCGAACTTGAGCGCAAGGGTTTGGGCCCAATACCTTCAGGCACAAGCATAAGGGTACTAGGCCCAACCTTGACAAACTCGAGCCCGACCTCGGTGGATTTGGGGTAGGGCATCAAGGACCTTGGCATGAGCACCGGGGTCTTGGCCTCGACCTCGATGGACTCAAGCTTGGGAATTGGAGACTCGGGCCCAATCTGGGTTCCCAAGCTCGACCTAAATAGACACAAGCGCATGCACCAAGTGTAATGACTTGGGCTCTACTGTGCGATATTGTCCGCTTTGGATACTGAGTTCTCACGGCTTTAAAACGCGTCACGCAAGGGTAGAGGGCCATCCCATGGGCCTTCCCTCTCCCAAGCCGTAATATTGTCCTCTTTAAGGCACGGATGCATCGACATCCTAGTCGGGCCACCCTCAAGGCTTTGTTCTTAGCACAGTGGAAGCATGTGTGAAACGCATCACACAGGTCAGAGGGGCTCAAGCCATTATAAATTGGGCCGACTTTGTTCTCAGCACAGCGGAAGCATGTGTGAAACGCATCACATAGGTTAGAGGGGCTCAAGCCATTATAAACTGGCTCAGGTGTCTCTCCCTAGGCGATGTGGGATAGGGACCCCTTCATTGCGCACGTTCGGGGACCGAGGCGTGGACGCATCGCCATCCCTCCTCCCCGCGCACTGCCGCTTAGGCCATCACACTTTCCCCTCCTTGGGAGCACAGTGCCCTTGCTGTGGCCTTACACACGATCGGGAGTCGACTCTGATACCATTTGTAATGACCCGGGCCTCACTGTGCGATATTGTCCGCTTTGGACACTGAGTCCTCACGGCTTTAAAACGCGTCACGCAAGGGCAGAGAGCCATCTTGCGGGCCTTCCCTCTCCCAAGCCGTAATATTGTCCTCTTTGGGCCCCACACTGGCATAGATGCACCGCCATCCCAGTCGGCCCACCCTCAAGGCTTTGTTCTCAAGCACATGGGCTCTGTGTGAAATGCATCACACAAAGTTAGGGCCAATTATAACCCCAAGCCCTCTAGGGAATGTGCATGTGTGGGCTTGCGTCACGTCCGGGGACCGAGGCATTGGGTTTGGACATGGGCACTAAGGCATCAAGCTCACTTTGATGGATTTAGGCACTCGATGGACTCAGCCTAGGCAGTGGGGATTCAATCCTGGATGCTAGGGTCCTGAGAGTGGGCATTAGGGTTTTTTTTTTTGTCAAAAAGGCAAAGTTTTTTGTTTAAGTATCAATATTTAATCATATTTTAAAAAGTCATTTTTAATTTTTTAAAGAGACAACCATTTTTCAGAATATAAGCATAGGTTTTCAGTTGCCTAAGAAAATATAATTTTGTTGACTCATTTTCCTCAATGATCCAAATTTAAAAAATGAGAAAAATATTTATCGCATAATAAACAAATAGATATTGATCATTTGAATATTTGGCTCAACTATTTTCATTGGTGCAGGAGAACGTACCATTCATGCGAAACGTGAAATTAGACCACACAACAAACCGGTACGGTTTCAGCTCTCTATGCGGTATTCCATCAACATCGAACTAATTATAATTTCTAAGAAGTAGAAACCGAAAAAGAAACGGTGTAGAGCTATGATAACCCTATGGAAGCAAGGCACGTGCCAACTCCAAATGCCAAGCATCTAGACGCATATTGTCTCCATGTCGAGCATCCAAATTTCCGCCGAAAACGAAACGAGTTAGAAAGGGAGAGACGTTACTCGCATTGATGGGAAATGAACAGTTGTTGGTGAATCCGACCCGCCAAGATCATCGAACATAAACGATCGAGCGGTCGAAAGGCAAAGGAGAGAAGAAAACGATACCGAGGAGCGTTCGAGGCTCGCTCACAGCAATCGTGGACAACGTGCGAGCGTCGAGAAACCGGTTTGGTTGAGAAAAAGGAAGACATTCGTTGACATGACATCGATGGAAGTCCGGTGAAAACGAAGGGCTTTGCTTCTTCCGGAGCAAGCTCCCTCGACTGAGGCCATGCGTCGCCACAGTGGACCTCTCAGTAGGATTCAAACCGTGATGTGTTACGGAAATTCTCGGCATGATAAAGTTTTCTTGTGTCGAGAAAAAAAAATATATAATTTTCATGTTTTGGGAGAAAAGATAATATTTACATATTGGAGGATAAATACGTAATACTATTTGTTGGAACTAGATAAACAATAAATCTAAAAAAATAGTAACAATAATATAATAATGATAAAGCCAACGTTTGTATAATCTTTATATATAAAGATACTGAATCACGACCCAAAATACAAACTTATTTGATTGTAATAAAATTTATAGCAAGTTAAAAATGAGGTGAAATACAACTAACTGAATCCCTTTAAGGCGATTAGTTCCTACCACTAGTGTTAAGTAACTTCATGAAGTCTGTCTCACAAGATACGACACTTTGAGCCCATTTGTATTAACACTATGCAAATAAGACTCTGTCGAACACTTTTAGAAATCAGCTTATTTGGAGGAGTGTTTTTTTTTCAAAGAGGAATTCTAATTTCTGAATGACTTTATGTGCCACAAATTAAAGAAGACCGAGAAGATAATCATTTTCGTAATCTGAAGCTCATCTTAGAATTGTTGCTGATAGTGTTTGGAAGATCCGTCATTAACATTCCCCTTAATGCGAGTAAAAGTTGCTAAAGATGAAGGAATTCGTATCTATACATTAATTCGTCCATATATTGTCATAAACTGATGCAAAATTGTTGTATATGCATCCATCAACGCATTAATTAATTCATCCATAAAACTGACACTGAGAGCGTCCATTAATACATCCATTCGATCGGTCATTAATGTTGAAGGTGTTAAAGAAACAGAACAAAGAGGAGTAGAACAAAAGCTGGTAGAAGCAAAGAGGGGTAGAGCAAACTCGTAGAGAAGCTGATGAGCTGGCCAACTATAAAGAAGTTGAAGAAACAGAAGCTGACCTGGTGATCCGCAGAAAAGCTGAGTTGGCAATCCTTGTGAAGAATCTGAATATACAAGCTGATCCAATGGAGCTGCACGTGTGTCACGTTTAATCATTCTGTTTCTAAAAGTTGTTATTTCTGGTTTGCGCTTCAGTATAAAAGGTTTTGAAGAAAACTGTTGTAAACTATGATTCATTCTGCTGAATACTTGAATCACTCCATTCTCTGAATTTTCCTCTGTATTTTCTCGAAGTTCTCTCTCTCTCTCTCTGTTCTCTCTGCATCTCTGTTCTTCTTTGTATACCAGAACCTTGTAAGATTGAATAAGAAGAGAGGTTTAAGGAAATATTCAATTGATGTATTGCAGCAGATTGTTCAAGCGATTACAGGATAAAGATATCTCTTGAATACAGGTTCTTATCTTGAATCTGTTTCTTCTCAGAAGGTCGAAGAAACGTGTGAATTGAGTCATTAATAATTGTTATAATTACATCTTGATCGTCCTTGTAATGATATGCTGACACGTACCGGTTGGTGTTCCATGGAGATCTTTACAACGTTCTGAAGATCTCTCCAAGTGTTGAATGTTTATATATGTTTGAAGATCTGAGTTGAACTCCGATTTTGGAAGGCTCAAAGCCGAAAACTCCAGAGTAATTTCTCTTCAAAGACAGCAGGCCCAGTCATGCGCATGATTGTCCAACTTCATCATACTCATCTTTGGAGCTGACACGGCGTTAACCAGCTCAATCATAACTGTTGAGAGTGATGTATTGCGGATGAACCCCAAGTGATCGGATAATTTATGTGTCTAATTAATGAAAGGTATTTTCCCCAATTAATTTATTTTTTATGATATAAACATCAGAAAATTTGAAAAAGTATTTTTTTTTTAAAGTTATTTTCAGTGAAATGAATAGAGCCTTAATTTATGAATGTTCAATTAATGCGGAGTATTCTCGATAGATCAAACCCTTTTAAAAGAGGATCTTCTATATATGGTGACTTTTGAACGATGCAGTTCTGTTTCTGAGTGTTTATTCATGTTTTTCCTTTAGAGCTATCGCCGCCATCCGTTTACTTACCTCATTAAGGCCAGGTCCATGCCTCCTGCAATTGCTAGCTCGCCGCTTCTAGCCGCCAATGACGTGCTGCATCCTGTGTGTGTTTGTGTGTGAGTGTGTGTAAGTGTGTCATGCGCCTGCGTCAAGCTCTAGATTAGGGTCACGGCCCTCCTAGGTTAACGTCTTAGAATCGCGCCTTTGACCTCTGGTCTGAGGTCAAAGGTTGATGACCGTTGAGATTCAAGGTCATCCATGGCGGACAGGCATAAAATCTAGGTCGTCATCTTGATTTGTGGCAACTACAGAGAGAGTTACTTAGTCTAAGCTATCTTGGTTATATGGGCGATGAGTACTTCAAAGTTCAAAGTTCAATCAGGTCGTGACAATAGAAATGACGAATAATTGTGCATTAGTGTGCTAAACAAGATTTTGCACATGCGACGACAAAAGAATGTTCAAGATGTTACAGCCTTTATGGCCAACTCGATCGAGCCCTCTATGTAGGTCACAAGAGAGAAGGTTTCAAGTGGAAATTCTGATTGATGCCTCAAACTGTCTGAAAGAGATGTACAACTCATTCCCATATTCATGAGGATTGTCTCAAGGACTAAAATCACAGGGTAGGAGTTCTTTCCGCTGTTCCGGCAATCACAGTGAGCAAGTTGTTTCCAAACGGATCACTGAGGTGCTTCGCAAGATTCTCGACAGGTCCCTCCCCAGTGACGTAGGCTTGCAAGAAGAAACCGAGCATGGCAAACATGGCGAGGCGGCCGTTTTTTATCTCCTTCACCTTGAGGATGGCAGCCTGGTCTGGGTCCTTAGCGAGACCCAATGGGTCAAATGGACCACCAGGGTGGAGCTTGTCCTCCAAATCCTAACAAGAGAACAGAGAGACAATTAGCGGAAGAAATGAGATGTTAAGGACCAACGGTGTGTATGTGCTGCTGGACTTGTAATGTAAACACAACGGATTCACAGTGCAATATTGATGGATTTTTCAATCGACTGATAGCAAAAAGTGGTCAACTTTCTATATTTGAAAACTTGAAAGCTTGTGATGTTTAAGAATGAAAATCATGTGAGAATATGATTTAACCAGGGTCAAATTAGCACCACCGCAAATACAACAACAACAAAGCTTTGGACACTATGCGGCAAGGTTAATGCACTCTTAACAAATCATTGCACACCATTCAACACAATGTCAAAGGCCTTGTATGAATGCGAACTCTATGCTTAAATTCATTGGTCAAGACTCAAGACTGCTGATCTAAATCCAACTTAGCTAGTTCAAGGCATTGTCTCCCTGCCTGTGGCTACTCTTACAATCAACAGGGCGGCATTCGACATATTTACACTTCCCAGGAGTTATCTCTGACTCAAGACACTAAAGCAGTCATCACAGTGAGATTCGATTTCCCTACTCAATTACAGTTTATAAAACACATATAGCATGTTTAAGTCAGATAATTGGCATAATAACATTTGACCTACCAAGCCATTGATAATTCTGTAGTACTCGGCACCACCAACAAGAACAACCTCAGCAATGACAGCAAAAATTAGATTGATGGGAATGTTCTTGCCAAAGTAGTTCAATGTGTTGCCGTCCAAGAGTAGGGCTCCAGTCTGTATCAACAGCCAGAATATGGTATCAGATAAATGTCAAGGGAAACACACAACTGCGAAATTCTACACCAATTTTGGAACAAATCAGACAACTGGAGATGCGAACCTTGAACCAGACAGCTTCGGGGCCACAGTTGGCGCCAAATTTGTTGAAGGCCTCAGGGATAATGAATCCGGCAGCTCCAAGCATGGCCCATCTAGCATGGATCAACTCATAGGCCTGGTATCTGCATACAAAATCTCATCGATTTGAGATGCTGATTCATTCTGAATATATCTTCACCGAGAGAAAAGAGAGAGTAACAAGAAAATAAAATGGCAGGCCAACTCACTTGCTGAAGTCTTCTGGCTTCTTGCTGAGGCCAAAAGGATCATAACCATAGCTGCGTGAACATGCTCCAGAATTAGCACCACTATCATATCGGGATGAATCTAAGAATCGCAACTAACTGCTAACCCTAGTGGTGCGCCATGCCATGTGTAGTTATCCGGGAAGATTTTATGCTAGCTGAGTCTATCCCACTAATTTCAATTGCAACAGATCTCAATGATATTACCGCCACCAGAGGGAGGAGAGGAAGGAACTTACTCTCCGGGTACCTCTCCGGTCAAGTACTCAGGGATCTCGGACCGGTCCAAGAGACCATCAGGCAAGAAGATCCTCCTGTCAGGACCTGAAAACCACACGCCCACAAATCCAAATGACGACCACTCCCGAAAGCTCCTAAAAATACTCCATGCAAAGCATAGCTTTTACAACGATCAGCAGAAGGTCTGGACACTAACTCTTAAGTGATTGGCCACTCACCGTACCACTTGGCGAGCTCCTCGTCGGCTGGAGAGACGGCAACGGGCTTGGCCTTGGCAGGTGGGGCGGGCTTCTTCCTGGAGAAAAGGGCCACGGTCTTGAAGGTGGCGGGGCTGGAGGCGGTCGGGGCCGACCTGGCGGCGCTGCTGAAGTTGAGGGGGTTGCCCAGCATCTCGGAGACTCCGAGGGAAGCCATTGCACGGTGCTGGGATGGGTAGTGTTGGAGGGGAAAGATTGAATCTGTGTGTAATGAGAGGAGGTCGAGGAAAGGGAGAGAATATAACGGGTGGTCTGGTGGATGTGGACGTGCCACATTGGATTGCTAATCCTGCGCCTTTGATTGGCTGCACGGTGAATTGAAGATGCGCAATCCAATCCAGTCGTACCATAGGTCGCCTGGAGTGACGTGGCGGATGATGGGCTTACGTGGCAAACAGATGAATGGAATGCATTGGTCCGTTTTGGATAACGTGTCTAATCCTTCTCTGTTCTCTCGTCCTGGCCTCAACCAAGGAGGAATCAAAATCCTCGCTCCGTACTTGGACAAAGACTATAAAATTGCTCCAGCAGAAACTTCATTAAAAATAGTCAATTTAGAGCCGATTCTTACGTCTTTTCAAACCATATTAATATCACCAATAATAGGGGTGCCGAATCTCTTATGATAAAAGGATTAAAGCAGAATTATAAGGTGCGATTTCAAGCATATCACAGAAAGTTGCTCTCGCATACTTAGGAATTTCTAATATCATTTCATCATTTGAAAGCAATTCTGAGAATTAATACTAATGAATGATCACTGCCAGAACCAGACATAAATTCATCTCACCGATGCTATGGTCGTGTCTTAAGAACAACCAAAATCTATGTCAATGACATGGTCAAGTAACCATCAGGAGAGGAAAAATTTAAATAGAAGAACTGCAATTTCAAGTGGTCCTCGAATGCTGCATACGCAGCTCAATGATAAATACAATCAATACAATGTATTCCGCATTCATGGATTCAACAACTTCAAACAGAAACATAATTCGGTTAGAACATATCGATGCTATACAACTATATCCCCGATTTGTCTGCATCAATTTAAGTAACTGAAATCATCTCCTCCACTTGTCAATTTCTCTTGAAGTTGCAGTGAGGAGCTTCTTCGTGTTGATTACCAGATCATCAACAAGTGCACCAATTTCATCCCTGTGAAAGCCAAGAGATGTCAAAAACCAAGTATCCTGAAAATCCTTCCTATGTTAAGTAAACGTTACTCCGCTTCTCCCCAAACTAGTGACTCACCCATCGTGGATTCGACTAATTGTCAATTCAAAGGAAACAGAGGATGTAACTAGAGGAGACTTACTGAGTAGGAAGACTCCCTGAACCATTAAAGAGATTCCCCACATTCGAGTATCTACGAGTATCATCATGGGCGATCCCCCTTCCAACACCATAACCAAATCCCACACCAACACCACATCCGGCCCCTATCCCAAAGCCAAGCTGCAAACCAGGAATTCCAGGACCAAAGCCTAGCCCTACAATGTGCCAAAGAACTCACTATTACAACTCCAAGCATTAAAATAGCTCTTGAACATCAGGTTGATGGCACAGAACTTACAAACCTGGTCTGTGCCTATGAAAAGTTGCAAGGTAGAGCACACACCTATGCATCATTAAATGCTAAAAGAGATAACCACACATGACAAAATCTCAATGAATGTTCATACTTTACACTAAAATAATTAAACCAATTGAATCATCTTGCAGAGAAAGATGGCCCCTTCAAGCTGAAATGTAAAGACCTAACCAAATAAATCATGTCATCTCCCTTGCACCCCCTGTGGAAAGAGGTGAGAGCAAGACATCAAGCACATAACGAGATCAATCTCTACTTGTAAGCTGCGAAACTCACATGTAGATTGCAATCTATTGAAGCCTGAAGCAGGAGATTCATTTTGCCGAAATATTCAACTTCTGATACATTAAAGTGAAGGAGGAGATGAACAGAAAATATAAGCCAGGAGTTAAAAGCTTGCTTCTCTACCATGAGATCTCAAGTGCTTCATGTCCACTGCCTCCGACCAAGCAACATATCTTCAACCACATTCAATTTGGTTATTGCACCAAACAGAAGTGGCAATACTGACACACTCAACATTAGTGACTATATACCATTTCCCAAATAAGTTAACTTTCAAGACGAGTGAAACGGTGACAGTGCGGCAACATCTAGGTAATTCATGAAGATAACTCAAGAGGAAGAGCAAGCAATCCACAGACAAGGTTTGCTCGTTTTCATATCAGAACCAGTCCAACGCCCCGGTCGCGAGAAGACTACTCACTCTCATACAACAACAGGATGGACCACCAAGGTGGAAGCATACAGATTCATCCAAGAGCCGCGAAGCTACCCTAAAGGAAAGTGTTAACTTGGCGAACGCTTCGCCTTCGATGTAGAGAACTATACAGCTGAAATGCACCAACTTCCGTGCAGCTCGCTCCCTTTTCGCATCGAAAGAGGAAGAAAGCCATGATTCAGCCGCTTTCTCTAACCCTGCTCTCCATCCCACTTCGCCGACACGAGCGCTAAAACTCGACAACCACAAGCAGCTTGAACCTCTGATACTCAAGCGAAACAGAGTACGCATCTAAAACCTGACGTCCGTGCAGAACTCTAAACACAAAAGCGACGCCTAGCCTGGAATCACGAGTTCCAGGATTCGGGGGTTGCAAGGAAGAGAAGAGAGACACGGCCCGAAGCGATGAAGGCTGTTCGGCTCGGAGCTCGTCTCTCGCTACTCGTAAAGAAGAAAAAAAAAAAAAAACCCTAAATAATCGCCGGAGAATTCAGGGAGAGGGAGGGTGGAATCTTACCGCCCATGAGGCCGAGGCCGGCGCCGAGGCCGCAGCCGGCGCCGACGCCGAAGGCGGGGCCCAGCTTGCCGAGCTGCTTCGATCGGACCGCCGGGAGCTTCCACAGGAGCCCCGGTCGTCGCCGTCGTCTCCTCCTCCTCCTCCCCTCGCTCCGCTCCTCCCGCCGTTCATGCTCTTCGCAGAATTTTCGGCTTTTTCGGAGTGCAGCCAAAGCAAGCGACCACCAGCTTACAGCTCCCCTCTCTCTCTCCGCGCGACTTCTAGAGTGCTAGTCAAGAGGGCCTGTCTGATTTTTAATTTTTATTTAATTAATGATGCGTTTGCTTGGGGGAAAAAATTTCATAATCTTATTTTTTTCTAAAATAATTAATTTCTTTATTATTTTGTAATATATGATCGAAAATGCTTTTTTATGTTTGGATCTCATTTTTCAATCTTACATTAAAAAAAATATCGATTTATCTTGTACGTCATTGGACTCGATTCACTTCTAATGCTCTCCTCCTATTTATCATTTCTAGAGGTGATTGATTCTTAGTTTGATAGCCAAAAATCAGACCGATTTGCCTTAGGATCAAGAATCAAATCATTCAATAGAAACGATCGCTTATATTTTTGTCACTACTTTTTTCTCGTTACTTTTTTTCCCATCACTTGGAATTGGACTAAGATAAAGTTTGATTTACATTTTACTAATTTTTCAAGAAATAATAAAATAAAAAAGTATATTTATTCTGTCCGGTCCGATCTCCCCTTGGAACCGAAAAATGGATTGCTTGGACATTAGTTTCACCTTTTAGGAATTGTAAACCAGACCAACATTATTTGGGAACCGGACCAAACTGATCAATCTAATTTGGTTTGGTCTAGGTGATTCTCAGTTCTCTAATCATCTCCAAGATGGGCAACCTCAAAACCCTCATTCTCTACTCGACACCATCTCCCTCCCCGTTGACTACTTCGACTGCGGCGGCTCCACCAAGGAGAGCTATGCTCATGCTCATGCTTTGTAGAGGATCTTCAAAAACTTCAGCATCAAACTGCTCAGATCGAGTTAGTCGGCTTTGGCTCGCTGCTCCTGCAGCGGCGTCGCTTCGTACGACAAGCTCTCTCGCCTCAAATACCAGTTCTGAGAGATCGGAGCCCTTTGCGTCCAGCTCCAAAACAAAACTCCATGAGGTTGGGAGTCAACAATAATGCGGCTTTGCAACTCCCTGACCTAACAGAGAGCCTTTTTGTGAATCTCGACTTGAGACCTGCGTCGTCCTCTCCACGGTATCGGTTTACAGCACCGGAGCTGGCGCCTTCGGTGGTGTTGGCCACATTACGAGAGGATGAGCAAGTCCAACCTGAAGTCGATCCTCGAGACGACGAGGTGCTTTGCCCGTGAACGCGTTGTCGTCGTTGTTAACGGGAAAATGGTTTTGGTTGTCCAGTCATTTTCGGAAAACTAAAATAGGTGAAAGTCATATTTTTACCAATCAAGTATTTTCGGCTCCTCTTTCTTTCACCTCTTACACCAAATACTTTTTTTTTTTTTTTTTTTTTTAACTAAACACATCTTTCTTTTATTTTTATTTTTCTCTTTTTTAAAAATGGGTTTTAGAAAAAAAAAGTTTTCTTTCCCTTCACCATGACTATGGCTAGCGATTGACCGAAGAAGAAGGAAAAGAAAAAAAAAGAAATTAAAATTTTGATTTTGATTTTGAAAATAAAATAAAAAATTATTATTAAAAGAAGTGTATAGAGGAAAATCAAATCAAATTTTTATATCAATTGATGGAAAATATTTTATTTTTCATTTATAGGTTTTAGCATAACATGGAAAAATATTATTATTTTCCTAATAAATGACTTCTTAGAAAATATATTTTAGAAACACCACATTTTCAACGAAATGGATCAAAGCCATGTGGGTTTGTTTGGAGGAAAATATTTTCTAGAAGTTGATTTTCCATATCTTCACTTATTTAGTTTGCGGAGATTGACTAGTCAACTAAAAGAACTTTCTGGTTAATGAATATATTCATGCATAAATTTAGGGAAGTAAATTCCTAAATTTAAAAGAAGTGAAAATGCTTTCTGAAATTGCTCTTCTCAATTTTTTTTAAATTTTACTTTTTCTTTCTTTTTTTTTTTCCTTTTCCTTTGCCCTCTTTTGTCGGTTGCCGGCCTTGACGAGGGCTGACGACAAGCTACATGCGTTGGGCAGTGAGGCATGATCTTATTGACCTTGGGCTAGGTTGAGCCTCGTTAGAATTAGGTGAGCTTGAGCTCATGTCTCAACTATGATTTGCGAGAGGTGTGACCTCACTAACCTTGGGCCAAATTGAGCCTCACCGTGATCACGCGAGCTTGTCCATGGCCATTGTCGGGCGGTCGCAATGAAGGAACGAGGAAAAAGAAAAGAAAACACAAAAAAAATTAAAAAATATATTCTATTTATTTAAAGTAAAATAATAAAAAGGAAAAAGACCACCAAAAATCCCAAACTTTACTCAAAATGATAAATTTATCTCAAACTTTTTTTAGTGACATGAAAAACCCCAAACATTGCAAACTGTGATGCATTTACCCCACCAAAGGCATTTTCGTCTTATTTATTTATTTATTTTTCTGTTTTTCCTTTTTTTTTTTTTTCTTTTTTTCTTCTTCTCTCTTCCCTCCATCAGCCATGACGGAGTTGGCAAAGAGAAGCCAGCATTCGACGAGGGTCACCCTCGCTTGGGTTGGCTAGGGCCGCCCTCATTAGCGTCGGGTGAGGGTGGCCTCCAGTTGGGTCAGGCGAGGGCCTCCCTCGCTAGATTTGGCAAGGGCACCCCTCGCTCGATGTCGGCGAGCGAGGGGCCCTAGCCCTCGTCAGCGTCGGGCGAGGGCGACCTCCGGTTTGGTCGGGCAAGGGCCTCCTTGTTAGATTTGGCGAGGGCACCCCTCGCCCAATGTCGACAAAGGCACCCCTTGCCCGACGCTGGTGAGGGCCTAGCCAAGAGGCCCTCGCTCAATGTTGGTGAGGGCCTAGCAAGGGCACCCCTCGCCGGACTCGAGTGGGGGGTCTTGGAGGCATTCGACTCGGGGGCGGGGCACTCTCACCGTCGCCGAGACCCTCGCTGGCATCAGGTGAGGGGTGTCCTCGCCCAACCTAATCGAGGGCCATCCTCACCCGATGTCGGTGAGGGCGGCCCTAGCCAGCCTAGGTGAGGGCGATCGTCGCCGGACACTGACTTCCCTCCGCCGGCTCTACCATGGCTAGTGGAGGGAAGAGAGAAGAAGAAAATAATTTTAAAAAGTAAAAGGACCAAAATGCTCTATAGTTTAGGGTAAATATGTCATGCAGATAAAAGTTCAGGGTTTTTTGTGTCACGAAAAAAAGTTTAAGATAAATGTGTCACGGTTGATAAAGTTCGAAGTATTTTATGTCATTAAAAAAGTTTGAGGTAAATTTGTCACTTTTGGCAAATTTAGGGTTTTTAGTGGCATTTTTTCTAATAAAAATACGAAATATTAATTTTTTAGATTAGATAAAGCCATTATATTAGAAAATGTTTTCAATCATACCAAATAAAGGAATACCGTAATCCTAGCAAATGTTTTGCACGAAACGAAGGCAGTTTGAGCACCATCTGATGTTTTTCCGTCCCCACATTAACACGACGGCAGCGGGGTAAGAAATGGAGGAGAGTGACAGCGATGTTTAGGCCGCGCGAGGCGCCAGCGGCGATGGAGCTCGCCGTCGCTCCCATTCACCGTCTCGTTCCTTGAGCCTCGATGCGAGAGAAGCCGCTCCTTCGCCGCCGTCCCCGAAGGCCACGTCTCTCCACGACCTTCCATTGCTCGGCGTCTGGTGCCGGCTCTTCTCACTTCACGGGCGAGGACAACCTCGATGCCTTATTGCAGGTCTCGTCCCTTCCCTTTCCCTGCCAAGTTAATTTGCCGTAAATTGCCGATCGTATCCGGTCGACTGCAACGCTCAGTTTCCCGCCACCGTTCTCTTGTCCGTACAGTTCCGCAATTTGCTATATAACTCTGGCTGCATTCAGTGTCTCGCGTCCAATTCTCTGTATTTCTTCGGTGTACTCTAAGAGGGTTTCTCCGTGATTGCTAGTTGCTTTGTTGTAATGTCTCCGCCATAGGTCCTGAAGCAGATGAGAACTGGTGAGCTGAGCAGTGCTCGTACTTCCTCCATTATCTATGCAGTAGAACAAGAGCCGCATTATCTTACTATTTGATTATAACTCATCTGTATTTAAGAAATGTTTTCTATTGTAGTATGGTAACGTATAGAAGTTTTTTTTTAGTTAGCGGACAGAGGCTTCTACTTGTTTATATGTATTTTAGAGATAGTATAATATTTTCCGTTTATAATATTCTGTGTTGTGTTTGTGGAATTTTGTTTTTATACTAATTAGTTGCTTTCTACTTTGAAAATTTAGTTTCAGGCTTACCTTTTACGCCTAATGATAACGTTAAAGTAGTGTTGTCTCGGGCGAGGGCTTGCCACTTTTTTCAAATTTTTTTAAATTTAATCTAATTTAATTTAATTTAATTTAAATTGTATTTTGGATGAAAATACCCTTGGCCGGCTGGTATTTTTTGTCGGCCGGTGAGACTTGGCTCTTATTTGAAATAGTTATAATCACTTTAAACCCCTTTTTTGAGACTAATATGGGCATATTAAGCCCTTATTTGAAATAACGTCTATTTCAAGTCTTTATTTGAAAAAAAAAATGTGCATATTTCATGTCCTTATTTAAAATTTTCTCAAAATAAAGGCACCTGTAGTTTTGTAACTTTTCAATTTGCTCACTATTGTTCTTGCACTTTTTTTTTGGCCAATTTTTTTTTTTGGTCGAAAGTAGTGCTTTCACTTCATTCTTTAAAAAGAGAATTACATGGAAAGGAGAAATTGAAATTGGAGCATAAAATATTCTAAAGGGGTTGCGGGGTTCGTGCTTCCATGTTGAGGGTAGGGTTTTTAGGCAGAAAGCTTTTGCTACCCAACGTGATTTGCACCTCTCGAACAATAGACTACACTTACATAAGGCAATTGGGCCAAAACTTGTTTACATTCTTGGAGCAAGTCTTTCATAGCCCATGACTCTTCTGTCTGGCCCAAAATGGCTTCCACAATCGTGCGGCAGTCGCTTTCATAAACTAAAGTCTTCTTCGGTTCGTGTACTTTCCCCACGTGAGTATCTTCTTTCTGTTTGAGCAGACGCAATCCATGGAGCATACCTAGGGTTTCCACCTGCAAAGGTGATGAAGCATGGATGTCTTTGATGAATCCCTCAACGATTACGCCACTGGAATCTCTTAAAATACTAGCAATCTAGCTGGGTGATACTCCTTCCACCCACGGACAGTTGACATTCAACTTCAAATCTCGGCCTTTCGGCGCTGTCCATCTTGAAGGTGAGTTCGACGTCGTTGCCTTTGTGTCTCTCTTGCTCTGATTCCATCTTTTGAAGCTTCAATTTTGTGCTAGGGCGGTCACGATGATGGCCTCTGGTTGCAGCTTTTTGTCACGGAAGATCTTGTTGTTTCGGTGTTTCTAGATTTGTCATAGCACCTCCGCCACTAACCTTGCGTCCGGCAAGTGTAGCTTTGCTTCGAAAAATTCCACCAGCCATTTGTCCATTCTAGTGGCCGAACATATACTGGTACTAGATTTAAGCTTGGATCTGACCATACGCTTATGATTTTTTTGCAGAAGAAGAATAAATGCTCGACCGTCTCAGGGCATTTGGAGCAGAGCGGACATAGCGGATCAGGTAAGATGCTTCTATGATAGAGTTTGTCTTTGGCAAAAGAACGCTTCAAGTGCCATAACTTTGCCCAAAGGGACACTTAAGTGCCATAACTTACGAAAGGTACACTTAAGTGCCAAATTTTAAGAAAAGTGGGACACCTGAGTGCCATATCCGGCGAAGCTGGTTGGAAATCATACGTGGCATTAAAATATTAATATATCTCGCCGATGTGTGTCTCGCCGAGAGAGCCGAGTCGGCTCGAATTAACCCCAAACGACGTCGTTCCGGGTGTTCGCCCAAAATAGACCCCTTAAATCAGCGAAAACACCGTCGTCTTCCCCATTTGCCCTAAATCTAAAACCCTAAATCGAGCAAAATGCTATTGAAGCGCTGGAGCCCTAATCCCGCACCCTAATTCGATTTGCCCCAAATTCTACCACTGAATATTGGAAATGGAGAGCAAGACTTTCAGCAGCGGCTCAAATTTCTCTCGCCGAAGCGAAGGAGAAGGAGAGCATTTATGTTTCTATGGGTTTCCAAGTCCAAGAAGAACATCGTGGACTCGAACGAATCACGGGAGAAGATTATATGGATGTGCCCGATACAGAGAAGGCTCAAAGTGCAAATACTTCAAATGGGTCGATGCGAAATTCTCTCACCGAGCCACAGAGGTGATATTGGACCTACTTGATGGATGTCATCAACCTCCATCTACGCTTGTAGACGGCTTGGACGATGTTGACTCAATGCAAGCTCAAGCTCAAGCATCTTCGTAACCATTTGAAGAACGAAGTTGCAAAAATGAAAATTGAACGGAAGTGTTATCAAGCGTTTATTGTGTTGTTGTTTCTTTGTCTATCCTACTTTATGATGAAATGTAAAGGACTGGAAGATGAGAAGAAGTTTCTCCAACTGTCATAGTTGTAAATGTGTGGGGAAATGTATTTATTTTGAATGAATGAATGAATGATTTAGACAGTTTTTGCTTATTCTCAAATATAAATCAATGATGATTGAATGTATATTAGGTCGATGTGTTGTGGTGACTATTTTACTTGAATTGAATGTAAACCAGCAACAATCTTTGTGTAAACCAAAGACAAAATCGTAAACCGGCCCTTCTCTGTTTTTTTGCAAAGCACCATATACATAGAACATACACGGGTGATTACTCGAGTACTATAAGTTGTATCAAGTGATCACTTAAGTGCCAGTCGTGATAGACAAAGAGTTATTTAAGTGTCAAGTTATTATTAAAAGGATCATTTAAGTGCCACTTGTTGTTAAAAGTGAACACTTAAGTGCTAGGTTTTTTAGAATGTGATAAGTTAAGTGGCATTTTTTTTGTACACATCGGCTACTACCAGCCACCACCACCGCCCACCACTTTGGCCACCATCTCCGACCACCATCACCACCGGCATTCCAAGCATCCACTTGAGCCACCACTATGCTTTGGTGGTATGTTCTTTACATAAGTTGCAAGTGTAAGGTGTCTTACACTAGCTTGCACCAGCACTACCTAGTGCAAGCTGTGCATATTGCACATACATCTTGCACCAGATGCAGCAAAAACCTCCAACCCAACCCACCATCACCAGGCTTTTCACCAGCAACCACCACCAGCCACACGAGCACCCCAGTCACTACCATATATCCACCACCAGAAGTAGCAATAAGTAAAAGAAAAAAAAGAAAAAAAGAAACAGGCATGCCAAAAATGATAAGCAACAACGGTTGTTCCATTGATTTCGAACATATGTCTTACAAAGTCAATGACAAATGAAGTCTCACAAACTCAACTAACTCAATGACAAACTATTATAAAACAAACATCCACATATGTTTACAACGGACTCCTCAGCCCCACAAACCATATCACATCCCATTTCATCAATCAATATGCACAATGCCTCCTGTTCGTGCTCGTTTTGATGGACTTCGCACTTGATTCATAATCCTTGCACTTTTTCTAACTGGACGTGAGACTTCTTCTTCAGTTGTCTTGGGATGCGTTGAGTCTGGTGGAGCTGCAATTGTCCTATGCTGAACTGATTCAGAAGGAGCTGCAACTGTTGTAGGCTGAACTGATTCGGATGGACTTGCAACTGGGTTCTTCTTACTCTTCTTTCTTGTTGGCGCAGTAATGTCTTCTTCTTTGTTGGTGCAGCCGTTGATTCTTGAGTTCGGCCTTGAGAGATAAGAATCTACGAACTTCTCCCGGGCTTCAAAAAGAAAACTCAATTATCAACAAAAGTTTGCACTATAAATTAAATTAAATGCAGCCTATAAAACTTACATTAAGAATAATTGTTCCAGAACGGTCATCTGTATAAAGGCCATAACCATATTGTTTAAGCCTATTCCCAAGAGTCCTTCTTGTTCGAAGAGGAGCGTCACTTTCAGGTACTTATGATTGGTTGCCTCTTCTTGTCGCATGTGATTTCTTCGGCTCTTGTGGCTGTTCAGCTACAGAAGGGGCTTCTTTGGCTAATTCTTCAACTAGGCGTCTTGTAGATGGCCTTCTTATAGGTGGTGTTGATTTGGGTTTGGCTTTCTTCCTCGTTGTTTTTCTAGTTACGCCTTCGGCTTCGAAACCTTCGGTAGGCTTTGGTGGTGGCCCTTGTGATGACCCTTCTAGTGGCCTTTGTGATGACCTTGGTGATGGATCTTGTGGTGGCCCTTCAGTTGGGCCCTCTATTAGCAGCTGAGCTCTAGCTTGTCTTCTTCGAACCTGAGAAAAAGGCAAATGACATTATAAATATAACATCAGGTCATATTAGAACGTAAATGAAAAGTAAACTCAAATCATTTAACTAACCGGGTATTTTTTTCTCTGTTGCTGCTGAAGAACAGGTGACTTAACTGGCCCTCCAGTTGTTTTAGCCAATCCTGCAGCTGGCTGTCTTCCACCTTTGGTTCTTTGAATAGGCCCTTCATTTTCAGGTATAGCAGGGGCTTCGGCCAATTCTTCACGTGTCACCGTGACTGAAAAGACAAAAACATCACATATATGTCACTTATATCTATGTACATATTCATAACAAACCATAAAGCAACATAAACACAATTGTCATGACTTACTGGGTTTATTGTCGTCGACTGAAGAACAGTCGACTCACTTGGCCTTTCTGTTTCTCCTTCTCTAACTGTCCCTTCACTAGGCTCTTCGGCTGGCCTCAATTGTTCCTGCTGCTTCTTTAATTGACAACCCTTAATATTGTGCCCTGCTATGTGGCAAAAAGAGCACTTTATCGGTACACTCCCAAGCATAGTCCCACAACTGTCCATATTCACATTGTCTTGACAATTGAGTATCTTCATCACCTTTTGCTTCGATCTTTTACATTGATTCCTAGATACATTGATGCCTACTGCTCCTTCACCAAAGATCCCGAATTGAGTAGTATTCATCTGAGGCATCAGCTTAATCAATTCAAAGAACTGCTTCGATAACTATGCACTTGTTACCATTTTATTCTCAAAATTAATGGAACAAGTATGTTCCTCTTGGTTGGCTCTAATCTGTAAAGATCCAGTTTTCTTAACAAATGCACCATAGATCTTCCATGGACAATTTTGCTGCGAACACCTAGCTCTTACAATGGTCTTAGTGTTTCTAATGAAATCAATGTTCCTTTGTGCAGCAATTGAGATCTTCAATATAGCTTCCCTAAATTGTTTAGCATCATGAAATTTCATGCCTACCGACAAAGTGGGAGAGGCAACGAATGGATCATAAGAAGGAAACTTACTTTTCCTTTTCCTTCTATGCACATGTCCTTCATCTTCTTCAAGCTCATCCTGGGAAGTAGCATTCTCGACGCTTTCTTTATAGTCGGTCTCCTCGCCCGGCAGCACCAAAGATCCGTAGGGCCTTCGGAGTCATTTAGAACTTCCTCGGCTACTTGCAAAGCTGCAAACTTAGCTGTCAAAAAATCCCTTCGTTGTATTCTTGACTGTACAAGCTCCTCGTCATCGTCATCACTTATAAAATTTTCAGTAGGCAACCTTCCATCATCATCATCAGTTGATTCAGCTACTTCCCAATCTAATCCAGAGATTGTGACATCACCTATGTCATCATCACTTTGGTGAACTGTATCTGCACTTCTCTCATGTCCATAATATCTATCCTGTCCTCATTCGACCCTAACGTCAGTACTACCTTGAATACCATCTCCTTTTTGTCCTACTTCAGCGCTCTCTCCATCATCATCTTCATTCTCACTGTCACTATTGTACTCAACAAATATTTTTACCTCTTCACCATGAAGATAATGGTATAGAACATCCCTAAGACCATTATCATCTTCTAAGCATCTCAAACCATCTCTTAAGTCTTTCCCGGGAATACAATACAAAGCAGCTTCTGAACTTTACAAGGCAAATAAGTATTTATATCCCTAAGAAATCCTATATAAGATGCCTTCTTTATATCCACAAAGATGATGCCCTCATTTCCACCCTCATACTCCCACTCATCCTCCCCGATCACAAATTCCCCATTGTAGCAAACTATAACAGCGACATAATCCTTGTCATGCGCCATTACTGCACCAAGAACAAGAAAAAGAATCATTAGTTTTTGAGACCACTAGACAATTGCACATGGGAGTCCCCCACTCTCATGGACTTTAGTAAATAGAGGTCCCACACCGAAAATATGCCCCTACATGACAGCCAAAAAAGCCAAAAAAGAGGTCGGCACTTTAATTATTTGCCTTCCATTTCCTTAAAATATTAAACAAAACAGAGGTCCCCACAGCAATCATAGCCCAAGCATGTCTACTGCACTAAACGTGCGATGTGAGAGAATGTACATTAACTTAAGCAAATCAAAGCATAGCATACTCTGACATCAACTTAATCAAATCACAGCAGGATTATGTTCTTATTCAGGATTTTGGATTGATAAACATACCCTATACAGCAATCATAGTAGGGTTTTGGATTGATAAACATACCCTATACAGCAATCACAGCAAGGTGGTTTAAGGACATACCCTATATACTCTCATAAGCAGGGTGGTTCAAGAACTTAGTTTTTTTTCTCAGAATTGCATTAGTCACCCGCTTTACTAGAATGCTCTTAAAGAGATGCATAGATCACTGTCTAACAATCACATACTCTGACATTGGCTTGAAACACAAATTCACCAAAATAATGAGAATTCTGGTTTCTTTGTGTAATGTCAGCAAGTTTCAGTTGAAGTGCATCAACACAAATTCCATTGGAGCTGTAATAAAATAATTGAGCCATAATTAAATAATCGAGCGAGCCCTAATTTCATCACAGGGGAGGGGGAGAATGAGCCAAACCTGGACGACTGACAATGGTGAGCGGTGACGACGACCAAGGATGGTGAGCGGTGAGCGGCGACGGCGACCAACAATGGCGACTGACGACGGTGACCGAACCAGCTCTAGGCGTGAACGGCGACGGACAGAAGGGCTTGTGATCTACTGTGAACGCGGACGGCGAGGAACGGCGTTAGGTTAGCCAACCCTAATTAAATAATCGATCGAGCCCTAATTTCATCACAGGGGAGGGGGAGAAGGGGTCGAACCCGGACGAGTGACGATGGTGAGCGGTGACGACGACCAACGATGGTGAGCGGTGAGTGGCGACGGCGACCAACAGCGGCGACTGACGATGGCGACCGATGACCAGCTTTGGGCGTGAACGACGATGGAGAGAAGGGCCTGAGATCGACTGTCAACGCGGACGGGGAGGAACGGCGTTTAGGTCATCGCACAATGACCTAAACAACGTCGTTTAGTTTAGCGCACTCAATGTAGATGGACGACGTCGTTTTTGTCGTCCACGTCGGCTTTTTAAAAAAAAAAAAACATTTGCCACATCAGTAAAAGAAGTCGCCGAAAATCGCCGGAAAATGCCATGTATGCAATTTGGCCGGATTTTCGCTGGATTGGCACTCAAGTGATCCATTTTGCTCCGATTTTGGCACTTAAGTGTAACTTTCGTAAGTTATGGCACTTAAGTGTCCATTTGGGCAAAGTTAAGGCACTTGAGGGGTCCGCACATTGTTTGTCTTTTTTGTTGGGATAGCATCCTGACATAGGCTCCACAGGAAAACTTTTAATTTGGGGGGAGTTGATAGGTGCCATAGTCTTGTCCATAGGGCTCGGGGTGGTTGGTATGATGTTGATGCGTTGTTTCTGTCTTTTTGAGTGAATTTATCATACACACTATTATAACCGCTTTTGACTGTGTAATTCCCTCTACTATTTCCTATCAAAATCAATTGATCTGTCTTAGGCTGCACGATAATAGGTATAGATAGGATTTCATTAAAATTCTTCTTTCAAAAAGATGGTGCAACATCGGTTCTTTCCACTCCCTTTTTTCCCCATTGATTAATTCAGCCACCATTTGAGGATCTTCTTTATTCTCGGGGCCTCCTATAAAACCCTTTGGTAACCAGTGATCTTGTCGAATTTTAATGGATTTCCCATCTCCCATAGTCCATCGTATTCCTGGTTTGATGGCATCTCGTCCTATTAGGATGCTTTGCCATCCCCAAATGGTCTTTGGCCTCTTTTTACTTTCCGTAAGTTTCCATTAGGGAAGTATATACCACTCAAGATCTTACTCCATAATGCTAAGGGTGATTGGGATAATCACCACGCTTGCTTTCCCAACAATGCTTTGTTTAAGGTAATTAAATCTTTAAAACCTAAACCTCCCCTGTCTTTTCTAGACTTTAGAACCTCTCATTTCTTCCAGTGCATACCTTTCTTAGCTTCATTTTGCTTCCACCAGAATGCTGCGATTCTTTGTTCAATAGCTCGACAAACCGAGATAGGTATCTTGAAGATGGACATTGCATATTACGGCAACGCTTGCACAATAGTTTTAATTAAGATTTCTTTCCTAGCTTTAGACAAGAATTTCTCTTTCCATCACTCTAGCTTTATGTTTGCTCTTGCTAGGATCCACGCAAACATTTCTTTTTTTGTTTGACCCCATTCGGATGGTATTCCTAGGTATTTCCCAATCATTTCAATGCTTGGCACTCGCATTTCTTGGGCCATATTCTCCTTCAAAGCTGGTGGACAGTTATTGTTGAAGAAAATGCCCGACTTGTTCAGATTAATTGCCTGCCCGTTGCATAGTAGTATTGATTTAGAACAGCCACCAAACTTTGATATTCTCTAACCGTCCTATCCATAAAGAAGATAGCATCATCAGCAAACAAGAAATGAGAAAGAGTTGGGCAATTCCCGTTCAATTTGATCCCTTTAATACTTCCATTCTCTATTGCTTTGTGCATCATCCAAGAAAAGACATTGGCTGTCAATATGAATAGATAGGGGGATAATGGATCTCCTTGTCTAATCCCTCGTGTCGGTGAGAAATACTCCGTTGGCTCTCCATTAAATTTCACATTAAAAGTAACCGTTGACACATTGCATGATTAAATGAATCCACTGGTCACAAAATCCCATATGTAACATACTCTTTCGAAGAAAGTCCCATTCCACTCTATCATATGCTTTCTGCATGTCCATTTTCAACATTGCCTAGAATTTCTTTTTCCTCATTTGATGCAACACTTCTTGAACAATGAGGATATTATCTTGTATTTGTTGGCCTTTAACAAAGGCACTTTGTTCATGTTCAATGATTTGTGGAAGCCAAGGCTTAATTTTTTTGCCAAAACCTTTGATATAATTTTGTAGCTGAAGTTACATAAGCTGATTGATCTGAATTGGCATATATTTTCTGGATTTTTAACTTTTGGTATAAGTGCAATGTGTGTTTTGTTGAGAATGGGGTCAATGTTACCTATTTTGAAAAAATTATGGACTAATAGCATCACATCCCTTTGAATATCTTCCCAGAAATGTTGGTAAAACTGTCCGTTTAGGTCGTTTGGTCTTGGAGCCTTGAGTGTGCCTAGCTGGAAAACAACTTCTTTCACTTCTTCCACTAATATGGCAGCCATCAAATATTCATTCATCTCCGTCGTCACTATTGTTTTGCATTGATTTAGTATGGGTTGGAAATTCCTGGGTCCCATCGAGTCATAGAGAGATCGGTAGTAATCCACAATGTGTTGTTTAAGCACCTTGGGATCCCTACTCCAATTATGGTAATTAATCTTTAGCATTGTTATTTTGTTTCGTTGCTTCCTTTGTACTGTTGTGGCATGAAAATATTTAGTATTTTTATCCCCCATTGAAGCCAATTAATCCGGGACCTTAGCCTCCAATACATTTTTTCCTATCTCCACAATTGATCAATGCTATCTTTTATTTGCTGCATTTCTTCTCTGCTAGAATCTCGGTTGTTGCTGTTTGTGATGTCCATTAGTCACCTCTTAAGTCCCTTTATTTGATATGCTACGTTAGAGAACTTTTGCTTACTCCAAATTGCTAAATCCTCCGTTACTTGGTGAATTTTCTGTGAAAACCTGCTATGGTCTGCAGCCCAACTGTCCATAATGACATCCCTACACTCTTTTTCTTCTAGCCAATATGCTTCAAATCTGAATTCTCTCTTCCTTTTGCCATGTACAGGATGTAATGAGACCAGAAGGGGGCTATGATCCGATCCCACCGTTGGTAACGCCATAACTTCAATATTTGGAAATGTTACCCGCCATTCCATTATACATACAACTCTATCTAAACGCTTTTTCACATGTTCTCCTCCTCCTCTATTGTTGGTCCACATGTACATGCAACCTTTACAATCCATATCCATTAAAAGGCATTCATTGAGCATATCCCGAAAGGCTGCAATGTGGTAGTAGTCTGCTTCCTTTTTGCCTTCATTCTCCCAATTATATAGAAGGTCATTAAAGTCCCCCATACATATCCATGGAAGTCTATTAGATGTATGAAAACAACGAAGTTGTTGCCATAATTGGAGTCTCTCCTGGAAATTTGTTGAAGCATGAAGGAAAGTTATCCTTATAAGCTGGCCACTTGTGGGATTCTCACATTCCGTGTCTATAAAATGATGTGAGCTGCATTTTACTTTCACTTGATACTCTTCACTCCACATTAGTGCCTACCAAGAACGACTTTTGGTAATTAAGTCTCCTTCTCACCCTTCTCACTATCGTTTCCTTGTTTTTGGTTTCCATCAAGAAAACCATACTAGACCTTTCAAGAGCCACTAAGGCTCTAAGCTCCTGAATCGTCAGGGGGTTGCCCAGCCCCTAACAGTTCCAGCTCAAAATCCTCATGATGTCACCGATGGCTTATTAGGCTAGCCACCAAAGCCCATTCTTCCCCTTCTTTCACCAGCTGAACATGTGTCTCCAATAACTCCATTTCATCAATTAATAACATACTCGACTCCTCAACCTTCCTATTACTTCCTCTTGTTTCAAGCAGCCCTTCATCAATAGAATCTAGTAAGTGCATTGGTTGTTTCCCTTTCCCTGTTTTAACTGTTGAATCACTTCTATCTTCTTCTCTGTGTTCATTTGATGACGGGTTTTCTGCCCTTTTTTACTATGAGCAAGGCCATCAGCAGTGTCAGGTTCTTTTCAACCCATAATTTGAAGATTAGATGACTGAATGGGGTTTCAGGTACATACTCCTCTTCCTCTTGAGTAGGGATGATTTTGCCATAAATGCTTCCCAATGAGGACTCCTTTCCCGTACCTCCGCTTTGAGCCAAGGCCCATATTTCTCTGTCCAGTTTTGTGCCCATTTTGTTTTCTCATACGGAATTTCTTCACAAAAAGAGGTGTAGTGCCCTAGTCTTCTACAGGAATAGCAAAAATGAGGGAGGCATTCGTATTTAAAATCCACCCATAGCTTTTTTTCTCCAATCTTCACTAGAGCCCCTATTTTTAGAGGAGTTGATAGTTGAAGTTCAACTCTTGCTTTCCCTGTTTTATTTAGCATATTTCCTCTATTTTCTAACTAAATCTCCTTCACTTTTCCCACTTTTCAGCAACATCAGCATATACTTCTTCTAAAATCCATCCAAGAGGTAGTCCGATAATACGGATCCAAAAATCATAGTGCAAGAAATCATAATAGTGCTCAGGTATGTCAGGTAAGCATTGTTTAAGAACCAACAAGTTGCTTGCAAAAGACCAATGGCCAGATTTTAGTACCTGTTCTTTGTCCGCTTCAGTTTCAAAGACAAAAGAGAAGAAACCAGGTTCTTTTTGGGAAATTTCCACTGATTCTAATTTCCACGCATTTTTCATCGTGTTGCAAAAAGCATGAAAGTTAACATTCGGCTTCGATAGTAGCTTACCAAAGAAAGTGTGTTTGCATTAAATAAGTTTATTCGTTGAGGCTTCCTCCCTAACAGCAACCACATAATCTTCAAACCATAAATGCCCCAAACTCTTGCATAGAGCAGCAATATGAATCTGATTTTCGTCATTTTCCTTTTGGGATTGATCATGCCATTATACAAGTAAACGAAAATGCTAATGTAACCCTTAATTTGTCGTTATTAGTTGAGTGTCATCTTACTTAGCTTTTAAGTTTTTTTTTGGTTGGAAAATTTTTCTAATAAATTTAAAAAACGATAAATTTATATTTAAAAATAAAGAAAAGGAAAATAAAAAATTATTAAAAAAATAAAATAAATATAAATATAAAAAAATAAATGAAAATAAATATAAAAGACATTCGACAAAGGAAAACGAGAAAAATTGAAAAGTTTTTAAGCAATATTTTATTAAAACAAAAGGTTAGAGCCATGTAGGGTAGTGTCGAAGAAAAGTTTCCATGCCATGACAAAACCACTCACTTAATCGGGAAAATTTCAAATAAGAATATGAAGTGAAGCCGTTTTCTCAAAAAATGGTTCAAAGTGAACATTGTCTCAAATAAAGATCTGATTATTATCAAATAAGGGTCTAAACTTATTTTTCAGCCAAATTTTCGCTGGTTGACTTTTTCGGCAAGTAAGGTGTGGGCAATTTTTCCAAAAAAATCCAGCTAGGTAAAAATGCTTTAAAATCCTTAAACAAATGTTGACACCTAAATTTTGGTGATCCATTTAGTCATTTATCGCATTAAAAACTCAGGGATTAATTTTATCCCTAAAAAATAGTTAATCGCATAGCATATAGTTTTAGGTGCATTTATTTTTAATTTGCATTTACATTGGGCTGCTAACGGATAGGTTCGAGTTGATGGTTCAAAAACTTTAATTTGATGAGTTGGGCTAAGCCCACGAAGAGAGCAAATCGGCGCAAGCCCGTATCCTCGAAGATTTTATAAATTTATCTTTGTGAGATTTCAATTCAAAAATAAATATTGCATTTGGAAAAGTAAATATTGCCTTTCCAAAAGAAATTTTCGTGGATATGGATTTGGAAAATTTAAAAACCCTAATCTGTGACTTATAAATAGGTAAAAATGCGTAGGGTTTTGAGGAGGGCCACACAATCGATACAAACGGCCACATTGAGGGGAGCTGAAAAAATCAACTCAAAGGGAAAAATCTATTAGTGAGGTTTCATGAGGGCAGCCATTGGAAAGTGAGAGACCGGCCTCAATTCAGATTTTTTTATATTTCTCTCCTCCCATAACCACATAGAGGCTTTTACCTTTTTCTTTCTTTCTCTCCACCATATTACTATTCCTCATGATCATGGGTGGTCGTATGGTTATCCCATGATCTGACCAGCACCGCTCGGAGGTTGACATAACCAGTAGAGAGAGACATGTCTCTTGGCGAAGCGACCAGCAAAGTCAGCTGCGACCACGTACCCAACGAGCGCCTGAACCGCTCCACCTAGCTGAGTTAGCGTCAATCCACGAAGACGTTGCTGGGGTCGGGTCTAACTTTGCGACGCGTGGTTGCTGCCCTGAATCAACGACAAGCACCTTCAAGTTCCTGCACCCTTTACCGACGCGGATGTTGCCTTGATGAAGCTGATCCAACTTGCAACGACGACTCGCTGGTTTTGCTATTGATGCCGTGGCTGACTTGCTGCTCCGTCTCACTAGCCACAACTCGGGATCTCAGCTCACGGTTGCTGGGTTCCCGTCGAAATTGCCGATTGTTTCTTGACTCGTGCAATCTTTTCGTCCATTATAAATCCAAGCGTACTCTACAGTCCTCCACACCAACTTTGGCGTGACAATCCCCAGCACTCCTCTCCTCGCCAACAAGTTTCCCAGCCGGAACCATCATGCTTAACGTGTTTTTTTTTTATAGGTCTCTTGTGATTGCAGCATTCAACGATCACTTGCAGCAGCTTTAAAAATATTGGATTTTCCTGTGAGACCCCACCATCGCCGATCATCAGTCTAGTGCCAAGTGGGGAGGAGGTTTATCTATTTTTTTTTTTAAAAAGAGTCAAAGTCAAGCAGAGCCCAATCAAAGCTCTTGCACTACTCATTCGTGCTTGGAGCTTGACACTATTCACCGACAACCCTGCTCCATCGACGATTCTTGATCGATCCATTGTTGATCACCAATCCTCAAGCCCAGCCGCGGCAATTGATTGTTCGTTGCTCTTTTTTTCTTCTTTTTTTTTAACTCTACTTAGCAGGCTAGTTTGTGCACCGACAGCCCAGCGACAAAGCTGCAAACCACTCACATCTCCTGCTTTGCTACTCCAAGACCGCATGCGGCCACCGATGAACCCCCATCACGAGCAACCTTGCCCAGCCGGACACCAAGGAGTCCCTCATCGCGAGCCGTGCAGCCTCCACCATTCGTGAGCCCCTTGCCGTTGGACCACGGTTCTAAGCCGACATCCCGATTTGGGAAACTTATCCACGCAATAATTTGAATTTAGGTAATTATCTTGTTTGCCATCAATTTGAATATTTTGTGATTCAATTTGATTGAGAATATTACATGATTATTTCCTAATTGATTTTTTATTCCTAAATGGAATAATTAATCAGAGTCGCTTTTCAAATTTGACAGATATAGTGATTGTGAATGATTTTTTTTTTTTATATTTATCTAAAAAATACAAAAAAATTGCATTTGCATGTTTAGATGGTATTTCCTAGATAGAGTCCAAGTTAGAATAGTTAGATTTTTTTTTATATCTTTTTAATTATCCAAGTTAGACAATAGACAATATCTTTTGAGATATGATTTTTCTAAGTTAAGATAGGATTCAAATTAGTCTATTTCTAACATAAAATAGATAATATCTCACTTTAGTTACATTTTTTTTTATATATTTTAGCAATTTTAATCATGAATTTTTATAGAAAATACAAAAAAATTTGTGATATGTTAGATTCATGTGCCATCTTTAATGATTGTTGCTAAATTTAATTAGAAATTGCTGTCATTAGAATTAGGTCATTTAGTTATATTGCATTGCATAAAGCATGATTTTCATTAATTAAATGAAAACAAAAAGAAATTGCGTGTTAATTAGAAATCATATCTAGAGTTGATGATGTGAATTATGATTTAACAATGCAGATGCTTTCATTGCTATGAGGTAATTTCTGCAATTTATTTATTGCTTTACTTGGGTGTTAAATTAGTGGTTTGCACACCCGCATGATAGCCTCACATGTTAGGAGGGAGATAAATTAAAATCAACTCAAGCTGTCTACCAAACATTTTTTTTCAAAATAAAAGAAAAATGTATTGAAATGGCGTTAGAGAAATCTAGCGTAATCAAGTCTTCGAACTCATAGATTTCTGGTTTGTAGGAGTAAAATAAATCCCCCGTTACTTTCCATCAAAAATAGATTAATGGGGACTTCTAATTTAAAATCATTTGCATGTTAAGAACTTTAACATAAGTCACGAATTGGGATGGGCTTGGGAGAGTCCGAGCTAAGTTTAATCCATTAGCCAAACTTTAGGTGGAATATTTGAAAATTTGGTCGCTACAATAAACAAAAATCCCAAATTGAAATCTCATTGGTTCCTCATGAAATCGTCAAGTCTTCAAGTCAATCCCCAACAACGAATCAATCCTCTCCTTGAAAATTTGTTGTCTCGAGCTCCATTGTCAGCTGGAGGAGGAGGAATGTCAATTCCACTCTTGAGTTTAGGATGGGGCTTGGGTTCTTCGATTCTAGCTCAAGTCCTTCATCCACTCCAAATACCTCCTTGCCCCATTGTCATGAGCTTTGTCCTTGTCAGTAAATGCATCCATTCCATCTAGCATCGGAGACAAGAAGAAAACATGGTACAGTCGAGAATCGATGGACTTAGAGTTCAAGTTTCAAAGACTCAATTATTTCACAAAGAACTAATGAGAGTTCAATTTGGAATTTTTGTTTGTTCGAGAATTTTAAAGCATTTTTACCTAGCTGGAATTTTTTAGACAAAATTGCCCACACCCTACTTGCCAAAAAAGCCATTTAGTGAAGATTTGGCCGTAAATCAATTTCAAGCCCTTATTTAATACTAACCTAGTCATTTCGGGCCTTATTTGAGACAACGTCCACTTTGAGCCTTTTTTGAAAAAAAAAAAATGGCTCTGCTTTAGGCCATTATTTGAATTTTTCTCACTTAATATGAATATTGTGGTCTAATTCTTATTTGAGCTTTCAACCGATAAGGCATCTGATGGAGAATGAGGGAGGAATTTTCATTATGCTTCAAAAAAAAAAAAAAAAGTATTACAGCTTTGCAATTACAAGTCAACATGACACGCTGGAAATCCACATAGTTTTCTCCATTAAACACCAGCTTTATGAATTGAAGTACATGCTGTATTTCATTTAACACGACATAAACATATTAAAATATATTAGAGATTCAATTGGACCAACTGAAAGTTTCGGGACAATAGTGCACACATTACTCATAATTGATTTATTTAATCAATCAAAAGTTCAATATGATATTGCATATCGATAAAAGTTCAAATACTACTAGTACTATTATCTCTTACAACAATAGAAACTAGATGTTCCTTACATCTCATATCAGAAAAATGCAAGATATGTTGATCTAGTGCATTTTGCAAATTCACTTCCTAATCTCTGCAAAATGATGGAAATATTGTGAAATGGGATCTTCTCATAAGTCTTCCCATAATTATTTCTAGTACCACAACTTCAAACTATAAACATTGCACTCTTCATGTGACTTTCATAGACAAGCTAGCTCTGCAATGAAAATCAGAAATCGCATGATTGGGATTAGTGAGAATTAAGAAGATATTCAAAAATCGATCGTCATCATAATTGAAAACCAAACACAATAGCACATGAATACTTCAAATCTTACCATCTCCTGAGATGCTCTAAATTTTTCGACATTAAGATTGCGAAGTTGCTCTAAGCTGATTGCAGAGAGTGGTATATCCAGGGGTACTTGAAAGTGAAGCTCACGTGACACTTGTCCCATGGTCGGTCGAAGCCTCGGATCGGCTTGCAAGCACTCGAATGCTAGCTTGGCGATCAAGACCACATCCCTTGCATCTTGAAGGCCAAGTGTAGAAGGCGAGAGACGTTGGTCCAGCACATCCTTCAACATCACTGACTCAGTTTGGAGGGATGATGAATATTCTAGAGAGACATGATCTCCCGGATGCTTTCCCATGATTGTCTCTAATGCAACAACTCCAAAGCTATACACATCGCACTTTTCAGTAGGAATGGTAGAATAAGCCAACTCTGCAAGTGGAAAATCCGTTGTTATTTTAAATCTTGATCATAAGTTATACTCAAGTTGACAACATTACTTCCCATGACGTGGCATATGACAATAACTAGTATAGATTTCTGTCGTACAATGATTACAAGTATAAATTTCTACTTAATTTACACTTACAACACTGATTTGAGTATGGGAGTTCATGCTATGGCAAAGTTCAAAAAATTTTGTTCAATGCTTGAACTCCATTTCTTTCTCAAAAAATATCAGTTAGTCATTTTCTTGAAAATAACACTATTTTCCTGCGTTTACTTAAAATCTGAAAATGAAGAGGTAAATATTTTCCATCTCAAAACTGGCCTTTGTGAATGCAGGTCTATGGACTGGGCCAAGCCCGAGCCCGGGTCCATCATGGCCGAACGCCAGACTTCGTGAAATCTATTTAACTGATGAAGGATCCCCTTTCCAGTCCTCTAATCGAAATGAAGAACTATTCAACAGACTAACAAAGGGAGAAAAAATTATCACTAGTAATTCAGTCTCCAGACGGCTTTAAAATCAACATCCAACAGGCAAATCGAAAATCAGACACAAATTCTCTTTGCTTAACTCTCTAGACAACAAGTCCAAAAGAACCAAAGGGGAAGAAAAATTAATTGCCAAAAATCAAACTGCGAAGGTGAAATTCGGCGAAGAAGACGATGAATAGTGAAGGGCCTCACTGCTCTTCTTTCCCTGTCAATTATCAAGTGAAATCTGCTTCGAGCAAGACGACAGCGGAGGAGCTCAATGCGAAGCTGGTCGAGAAGCCGGCGTAACAGCCGTTGCGCAAGACCAAGTTTATGCGGAGAGAGCCAAGGGAGAAGATTGAGCAGCTAGTCACTGCCAAGTGTATTGCGATCGAGTTGAGATTGATTGTGACAGGTTCAACGTTGTCAAGCTCGGATTCGAGCTCGGGACAGCAAATTCACATTGTTGAGCTCAAATGGACCTCATCTTCGAATGACCCTAGATCTTGGGTTGCCCGAGCCCCACAACACCCTCACGGTGACAAGGAGTTGGAGGGTGTGGCACAGCTCAGAGGTTTGGGTGGTGATGGGAATGCCGGTGAAGCTGTGGCCAAGTAGTCCGTGCACAAGAACAGTGAGGACAAGCGAAGGCGCGGAAGGGAGAAAAGGAAGCCCTAGCGTGAGAGAGGGAAAATGATTTCCTTAGTCTTAGAAGGGTATTTTCCGTTGATCGGAACGTCTTTTCTTTGATTACTCAGTTTTCATGCCCCAAACACCAGAAAATGTGAAAAAAGTTATCCTGAAAAATATTTTCCACGAAATAAATATATTTTCTAGGTAATACAAACTTAGTATCCTTGAAATGGATCGATTATGATGTTTTCCTCTTTTGCCAATTCTTACTTAGGAGGAAAATGGAAAAGCTGTTTCATGAGTACCGAACCTAAAAGCCCTAAATAAGTAAAACAAATTTCCATAAGATGATTAAATACTAATGAACTACACTAAACTAGTAAAAGTTCAATTATAGAAGCATGACACCAAATGCCATTGAAATTGAACAAAAAAATTACAATGTACCTGGAGCAATATACCCGATGGTGCCAGCAACAGCAGTCCAGTTTGATGAATCCAACCTCAATAGTCTTGCAGTGCCAAAATCGGAAACATGAGCCTGATAGTCGAGATCCAATAGAATATTATTACTGGTCAAGTCTCGATGTAACAATGGAGGTGAACATTCATGATGCATATAGCACAATGCATCCGCAACTCCTCGAACCACATTTACCCTCTTGTCCCATTGAAATTCTCTTGCTCTTTCATTATCTTTCAAAATCATCCTCAAGCTTCCTCTTTCCATGTACTCATATACCAAAAAACAACATTGGGCATGAAAGCAAAATCCATAAAATTTCACAATGTTGCGGTGACGGATATTTGTTAAGGCTTGAATTTCCCTTTTAAATAGTATCATATCAACAATCCCACTATCTTCTTGGGATGACAAGGTTCGCTTGACAGCAACCGTTTGACCTTTTGATATCTCTGCTTTATAAACAATTCAATATGCTCCTTCACCCACATAGTACTTGGAGTCAAATCCTTCCGTGGCCTTGATGATTCGATCATAGAAAACTTTGCCATCATAACCTAAAATACGCATGAAATTCAAATTGTTTGCCCCTTCATTATCCTCTCTCTTGGTAATCCTTCTTTGATGATGATTGTTTGCCCCTTCATTATCCTCTCTCTTGATAATCCTTCTTCGATAATGATTGACAAGAACGATCAAAGTGGAAGAGAGAACGAGGAACCCCAAGAATGAGAGGATAAGGATAATCATGATTCTAGCTGCAATGCCTTGATTGCGATTCTTGCTCCCATTGCATTTTGGTAAACTAACAACATTTCCACAGAGTCCTTTGTTGTGTTGAATTGCTTCAAAGGGGGCCTCATTAAAAGCCTTGATATTTGGGAGAGGACCTTCTAGGTCGTTGTAGGATACATCAACGAAAGTCAATGCCAATATATCACCAAAAGTATTTGGGATGGTACCAGACAGGCTATTGTGGGAAATATTTAAAACTTGCAACATTCTCATCTTTGCAAGCTCTCTTGGTATATTTTCAGATAGATTATTATAACTTAAATCAAGAAACTCAAGGAATTGTATGTTGCCCAACTTAGGAGGAATGCTACTCTGGAATTTGTTTCTACTCAAGTTCAAGCTCCACAAGCTCATGCATGTACCTAGTTGTGCCGGTATCGATCCGCTCAAATTGTTTGATGCCAAGTTTAGACATTTTAGGTTGGATAAAAGTCCAATCTCAATCGGGATATTTCCTGTGATGGCGTTGTTGCTTAGATCAAGTTCAAACAACATCGACAGACTTCCCAATTCCCTTGGAATCTCTCCGATTAAATTGTTTGAAGAAAGGTCTAGTACTTGTAATTGAGCCATCCTTCCAAATATTGTTGGTATCTGACCAAAAATGTTGTTGTTTGATATCCTTAAACTCGTCAAATTATCACAATGCTCCCATTTCCATGAAAGTTTGCCATTGAAATGGTTGTGACTCAAGTCCATAAAACTTAGATGAGGATATATTCCCAAAGCTTTTGTTATATTTCCGGTGAGTTGGTTTCCCTGAAGTCTCACTCTGAATAATGAAGTACAATTCCTCAAGCTTTTTGGTATAGTGCCAGTGAAATGATTATTGTTGATAGTGAGCTTTCGCAATGATCTCCCGAGACATACATCTTCTGGCAGTTCCCCCTCTAGCTTATTATGAGATAAGCTTAAAGAACTCAGACGTGTTAACTTATTAAATTCAAAAGGCAAGGGACCAAAGAGTCTGTTTCCCTCAAGGTGTAACAAAGTTAGATTGGGCAAGCTTCCAATTGATGCAGGAATTGGACCGGTCAAACTATTCATAGCTAAATTTATTTTTGTAAGAGATATCAATTTCCCTAAGTCTTGTGGAATTGAGCCTGAAAGATTATTTGAGAGAAGGCGTAAAGCATTTAGACTGCTCAAGTTCAGGAGAGACAACGGGATTGGACCAATCAAATCGTTTTTTGACAAATCCAAGTGTTTGAGATGTATCAATCTTCCAATTTCTGAAGGGATGGATCCCAACAATCTATTTCTCGATAAACAAAGAATAGATAAACTTGTCAAGTTTCCGATGGAATGAGGAATTGAGCCGTTGATATTGTTGGATGACAGGTGAAGTCCAATAAGAGAAGTGAGCCTCCCAATGTCTAAAGGTATGGGTCCTGAAAGTCTATTTTGCTCTAAGGAAAGAAACTTCAAATTCCTCAAATCACATATCTCTCTGGGAATGGAACCGAAAATATTATTTCTCGAAAGGCTGAAGTTATTTAAATTGCCTAATTTTCCAAGAGAACTAGGAATGAGCCCAGAAAGTTGGTTTTTCTGTAGATGAAGATAAATCAAGCTGCTCAAGTTCCCTAGTGAAGCAGGGATAGGACCGTTTAACTTATTTTTGGAAAAATCGAGTTTCAAAAGAGAATCCAATTGTCCAATCTCCTGAGGGATGGGTCCACTTAGGTTGTTTCCACATAGGTCTAGCAAACCTATACTTGGAGGAATGTCCCCAGACAGTTCATTGAAGCAAAGATCAAGAAAGTTGAGTTTGGAAAGGTTACCGATACTTGAGGGGAGGAAGCCATAGATCAAGTTGTTGGCAAGTTCAAAGCTAACCACACCGGTTAAGTGTGAGAAGTCGAGGCCATCTAGAGTTCCTCTTATACCGAGATTGGAAAGATTTAGATGGGTGATGGCTCCAAAGTCATTGCAAGTGACACCGGTAAAGCCACAAGGATTGTCGCCATGCCATGAAGAGAGGAGAGACCAACTATTGTTGTCAAGAGTAAGCTTCCAATTCAAGAGAGCTTCTGCTCCATCTTTATTCTCGGTCATCTGGATAGGGGAAAAAGAAATGGATGAAGCAAAAATGCGTACACCATGAAATGAAGCGGTGCCTACCAAGAAGACCAAGAAGAAGAGGACAGCTAAAGGAGACTGGGTGGACAGCATAAAGGAAGAAACCATGATTTGAGGGGATGGTTGGGTTTCCAAAGGTGGGAGATGGTTTGGGCCTACATGTTGCTAACAAGATTGATGACTATACTTATAGATTGGAAGATAACTCCCTCAAAGCCACCTCAATCGAGGACAATTCCAATTATAGATGTACTGCTATTTCTGAGGAGTGAGGTTGTGACATCCCCCCTTCTCCCCTTTTCTTTTGTCCTTTTCTTCTCTCTCTCCTCTTTCTCCTCTCCCCCATGTGATTTCTCTTTTCCCTTTTTCTGCCATCCATCCCTCCTTTCCTCTCTCTCTCTCTCTCTCTTCTTTTTTCTCCCCTTTCCCCTCACGTCACCTCCTACACCCCTTCTTTTTATCTTTTCTTCTCTCTCTCTTCCTTCCCCCCTCCCTTCTCGACCAAACCCCTCTTTTTCTTCTTTTTCTTCTTCGTCTTCCTTCCTCTTGTTGGTTGCCGCTTCACCCACCACCACATTGCCGCCCATGCCCAACTCCCCTCACCATCATCATCACCACCTCTTGGCCTCCCTATCTTTAGCAGGCGGGATCGCGTGGCGCCACGGCAAGAACCATAAGGGCCGCATCCCCATCCATGGCCCTCTTGGCTGTGTGCTGTAAGGGTCGTCACGCCGCTGCTTGCCACTCACGTCGCCGCTCGCTTAACCATCCGTGCCGCCATTGCTTCGAGCTACCACCACTACCACCCAAATCGAGCCCGTCCCCCCCCCCTTTTGGCCATGAGCTTCAAGAGCTGCCACTACCATCGTCAAGCCTCCGGTCGAGTCACTGTTGACACCTAAATTTTTGTCAAAAATCATTTCCAAAAAATGAAAACTTGTTTTTTCACAAAAAAAAAATTCATGTTAAATTCTTGCATATAGATTATCTAGGCATTTAATATAGTGTTTTAAATAGAAGATGTTTTTCCTTAAAATATATAAATATATAAAAAAAGATTAAAAAAGATTAAAAAAAAAGTTGGAGCTAATGATAATGTGACTAGCCAAGCCCATGGGATCAGAGTGTAATTAAAACAACAAGTTAGGGCCAAAATGCAATTTCCAAAAGTTGAGAGATCAATTCGCAAATTTTACAAAATTTTGCCCGAACCCTTAAATCATCATCTTGGTCCCCAATTGAGTTGAAATTAAACTTGGGTCAGGTATAATTAATCGAATCGGGCAAAAAGAACCAAATTGCATTGAATTGGGCATTCTTAGGCAAGAAAATGGCCAACTTTTTAGGGACTCTCTTGCAAAATTTGGTGGAGACATTTGCAAAAAATGGTCAAGATCTTAAGCTATTATACATAAGCTTGCTAATTGATAAAAAACCAAAGCCAAATTGATGAATTAAAACACTCAAACCAACTACTAAAACCTAGCCCACGGTTAAGTCTTAATTCGGAGCTGCTAAGTAGGCATATTGGTAGCCCCGCCATATCCCACTCAGCCGCCCAATTAGCTTGATCTTTGCATGTAATGGAAGACCATTATTGGTAGTACAAGTAGACAAATATTGGTCAAGGATAAGCTACTGAAAGCACGGGAAAATCGCAGCAAAATCCGCACACTCAACAACTACAAAAGTTGAAAATTTGGCTAAGTCATAAAGTGAGTGAACTAACTTAGTTGGCAGGCTTGGTAGGTGGACAAAAGACCGACCAAAATCCCTTAATTGAGGGGATAAAATCACTAAAGCAAGCTCTTTCATGGAACAAAAGGTAGGAGACAAGGGAGAGAAGGGGGAGTTGACGGTCGTTTCCCAAAGACACCCTCAGAAGCAATTCCAGAAAAAGCAAAACCCAGAAATTCCAAACCGATCTTAGCAGAGAAAAGTGAAATTTTCATAAACTTGCGGCCAAAATTAGCCAAAACCTTCAACTAGAGAGTGAAACTTCACTTAAAGACCTTTCCAACCATAGGTCATGAGTCCCAAATGGAGATCGAGAAGGCCTTCTAAAGCCCCCCAAAACAGTACCCTCCTGGCGGGACAAGAAAGTCCAAAAAAATTTCTAAATGTTGAGCTTGATTAGTCACGAATGAGGAAAAGCAAGTGTTTTTTGAGAAAATTGAGAGACAAATGAGAAAAAGCATGACTTATACCCCAAACTAAAATATATGTATAGTTTAGTTTGGTATTAAGTTTGCCAACAAAAAAGGTCTTAAAGTTTAATTTTAGAGGTCAACAAAAACCTTTGTTGTCAATTTTTTTCTCAGCGGATCTCATTTTCCAGTTTGAAGGAACCAACTTCCACGTGCTTCCGAATGCCAATTTCTTGATTTTCTTGGCCAAGAGTCACTTGCAAATGAAATTAAGAAACAATGTAAGCATCCTAAATGTGTTTTCATTCGAGTTTGAACATGTTTTGATCATGAAAATTAAGAGAAAAACCAGTCCAGAAAACTTATTTTTAAGGTTGAAATTTTTCTAGTGTTCAAAACATCTTCAATAGCCCTATGTGCTTGACTTGTTACTCTCATTTGCATGCGTTTTTTTTTTTTTTTTTTTTTTTGTGACTTTGATAAATGTTATATAGGAGTACAAATGATGCATAGGACAACCCGGTTTAGTCTTTAAATCTCCTTGTGAACCATGAGATTGTCTATAACATGAGCTAAAAACTAAACCTATCCACATTGAGACATGGTTGGCTAGCATAGATCATGCATGTATGCTTTTTGGAGAGTTCGTTTTGATGTGTCCGGTTGATCGTTCTCAATGATATTTGTTGCATTTGAAAATCCATGTTACTTATTTTCATTTGGATGAAGTAATATTTCATATAGATGTTGCATGTGATGGTTGTCAGGGCTTCAATCTAGGCATATGACATGTCTATTTGACTTGGGTTCAAAACCAGATTTGCAAAACGGCTCCAACCTGCATATTGGAGGCTGTTTTCAGTTTGGTTCTTGTGTGTTCTAGGTTGTGATTTCTAGTTAAACTTATTTTTGCATGTAATAGTATATCCTTGATACTTTGCTTCCATGTGAGATTGCTTATGGGTCGAGATTGAAGGCTACGAATATGGCCCGAGGAAGCTGTTTTGAGGTGATTTGAAGTATCCAATAAAATGTCGGAACCAAACTTTGATTTTGAAAGGGTCAACTTAAGCTCGATTATTGTGATATTCATGTATTGTGTTGTTCGATGTTAGCATATATCAATTTATGGAATTATTATTTTTAAAAAATAAGTAAAAAATTAAAAAAAAATCCAAAAAAATTCAAAAAAATTATAAAAATGATGAATGGTATCAAATTATGATAAAAATGACATCTATGAAATTTTCCTAATTTTAAAATGTCATTTTCCTAATTTGATGCTATTTTGGTATTTTATAACCATTTTTGTAAATAATCCACTTTGCTTAGATTAAAATTATTTAGAGTAATTTCAAGCAAATAAAGTAATTTCATGCATATTTAAATTTTCATTTCGCTCATGGGGGTCCTGTCCAGAGGCGTGATAATAAGGTCATGTAATATTATTTGCCCAACTTGTATTGGGTCATTTTTTTCCACATTACTTTCAAGTCAATTCAATTTCTTGAATGTTCAGTTACCACACTGCTTTTCAATAATTTGAGTGTAAATTTATTTTCTAAATTATGACATTTAAAAAAAAAAAACTACAAGAACTATTGCATGGACACTTAGTGGTTTCATAAATATTATAATTAGTAATCAAGATTGTGTGGCTATTTAGATAAAAAAAATCTTCTAAGTTAGTGGTATAGTAATGGCACTAATAGAAACATTGGCATAAACAAGTTCCCGTTCTTAGAAATCTCTGGTTGTGTAGGAATCGAGACAACACTCCCATATCTTGATTGGTTTTTAGCCGACCCTACTAGGCTGGTGGCGACTCCTAGAAGTACATAGGTTGTTAAGAACTGAAATACGAAATCCAACGCCGCGCGAGGTATGGGCTCGGGGAGGTCGTGACAGTCGTGAGTGTCACGTTCTTGACGCCATCATGCCACCATCGCTGCGTGCTTGCCATTGCTAGAAATCGGTGAGTTAACCTCCTAATCATGGATTAAGGCATTAATTGCGTTTAGGGGTGGTTAGTTTAATATTAATTGTGGTTAATATTAGTTAACCTTGGTTCATTCTTAATTGCGATTAAAGATTGTTTAGATTAGCTTTAATTGCGATTAGTTTAAGTAATTACGATTAAATTAATTAATCATGGTTAATTAATTAATTGCGTTTAATTTATTTAATTGTTATTTATTTAATCAATCGTAATTTATTTATTTTAATCACTATTTATTTAATTAATCGTAATTATTTTAGTTAATGCCGATTAAGTTTTAATTAATTATAGTTAAGCTAATTAATCGGGTTTAGCTTAATTAATCGTAATTAGAGCTACTTAATCGAATTTAGTTTAATTAATCGTAATTAGCCTAATTAATCGCGATTAGTGTAAATTAATGACAAATTAGCCGTTAAGTAAAATTTATGCTCGTTTTACTAGATGAATTTACACTTAATTCTAATCGTTTGAGCATGTAATGCCATGATGTTTGATTACCCATATCATGTATTTTAAATGCTATTCTTCAAAAAGATGATTTATTGGTAAGAAAATAGCAAATTTTGAGGTGTCGTGTTTGGACGCTGTATTTTACGTGATAAAATGGGCAATGATGTTTTAAAATGAAAGTGTGCAAAGTTTGATGGGTTAATTTTAAATAAATGACCACGTGCGATTGTTTTACCAAAATTTTAAATGTAAAGATTTTCCGAGATTTGTTATTTAAGCACGAACTCTTTTACATTGGGCTAATTGACGGAAAATAAAAATTGGCTTGAGTGTTGGAGTACTTGTGTGGTCATTTAATTGAACCCGTCATCCAACAGGAGTTTGGGGGTGATGCCCGATTTTCATCCGATGTCGAGTTGCGATTGAGGCCGGACCAATGCTCCTTTATAGAATGTTGTTTAGGCGGGGGTTCTAGACGATGTCCGGTCATGCCGGAAGACCGCCAACTCGTGTGTTGGCCGTGGCCCAAGGGGTCAAAATAATCGGAACATATGTGAATGATTGTAAAGCATTGCGCTTAATTATGAAGTAAAACTGTTAGGCATAGTATGAGACGTGCCAAAATGGATTTTTATCTTATAATCGGGACCCATGTGGATGCTTGGTACATGAGAGTTGTGTGTTCTAATCATTGATTATGCTTATTATATTGATAATGGCATATGTAACGTACTAATATGCAAGGGTGTGCCAAGGTGAGGTAAGATTGTATGCCATTGCATGATTAGGCTGCCTCCATAGGAATTTGCATCCTAATTGGGGTTTAGGAAGTTGACTCGCTGAGATTTTATCTCACCCCATTGTTGTTAACCATTTTCAAGGCCGTAGCGTGGAGATCTACTAAGTGCGGATATGATGGGCACGAGATGTGACACTTTTTGGCTAGCCTTGCCATTAGTGAAGCTAGAGTTAACCCTGAGCTTTCTGACCCTTTTTGCTCATAGGTCGTGTAGGAGTTGCATTTTGTTGTAGGCATGTAAATGTTAAACTCCTTGGGTTAACAAGTGAATAAATAAATGTACGGCTTTTGGAAATCGTTTGTTGTGTTTTGCGATCCTTGTTTTATTGATTGACCGGGTGTTTATCTAAGTCATTTCCACATGCATTTAATTGAAAGATAAAAAGAATGGGTCGGCGATGCATCCTGGAACGTCGCAATTTAATCAACCGTAGAGGGATATTTGCCCGCTCGAGGTTCGGAACATGACAGGGGTCCTTTTCATTGGCAATATATTTGCAAAATAGGCTTCGTTCATTTCGTGGAAAATGTTGCGTTTCTGGAAAATATTTTCCAATAAGCCATTTTCCAAAAAAATATAATTATTTTTGGTGTTCGGATGAAACCTAAAACTGAAGTGGAAAATATTTTTCATTGTTCGGTAAGGAAAATATTTTCCTTCATATACTATTTTTCATTTATCTTATTTTTTAAAATGGATTTTTCATATTTTTTAAAATTTGATTTTTAATTATTTTTAATTTTTAAAATCTATTATTAATTTTTTATTTTTTATTTTTCTTTGGTGACCGGCCACTGGCAAACCTCGAGCTCGCCGACGAGCACGAGGCTTGCCACTCCCAAACTGGTGAGTGTGAGCATTGAGCTTGAGGCTTGCCAGATCGACGAGCGGGCTTAAGATTGACGAGCTCGAGCTTCGCCTGGTGACAGCCGACAACTACCAATAAAAGAAGAAGATGGGAAACAAAGAAAAGAAAAAGAAGAAAAGAAAATTTAAAAAAATAGAAAAAAAAAAAATTTAAAAAAGAAAAAGAAAATTCAAAATAATTCAAATAAAAAAGAAAAATAAGAAGAAGAAAGGGGAGAAGGAAGTAAGGATTTGTAGAGGTATAAGATAAGACAGATCAAGTAAAGAAAATGTTTTCTACTTTTCAAAAGTGAAAAATATTTTCCCCTAATTTAGAAATTTTTTTTCTTTTCATGGAAAACATTTTCCGAACGAAGTCATTTTTCGTGAAACGAACACCGGAAAATCCAAAAAATATTTTCTCGGAAATTATTTTTCGCGAAACGAACGAAGACAAAAAGTATTTTCCCTTTTCAGTCTACTTAGCGCGTGCCGTGGGGGATAATAAGTGAATGGCACAAGCCACATACGTCTCAATCATTGGTGATGCTTGACTTGTGCTGTGGGGAATAATAAGTGAATGGCACAAGCCACATACGTCTCAATCGTTGGTGATGCTTGACTTACTTTTCCAAGTCTCCGTGACAACCATATTTGTGGAAAATGGAAGTCTTGATCTTGGGTGGTTATATGACTTAAAATTGCGGGAAATTACCAAAAAAATTCATAAATCTTTTATAGTTGTGCCAATACAGTCCTAAATTTATTTTTTTGGCCAATTGAATCTTAAACATTTTACAATTGTGTTAGCATAGTTCGGTTCTTTCAGCCAAAATTGACCAACCGGCCGTGACGTGACCTCCAGCTGGCGCAGGTAATAATTTTTTAATAATATTTTATTTTCAAATATTTTATTAATTTTTTACCTTTTTTTCCTCCTTCCTCATTCCTCCTCTTCCCTCCTTCTTCCTTTAGCTTCGGCGACTTGCCAGCCCTCACTGGTCATCGAACTAAGGCGACCAAGCAAGCTTGCCTTGTCATTGCTAGGTGAGGGCAAGCTCGCCCGGCCACTAGCGAGGTGAGCCCATGCCGGATTTGGCGGGGCCTCGCCTCACCGTCGTTGGGCAAGGGTAGCTCGTCCAACCACTGGCAGGGCAAGCCCTCGCTGGATCTAGCGAGGCGATTAGATTTGGCGAGGGCTCACCTTACCAGCCTGAGCGACAGCGAGATCCCCTTCGCCAGTGGTTGGGGGAGCTCCCCCTTGCCCAACAACGACGAGGGGGGCTTCGACGTCATTGGGTCTAGCTAGGCGAGCCCTCGCCAAATACGACAATGGGTCGCCCTGCCAGTGCCTAGGCGAGCTCGCCCTTGCCTAGTGACGGCGAGACAAGCTCGTTCGGCCACCTCAGTCCGACGATCAATGAGGGTTGGCTGGTCGCCAAAGCCAAAGGAAGAAGGAGGGAGGAGGGGGAAGGAGGGAGGAAAGAAGAGAGAGAGAGAGAGAGAGAGAGAGGTAAAAAAGATTAAAAAAATTTATAAAGTAATTCGAAAGATAAAATATTATTAAAAAATTGTTGCCAAGGGCCATGTCAACGTTGGTAGGTCAATTTTTGTTGGAATGATTGAATTGGCATAATTATAAAAGGTTTATGATTCAATTGGTAAAAAAAAATATATATATATATATGACTGAATTAACATAACCACAAAAGATTTATGACTTTTTGTAATTCTCCCCTCAAAATTGGCACTCAAATTTTGGGTAGATAAGTGGGGTGTTGAAATGGAATATATACAATGTAGGAATTTTATTTTAACATAATATTTTGTGGAAATCAACCAAGTTTTGATCATGCATAATTTTTCCATCTAACATCCAGTTGACTCGGTTCTAATATTAGCAACACGGTTCTATGACGTACAATTGATTTAGCAACACGGTTCTAACATTCAAGTGATTGGTCTGTGAAGAGAGCTTGGATCCTTTTTTGCAGAGTAATATTCATGCTTCCCCATCCTGGAGAGAAACAAAATTTAATTTAAAAACTGCGATGCTATTAACTTAATTACTAAGGTCCGGGCACTCAGAAATTGTGCATGTTGTTCGGGATGCTTGAAATGTCTTAAACAATGAAGAGCGGTAGCAGGGGTAGATAGATGGAGAGGTGAGAAAAATAGAAAAGGGGTGGATGTATTCTTTCTTTTCCGATAAAAAAAGGGGCAAATCCCAGTCGTTATGTTAATACTTGCCTAACAAATATGCTTGTCAATTCTTTTCATTTTTAAGTGGAAATTCCAAATAAGAGCCCGAAGTGCTCTTATTTTAGAAGTGCCATCATTTTCTCAAATAAGAATTTAAAGTGAACATTATTTCAAATAATGATTCGAAGTGGCCATATTAATTTTAAATAATGGCCCGAACTCATCAGTTGTGAAAGGTAATTTGGTTTTTTTAGATTTTTTTTAAAAAATTCATTTTCTTTAATTTTCCTATTTTATAATAATAATAATAAGGGAAAATCTCAAATAAGGACCTGAAGTTGTGCCATTTTCTCAAAAAAGGACCCAAAGTGAACACTGTCTCAAATAAGGACCCGGAGTGGCTAACTTACTCTCAATTAAGGACCTAAACTTCTAATTTTATTCATAACCAGGGGTACTTTTGTCCAAGAACATTATTGTTTATTTTTTGTCTCTCTTTCTTCTTTTTTCTTTCTTCATCTTTCTCACTCTCTACATCACCTCCATTATTAGCCCCTCCATAGCTCTTTGTGTCATCTCGTTGTATGACCAAGATTGGGCTTTCTTTAACACGAGCCATTATAATGCAATCTAACTCGTTGAAAATTTTAAATTTTGCTCCACGAAGCCGAAATGAGCTTTCAAAAATAAGTTCTTTTTATTCCAACATTCATCGCAAATTCTGATCTCAAAGCCATAATATGAATTTGCTTTTGCTGAGACTCAACTTCTTGTCCAACTCCCAAGCTATGTAACTAATCCCTTTGGCGATGTATTTCTCTCACCTCAAGAGTGCATCAAACTCCACTTATTCCGGGCCTTCCGCTAAACTAGCAATTGCAATTTTTTGTGCTGTTTTCGGTCTTGCTTGCCAACAACAGAATAGCAATATCCAAGTATCGCCAAATCGTCTTGTTTGACTAACTTATGCCTCTATTCAATTAACACTTGGTGATCAATAATTTCACACCAAAGAACAATTTTGTTGCAGCTGGCAACTATTTCAACATCGGTAAGAGTTTGCCTCATCAATTTCAAATTTGGGTTTGCCTCTCTTGCGTAAATTCAATCTTTCAAAGATCCCCCTTCCCCTTTGCAATGCCAATGGCTCCTTTCAATAATTCCTAGTTTGGAGACACCCACTCACACTCTTGCCATTCTCATCGATAGAGCTCTTCTCCTCAAGTGATACCCCATCTTGAGATTGATCATTAGTCGTATTTAACATCATTAACTATAGAAACTGTTGTACTTCGTTGCCCCATTACCGCCATTGACAAGTCATATTCGAGCTCTCGACCTCATCGACCACTGCCCCTAATAGAAAATCTAGCATCGTCGTCGTCAGATGGAAGTCAATCCGAGCTTTAGGTTGAGCACAAGCAAGCCGAGATTTGATGCATCTTGAGGAACTGAGGATTTTAGCATTCGAGAAGGTGACCAGTAGCAAATAGCTCCAATCCGACTTCTTGTCACTAGGAACAACTATGTGATGACATGAAGCTCACGAGATCGCTGGTAGGGGCCCTAATTATGGTGTTGAAGAAGGAGGCAATGTAGAGCAAAGGAGGAGGTGTGAGGAAGATGAAGAAAGAAAAAAGAATTAAAGAAAAAATGTTCTTGGACAAAACTACCCCAAGCTGTAAATAAGATTGAAAGTCTAGGTCCTTATTTGAGACAAAATTAGCCACATTAGGTCCTTATTTGATATAGTGTCCACTTTAGGTCCTTTTTTGAGAAAATGAACCCACTTCAGGTCCTTATTTGAGATTTTCCCTAATAATAATAATAATAATAATAATAATAATAATAATAATAATAATAATAATAAAAAACTAAACTAAACTGAAACTAAAAAAAAGGGAAAAACACAAGCACTGCTGCCCCATCACCTGTGGGGAAGTAGCGATGGTTGGCAAGGATTGGGAATCCCCATTGACAAGAGGTGAGGGTTAGCAGGCCCTCTCCAAATATGAGAGAGGGTGGTGACCTTCTTTCAAATTTGGGCGAGGGTTGCTTGCCCTTGCCTCGATCTGGGCAAGGGTCGACGATCATTGTAAACCGAGACAAGGGCAGACGACCCTTGCCCAGATCTGGGGGAGGGTCGTCACCCTCTCTTGTCTTTGGCAAAGGCTTGTTGGCCCTCACCCAAGTGTGGCAACCCTACTGGCCATCACCATCGCCCCACTGACAATGGGGAGGTGCAGCGATGGCTTGTGTTTTTTCCCTTTAAAAAAAAAAAAAAAAAATCTTTTAATTAAATTTAAATTGCGTTTAGACAAGAAAAACCCGGATCAACTAGAATTTTTGTCGATCGGCGAGACTAGACCCTTATTGGAAATAGCCATAACTACTACAAGGCATTCTTTGAGATTAATATAATTATTTTAAACTCTTATTTGACACAACGTCCACTTCATATCCTTATTTACAAAAATATAAGCATTTTGGCCCTTTATTTAAAATTTTCCCTAAATTTAGGAAAGTGAATTTTTTTTTTAATTTAAAGAAGTGAAAATGCTTGTTCCTCTAGAATTTTTCCATATTTTTTCTTTTTCTTTTTTTCTTTTTCCTTCTTCCTCATTTGGTTGCTGGCTTTGACGAGGATGATCGATGACAAGCTATAAGCACTAGCCGAATAGGCATGGCCTCATTGACCTCAGGCTAGGTCGAGCCTTACTTGGATCGGGCAAGCTCGAGCTCGCGCCTCGACCTTGCCTCGAGCTTGGCTGTGGCCATTGCTAATCGGCCGAACAAGAAAAAGAAAAGAAAAGATTAAGGTTTTAAAAAGAGTTAATACCTTTTTTTTTTTTTTTGGTCAGTTCTACGCTATTCCTACTCTACACTCATTTTCAGACTTTTGTCCTGCTTCTTGCAGGGCGTGGGAGTCGAAACCCACTCCTGAAACTTACGCGTCCCCACCCCATTTGGGGATTTGAACCCCTCACCTCCTCCTTCCATGTTGGAAAGATGGCAACTGGGGCGAATCCCAGTGGTTAAAAAAGAGTTAATACCTTGAAAAACCCCAAACTGGTACACTTATGACAAATTTACCCCAAATTATTTTTTTGACCATGAAAAACCACAAACTGGTAAACTTGTAACAAATTTACCCGACTGATTATAAAAAACCCTAAACTGGTACATTTATGACAAATTTACCCCAAACTAATTTATTCGACTGTAAAAAATCATAAACTGGTAAATTTGTAACAAATATACCCTATGCTAAATTGGATTAATACCACAAAAAAAATTATAAAAATTGTAAACTGTGACAAACGGAACGTAAAATCCTAAATTGGTATACCGGTTAACTGTCACGTGTCATTTAACTTAATAATTTGATAATAAAATTTAACGAAAACTAACATAGGGTAAATTTGTCACAAGTGTACAGTTTGGAATAAATTTGTTAAAAGTATACCATTTTTGGGTTTTTGTTTGGTGAAAAAAAATAGTTTGGAAAGAAATTGTCCAAACGGTTGGGGGTTTTTAGGGTATTATCCATTTTAAAAAAGAAAAAGAAGAAAATGTCTTTTTGTCCCTCCATTAACTACACGTGAGCAGAAAGATGTCTACTCCCCGCGAAGCCCCAACGGCGATGGAGCTCGCCGTCGCTCCTATTCGCCGTCTCGCTCGTCGAGCCTCGATGCCAGAGAAGCCGCTCCTTCGCCGCCTCGGCTTCCACCGTCGTCCCGCGCCGAGCCGCCGTCCCCGAAGGCCGCGTCTCTCCGCGACCGCCCGTCGCTCGGCGTCCGGCGCCGGTTCTTCTCACTTCACGGGCGAGGACAATCTCGATGCCTTATTGCAGGTCTCGTCCCTTCCCTTTCCCTGCCAAGTTAATTTGCCGTGAATCGCCGATCGTATCTGGTCGACTGCAACGCTTTGTTTCCCGCCACCGTTCTCTTGTCCGTACAGTTCCGCAATTTGCTATAACTCTGGCTGTGTTCTGTGTTTTGCCTTCGAATTCTCCGTACTTATTCGGTGATTTCTAAGAGGGTTTCTCCGTGATTGCTAGTTGCTTTGTTGTAATGTCTCCGCCATAGGTCCTGAAGCAGTTGAACTGGTGAGCTGAGCAGTGCTCGTACTTCCTCCATTTTCTATGCAATAGAACAAGAGCCGCATTATCTTACTATTTGATTATAACTCATTTGTATTTAAGAAATGTTTTCTATTGTAGTATGGCTACGTATAGAAGTTTTTTTTTCTTTTTTTAGTTAGCAGACAGAGGCTTCTACTTGTTTATATGTATTTTAGAGATAGTATAATATTTGCCGCTTATATTATTCTGTGTTGTGTTTGTGGAATTTTGTTTTTATACTAATTAGTTGCTTTCTACTTTGAAAATTTAGTTTCAGCCGTACCTTTTACGCCTAATGATACGTTAAAGTATTGTTGTACTTATACTAAGATGTTCCTTATTCCATTTCAATTATATTTTTGTGAGACAATCTGTGCAATGCGAGGGTAAATGTCTAATTTAGTATATAACTGACTCGTCCCCAAAATGCTTCTTCAAACTGGGACCTTTACTACCATAAGTTGATGTTTTCCCCTCTGTTACTGTTTAAGCTCTTTGCATTTCTCATACTTGTGTGACATGTCATTTTAGTGGGGAATTAATTGTAGTTCTGTTTGCGCTTTGTAATGTCTCAGAAGTTCTGTTTCTGGTAAGAATTGTAAACTTATTGTAGTAGAGTGCTGTTGGTCTGAAGGCCGGTGCAAGCAAGATTATGGTTCCAGCTTTCTTGGAACACAAGACTCACGTGCGCATAAAATTCCTGTCACAATAACTTCATGGTGCTATTATTGAGTGAATTCCTTCTTTCTGCGTTGCAGGTTCTTCCAAGTGACTTGCATGATGATCTGATGGGTGAACCTGGTCGATCTCAACTCGTAGAGGTTACATTCCATTAAATCTGTGCTGCTACTACTTATATCGGTACTCTTATGGAGTATATGATATTGGTCTTCTCTTGCTACTTGCTCACAAGACATACTGCACTGTTTGTGCTGTGGAGTAGGTGGGGCATGCATTCTTATTGTCCTGCATATTACATTCATAAGGTACTAGAACAGTTTTTCCCCCTAAATAAAAGTAAATTTTACTTAAGCAAAGAAGCACTTAGCATTCAGAATAGCATGGGAAAACATTATTTTTCTGCAGCAGAATTTCTATTGTGTGTTGCTGTGGTGGCACATTATAGAGAAAATTCGACAAGACCAAGACATGGAGAAATTCTGTAATAGCTGAAAGCACGACTCTTTGAAAATCCTCAGTTGGAACGAGGATAATCTAAGGTTCTTTGGAAATAAAAATGTATAAAAACTAGATGTTGGTTTTCTTATTCGTTGAATTTTCTATGCGTACTAAGTTTAGTATGCAGATAGAAAGATATGGATACTTACTGAAATGATGATTTTCTCATTGTAACTTGTGATGGCTTGAAACAATGAGAATAAGTCACTGGTTGAGATGCTTGCTGTCTGAGTCACAAATGGAGGGGTCAGTATCTAGGTTTTGATACACCAGCATAGTTTCAACCTGGAAGGCTGGAATAAGTGTTTGAGGTTTACAAGTAGGCAAGCATTAGAAAGTGACTAAGATTTAGTACTTGCTTGGGGTTGTTGTTACTTCTTGTCATGTCTCCATGTGCTGCCTATAAAAACCGGCCAACATATATCTTATACCACTATACAGCTTTTAAAGCATTCAAGACATTAAGAAAAGAAGACACTTTTTGATGTAAAGGAGAAAGCCCCCCTCCAATCAAAGCTCCAAAAGTGTGTACGGTATTTCCTAGATTCTAGCGGTGAAGTGTTGTGACTTTGTGGTATGAACACCTTGAAAGTGTGAGTAACTTGAAAAAAGGCAACTTTTTGTTGGACTCATGGATGCCACCTCCTGCCATGCATTATGCTCTTTCTTCTTGCATTTCAATTTGGTCAAAATCAATCACAATGAAAACTGGATTTTCCAAGTGCGTGACGTTTTTTAGTACATCCGGCAATGGTTTCCTTCCAAAACCATTGGACTGAAATACGTGCTTTCAACACTTCTTTAGGACTTTGTTTTTCTTTTTCAGTTTTTAGACGTTCTCTAAGAATTAATCTGAGATATATAAACTTTCCTCCTTCATAATTTCTTTTTAATTGCATTTTTTCTTTTTGCAGATTTTGGCTTGATTAAGTGCTCCTCTGTCATTTTTTATTTTTCTTTGAAGTTCCATTCATCAATAAGTATTTTATGCTGGCCTTCAGGTTTATAGAATTAAAAGGATTAGCATAGTGGAAGTTGTGTCAAATTACATTGTGTATATCTTGGTGGAATGATCTTGGATTCTTGACAGTTTTACTTCAGTAAAGAAAAAGAATTATGTTGATGATCCCTTTAGCCATGTTGTGGATAACCTGGAGACAATGAAGGAGAGCAATTTATTGCACACATAGCTGCTTGTGTTGTATTTGGAGAGTCTAGGCTTGTTATTCAGAATTATACTGCTCAGATGCTAAATAAGATGTGAATGAAGACAGATTTTGTTGGATCTTTCTGCTAAAATAATTTGTTACTGGGGTTTTGCTCTTTTTAAGGATTACACTATTTACCAATGAAGGAGGTATCCTATCATTCTCAGCTTAAAATGAACTGGAGCGTTTTGCACAATAATTTCTGATATAGTTTTTGTCTATGATTTTCTTTCCTGCATAGAAAATCTAAAAGATAACAGCTGTCTTCTGCTGTCTGAATAGGTGATACTAGATTTGGGCCGTTTGCCTGAAGCACGTTATCAAGGTGAAATTGGTGGAAAATACTTGAGGCCAACTGAGGTGATCGATGGATTCTCTTTAGTTGTTCACATTTGAACTTGCTCGAGCACTAACTTATTTACTGAATAAGTTCAACCTTCTCGACTTTCTTCTCCCTCCATATGTTTATACAAAAATATTCCTTTTCATTTTCTGATAAGGAAAAAACATTCCATTGTGCTTTGACAAAAAAAAAGAACACAAATTCTAGATTTAAGAGAGCACTTTTGCAAAAACTTTGACATAGCTTGTCATTGGAAATTAATCTACAGTTATTTAGTTGCTTTCCTGACCCAACACCATTATCTAGGTTACAATGAAAGATCTGGAGTATGCGCTAGATGCTGTTGGAGAATTTATAGACAATAGAGCTGGCATGGCAGGGACCTTGCATAGGATATCTGCCATCAAGAACAGGGAGGGGTCTGTGGTTGGTTTAACATGCCGAGTTGGCAGGGCAGTCATTGGTCATGGTGACATGGTCTATGATTTACTTCGATATGGGAAGAGCATCCTGTTTGTTGGAAGGTGAGCACATTTACTGATGTTAAAGGAAAGAAAAAGGTTGATTGGGGGTCATCCCTGCTCGAGTGATTAATGATGTACATATGCTGTTGTGCTTTCTTTTGTATTGTGTATTTTTCCTTCTAAGCTATCTCCTATCAGGCCCCTTGAATCTAAAATTGTACTTGCCATTTATATCTAGGCTTATCTGGCTCTACCCATTGAACATATTGTTGTCAAATGCTGAATATGAGATGAATATCTTTTCGACATACTATATGGTCCACAAAATGCATTATAATAGGTGGCGTTTCCTTGTCCATGGATAATGCCTGTTGTGTTTTCCCAGATTATGCGAAATGAATTGTCAACTAATGATAGTGCGTAAGAAACATTGAGGATTTCTTTTTTGATTTAAGGTCATTATATATATTCTTTATATGGACAACAAAAAACAGTATTTTTTTCTTATTTGTCCTAATATTGTATGACCCAATACACAAGCTTCCAGTGCAGCCACAAGACAATTACTTTAATGAGATTTTTTTATTAGTTATTTCCTTCTTTCTGATAAACTCTGGTGGTTATTTCTTTTTTGATTTTTGAAGAACTTCTAGTAACTAATAATCATATTGTACTAGTACTTCTTGCTAAACTGGACACCGCTGCTGGAAAGAAATAGCCATTTCAAATGGCAGGCTAACAGGGGCTAACAGTGATATAAAACCTGTGGATGGGGTATTGCCCTGCTACATTTAAGAGGTTGGGCCAACTCGAACAAGGGGCCTTGTGTTTATACTTATATCTTCTTTAGCAATTAGACCCTTTAATTATGCTTTGGAAATCTGCTCTGATGTACTTTCTTATATTGGAAAGGCCAGGTGTTGGTAAGACAACTGCAATGCGAGATATAGCTCGTGTATTGTCTGATGAACTTTGCAAAAGAGTGGTAAGTTAAGCTTCTTCTTTGCAATGCTTTCTCATCTTTGATTCCACCGTGTCTTATCTGTCACCACCTCTTTGTTTCCCCTGAAAGAATAGACAAACCTCTGAACTCACTTCACCTGATATAGGTGATTGTTGATACGAGCAATGAAATAGGTGGTTATGGAGATGTTCCACATGCAGCTATAGGAAGTGCCCGAAGATTGCAGGTTCCAGAACCATCATTGCAGCACAAGGTCATGATCGAGGCGGTGGAGAATCACATGCCTGAAGTGATCATTGTGGATGAAATTAGCACTAGGGCCGAAGCTTTTGCTTGTCAGTCAATCGCTGAAAGAGGTGTCATGCTTATTGGGACAGCACATGGTGAAACACTTAAGAACATGCTAAAGAACCCTAATCTTTCTGACCTGGTGCGTTTGAATTTCTGAGGACTTTTATAGAAAACTTGCAAATTAACAATTCATCATGTCCATATGGGTTTATATTATCTTACATCTTCTTTGCTGAATTTTCTCTTTGATTTTGCCTTACACCTTGCTTCACAATAATAGGAAAGGCCAATACCTATGAATTGCTAGTTGTGACCAAGCATAACATAATAATTTAAGATGAAAATTCCCCTTCAAAAGTTCATCGAGGAAAAGATGATTTTTTTCCAACTATCTTAATTTCCAAAGCTCTTACAATCAATAACTTGTTATGTTCCAGATGTACTGGCAAGTTTCCTATCACCTCTTAGTATCTTACGCCTACTGATGACAACTACTCTTGCTGTGAACTCATAGAAGTAGGTTCACCCTGTGCAAAGCAGATACTCTGTTTTTTTGGTTTAAGATGGAAGAGAATGAATAGGGATGTTGACTATTTTCACCAAATTTCAGCACTATCTAAACATCTCTATTAGAAAAGTGCCATAGAGATTCTCACTCTAGAGTGTTGTCCATTTATAACAGAACTACTTTTCGGGAAATACAATTCTCCTGACAATCCCTTCCCATTGACAATAAGTGCTTCTGAATATCTCCTTCATCCTAGTCTAACTATCATGCGAAGGGTCTTGTTATTGAATGTCCACAGGACACTCGTAAACATATTAAGGAACATTTTGATTTCTAAGCATTTATTACACATTAATGAGAAATGAAACTGTAAGTTGTTCTTATCTGGTTACTGAACAAATTCCCTTTAGCCACTCATTAACAGAATCCTTATGCAAAAACTTTCATCCTTGAATCAACTTCTGTTTTGGAGGAGTAAACGCTGGATTTTGTTTAGATTTTGGATATTGAATTGATAATTTAAGTCTTGATGTTTATCTCTTTTTGATTGATCATTGTGACTTCAATATATGCTCAGGTTGGGGGAGTACGAGCTGTTACTTTAGGCGATGATGAAGCTCGACTAAGGAGATCTCGAAAGATTGTTCTTGAGAGAAAAGCTCCTCCAACATTTCCTTTTGTGGTAGAGATGAGGAACAGATGCTATTGGGTGATGCATCGGGTATATACTGCTGCTGTTCACTCCTTGGCTAAATCATTGAAGCAATTCCTTTTCCTTTTTTCACTGCACACTTGGGTTGACCAAGAGTCTCTTTTCATTGGCTATATGTAAATAGATAAGTATGTCAGTTGTTGGGAATTATTAATTCTCGGCATGGAGTATTGAGCCTGTTTCCAGCAACTCAAGCTTTTGGGAAAAGGATTGTTTATTATGGTATTGGAGCTCACAGCACATGAGGGGTTTTGAATCCCCGCACCTTTTCTCTCCATCACTTTGTTTTTTACCTCCTAATGGATTCTTGATACAAATTCTACTTTTATTTTTCATCAGTAATAGCAATGAAACAACCAAAAAGCTATTTAACTTTACATCTAATTCATTCTTCAATTAACATACTGCAATTTCTTGACATTATTAGATGCTTTCAGAAAACGTTCTGATATTCATATAAATTGTAGCTAAAATTATATTCAAGTCGCAGAAGTAAATTTCTGATTTTATTATATTTGTGTTCACGTTTTAAATAGACATGCTTCGTATAACTGCTCCATGCTATGGGGTATCCACTATGCCTGCACCAGCAACTACCATAGTGAGACTGCTTCTCTGACCATAACCATAATTCAAAACCTTGCTTGACATAATGTTAAATGACTGCTGATGTTATGTCTTTAGTGTTCAGTTTATGTTTGAATGCATGTTGGTTACGACTGTTCTTGTTTTCACCTTCTCTGTTATTGTGTATGTGTACCTTAGTTGGATTCCAGTTGCTATTTGTATATAGTGTGGTTGGGCATCTGTTACTTGCTAGTTGATGCTTATCAAATACACAGACATCTGGGCTTTGTTATTTAAGAAGAAATCACCTAACAATGTGGGATAATAAAATATCGATTCAATTATGCTTTCAGATGACCGATTTTTGCCCTTGTTTTGCAGACAGAAAAAAGCGTGGATATGTTGCTTAATGGTAAATTGCCTCTGGTTGAGGTAATTATTTCAACCTATGCAACTCTTTTTGTTGGATAACCTAGTGGAATAACAATCTAGTGACATAGAACTCCAGGTGGATTTGCATGGGTATACTGTTTTGCTTTAGCTGGTGCCTGATTTGTGATTAACTGGCAGAACGAGAAATAATCCCTTAATCTGTATGATTCTTGCCATCATTGACCTAGAACACTGTGAATCTTTTTTCTTCCGTTTCAGTTATACAGCTCAGAAGCTCCTTGGTTTTTCAGGTCAGGAAGCGAGATGACCAGTTCAAGGTTGTAATAGAGAGGTGGAAGATGTACAATGATAATATGCTTGAATAATTTTCCCCTTTTGTTTGCTAATTTCTCATGACAAACTCCGCCTCTTCATCCAGCTATTTTTAAGCATATCTTTGTGCTAGGATGTAAGTTACAACCAATCCATGATTACATTTTTTGAAAGATTAACATAAATGGTTATGCAGTGTCCCATTCTACCGATGTTGATGTATTCTACCTCTTTTGCAGTGCTTCAGTTTGTGATTCTAGACCACGACCTATGGTATGGCATCTGGCTAGAAAAGAATGTTTGGTCTAATTTATCACCTCATCGTGTGTTTCCTAACAGCCATACCAGTGGAAGGAATCTATTCCCCCTTTTACTCGATTCATTTCAAGCGAGCAAGTGAGGCATATGTCGTATGGCAAGAACTACAATAGCAAAGGGCTTTCACGGAGAAGGCATTATTAGGACATATACCAATAGAATAGAAATGCCTTTCCTAAGCTAATGGCTGTTGAATAGTTGAGTGCTTGTTACAAAAGTCTGATTAACCGTGTTAAGTATCCAGTTTTGTAACTTATTCTATCTTGTACAATTGGATTAAGATCTATGTGAACAGTTGATTGCGGATTCAAATATTTTTTGAATATCTATGAATTCCAGGTTTGTTCGCTGCATAGGTATGGTAGAGGATATATATCATGTGAATTTTTCTTTTTCGTGGTAAGTTCGTTGTTGGAATTGAAAAAGAAGGTACAGAAAGCCTCTTCAGTAGGTTCTTCCATGTCCATTGGTTCTGAATCGGATACAAATGCACGGTCGACAGAAAAATTATGCCTTTTTCTTCGAGCTGAACCGCTGTCGATTGTCTATGGGAACATCAATTGAATTAGCGTAGAACCATAGTCTAAAAATCCACCACAAGCTAACATGAAGGTCCACCGCAAGCTTCCCTTTTGTCTAGTTAGGGTGCAGGTGCCTTCCTTTTGTCTAGTTTCTATCCACACCACAAGGGATAAATACATTAAAAGTATCAAAAATTGTGTATGACATTCACTTTGGTGCCAAAAGTGAAGATAAACCACTCTTCCCTTTTTTACCGTTTTGATCCCTCTACTGCCTTTTGTTTTTTAGCTTGGGTTGGCAGTCCTATGTGGCTAATACCGTTTGTTGCTTGCTTTTGTCTCGGCACTCTTCCACTCGCCTTGATGTCTTGTCACTCTGAGTGCAAGTTTTGGTATCGAGATTTCTTCTTGTAAAGTTGGTAAAGCTCAATACAACTACTTACTTTCACCAAAAAAAAAGAAAAGAAAATCACTCTTCCCTTTCTTGAAATTGCTGCACATGGAGTCCACACTTTTTTCTTTGCCTCTAGTGGAACGCTCATGATATTGTGTTAGCAAGTGAAGAAGGCCAAATTTCACGGGTTAAAAGATGATGGCTTGATTGTGGGTTGTGAAGAAGGTAATTTGTAGAGAGCGACTGAGCTGCCGGAATTGGCGGGCACGCAAGCAAGATGATGGGGCAAGATAGGGCGTGTCATCGACGTCAGGTGCCAAGGGACGTGAATAGCAGCTACAAAACACTCACTACACTAGTCCAGCAGCTCGCTGCTCGCTGATGGAGACCCGAAACAATGAATGGACGAGTCATGCGTGGGCAAGCGTTGCTGAACGACTGCTTTTCGCTCGACGTGCTGGCTACATTTGCAGCAGCGTCTTGTAGCTCATTTGCTTGCTCCGTCGCCCGCCGCCTGCCGCACCTCCTCCTCCATCTGCCTCTTCGGTGGCGATGGCCTATGTTTCTTGTGAGAGAGAGTCAACAGGTTCAACAACCATTAAAAAAAAAAAAAAAGAAGAAGATAAGCAAGTGCTTTTTGAAGGCTAGCCATGTTGGCTCATGAGGTCATTTTGCGCATCCACATGGACCGGATTTTTAATAAAATATGTAAACTCATATAAAAATTTTAATTATAAAAATCATGTAATAATTTGGTTGGAATTTTTGTTAATGCACTCAAATAATCGTTCTTTTTTTCTTTCGATTTGACATTTAAATGAGCTAGCCTACATAATTATTAGCACTTCTATTGTATTTTAAAATAAGAAAAAAGTAAGAAGAAGATAAGCAAGTCGCTTTTTGAAGGCTAGCCATGTTGGCTCGTGAGGTCATTTTGCGCGTCCACATGGACCGGTTTTCAATAAAATATGTAAACTCATATAAAAATTTTATTATAAAAGTCATGTAATAATTTTGTTGGAATTTTTGTCAATGCACTCAAATAATCGTTCTTTTTTTTTTTTGATTTGACATTTAAATGAGCTAGCATACAAGCTAGCATACATAATTATTAGCACTTCTATTGTATTTATAAAAAAAAAAAAAAAAAGTAAGAAGAAGATAAGCAAGTCACTTTTTGAAGGCTAGCCATGTTGGCTCATGAGGTCATTTTGCGCGTCCACATGGACCGGATTTTTAATAAAATATGTAAACTCATATAAAAATTGTAATTATAAAAGTCGTAATAATTTGGTTGGAATTTTTTGTCAAATGCACTCAAATAATCGTTCTTTTTTTTTCGATTTGACATTTAAATGAGCTAGCATACATAATTATTAGCACTTCTATTGTATTTACCCCACCACAAGCTAATATAAAAGTCCAATGGTGTTGAAGATTCATAATGGTTAATGGATAAGTCTGGAAATTGGAATCTGCCGGTAGTCATAAAAAAAAAAAAAAAAGAGAACATCTAACGGCATGCTCTATGAGCTCAGGTGTTAGTCTAGACACGTCATGTACAGACACCTGTCAAATGGCTAACTAAATCGGCACTTTCTTCGGGCGGAATAGAATATTAGCACGGCGAGTGCTACTACGCAGTCAGGACAAACCACTACGGGTTAACTCTCTGCTCCAGCATAATGCAACAGAGAGGTCAAGCTGAGGACAGTGCTTCGGTTCAGCCATCTGCGTTGATGGTGATAGAGGAGCGCGTCTGTAAAATCCGCAAAATCCCCTTGATGTTGTGTTAATTAAGGCCGGTGATCCAAAAATTCCTAGCCCTATCAGGCTCTGGATCATGCTATTGGCTGCTAAGGAATTGCAGAAGAAATTGATTCAATCGTGAAGGTAGGTCCTTAGTCATATTTTCTTCGGATAGAGACCGACACGGCGTGATCCGACTGGATAGCATTCTTGCCCTCCTTGTATAAAACCAGTAGCTGTCGAATTGTTTATTAGGTGACATCAAATCGATGGCTTTGGCATGGATGGTGATGCAGGTTACCTCCACATACAAACGGAGGAACAGAAACACACAAGTGACCAGTATTCTACGTTTGGCCGGCAGCAGGTCCTGCTCTATTCTAGCCTCATGTTAACCCGGAACATCCATTCTACGAACTCGTTTCTTCCTTGTTTGTTCTCTTTAACATCTTGCTGAACATGCGCAAACACATGTTCCACGAACGACCATGATGTGGCGAGATATATTCGACCTCGAGATACTGTCGTGTAGGCTCGAGGGTCCTCTTAAGATACTCGACCGATCCCAATTTGGGAAAAGAATTGGCCAGTTGTACATAAAGAATGCCATGGACTTACGCATGTTTTATCAGACCCTTGATTTGTATTGCAACCTGTTTTTGTCAGCATGCAATAAAAGTTTGAGCCGCATTAAATACGCAAAGACAGGAGTTTCAACTTCGCCAAACTGCTGCAACAAATTTATAAGAATTGGCCGGCCGCGTGTATGCGTACGCTACTAGCTTGATTTGCCTATCCGTTTGTCTTCAATTAAAGGATATGATTCTCCACTTTCCCTTTAAAAGTCACTCCCTGGCTTGGCCCTCTTCTCAATCCCGAAACATGATGGCGATGACAAGATGATGAGCTCCGTCGAGCGCTGCTTGATTGGCTGCGTGTTCGTCGTCTTCATGTCTCTCTCCGCTCCTGCTCTCTGCTCATCCGCAGACAGCATCGCTTCATGCCTGACCCAACACAACGTAAACGACTTCGCCACTTTCCCCGCCACCGAAAATGAGTCGGCACGGTACTATGAGCTGCTCAACTCCTCCATCCACAATCTGCGGTTTTCAGGCCCCGCGGTCCCCAAACCGGTCGCTATTATCTTCCCCGGTAGCGTCGAGCAGCTTCAGAGTAGCATCGTGTGCTGTAGGGAAGGCGCATGGGAGATCAGAGTGCGGTCCGGTGGGCACAGCTACGAGGGGACTTCATGGGTATCCACCGATGGAGCCCCGTTCGTGGTCATCGACATGATGAATCTGAATCGGGTCCGTGTGGACCTTGACACCATGACGGCATGGGTCGAAGGTGGGGCCACACTAGGGGAGACCTACTACGCCATCGCAGAGGCGAGCGATGTCCACGGGTTTTCGGCGGGGTCATGCCCAACCGTGGGAGTGGGCGGACACATCAGCGGTGGCGGGTTCGGGCTACTGTCGAGAAAATACGGACTAGCCGCAGATAATGTGGTCGATGCGCTCCTGGTGGACTCGAGAGGGCGGTTGTTGGACCGCAAAGCCATGGGGGAAGACGTGTTTTGGGCGATTCGGGGCGGCGGCGGCGGCCTCTGGGGTATCATCTATGCCTGGAAGATCAAGTTATTAAACGTGCCACGAAAAGTGACAGGCTTCGTAGTCTCCAGGCCAGGAACAAAACACCAAGTAGCAACGTTGGTTGGCAAGTGGCAGCATATTGCACCGAACTTAGAAGACGACTTCTATTTGTCAGCTTTCGTAGGTGCTGGTTTGCCAGAGATGAGGACTATAGGGATTTCAGCTACTTTCAAGGGCTTCTTCCTGGGTCCTAGAACTGAAGCTGTCTCTCTCCTAAACCGGAAATTTCCGGAGCTCGGCATCGAGGAAGAAGACTGCAAGGAAATGAGCTGGATCGAGTCGATCCTGTTCTTCTCGGGGCTCGGCGATGGAAGCTCCATTTTGGACTTGAAAAACCGGTTCATAGACTACAAGTACTTCAAAGCCAAATCGGACTACGTGAGGTCTCCGATATCCTTGAGCGGGATCCTGGAAGCCCTGGACATACTTGAGGCAGAGCCCAAAGGGTATGTGATCCTGGACCCTTATGGAGGAATCATGCACAAGATAAGCGGCGAATCCATTGCTTTCCCGCACCGGGAAGGCAACCTGTTCACGATCCAGTACCTCGTCGAGTGGCACGAGAATGACAACGAGGTGAGAGACGGGTACCTAAATTGGATCAGAGGGTTCCACGATTCGATGGCAGCCCATGTCTCGAGCGGGCCGAGGGTGGCTTATGTCAATTACATGGACCTTGATCTTGGAGTGATGGGACTGATCGATCCTAGTGCCGGTAACGATGACGCAGTGGAGATCGCCAGGGCGTGGGGCGAGAAGTACTTCCTGGGAAATTACGAGAGGCTCGTGCGAGCCAAAACGAAGATCGACCCTCTCAATGTGTTCAGGAATCAGCAGGGGATTCCTCCCATGCCTCCGGGTGGCGGTGCCAGAGCGGGACACCTCGACGTGGCGAAATGAGCTTGACGGGAGAAGAGGAGACTTTGTTAATGGTGATTTGATGCGTGTGCGCTTACAAGATGTGAGGGATGGGAGGGTTTCTGTTTGCACGAGGTTTGAGTCCTGTAGGTGGTTTGTTCTTATGCTAGGAGTCTTACGTGGTTTGAACTTGAAAAAAAAAAACAACCACCTAGTGCCTCGAAGCTATAGAAAATATGATTTACATCACAATATACACCTCTCAAATTAAGCTTTAGCCCAGTCGTAAGAACTGCTCTTGATCAGAATTGTTTGATAGCATGTCATAGCTCCTAAGAAAGTATATGTGATGGGTTTCAAATTCTCTTGTTGAACATTAAATAAAAGTAGACACGCCGGCCTGTAAAAGAAAAATTGCTTGATATGATTAACACGTTAAATGATGTAACAATTACTTTATATACTTTGAGATTTCACCCCTACTAGAATATGCCAAAGTAAGTATAATTTTGTAAGTTCATGCCATCATTATTATGTAGTTTGTTCAGATTTGGGTGACCAATGATGGATTAATTTTTCCAACCTAGAGAAAAACTAAGCTTTACTCGCTCAATTCAACAGTTCTCACTCAATTTTTTGCTAGAATGGAAAAAATAATGTCATCCATCAATTTTGGTCCATTGATAACGGATAGAGCCATTTGTGTAGGTATTAATAATTGCTTTAAAAAAAACCTTCGAAGTGAAAGAAAGGGACGTAGAACTAAAAATAATTTCCGAAGTGAAGAAGCATAAGTAGAAATTAAAAAAATCCATACACGAAGATCCTTCTCCTTCCATCCACTCGGAAACGAAAGGAAGAATTGGACAAAATTGATGAAAGGGAATATATGGATGAATTCAACTTTTAACGAGCATTACTAATTACGCCACGTGTAATGTCGATGGCCATAAGGGGGGGTGGCTCGATGGTCAATGCCCTGGTCCTGGTCGGGGGCTTCTGAACATCCAAAGCGTTGAGCTATTTTCTTGAGGATCGAGAGAGTTAGGACAGGTGGTGCATCGGAATTTCACATGGTTCCGGGGATGAGAAACGAGTGGCCACCAACCAAGTGCAGCCCGACATTTATGGCAGCAGAAGAAAGGAGAAGGAGGCTTATTACAAGATTACCCAAAAAAAAAAAAAAGGAAAAAAAGAAGTAGAAAGGAGAAATGGCGTGTTCTTGTGCGGCCAGCCATGGATTATTAACGAGCCAGTCCCTGCTGAAATCCCCGAGTCGCCGCCGTCCAAAGCTCGGAACTTTAGCGTTCCCGTCGATCAGAGCGTCGACCGAGAGCATGAGCGGCGTGGTGGAGAAGCTGGGCATCAAGGTCGAGAGGAACCCTCCCGAGCCTAAGCTCACCGAGCTCGGCGTCCGCAAATGGCCTAAGTACGTCGTCCCTCGTTTCTCTTTTTGGGTTCGGGCTTCTGGGTTTTCCTCCTGTGTTGTTCTTCTTCGTGGGGCTCGTCTTCTCTGGCTTTCCCGCTCGAATTCGTATCTGGGTGTCTGAATTTATATTTCTGTCCCTTCTGGGACCGTCCCATTTCGCCGGCGCGGTTGAGAGCCCAGATACTCGGCGCTGCCCGAACGTGAATTTGTGTTGTCGGCAGGCGGTGCAGTGGGTCTTTTTTTTGGTTCAAAAATCAAGTGATTGTGGAATTTGGGGTAGGGCCCTGGAAACTATTAGCCTGAAACTTTCTTCATGTGGTGGTGCGGAATGGGAAGAGTAAGGTGTGGACAGATGCCGGTGAACGAAGTATGGAACCATCTTGCTCTAAGATCAGTATGGTGTTGCCTTAGTTTTCATCGTTTCAAGATCTTCTTAATTTCACGATAGGAGGGTTCTTTATGTTCGACCCATCTTTGTATCGCGATGGTTAAATCGATCTATCGCCAGATGGGTTCACGATATGTAGCAGGGCCGTAGCTAATATTTTGCTCTTGTGCGATACATTACGGTAAATTAAGAGAGGAGAGTTTTTAAGAAGGTCGCCCCCTTTAGTCTATTCCTGACGTTTGGACAGATACTGAACTGGTTGGAGGCCTCACGAGGGCTAATCTACTACTTGACTCATAATCGTTTAAAGCATTACTGGACATAGAATAAAGAAACCGAGGTTCTCGAAGAGTTGGCTGATATATCTGAACAAGTGTACACTGGAACATACTGAGCTTCAATCCTATAGGCACGATATGCACAGGGTAGCTCCAAGATTTTGTGCTTTATGAATTCTTCCAACGCTGTATTGGTTTTTTTATAAGCAGAGACGCTTTGGTGCTTGATACTTACGTTTCAGCCCACAAATCTGTTTGATAGTATAGACCAGTTGGGTTTATGGGTTGACAAGACAATGCAGTTTGTCTCTAGTTGATCATAATGTCTTTTTTACTGTGAATTCGCTTATTTTTTTATTGTGTTTGATTGAATTGTTTTGATTGATTTCATAGAGGATATGACTTCAGTCTGATAGTATAGACCAGTTGGGTTTATGGGTTGACAAGACATACTGTTTGTCTCTAGTTGCTCATAATGTCTTTTTTACTGTGAATTCGCTTATTATTTTATTGTGTGATTGAATTGTCTTGATTGATTTCATAGAGGATATGACTTCAGTCTGATAGTATAGACCAGTTGGGTTTATGGGTTGACAAGACATACTGTTTGTCTCTAGTTGCTCATAATGTCTTTTTTACTGTGAATTCGCTTATTATTTTATTGTGTGATTGAATTGTCTTGATTGATTTCATAGAGGACATGACTTCAGTCTGATATTATAGACCAGTTGGGTTTATGGGTTGACAAATCATTCTGTTTGTCTCTAGTTGCTCATAATGTCTTTTTAACTGTGAATTCGCTTAGTATGATTGAATTGTCTTGATTGATTTCATAGAGGATATGACTTCATTTTCGCCGTTCTATCTTTGTTAAGACAGAACTGGTAGCTGGAAATCACTGGCATTGTCATGGCACTTTATGGCTTCCATTTTTGTGACTAATTAGCATGAAGATCCGTAGCTGTCCGCTCTCATCACAAGTTGCTTTAATCTGACCTATGTTTTTGTTGGGTTGGACCAACAGGTGGGGTTGCCCTCCAAGCAAATTCCCGTGGACATATTCCTCCAAGGAGACTTGCTATCTTCTAGAGGGAAAGGTGAAGGTCACTCCTGAAGGGGCAAATGAGGCTGTGGAGATTGGCGCTGGTGATCTAGTTGTGTTCCCAAAGGAATGAGCTGTACTTGGGATGTCTCCGTCGCTGTCGACAAGCACTATAACTTTGAGTAGATATACCCTTTAGATGGAGCATGCTTCGCCTCTTACTTAGAGAGAGGTCCACCTAATGCTGTTTCCGAGATATGGCTCAGAGAAACAACATTAAGTTATTAGACAGTCGTGTTCTGCTATGAGGTCTCTGTGTTCTTATGGTACCTTGGCATGTTAACTGAGTTCGGCTATCTTTAAAATCTTCTATCTTGGCTCTAATTTTCCAAATTTCTTCCCTTAGTGTTGTGAAAGCCTTCCCATGGCAGATAAGCTACTAATACATTTTTACCCAAAGCGAGTTCGCCACCCCTTGTTTCTTGGCGCGTTTCAAAAATTTCTATGTGTATCTTCTTCCTTGTACCGAGCTATCTGTTCCTTCCGGGTGGGAGAGGTTTGGCTACATAATCATCATCATCAAGTTGGGGGCCTTATCAGCAACCCAACATAATTTAAGAAATGCATAGAGAGAGGAGGGGGGGATTGGGGGAGGTTGGGCTGCGGCAGCATTCCCCTGCGAGAGTTTCGAAATCTTGATCGCGTCAGCAAGTACATCAAAATTAAATCATTGCAACATTCAGGGTTCCGTGCACAAATTGTCATCTTCGTTAGTCAGAGATAGCTGTGCCATTCTCTCAGATCGCGGCTAATGCCATGCCACCCCTCCCGATCAATAGTAGGCAAACCAGAGTAGCTGAAGAGGGGCTGCGACAGCACATCGCCGCAGCTCCTTCGGCGCTGTTCAGGGATCTTTTTAACGGGTGTTTCAAAGTTCAAACCATAGTCGTTTAGAACCAAATGTAAGCATACGCAAGCACAAGCACGATTTCGAATTTCAAGCAAACTACTTTGAAATTACCTGTGGGGGTCGTTTCTCAGACTCTTCAGTGGAACGCTGAGATGGAAAAGATAGGATTTTGTTAGTACTTTGCTTTTCTCAGACATGCTTTTAGCGGACCAATCGTTCGGAAGTCTCGAAACGTTACAGTAAGCAAATGCTGCCATTTTTTTTTTTTTTTTTTTTTTTTGAAGAGAAGCAAATGCTGCCATTAGTGGAAGGAAATCTCTTGCGATTGGCTCGTTGCCACCTTCTTTATAAAGACAAAATCAAAATGCGTGATTCTTTCCGAGCAGTAAGATCTCCTCCTTGAATGGCGTCGTACTATTTCCCCTCCAAATTCCACCCTCTTTCGCTGCTCGCTCTCTCCGCTCTGCTCCTATCCTGCCTGGTTCTCACGGTGCCCAGATCGAAGAAAGTGGCCATGTCTAAAGCGGCGGCAGGAGAAGAAGACGCAAGATTGGTGACGGAGATTCATGGTGTTAAGATAGAGAAGAATCCTCCTCAGTCCAAACTCGACGAGCTTGGCGTCGCCGATTGGCCCAAGTACGCTTTCTTTTTATTTATTTTCTTGTTTCTTGAACCGGCGTTGATCTCTAGTGTCGACTGCTGATGTTGTATCTGCGTAAAGTTTTCTGGGCACTTGGGTTTACGTTATCAGTTCCTGCTCGGGCTGAATCGTCTTGTCGTTCTTGATTTCATTTTGTTCTGGTTTTCTGTCACTTCGGAGAAATTTAGGTTCAGTGGTTAATATGTAGTGATGTTGCAATGAAGAAGCCGCTTTGAAGTTTTGCTCTGTTTCTTTTGGCTCCTTATGCTCATGGTTTTATGGAGAAAGCTCCTTTCTTTTCTGTTTTTTTTTTCGGCCCACAACCCGAACCTTGCTGGAATCCTGTGATTGAAAATCGTGGCAAAAGCAAGAAACATGAGATATTCTAAATTCTGTGTGTGAGAGAAGCATTTGGGCCATGCTGTGATTTTAGCTCATCAAAGAGGAAGGACTTACATTTAAGGGTTTTCAAACATTTTTTAAGGATGAACATGTTATGTTACAACATTATGAGTAATACAGAGCTTTTCTTTCTCGTCTTTGGTTAAACCATCAAGTACATGAGCAACATTACAAATAACCCATCTTTCCCTTGTTGTGTTTCCTAGTCCTGAGTTTGTGTGGCTCTCAATCAAAATGGAAACTTGCCCTGCTTAATGCAGGAACCATTGGACTATTTCCCGTGGCTTGTGCTTTGAATGTTTCTTGTCTTCATAAATGTTCTGCTCTAGCAGACAAATTATATGAATGAAGTCGCACTACAGAATGAGACACCTCCTTTTTGCCAGCCTCGGTCTAGCTCAACACTTTCTACTCAAACATTATACTCTGGTAAATTCGAAAATGGAAAATGGAAAGCCCGTAAGTTTTAGCTAAAGAATGATATCTTAATGGTCATGATGATGACTCCTCATACATCCAGGAAGATTTCCTTTGTCTTTTCTCGGACTTCTTGTTCTAGGAATAGCTGCAGATCTAAATCCACTGTAATTGCTATATTCATGATCTGCCCTATCCAGTAACTGCAAGGCCTTTTTCTTCTAATTTGAAGAGTGGGACATTGGCCATTAATCTTTGGTACAAATTCCCCTCCTCAAGGATTTAAGTTTCATAAGACTAGGCTAGCGAGCCAGGCAAACCTAGGGTTGAGTTTTCCCTTAGGTACCTTAGTGTTAGTAAATCAAGGCTTAACCTTATCAGTGTTTGTGCTTAGTTAGTCAACTATATCATTAAACACTCATTACCAAAACTCAGTGTAGGGTACCTCATGTTTGTTTGAATTCGTAGTGTTTCTTTTGGTAGTCCAACTGGACTTTATTGTGTTTATCTGACTCGATCTCTGTGCATGTCCACAAGCAATATCATATCACCTAGTGCGGTGATTGGACATGAGGAATGTGAATTGTTACGGTTTGTGTCTGATCCTTTGCCTATGAAAAGTCAGCTTCAGCCAATTTAACAAGATATTGGACTTAATACCAGAAGTGCGACTACATAGTGCAATATGAGAAACAATTATATTCCGAGGTGCTTTACTTAAAATTATGAAGAAGAAGCCTTTGGTCATCATGTCTTACTTATAGATGAAGTTAATGCTTGAGTCTGCAGTGATCTGCATTCTTCTAGAATACCCTGTTCCCCTTTTTTTCTCTTTTGCCAGCACGAGAAGTGCTAGCATTCTACTAGAGGTGCTTGACTTAAAATTATGAAGAAGAAACCTCTGTTCATCATGTCTTACTTATAGATGAAGTTAATGCTTGAGTCTGAAGTGATCTGCATTCTTCTACAGTACTCTGTTCCCCATTTTTCTCTTTTGCCAGCACGAGAAGTGACTGGAAAGCTCAAATTTTCATCTTGTTTTTGAGTTTTTTTGAAGAATAAAATAGTGTTACAGAAAACTAAAGAACATTAGAATTTGTTTTGCTTATTCTTCAACTAATTATTTCTAAACCTCAGTGACAAAGAAAACTCAAGTGGTTTTTCAAAGCCGGACAATTCCAAAGCAAGCCTCCTTGAGTGAAACAGCGAGAGAATTTGCATTTCTGTCCACTTGCAGCATTCATCCAATTAATTTGGTTATACTTTATTGCGCAAGATCTGCCAATGGTGGGTTGATTATAAGAGGGGTGATGCATTTGCAAGACGTAAAAGATCTAGAGCCGTTGTCATTTGACGTACGAAAGTAGTTGGCAATTCTGTACTGTGAATCAAATCTTGTTCTGGGGTTTGTATTGTTATGATGGCTTATGAAAGAAGTCTTGTATAATGCTGGAGAAAAAGAGTAATCAGAGGGCAGGGAGTCAAATTCTCACTAAACATCTTGATGCATGATTATATCAGTGGCTTACGATGATGATGTGATATGACCAGGTGGGGATGCGGTCCGAGTAAGTTCCCGTGGACCTTCACATCCACGGAGACAATGTACTTACTGGAAGGGAAAGTGACAGTGTATATAGACGGGCATGATGGATCTTTCGAAATCGGAGGCGGGGATCTGGTCATATTCCCCAAAGGTATGAAGATTGTTTGGGATGTCGTTGAAGCTGTGAACAAGCACTACAGCTTGGAGAAGAACTAAGGATTTCGAGCTCTGTCGGTAACTTAATGCGTCTGCAAATCTAATATCTGCTCTGCAAATCTAATATCTGCTTACTAGGAGGCACTAGTTTTCAATCGCTGTCAACTGAAGGAACATATTGGAGACTTGACTACCAAATATTCATATTATCATCTTGTATTTAAGCTTGGACAAGTTTTCGCTACTTTCTATTCAAGGTTCTTCCTGAGCTTACATGAAGAAAAATCTTGTACTCTTCTGTTAATTGTCTTGTTTCTTCGGCGAGATTTGCTTGGACAATGCTATGCAACATCTAAAAGATGATATTGTCAAGTTCTGGTTCGTTATTGCATTCAAGAAAAGATTGTATGCAAGGCTCTATAATTGCCGCATTAAGCCAAGCCATCAAGCTCTGTGAATAGTTAAACCCTGTCCTGGCAGGCTGGCATCAAATTTTATTTTGGGCATAGGTTGATCTTAAATGGTAAAATGGTAAAATTCACATGTGTCGTGTCGAAGTGATGAAATGTTGGGCCCTGGGAAGAAATCGGAGGACAATCTTTATGGAACTACCAAGGAGAAATGCACTGCTTGAGCAAGAACACGGCCAGAATTTTCCACCAGTTAAAACCCCCTTTAATTGCAATTAAAGTTTTATACAAGGAGCGGCTCAATTAACAACGCTCAATGATTTGCTTATCTTCACTAAATTCCTATTTCCTATTGAAATTGAACTGAGCTATATGTCGTCTACAGTGGTATAAATACACCCAATCATGAATTCCCGAAACGGCAAATGGGTTTTATAGCCACATTATCTATTTGCGGTAATAACCTCACAAGCTCACGGCCCTCGATGATACATCCGATTCGCCATCCTGCATCTCACCTTCGGGTGCATCCACATTTGCCTGCAACAAGCATACAGGAATGAGAAACGATTTGGGCACAGCATAAACGCCATATCCGAGAAACAAATCCAGCAAAAAGCAGACTGAACAAAAAAAAAACATTCAAATCAAGTGTTGAAGGTCAATAAGGGCACATTTTGATAACCATTTTGCTCCGGAGAACAGTTCTTAATCAAAAATGATTTTTTCTAATTCTGCTCCCCAGAAACAATTTTTAAGCAAAAAAGAACACTTATTAACTGTCCAAAATTTTTATTCCCAGATATAAAAATAAATTTGGTAAAATTCTTAAATTTTTTGTTAATACTTTTATTATATTTTTCTTCTTTCTTTTCTATTTTTTCTTTTCCTTTTTCTTTTCTTTTTCTCTTCATCATCCTTCTTTGTAGCCAGTGGCCAGCGACCTGCTGGGCGGAAGAAGAAGAAAGGGGAAGAGAAGAAGAGAAAAATAAAAAAAGTAAACAATAGAAACCGATTCTAGGAATTGTTCCTGGAAACAAAGTTATTTTTTTCTACTTCTTGATTCTCCTCAAAATCTAATCCTGGAAAAAAAAATAGATTTTTGTTCCCGAGGACAAAAATTTTTTATTCCAAGGAACAGAAGAACAGAATCAGACACTATTTGGAGTAAAAACAAACAGGCCATAACAGGCCCAGACCACATAAATCTGTAGAATCATACCGCTGAGTTTTGAAATTTTGTTTCAGCAAGGTAACGCTCCAGTGCATTGTCTCCCCGAAGAATCTTTCCTCCAAATCCCAGGGCTTCAATTGAACCTACAGATTCCTCGTCTACGACAACAGCATCCACTCTCTCATTTCCCGTTTTAATGTCAGGGATCTGCAACGTGTGAAAGGCCAATAGCTAAGAAACAGCATAACTAGGACAGGTGCCTGTGATTGCCATGATAACTCTTCGTTATACCTCATACATTGCTTCTGTCAAAATGCTTTCAAGGATGGCCCTTAGACCTCTGGCACCAGTATTTTTTACCATTGCTTTCTTAGCAATCAATCTCAGCGCCTTTTCTGTAAAATGTAGCCTGACCTGAAAGGGTAAGAATATAAGAGGACAAGTTATATTGAAATTACTCATATCGCTATATCTACTAGATTAATCTCCTAGTTTTCTTTTCTTGCTTTGCAAGAAAGTGGATTGTGTGCGCACATGCTGGTATGCTTGGCTGAGGGGGAAGGGGTTCAAATAAGGATAAATGAGAGGAAGACTCACATTATTCATGCTGAACAATTTCTTGTACTGCTTGCCAAGAGCATTTTTGGTTCTGTGAGTACCTGTAAACAAAACCATTTTAAAAATGAAGCAAATGACCAGTAGTTTATGTTGTTACATTTCTAAAGCTGAACTAGATCACTGAAGTACTTCATGTAAAGAGCAGACTCCAACTAGGATGCAAATATCATGGTCAATAAAAATACTCAAATCTGCAGAAAGTGTCATAATCTTTCAGCTCAAGTGGTTCTCTAAAGTCGATCAAAATAAAAATAAAAAGTGGTTACTCCAAATGGGATCCATCAAAAAGTAGTCCTGTGAATGGTTTTGCCAAGAGAGGCCAGTTCAATCTCCCAACATCAGTACAATTTGAAATGAAACAAGTAATTGAGAAAATAGAATATGAAGTCTGTATATAAATTTCTTCAATTTAATCATGGACTATTGAAAAGTATAAAATTACTTAATTTGTAATCACATAATTTTCTGAACTTGTTTGAAGTCACCAATCATTTAGATGTTACTATGGTAAAATATAATCATTAGCACGCAACTTTATTTCTTTGACAATACTATTTTTTTTCCCACTTTCCATCTTATTTGGCATTTGTTCTTTTACTTTTCCTGTTCAAATATATTATAAGGAAGTTGACAAGCTGATTTAACCTGATGCAACCCATTGATCAAATGGGATGGCTTTGACCAATTTTCTACAAGCCAATTTTCCCATCTGCATGCACCATTCAGCCAGTGTCTTTCCAGCCAAAGACGCTCTAGTTACACAAAACTATGGACACAAACACCACGATTCATTCACAGATATCTATCATATTAATGGGGTAACACCATTTAAAACTAAGGTATGGCAAGGTTTTCATCACATTATACAGATTCTACGGAACCGTAGTTCAATATAGCTTGGCCAGGCAGATTTTACTCTATTACATGTCTGCACTAAAATGTACAGACAGAATTAACATTCAAATTAATCGAGCTTGTTGTGAAGTATTGTCGATGAGGGCTATCGTTTACTTTAAAATCAGCAAACAGCACAAAGGACTTTGAAATAGTAATAATCAAAAGAAGACATCAAATCAAACCCACAGGCTAATAAAATGGTATCATGATCCAGATTATGAAAGTTGAAAATGGTTGAACACATTTCACAAGTATCAAAAAGATTACCTGAACGAGTTGGTCTTCTGTCAGAGCTGACAAACTGACTAAGATTGGAAAGCGTCCAATAAACTCTGGGATGAGACCATATGCAATAAGGTCAGCACTTTCCACCTGAAAACACAACAGAAAATTTTCAAGAGAATATTATGATTGGGGGAATTAGGAGGATCATGAAAATTAATACGAGAGAGAGAGTGGAGAGCAGCAATTTATTTTCTGCAAAGAAGAAAATGAAACAGTGCTTTGCCATACTGATTCAAGTAAAGACGAAGTCACTGCAGCATTTGTTACTCCACCAGCTCTCATGTTAGCACGAACAGGTGCTCCAAAACCGATGGAAGAATCTTGCCGCCTGGTAAAGCATTAAGTAATTAAATACTGCAATCAACAACATGGACAGAAAAATTCAATTCACCAAAGAAATGATGTCAAAAGTTATTACCTTTCTGAAATGGTTTTTTCTAAATCGACAAATGCACCACCACAGACGAAAAGAATATCTTTTGTGTCAATCTGAACATAATTTTTCATAACAATTAGAGGAAACACTAAAAAATTAATATAAACATGGAACCACTCAAATCCTAGAGTTCTCTGATGCAGAGTAAGATTGATAGAGGACCAAAGCAGGTAAAGGGACTGCATTTGAGTTGCTCTTTATAGAAACTGTGAAATCTGGCAAAATGAAACAAGCATAAAGAAAATACTAGAGGTGAGTGATAGAGCATGCAACCACTCAAATCCCAAAGTCTCTGATGCACAACAAGATGAAGAGAAGACCGAAGCAGGTAAAATGACTGATAAAATAGATAAGCCTACAAAAATAGAGGTAAAGAGACAATATTCTATTGAAACCACACTAAGAAAATAAGCAAGTTTTCAGCTAATTTGCAAATGAGTTGGCTCTCACATGATGCCTACTTTTGAAATCTGTAGTCTGGGTGAAATAATATTGTGTTCATTCTGCAAAAGAAAACTTGATATGAAGACATTTCTGAAGAAGTCCAATTCCACCACAGAAAACACAGCCACCTTTACAAATAGTGAACCTTATCAAGGGTCACAAAAGTAGCCATACACAGCTGTCCTATATGATATATACGGTGACTACAAGACATGAAAAGCCTGAAAGCGCAAACAGGAGATGAAGCAAAAATAGATCACAACAGAAGGGCATATTCACAGCAGGATACCTGTATGTTATCACCTCGGGGATGCTTCCTCGCACCCTTCTCAGGAACATTTACTATCTGGAGAACAAAAACAGTTGTTAAAAACAGGAAGAGGTGGACAAGCCCCCTTTTGCCTCTGAAGCAACACGAATAGCTTGGGCATACAAAAATCGCATTCTGTATCTTGAACACGTGTCTAATACAATGAAATCTAAATATCAGGCTATGATGGGTAGGACAATTCCATTTGTGAGGTATGCAGTCCTTCAACAGTTCAAAGATGCTTTTGTAACATTTTATCGAGTAGAGTAGGAGTGCCATAGCCTCTATAAAGATGCTAATGGTTAAGAACTCATATACAACCACGAGACAATTAAGAGGTACTCAGAGTTCTTATTTGTGTTCCTAAAATGCCAATAGGATGTTCTGGCAGTGACAGTTCTCCTCTCTATATGCAAGCTTGACCACAGAAAAGAATGACAAGAAAGGTGAATTATTTTGCAAACAATTATGCATATTAGCCCTTATCATCGGCAACAACAGCACATATTTGGTGCTTGATATTTTTAGCACATTCACATACTTAATAGGGCCTCTTTGGGATGGTTGCATGTAGCTTTTGCCTGATATATTTCAATTTAACCATGGCTTTTCACTTTAATTTCAACTACTACTATATTTTGGGGGGTTATGATCATAGATATTCTTTAAATTTTTGGCTTTTGTTCCAAAATAATGCGAATGTAAACCAAAGTATGCTTCAATAAATCAAAAGCACCAGCCAGAAGATAAGAACTTTTGCATCCAGCTTTAACAAAGTTTTTTATGGCAATCAACAAGAAGGATTTATACCCAAAAGCCCAAAGGATTTTTGAGGAATCGACAATTACAGCAATCTTTATTGAGATTACTTTCACCACATATCCACTCATACAGATAATGTGCAGTTATTTCAAAAAGGGCGTGCAATTTGCAGACCTCGTTTAATGGGATTCAAGAAAGCATGAACGGGAAGAGAATGTTCCTTGGCAAATGTACTATAGGATACAAGGTACTACTATTCTACAAGAAAGCATCATGTGACTTACTGTTCCTTCCAGCATCTTAAGCAAAGCCTGTTGAACCCCTTCACCAGAAACATCTCTGCTGATATTTAAACTTTCAGCCTGCAATCAAACTTCACAGTAAAGACAGATGGCTTGCAAAGTAGAACTAAACAGAATAGTCATGAAATAACCCGGAAACCTTCTTAGTTATCTTGTCAACTTCATCAATGTACACCATTCCTTGCTGAGCTGCTTGTACATTGAACTCTGCTACCTAGAGGAAAATTCAAAAACATCATAATTGACAACTTCTTTCATAATTTTACTAAAGGAAACTGACAGATGCAAGACCATTATAAGTACAGATTTAACAGGAAAAACTACATATTATGGAAGCTCCGACACAACTTATAGAAAAATGACAATTCCATCTACCAATTATGCAAACAAATATAGAACGAAACTCACTGTTTCAAATATCCACTACTAAATAACACAAATCCCTTCACCAGAATTACCATCAGCACATTCATTAGATCCTTTTAAGCATTTCAAACTATTATATTGGAGCTAGTCATATCCAAATTCGTTACTTGTATCAGACAGAAGAAAACGTGACATAAGCTGATATCACATGAAGTAAGCAGCTATGCCTACACCGAGACAGGGACCAATGATGCCACCAGATTGATAGAACTGAAGAAGGAATCGAAAGAAATCAAGTGCAAAAAGCAACAGCAACTTAACTACAAATCTTGAAGGGATAGAGACATGAACTCACCGTGAGCAGCTTATACAGTATTGACTCCACATCTTCTCCAACATAACCGGCCTGGAAAAGTAATCCCATTTTGTGTCTGAGTAAAAGATGTCAAGCCTAGACCGAGAGCAGCACGGAAAAGCTGAACCAATCTCGATTTCAGTACTTAATATTATTACAAGAAGAATGTCTCGACTTTACCTGTGTGAGAGTCGTTGCATCAGCAATGACAAAAGGCACGTTCACAAAACGAGCAAGTGTTTTTGCCAATAATGTCTTCCCTATTCAGGAGTACGCAAGTCAGAGGCGCATGGTGAGAGAGGTAATGAAAACAACATAAAACGGCACTTAGCAAGCATTCATCGCATGCCCAGACCAGAGGCGCATTATTTGACAGAAGCTATCATACCCGAGCCTGTAGGGCCCATCAAAAGGACATTGCTTTTCTCTAGCTCCACGTTATCATCATCATCTAATGTTTCTGGGACTCCTGACTCTGCTCCTGACCTAGTAATAAAAACACTAGATCAATTTCAAATCATTATAACAAAGGTAGTATGACAGAAACTGTAGCCAAAATGCACGTCTCAACAGTTTATACATGCAATATTCACAATGCACCAACAAACTGACTAGTAGATGGCATACATGGCAATGTCACAGCAATCAAATGTTATATATTTCAGGACCACCATTTCTTAAAAAGCTATTGATGTGCCAACCCATAAATCCAGCCTAACAGAAGTAATTGAGATTCAAATTTTGCTATGAAATTGCTCGAAGGAAAAGAGAGGCCAAGAATAGCCTAACCCTTTTGGGAGGCAAGGTATATTCTTTTGTAGTGGTTATAAACAGCCACAGAGAGTACCTGCAGCATGGGCACATACCATCTGCATTAGCTTCTAATAGAATACAAGGTTCACAATACAAGTCCAAAGAGTCTTATTAGTGAGAAGACCTTAAACCATATGTTCTACCTGCGAACTGAACTTCATATCAAAGAAAAACATTCAAAAACATGCATGTAAACTGAATTACTCTTTTCCTTGCTCCAGTTGATGATTTGCTTATTGAATAACTAACAGAGGAAAATCATTTTGAATCCATCCATGCAGAAACCTCAAGGGGAAATTAGTTCTACAAGAGATCCTATTAGTACAGACTGAAACCAGCTACTTGGTTTGCTTGATGACTAATTTTGATTAGCTTAACCAATACAATCATGACCATAATAATATCATCAGTGATGATTACTAACTCACATCAAGATGCCAAGTAACAGCCACTAATCTTTTAGGAGAACTAGGAGCAAATGACATATACCGTATCAGGAATCCACATGAAGAACCCATCTGAGGAGTTCAATTAAACAACCATTTAGCATTGGTGAAAGGGAGGGAGAGTCATCAAGATTCCTAGTCCTATTTGCAATTTGAAGAACTATCCCTACAGTGGCTAGGATATGCAGCAAATCAAAACAGATGGAAGAGAATTAAATAAGAGAACCAGAATATGATGTCCCACCGGATCAAAGATGTCAGATATATGCCTGAAACTAAAATGTCATCCAAATGTGTATCATGGAGAGCTAATCAAGCAAGATCTAACGCAGTGTTGCATACTTTGCCCAAGGTCTCTAAACTCTAAAGTAAATCAACCGGCAACTCATGAATGGCATTAAGAAGATACCGAGATAATGATCCACGTAAGAATAATAAGACATAACATTATAATGCTGGACCTTCGGCATCAACAAAAATTTCCCACCTTTTTGGCTCTTTCTTGGCCAATGACAAACTTGTCAAGGCCCTTGCAAATCTCCTTTGGCGTGGGCAAATCCTTGCCCAAATTTGCCCCGCCCCATCCGTTCTTCTCCCCGCCATTTCCACCAGCAGCACCTCCACTGCCGCCACCAGAGCCACCTCCACCGGGGCCAGCAGCACGGATCACATTGACCCCAGGCGCAAACGGTGGCCCTGGCGGAGAATGCACAGCCAACCCGTTCCCGGCAGGTGGGCCCGGAGGGGGCGGCCAATTCTCGGGCGGGTCCCCACTGTAGGACCTGAGAGTCTCCCAGAAGGAGAACCGTAGCTTATTATTCACAAAATCATTGTACCCACCACCACCCCTATTGTTCTCATCGGAATTAGCACCAGCGCTATTACTAGAATTCCGAGGACCGCCGTTCTTGTTCCTCTTCTCGGCGCCGTTATTGTTCTTGTTCGTGCTCGCCACCCTCCCAATCTCGACAAAGCTGCCCTGAAGAGGGGCAATCCGGTACGGATGGAAGTAGTAAGCACTCTTACAATTGGGGCACAAATTGACGGCCTGGTAACCACCCGACGCGGCCTTGGCGACGTCGCCGCCGCCGCTATTGTGCTGGGCGAAATTCTGATCGAGATTAGGCGAGAAGTGACGATTGGAGAAGAGGAGATCCATACTCTTGGAGCACCGGGGGCAATTGGCCTCGGCCCGGATCTTGCGGTGGCGGAGGTCGTCGGAGCCGCCGTGGTCCCACTTGTAGCGCTCCTGGACGCCGATGAGGGATTCCCGGCGGCGGTGGGAGGCGAGGTTGAGGTAATTCAGGTGGGTGGAGATGGCGGAGACCTGCATGTAACGGTGGTGCTGCGGCGAGGAGGTGGAAGAGGAAGAAGACGACGACGACGACGACGAAGACGAGGTGGGACGGCTCAGGCACTTGGAACCCACCAACCCTTTGAGCTTCCTCCATCTCCATATCGTCGGAGACATAGTAAGATTGCAGATAGCTTTTCTGGGTCGCTGTCACCGAGAGAGATGGAGGGGAAGATAGAGAGAGAAAGAGCGAGGGAGGGATTGGGATCTGGAGAAAGCTTATGGGTAATATATAAAATGAGCAGCAGTTGCAGGGGAATAGATAAAGTAATCTAATTTATATGGAGTCCTATGATGGGGAAGCGTAGGCAGCGAATTGCATGAACGATATAGGATTGTTTTTTTAAGAGACAGAGCGAAGGTAGAAGAAGCGAAACCGCGCTGTCTCAGTTTTGCTGGAAGCTTATGGTTTCGGAGGAAGAGAGAACGCATGACACACCCGTCTCTCGATGCACCGCCATTTCCTCTCTCTCTCTCTCTCTCTCTCTCTCTCTCTCTTCTTCTCACCCAATCCACAACTTGTCCTAGAAACAATGGTGTCCTCAACGCTTGTTGTCGCCGGCGTGGTTCGTGGTTTCACGGTTTCCTCGGCTTTGACCGCGTCGCTCGCTCTCGGCCTCTCGCCGCTCTCGTTTCGCCTGCTTTATCGGGCCGAACCGGTCGGCTCTTACCTTCGACTTCAAGCCCAAGACAACGAAAAATTCTTGCATCCACGTGATTAATCTTTACCGCTGGATTGGGAGTTGTGAAATCTACAGAGAACACATGTCAAAAGAAGGTTTCCCATTTGGAGGGTTGTTTCAAGAAACTTTTGTAATATAATTTTTCTGTCTCAATCAACTCCAGAAAGATTTTCCATCTTGTCTCAGTTTTAATTTGTTCTAAAACGCGTCAAAGGCTCGATTTGTTTAACAAATAATAATTTTTCGAAAAGATTTTTCTCATTTTCCGTTATTTGGATTGCTTAGGAAAATAAATCAACAAAAAAAAATTCCTACCAAAGTTTAAATTCAGAAAGATAATTTCCTTAATATGATTGAATATTCAATGGGGCAAAAACTGGATGTTAAGGCCAGAGACCTAACATGCTCAAGCTTGGTCCTTGGTGAGGGCCATATTAAAGGTTAAGGTCAGGACCTCAATGCTCGACATGCTTGAGACCTTAGCCACCGCACCCTAGTCCATCGAGGCCGATCCTGAGTCCATCAAAAGCAAACCTGAACTAGCACTCACGCCTTGGACCCTGACTGTAACAACTTGATCCAATGAGGAGGATGAGTAATCGCTAGGGCCACAGGGCTCGGATAAAGAGTGATTGTTGGCAAACTTTTAGAATAGCAAAGATAGTAGTAATGAATTGAATTGCATACTAAACAAGGAGAGAATATGCTTGGGATATATATGTCAAAACCGCAATTAACTCATAGATATGCATTTTGATATAACGACAAGTTTTACTTTAGAACTCCAAAATTCAATATTCTCAAGCTAGAGTACTATCAGGATAAGTGACTTTTTAGAAAAATGCTTGCCTGTATACCAAAAGACTAAAATCGTTTGTGATTCAAACCTAAGTGGATAATACCTCTAATAATTAATCCAATGTGTCACATTGATGCCCGTATGTCAGACTAAGGCTTGTGCTTGGGACCCAACTGCCCACACCAATATTAGAGTTTCCGACCCAACCTCAATAAACCCGATTGACTCGAGCACGAGGGGTTTCAATCTCAACCTTCAAGTTTGGGGCTCCAAGTGCCAAGGCCTAGCTCTTGTAGACCCAAGAGGGGTGCCTAGGAGGCGGGTACAAACACCAAGTTCTTGAGTTCTGTTTCGAATGGACCTAAGACCAATGTCCATGCTCATGCCCAGTAATTGGGATTCAAGGTTGAGACCATTGTGCTGATAGCCATAAATCCATGTGATACTAGTGCCTAAATAGTGCAGGTTTACTTAGGAAAATCACCTTTACTTTTCTTTACCAATGAACGAAAATGTTTTCTAGTTCTTTTTAGATGTCAGTTAAATACTGAAAATTAATTTAAAAAAAAAAAATATAACTTTTCAAAAAACATAGAGAGCACTTGCAAATCAAAATTTCTTTTATTTGGTTAAAGACGACGAAGCCAGGTCTGACTCCACCTAGCGTCGTCGCCACCATTAGAGTGACTAATCAAGGGCAACAATGGCGATTGACACATGGCGGTGCCATCAGCCTACAGGCCTCGAGATTGGCCTCTCTACGGCGACTCCCGGTGGAGGATTCGGCGGCAACAATGATGGTAGCCTTCAATGAAGCTCAACATTAAAGAATCGCTAGACCAGCGGTCAGACCAACGATGAATGTATAAGATGGTGATTCCACGGAAGGCTCAATGCAATAGGTAATTGAATAAAGGAGTTCCTAAACTAAAATAAGAAGAGATCCCCAATTTGATGAGATTTATTCAATAAAAATTTAGGTCAATTTTACTAGTAAGTTACAAAACATGACTAAGCGCCATTTGACAAAGCAATAGCATCATAGGTACATTGCATAATTTAAAACCGATTCTAAATTTCAATCTCACCTCCCATTGCCGTGGTTCGGCTTAGTGATCAAATAATTGATTTGGTATAGGGATGAGGTGCATGATACATTCAATTCTCCATTAGTCATCCATCCAATTTCAACTCACATCTTACATAGTCCGGCAACTACAATGTTATCATGTATATTATAGGTATGAACTTTCATTGCAATTGGCATACCATGTCATGAAAGAGACCCTAAATTAAATCTTGATCTAATTAGTCGATTAGGTTGAACCATTAACTTGCCACCAAATTGATAGGGGCATACTCAAACTATTCATGAGCTACTCAAGTTCGATTGCACGAACGCAGCTCAATCCTTTCCAAATTCTTTCGAGTTTGAATAGCTTTTTTTTTTTTTTTTTCTTTTTTTTTTCCTTGAGTTTGAATTGCTTGAGTACTTGATTAAACAAGTTAGAAATACTTGGCTCAAATAGCTAATGAGGGCAAGGGATGAAACAAAACACTCTCACTTCTTCTTTTAACTCTTTAGTTTCTGTAAATAGAAGATTTTATGTATATATAAAGATGTTTAAAAGTTATTTCAACTATCAAATTGTTAACTCCCTACAAACAACTTTGATGTAAAATAAAAAGAAAAAAATTGACGTTAATAAGATTGATGCCATTAATTAGATATTGATTGTGTCCATTGAGTCAAGTCAATGTTGATAAGAAAGTGCTAAAACCATTGAGATAAAGAGGAATCTCTTAAGACTGGCCGTAGTAATAAAGAAAAGGTACCAAATCAAAAAAGTGAGGATCAACTATGAGTATTGACTAAGCAATAAAGCACATTGGTCGTTGACAAGAGAAAGAGTGAATACTATTTTGAGTGGCATGCGTGGTTTAAGATTATTATGAATACAACTAACAATCAAACACCATTGTTGACTATGAGAAGTCATAATAATCGACCAAGTGAGAACGATTTTTTCCTATGATGGGTGAACTGATGTCAATTAAGTTAAAATGGTATTGACATCAACACGTAATGTTTAATTAAAATCAAATTAACTCGATGGATAAAATGGAGGAAATAACTAATGCAATAAAAATTTTAAGGCCATAATAGTTAAAGAAGGTGCCAATGGACAATTGTTGTTAAGCAATCAAGTCAATTGGTTATTATCATTGAGAATTCATGTTCGATTTAGAGCCCAATCAAGTTCTCATTTCTTTATTATTACGCAACTGTATGTCAATTCGAACCACAAGGTTTATTATTTTCCATTAAGATCATCAAATAGTTGAAGCGTGATATTTCTTATTAGCGGGTGGATGATCCGAATGAAGCGATAACGATTATATCTCCAAATCCGAGCTCAAGCATGAGTCCGAATTTCATCCAAGTTCACACACACAAACAAAAAAGATGATCCAATAACTGACTCGAGTTCGAGCCTAATGGTTATTCATTTGAGTCTATCTCGAGCTCGACAACTCGAGTCGATCCGGCTCTGATGAGTCGGGCATTGGCTTGGCATTAGGCTTCAACTCGACTCGATCGGACACGCACCGGTTCTTTCGGTTTGTCCGGTTCAGGGACCCAAAAAAAAAAAAAAAGACGGGGGTTGCTTTCAGCAACCCGGCGTGAAACTTGCTCCTTGTACGCATTTGCGAGCGCTGGCTTTCAGCAACCAAGCATGCTCTCTGCGACGAACCTGAACGAGCACGTCTCGGCGGTCCTCGGCCGAGGCGCCCACCTCGGCCAGCTCAAGCAGCTCCACGCCCTCCTCGTCACCCTCGGCCACGCCCGCACTCAGTTCTTGGTCTTCAAGCTCGTCCGCTTCTGCGCCCTCCACCTCGCCGACCTCCGCTACGCCCGCCGCATCTTCGACCACCTCCCCTCCCCCAACATTTACCTCTGGACCGCCATGGTCACCGCGTACGCCGCCCGCCCGGACCACGCCCCGCAGGCCTTCGCCCTGTACCGCGACATGGTCCGCCGCGGCCTCCCTCGGCCCAACAACTTCGTGTACCCCCACGTCCTGAAGTCGTGCCCCGAGCTCTCGGAGTCCCTGGGCACGAAGCTGGTGCATGCCCAGGTCTTGAGATCCGGGTTTGGGGGATACCCAGTTGTGCAAACGGCTCTTGTGGACGCGTACGCGAGGTCTTGTTGCGACATTGGCACTGCGCGACAGGTGTTTGATGAGATGTCTGAGAAAAGCGTCGTTTCGTGGACGGCTATGATCTCTGGTTACACGAGACTTGGGCAGATTGAAAATGCCTTGTTACTATTTGATAATATGCCGGAGAGAGATGTTCCGTCTTGGAATGCTCTTATTGCGGGCTGCACGCAAAATGGTCTCTTTTCTGAGGCAATATCCATCTTGAGGAGAATGATAAACTTCTCCGTAGAGACGCGATATAAAGAGAATAGGCCTAATCATGTAACAATAGTGTGTGCACTCTCTGCATGTGGCCACACTGGCATGCTTCAACTTGGTAAGGGTATCCATGGGTATGTATATAGAGTTGGCTTAGGTCCTGATTCATTTATCTCAAATTCTCTAGTGGACATGTATGGAAAATGTGGGAGCTTAAAGGAGGCCAGACGAATATTTGAAAGGACTGCTAAGAGGAGCTTGACATCATGGAATTCCATGATTAATTGTCTTGCTCTCCATGGCCAAACTGAGAGCGCAATTTGTGTCTATGAGGAGATGATGCAGTCTGGAGATGACGTCGTCCCAGATGAGGTTACTTTTATTGGCTTGTTGAATGCTTGTACTCATGGAGGGTTGGTTGAAAGAGGACGTGCTTATTTCGATATGATGACCAGGAATTATGGCATTGAACCTAGGATCGAGCACTATGGATGCTTAATTGATCTCCTTGGCCGAGCTGGTAGGTTTGATGAAGCTTTACAAGTTGTCAGGGATATGAAGATGCACCCTGATGAGGTTGTGTGGGGCTCTTTGCTTAATGGATGCAAAATACATGGACGAACAGATTTGGCAGAATTCGCATTGAAAAAGCTTGTTGAATTAGAGCCAAATAATGGTGGTTATGGCGCAATGTTGGCAAATTTATATGTAGAGCTTGGGAAGTGGGATGAGGTCCGCCGGGTAAGAAAGATGCTAAAGGAGCAGGATGCATATAAGACTCCTGGTTGCAGTTGGGTTGAGGTCAATAGCCAGCTCCATCAGTTCTATTCTGTTGACTTATCACATCCACAGACGGTGGATATACACAATGTCCTGGAGAGTCTGCTTTCTGTGGGGTATGTAAGCATGAGTCCGATTCTTTTTATCTGACAACTAGTCAATAGCAAATGTACGGTAATATTTGTTGTTAAAACTTAAAACCAGCTTCCTGTTTTGCATGTCCATTTGTTCTGCCTTTTGGATTCTCTACGCAGTCTCGCCTGTATGTGTTTGCTAATTCCATTCTATTCACTGCATGTCTAACTTGATTGATTTGAATGCAGTGATGAGCCAAGATGCTAATCTCCTATATCTATTGTTTTTAACTAAAGGAGCAAGTACAAGATCCGAAGAATGGTGAAGTAGCTGTCTTGAGATTGAAGTCAGTGTCGACTGGATTGTGTTTCTGTCACTTTTATAGTGGCACGGCTCTGGATAAGCAGATGCACCTAGGGCTGGGAGCCTAATATAAACCTCATTCATTGATTGTTTCTGGGAGGACAGGTGTGGTGATAGCAAGCTATAATTTATTTGGATGCTCAGGTATGTTCTTTCAGTTGAGATGTCACATGTGTTGCTTAAACTTGTAAGGCAAGAAATATCTATGTTAGCCAGCAGAAGAAACCATGGCATTAGTGATTGCCAAGTATTTGTTAATTTCCACCATTGTCAATTTGCAGTGGAAAATTTCAAGTCGTCGAAGGAAGATGTATCATCTGACCCAGCTTCAGCCTGATAACTTTTGTTTCAACATCTCACTGAGAAATTTCTTGTGCTACCCTGTGAACTTGGTTGTTCAGCAACCCCCATTTCACCTGCTTAGTGGCGACATTAGAAATCTTCTTTAAAAAATTTCAATGGCAGTAAAGGTAAGCATCCATGGACATAGTTGTTTGGTGACTAATTTATGTATCCAAGTATTATTTTTCTGATCTTGACTTGGACTAGAACATTGTACTCCTTGGCTTATTTTTGTCCACTGGTGACATGTAGATTGGCGATACCTTAGGTGCTGATTTTGTTCCATAACTTGAAATGTTCTTATTTTGTGTCCTCGTTATCGTCTGTTTCTGGTACCTGCAGGCAATTGTTATAGCAGGAGCTTCATAGTTTGTCACTTAGCCTCGAGGATGTTGACAAAGAGGCTTTTACGGGGGAACAAGTACCTTTGGATATCCATTTGCAAGACACTGAATAACGAAGTTTCCCATTTCCAAGAGTGGCTTGGCTGACCAACTTAAAAAGGCTCTATGTTGAAGACGGCTATGGAAATTTATGCTTGAGAAGATAGGTTCATGTAAAACGGAGAGGTTCTTTAGATGTAGAATAATTACCCCCAAGCATCAACAGGACATGGAGCATGTTTATTGTGGCACCTTTTCAGCGCAAGATGCGCAAAATTTACCCAGCATTCCTTCTAGGTGCAGAAGATAAGATCATTTTCTTCCTCTACTTTAGCCTCCTGAAAACTCAGGTCTAGATCACTCTTTTACATAGCCTAAAGTAATGAGAGCAACACTGGCTCTTTCCTTTTTCACTTGTGGATTGGAGAGAAGGGATGGGATTTGAATTGATGAAAGAAATTTTGGTGGTGCACGATAGGCCATGGCAACGTAACGGAATCCATAGCACCATCCTACTTAATCTATTCTCCCTGTGGTCTTATCGAGTGCAGAGATCCGTCACGTCGATACAAATCGATCACGTATCTTGTAAGAGTAAGTATCATTGATTAGACTCTAGAAAACATCAAGTTAAACTAAAATCAGACAATTTAGCAAGCTCCACGCATCATTTACTTAAGAAAACTTTTGATAGGGAGACGAAAGTACAAGAGTTTTTATTACTACACCATTTCCATGGCGTTCGTGTACATCATATGCACGTTCACCATACCATTCACACGTCTCGGTTCACAACAAAAACTCGTTCATTCTCTCACAGTTCTTGCTTGGCGTCGTTCTTGATCTTCTGTGGCTCTGCTCCGGCTTCTCCTTCAATGCCGACCACCCTCGGACCCCTGATCTTCTCGGGGGCCAGCTTGGCCATCGTCACCGTCAACACGCCGTCCTCGAGCTTGGCCCTCACCGAGTCCAAGTCCACGTTCTCCGGCAGCCTAAACTGCCTCCAGAACCTGCCGTACGACCTCTCCACCCGGTGCCAGTGATCGCCTTCCCTCTCTTCTTCCTCTCTCTTCCTCTCGCCGCTCACTCGGAGCACCCGGTTCTCCTCCACCTCGATCTTGATCTCCTCCCTCTTCAGCCCAGGTACGTCCATCCTTATAACGTGCCCCTCCGGCGTCTCCTTCCAGTCCACCCTGGCTGGCGCCGGAGCCTCCGCAGCCTCCCTCAGGAGGCGGTCCGCCCCGAACGGGACCTGCTCCAGGATCCGGAACGGGTCAGCCCAGAAGGGGTCGCTTAGCAAGCTGCCTACGAGTCCAGGCCCGGTGGACGCCTCCATGAAGGGCAAGAGCGAGCCATTCGAGCTCGACACGACGGCGAAGAGCAGAGACAACACGAGAAGCAACTTCGGCGTGGGGCTTGCCATTTCAACGCTTGTGCCCAGGGTTCAGTTCAGTCGAGCGAGTGTGTGATCTCTTTCGAATGTGGCTTCAGATGAGCTTTGCTTAGGTAAGCGACCGCAGCGGGACGTCTTTATATAGATGGTGACGGCGAGATATTAGGTGGGTGGTGGGGGGGTTGTTCTTGAAGGTTCGCTTAGGCGCTCGATGGGTGACGAACGTTCGGGAGAGATGACGACGGGTGACAGTCAGCGACCGTGGATTTAAAGATGGAAGAACGATGCCTAGCTCTTCATCGAGTGTTGCATGTGAAATACCTCCTTCAAGTCTATTGCGATCCATCACAGTTTTCGATGAATATTTAATATTTTCAGATCAGTTTAATAAAGTAGAGCATCACTCGAACAGTCAAACTTTGAGAGGACGCAGGCGTCTTCCAGTTGCTTCCTCACCTTCCACTTTTTAGTCTCTCTCTCCAGAGTCTTCAGGAGTACGATGATAACGGGGAGAGTAACGGGAAGGGACGAGAGTGATGCGTGCACGAGGGACGCCATGTGGGCCGGGGTCATGTGGGCCCAAGGATTAGATTCAGTCTCCATTCCCCTCCCAAAAAACAAGGCATGGACCGGCCCATTGGGCCAGTGGGCTTGACCCGGCCCATGCCCACCGGGTCGGCGCCAGGCAAGCCTCCTCGATCCAACGGGCAGTGCCCAGGCACGACCCCAGTCATGTTGGGTTATGCTGTGCTTGACTCAACACAGCCCGTTGGCCGGTGCCACTACCGCATTTCCCTCGCCTCCACGGGTCGAAGACCCTCGTTAGGAGCTCAACGTAAACGATCCTTCCACGTGCAGACATTAGCTGAGGGCAAGTAAACCCTCGCCAGTTGTCACGGTCCAGCATTTTCCAAATTGACGAAGGCATAGAAATGAGCTCTGTATGTTCGAGCAAAACACAAGGGATGTAATAAGAATGTCACAACTCGGTTCATGCGAGTGATGTCAAAGAATTTGTGCTAGAAATTTCTTGATGCAAGAAATATGAGGTGGAAGGCATCCCAAGGTAGGTCAGCCATCCGTTCATAAGTTGGCTGGGACATAATGCTGCTCTAATGCTGATGGACACGACAAATCCCTACCGATTATTTATTACGTTGAATTAAGATGAATAATTAACTGAAAATATGTAATAATCGATCACAATAAGACTATTCTACAATATAAATTCGTGAACAAATTCTTAGATAAGAAGATTAGCATGATGAACTAGCTCATGAGGGTAATCAGTCCGGACCGGGAGACCAGTGGTGGCAATTGGCACGGCCGCTCTTCAAGAGCAAGGGATAACCTGTACTGTTTTTCCATAAACGAGAAAAAGAATTTTGCTGTGATCGTTAGTAAACGAGAAAAATAACGAACCAAAAAACAAAACCAACCGTTAAAAAGAAAAAGAAAAAACAGTTAAGGGTGCGTTTGGCTACACCCTATTTCTGTTCCCAGGAATAGAAATTTCTGTTTTTTTGTTCTTTTATTCTTAGAAACAAAAAAGAAACAGAAACAAGAAACACAAAATTTCTTGTTTCTGAAACACAATTGAGGAACAGAAAAGGAACAAAATTGTGTTCTCCTGCTGCGACCCTCTCCTCCTGCAAGCGTCTCCACCGTCGTCTTCTCCGGCGCCTCCCACTCTCCGGCGCCGACAGCCGCCTCTGTCTCGAGACCATCCAGCTTCTCCACCGTCGTCCTCTCTGCACCGACGACCCCACCGTGCAAGCGTCTCCACCCGTGAGCGGGTGACGTAGGCCGGGTCGCGGTCGGCGGGCGGCGCGACGGCCGGCTGCGGTGCAAGGCTCGGCCGTGGGGTCTCGAGTGGCGGACGTCTACGAGCAGAGCGGCGGGACGGCGGGTCGACGATCGAGCGGATCTCGAAGTCGTGGGTCACGGCGCGGTGAGATCCGATGCGGCGGTGGCGAACGAAGGCTCGAGACCCGGATGCGTCGATCGGGCGTGAGGCGGAGGGTGGTCGCCGTGCGGTGGCGAGCGAGGAGGCGTCGAGCGCGGTCGCCGATGCGGTGGAGGAAGACGACGGTGTGGCTCGGGTCACCGTCGGCACGGCCGGCGAGGCCGACCTCGCGCCCGGGCAAGGGCGTCGCCGGTGGCTCGGCGAGGCCGAGGCTCGCCGCACATGGGCGAGGTCGGCCTCGCCGGATCTGGCGAGCTCGAGCTCGCCCGGCCATGGCGAGGCCGACCTCGCGCCGGCCCGGGCGAGCTCGATCTCGCCCCGGATCCGGGCGAGGCCGAGGCTCGCCGGCCGCCGGGCGAGGTCGGCCTCGCGGATCCGGGCGAGCTCGAGCTCGCCCGACCATGGCGAGGTCGACCTCGCGCCGCCCGGGCGAGCTCGATCTCGCCCGTCCGCGAGGCCGACCTCGCCCGGCTCGGCGAGCCTCGGCCTCGCCCAGCGGTGGCCGGCGAGGCCGCGCCTCGCCCGCCGTTGGGCGAGCTCGGCCTCGCCGGATCAAGGCGAGGCCGACCCTTGCCACGGCCGACCGGCCAAAAGAAAAAAAAAAAGGAAAAAATAGAAAAAAATAGAAAAAATAAAAGAAATAAAAAATTATCCAAATTTACCAAATATGTTTCTGTTTATTTTTTATTCCCCTAACAGTTTTTACCAAACGCGTTTTTGTTTCAAAATTGTTCGCTAACAAACACTTTTTTCTATTTTTGTTAAACAATTTTTAAACACAAACACAAACAAACGCACCCTAAAATCCTCCGCGCCGTCCGTCCACTCATTCCTGCGAAAAGATCCTGGAACATTCGGCGCCACAGAAGTTGGTCTCTGTTCAGTGTGGTCATGGCAGGACGAACAAGAAGAAGAAAAAGAATCCAACCTTCGCTATAATGGGCACTGCGGTGACGTCTTCTCCTCTCGGGTCGCTAGGCCCTCCGTCGCCGGCGCTCACGTCGCAGTCGCGGAAGCCGCGCGACCTCACCACCTCCTTCTCCTTCGCTCCACGAGGCCCCGCGAGGAGGAGGAGAAGCAGCGGGAGACCAAGGCTCGTCGCCGTCCGTTGCGGCGGCGGCGGCGACTCCGCCACCTTAGCCCCTGAGGCCGCCAGCCCGGGAGGCGGCGGCGGCGGCGGCGGCGGCGTGGTGCTGGAGGCGAGCGAGATAAAGGGCAGGTGCCGAAAGTGGCAATGGCAGGGACAGTACTCCATCAACTACTTCGTCTCCGATTCGGATCCCTCGGCCTCGCCTGCCGGCTCGAAGCCTCCCCTGCTTCTCGTCCACGGCTTCGGTGCCTCCATTCCCCACTGGCGCAGGTTCTTCCTATAATTCCCTATCCCGACTTTCTTTCAAAGGTTTTGATTTTATCCGCACTTTAGGACGAGGGCATTTGCAATTCGAAGTCGCAACCTGATGGGTGAGCTCACATGGGTTTGCGTCTGCGCAATTCCAATTCCGGGGCTTGGCGATTTCATTGTTTTTCGGTGACCGCGTATTCCAGATGCTAGTCCGTTACGGGGGTGTTTCTTAAAGGTTGAGGATTGCAATTTGTATGCGTAGGGGTGGGGGTCGACCGACCAGGATTGATGTTCTAAGGCATGCTCTGCGATTAGGCTCGGATCATGTTGTTGTCGACTGTCCCTTGAATTCTTTTGATCACTCATTGTCGATATTTAGAAGAATTCCTCTTGTTTATCAGGCCCTTTCTTCGGATATGGGTCCTCCACTTGCTCTTTGTTACTTTGAAGCATGCACATGTGCACAATCTTAGGCGCTGAGAGTTCATTGTATGAGGAAGCAATCTGATTGCTATGTTTGATATGTTCTCCAAATTTAAGCATCTTCCAGGAATATTAGCACATTGGCCCAAAATTACACTGTCTATGCCATTGATCTTCTTGGATTTGGTGCTTCAGACAAGCCGGCCGGTTTTAGATATACAATGGAAACATGGGCTCAGGTACGAATGATGTTGTCTTGGCTTCAAATTCGGATGTGCTTCCTGTCCTTCTTGTTCAAGATCGTGGCTTGTTTCTGACAGCTGATACTGGATTTCTTGGAAGATGTCATTACAAGGCCAACTGTTCTGGTGGGAAATTCTGTTGGAAGTCTTGCTTGTGTAATTGCTGCCTCAGGTATGATTTATTGTTTAGCAGTGCGGAATCAGCCTTCTTTCATTCAGAATCCACTGAACTTCATTAATGGGAAAGGATTATCGAAGCAGTAATCTCTTCATGATTCTTGAAGATTATGTTGCTTGTTTTTCTGTCAGAATCTAGAAAGAACCTGGTACGAGGGCTTGTCCTGTTGAACTGTGCTGGTGGGATGAACAACAAGGCCATTGTAGACGATTGGAGGATAAAACTACTCTTACCACTGCTTTGGTTCATTGATTTTTTATTGAAGCAACGAGGAATTGCTTCTGCAATATTTGAGCGTGTTAAAGAGAAGTAATGTATCTTTTTTACTGCGGAAATCTGTTTCTTCCAAGCCTTCATGTAATGCAAAAGTAATCCGTTTCGTTTGGCCTATACAGGGATAACCTGAGGAATATTCTACTGTCTGTTTATGGAAATAAGGAATCTGTGGACGATGAATTGGTTCAGGTAAATGGAAGTTCCCTATTGATCAAGTCATCTTTTTAACTGCCTGGAGATATTTGTTCAAAATGCCTCTTCTCTCATTGGACTGCAGATAATTAAGGAACCAGCAGATGACGATGGGGCTCTGGATGCTTTTATCTCCACTGTGACTGGTCCTCCTGGACCAAACCCTGTGCAATTGATGCCAAGCATCTTGTTGCCTGTTCTCGTTTTGTGGGGCAACCAAGACCCCTTTACTCCTATTGATGGGCCTGTTGGTAAATACTTCTCCACTTTGCCTTCTAAACTTTCTAACGTTAGCCTCATTCTTTTAGAAGGGGTAGGACACTGTCCTCATGATGACCGACCCGATTTAGTTCACGACAAACTACTTCCGTGGTTGGATTCCCTTTCTGCCTCATGAGTGGTTGCGTCAATGGCAATCTCCCTCCACTTTGCAGCAGATGGTCACACTTTTCGCACATAATAACTTGTGTCTATTTTAGATATTTTTCTTCTATTCGGAAATTCACACAGCAATCACTTTAGCTCCTCTCTGTGTTCTCGATGTCCTGAAGGAAGGAGAATCATCATATCTTCCTATAAATAGATAGGTTATCACTCTGTCTTTGTAAATGTAAAACTTGTTTTCTTGTATATTCTCAAGTGTACATTTTCACTATATTTTTGGCAGAATGAATGGAAAATTTTTAGCTAGTGAAGATCTTTCTCTCTGTCCTGATAGCAATAGTATCTGCCTTGTCTTTTTTAAGCTTTACTCTTAATCCTTAAACAGTGGTTGCTTTCTTGTTATGGATGAATGTGATAGTGATAGCATGTCAATTTACATTGATGTGGAATCTTAGTTTTCTTTACTCTGCGATGATAGGACACCCTAAGAATTTTGCGATAGTTCCCATGTCCGTTTTCTTTTTTCACATGCTATTTTGTGCTATACATGATTACTTGAACAACAAACTCTCTCATTTTAGAGAATCTACTCTGCAATGTCTTTAGGGAAGTTGTGCTAAATGAATTGACTGGAAGGGAGGTTGCGGATTGCCTTGTGGATAGGTTAAAGGAAGTTCACTCGAATCTCATGTGCATCGATTGTTCACTCCTGTGAGCTCCTACAAGAATTAAAGCCGTACTGACCTATTCATGTCACCGCTCACCACATTGGTTTTATTCCATCGCCACGCACTCCTCTCTGAACTCTCCTGAGTGACGATCCATCAACAAACATACAAACACTGTCGTAGGAATCTATATGGAGCATATCCTCCTCCTAGCCTACTTAGTTATGGGTTTGAAGGCGAATTAGAAGACCGTTGGCAGGGACCGGCGATGGATTGTAGATGATCTTCTCGTCCGGGATGGCCTTCTCTATTTTGAACCTCGTCACCAGATTGTGTATGAAAACAAGCAGCTCGAGTCTCGCGTATTCCTTCCCCAGGCACATGTGAGGACCTCCTCCGAAGGGAACATAAGTGAATGGCGCGGGCCCATCCGCCTCGAATCTGGATGGATCAAACCTCTCTGGATCGAAGAAGTACTTGGGGTTCTTGTGTGTTGAATATACTGTCCAAAATGTCTGCACATTATGATAGTGGTTAGAAAAACATCGTTAGCGAATGGAGTGTTTGTGGATTGTCATGTTCGAAATGGACCGAGGAGATATGACTCTGTCGAAGTACACTCATCAAGCTATGAGAAAATATGAACTCACTTTATGATAGTAGAAACCTGGTGAAGAATATTCTAATATCATTTTCATTTCATACCCACACGAGTGTATGAATTGAATTCATATGGAACTCGACGTTGATTGAGGAAAAAAAAAAAAAGAAACAGAGATTTTGGAAATTTCGAGTTCCTCGCTTCACTTCTCTCATTTGGTTTTTCTTTCGGGATCTTATGCAGCTGAGATTATCGCATATGATTCAGTGTTTAGATTAGGAGAACATACTGAAGGCTCTGGAAATGGACAGTCGGTAAACTCTTTCTAAGGACTACATTTTTTAAAGCATCTAGATGAAGATTGTAATTACCTTCCAACCCTTTGGAATTGTGTAGCCAGCGAAAGTGAAATCTGTAATGGCCTCTCTGAATGAGCCTTGAGCAGGCGGACAAAGCCTCATGGACTCGCAGGCAACATTCCATGAGTACTTCATTTTCTTGATGTCGTCCCAGTTCAATAGCTCATCCGACCCTTGGACTTTGCTATCTCCATTTGTTCTGTTCAAAGAAGCAATTTCAAATGGCTTGTCATGTGCTAATTTCGCCTGTACATAGAACCAAAGATTTTATCCCGTAACAAGCTCAACGTTGCGATCCCTAGAGTATGCAATGAGCTGAAAAGGAAAATCAAGAATCCATTCTATAAAAACAGAAGCGATGGGCAAACCTATAATATGTCAGTACCGGGGTACAAGGAACGTATTCCGGAATTCTTAGAACGGCCAGAAAATTTTCTTGAACTCTAAGTTCCTAGAGTCAATGCAATGAAGTTTCACAATTCCAACATCATTTTGGAAAGTATAAGACCTCGTTTTTTGCACAAGCATCAAAGTATCTGATAGAGAACATTGTATAAAGGTTTAGCTTAGGTTTACTGCTTTTTTACCAAATTTTGCATGGTTGTCATCATTTTTACGGAGATTGTGGATATGTTGGATAATGAGATTCAGCACTCTCCTCGAATTGATCAAGAAAAACAAATGTGAGTTGATTACGCGAGAAGTTGTAGTACCTTCATATACTCGCTGGTAAACATCAGGGAATTGGGCAAGAAAGTTCACCACGACGGTGATCGAAGTACTGGTCGTGTCGTGACTCGCAAAGAGCAATCCAACAATCCAGTTCGCGGCCTCCATCTCATAGAACACGCTCCCGTCATCATCCGCTTCAAGCAGCAGCCGAGATAACAAGTCCCTGGCATTGGCATCTTTTCCCTCTGAGAGCTCCTTCTTCCGTTGCCGTATGATCGCCAAGAGCTCTTCCCTCATTTGTTTCCCTCCCCTGACTGCCTTGCTAAACGGCGTGCCAGGGAGATTAATTGGCACCGAAAAGAGCCCAGGGGCGATACAGGTAAACGGTTTGGCAAATTTTGAAACGATCTGCAGATCTTTGATGTTCATGAAAAGGCGACAAGCCAGGGCGAAAGTGTAGTTCTTGGCCGAAGGAAAGACCTCAACTTCCTCTCGTAGCGCCCACTCCGTGTCCAAGTGATCCCTGGCCATCGAGTCCATGATCGGTATGTAATGCTGGAGAGCCTCTGGCTTCAGGAACTCCTGCAAGAAGCTGCGCATTTTCTTGGAGTCGTCCCTGTTGAGCTTCTCTAGGGTCTCTGGGAAGGCTAGGACTTTCTTCATGGAGCTGGGCAACCAGGTGGTGATGTACTTGTTCTGGCCCGAGAACAAGAATTTGTTCCCCGAGGCCCCGCAGAAGACCGCCAGGTTCTCGCCGAGCAACGAAGTCCGGAAGACCTCTGGTGAGTACTTGGCGGTCCTGTCCGCTATGAACTTCTCGGGGCAGCCGCCTTTCGCAGTGCCGATGTACTCCAGAGACTCGCCAATGATGGGCCATCCTCGTTTGCCCGGTGGGAGATTGGGCGGCGAAGGTTTCCTCCTGAAGACAAGGAAGAGAATGGAGAGAGAGATGTAAAGAATGGCCAAGTAAAGAAGAGACTGAGAAAAGAGGTCCATTTGCCTGTGTTTGGTATTGGGCTTGGTTAAGGCAATAAGAAGCCTATGGCGTTGGAGGGATTAGAGAGAGGTTAGGGATGAGGAAGAAGCATCGTGTTCGGTGGTATATATACAGACAGGAGGTCGATGGTATCGATTTTTTTAATCATAGAACGTCTCTAACTTCTCGTCCTCGAACGGAAGGGACTGGGGATATTTCCTAATTTTTTATTGCACCATTGTCAAAAGATAAAGTTTTCAAAACGAGACTACATTGCAGGTACTAACTCACGAGTCTATGTGATATCATGTGATTTGTTCGTTATCTCGAGCACCTTGAGTTGTTGGCCAACAGTTGTCTAGCGCAACGCCAAGAGTTTTGGGAGTAATTCTGTAGACTACTCACCGTCGAATATTCCTATTTCTTCGGCAAATTATCGCCACCTTCTTATCTACTTATCCTGCTTGGACTCGCTCTCCGAGGTCTCCTCACTCTACACTGGCGTACTAGATATACGAGAACGATCGATCGTCCGGGATTTGCATTGTCGAGGGTTCGAATCTGGACGGTCCGGACTCTCCCTCTTCTTGCCATACTGTCATGATGTTACTGTACATTTACGGGCCTTGATTTGATACGATTACATCCACGTTTCATGTTTCACATGCAAGGTACAACTTGCAAGTGATGAGACCGAGATACACAAATTATATGCACTTTTGATCCTTTTTTTTAATCGCATAAGTTCTCTTGGAATAGAAGGACGAAGTTTTCAAGATAAATAATAATGCTAAATAGATTCGTTAAGATTCGTTAAGTTTTCAGTCCACATATTTTAGAGACGAATCTCAGCACCCCTTAGCATTATCAATCATCATATCTCCACTTTTTCAGATTTCAAAGCATGTATGGATACCTGCTGAAATATTATGATGCGGATTTCTCGAAATATTGTAGATTACTCACTCCGATCAATATATTATATGTACTAAACTAAATTTGAGCCGTCAAATTTGAATAGGACTCAAAGAAACTATTATATAATTGCATTGCATGCGCCATGAAGTAAATCTAAACCATTGAAAATTATGTTGGTAGTTCGTTTGTAAACAAACAAAGAGGTGCCTTGTCCCCATCGAAAAGATGTGAGTGTGTGCGTGGACAAGATTTGACACTAACCAACAATCATTATTTTTATTTATTGAAAATTCGGATTTATTTTTATAAAAATTAATAATTGCGTCCTTTTCAAATAATGTAACTATTCAAAGGGAGTTACAGTTATTTTTTATTTATTATTTATTTAATTCTGAATTTTATTATTTCTTTCAACGGTTATCTTAAAGTTTGTACCTGTTCAGACATAACTTTTTAATTTTTGGAAAGTTGTGTCTGTTTGAATATAACTTCTTGTTTTTACTATAAATTACAAAACATGTTTACTCAATTACGACTTTTTTCTTCCATTTTCATTTTCTTTTGAAAGAATATACATCCATTGTTTCTAATTGTTTCGCATGAGAGACCCTAGAAAAATACTATAATTGTTATCTAGTATTCTCATTTTAAAACTTTGTTATATCCTAAAGGAAATTTACCTTTGACCATTAGTAATATTGTGGGGCAAATAAATCCTTAAATAAAGTTATATAACGTCTCAAAATTTAACTTGATTGCTTTAAAGATCTAACTTCATTGTTTTACTTAATTCGAAGCCATATTTTTACAACAATTTTAAGGATTTATTTGTGCAACAATGAAGTTAAAGTCAATCACCAGAAGCAGAAGTTCTTTCAGAGGCTTCGGGTCGTGATGTATGTGGCCTGGCTGTGTATCTCGCTCGCTCGCGGGCCATGCTAGACGAATGATTTATTGCCAGTGGTGTGAGCATTGCACGATTATCTGGTTCTCTTCGAGTCGGCCTCGGTCTAGTCTGCAGAGATTGTGAGCTTGTGCGAGGAGTGGCGGAAGGGCGATCTGCCCGAGAAAGAGAGGAAAGGAGACAGAGAAGAGAAATCGTGAGAGGTTGGCCACGAGAAAAAGAGAAATACAATCCATGAGCAGGGGCTATAGAGGGCAGGAGAATACAAGGAAAAAATTGTGGGCTTGGAGGTTCACAAAGAGAATTGAACGAAAAAAAGAAGAAGGAGATAAGTTCATCCAGGGAGAAGTTGAGAAAACGCCAAAGCAGAATTAGGTCTGTTCCTGGATGGCTTCCACGGACGCTGATGATCATCGCTCATCGCCATCGGCTGTATTTTTGAAACAGCACAAAGCGTGCTCTGCTTGGTTGAGAGCTTGAAGCGACTGCATCTCCGTCGAAACTTTTTCGTTGGCTGTAACTCCGATCGTCGACGATAACCGAAGCTTTTATCGTCGATCCTATTGCCAATCTATTAACAAGTGATACTCTTTTCTAGAGTATTGCTTCACTTTTCTGTGGATGGCATAAGTAGATTCGACCGAAATGTTCCTATGTTCGCAAATTGGTGTCGCATTGGTCGCACTGATCAAACTCAGGAATAGTGGGGGTCGTTGCACCCACAAATAGGACAATTGTGGTTAGCACTGTGCCCGAGTTGAAGTTACGAAGCCCAAAATTTATTACCATTCCAATGGCATTCCTAACGTGGCTTATCCGTATGCCAATCCTCCAGTGCAAGTGAAGGCAAATGTTGGGTCATTCATGGATGTTTTGGAGGATTACTTGAGAATGTACTGAGGTGTTGCTTTTTGCTTATCAGCTTATATGCTAAGGTATGCAATATTTTTATCTCCATGTTTAGCACGTAAACTGCTACACTACTTGTCATTGAGGGTTTCATACTTGCTCTTAGTCTTTAGTCATCTTTTGGCGTGTGTTCAAGTCCATTTGTGGGATAATGATAGAATTGAAGAGATGAGATACGTCCCTATTTAAGACTTCCATAACAAAGAAAATGATACTCATGCGACATGTCTATGCTTGGGCCGTTGATCGTTGTAGGTGGCAAACTAAGGAAGGTGAGTTCAATCTCAATGAACTACGAGATCGACACAGGCATGTGAATGATTGAACTGATACTGGAAGGTGTCTATTGAATTCTAGCAACATATGACTTGGACTTTCTAAACGTAGTTCTGTGCAATTGGTTATTTGCTATGAAATTGCTTGGTCAGCAGGTCATGTGTATGTGATTTGGCCTGAAATAAGTTCTTAATGGGAAAGTGATTGTTGATTGATTATGATTGGATGTTGTCTGCATGTACAATGGAGACAATGTTGCTCCTTTTGCTATGCTGCATAACTTTGGGTCACCTATGGTTTAGTAGAAAGTTACCTTCCTAGAGGGCGCACGTAAGCAAGGTGCATTTTTATTAATATGAAGCAAATTGTCTGTTGCAATTTATTTAGGCATTTTTCAGTTTGAGTTAATTACAGCCAAAACCATTTCCTAGTGTTAAAAGTAATACGGATTCATGGATTCGGTGCATAGTAACTTATGTGAACTCAATGCCTTGATTGTTATGTCATGGTTGGGTTACTCAATGCTTGCGCACAATTGGGAGCACTGGAGTTAGGCTGTTTGGCCAGTAACTTGATAAACGGAAACAAGTTTTTGGATAACTCCATCTTGGGCCCGGAATTGATCTACATGAATGCAAAATGCGGATGCATGGCTGGAGACTGAGGGGTTTTCAATAGGGGTGAGCGGGTCCAGGGTGGATAGGGTCTAGACCTGGACCATGTTCTCTACCCTGTTATAACCAGTTCTCCTTTTTTGGACCATGTTCCCTACCCTGTTTTCATTGGACCCTGTTCCCGACCCACCCTGTTTTTCCAATCCGGGAACAGGGTTGACCCTGTTTATATTGGAACCTATTTTGCAACTGCCCATCTATATGACTTCGAATTTTATTTTAATACGTGAAAAAATAACATAATTCTTCTAATTTATATTGAAATATTAAGCGTTATTAATAAATAAATTTCTACCTCATTTCGTATATATTAATCAAACCCTAGGTGGTTCACTCGAGATTAGGTCGCGATAATTTAACAACTCTACTTGGGGTTTTTCTTTGTGGATCACTCGGCAGGGGGCCTTCTTCGGTCCTTGGAAAAAAGAAGCACAAAAAAAAAAAGGGAGGAAAAGCTTGAGAGTCAACGTCAATGTCAGGAGGCAGAGGAGACGTAGGCAGCGTAGAGAGGGACGTGAGGGAGACAGCGTAGAGAGGGACGTGAGGGAGAGCCGGCAGGGAGAAAAGAAAAAAGAAGAAATAGAACAGTGTATTGTTCATCTTCTTCACGGGCTCCCTCCGCACGCCATAGCCGCCGACCGCTATGCCTGCGTCGCCGCGGCCGCACCACCGCGCCACCACCGGAGCCCCCTCACCTGCGAGCTCGCACCGCCACTCGTCGCCCCTGCTGTGGCCGCGACAACCCGACACCTCTGACCGCCCGAAGCTTCGTCGCCGTCGCCCTTGCCCCTGTGAAGCCGCCGCTGAACCAGCACCGCCGCTTGGCTCCTCACGACACCAGCAACCAGTGAAGCCGCAAGGTTGACAAGAAGGCGTACAATCCGGTTCTCAAACCGGTTCTCGAACCGGTCCGGTCGATCCGGTTTCCAGGTGGGTAATCCCTCGGAACCGGTTCCCGGACCTGTTCAAACCGGTTCTGACTTTTGGGAACCGGTTCCCGACCCTGTTTTCCGAATGGGCAGGTCCGGGAACCGGGTTTACCCGGTCCGGTTGCACACCCCTAGTTTTCAATGAGATAAAGTGGTGTGGCCTTACCATGAATGGGCGTGTCAATCCTACATTTGTGTCGTTTGACCAAGTAAAGGTTGGGTATTTAAAAATTAAAAACATAGTGGGGGTTATTCTTTGAGATAAAGTGATGATATGGAAAAGATGTAACATCTTGGCTTCAAAGAAATAAGTACCCCATTTGATTATAGTATTAAATTGAATTATAATACCAATAAAGTGGTAGCACAATTTGAATATGCTAGTGCTATAGGGTTTTTAATACATGCGATGCATTGTACTAGACTCAATATTACTTATTCCATATAAGTTGAGTAATCCAAATATAGAACATTGGAAAGTTATTACCCAAAATTTTGGTTATTATTGAGAACTAAAAAATTTGGGATTATTCTATAATAATTATCTGGGTATATTAGAAGGATATGCTGATGTTAGTTGGGTTACAAGTGTGAAAAATAAATGATCCATTACTAGATGGATTTTCCAATTACGTGAATGAATTGTTTCTTGGATGAACAAGAAACAAATGTACATAACAATTGTCTACGTGAGATCAAGCAATAATATGGCTAATCCCTTGACAAAGGCTTTGCCAAAAGGTGTGATAAAAATGACCTCACAAGAAATGGGGCTGAAATCCTTTAACTAAAATCACCAGTGATGGTAACCTAACATTTTCTAGAATATCACTAGTTATAAGGTTTAATGGATAAAAACAAGTTACGAGATACACAAATGATACGCACTATTGATCCTTTTTTTTTAGTCGCATAAGTTTTCTTGGAATAGAAGGAGGAAGTTTTGTAGATAGATAATCATACTTAATATATTCGTTAAGATTCCGGTTGAATATTCAAGCAAATGGACGTGCCTTTCAATCCACATATTTTAGTGACAAATCTTAGCAACCCTTAGCATTATCAATCATCATATCTCCATCTTTCAAATTTCAAAGAATGTACTTAAGAACAGACACCTACTAAAATATTATGATGCAAGTTTCTCGAAATATTATAGATTACTCACTCTAGTCAATTTACTATATGTACTAAACAAAATTTGAGCTGTCAAATTTGAATAGGACTCAAAGAAACTATTACATAATTGCATTGCATGTACCATGTATTAAATCTAAACCAATGAATATTCAAGCAAATGGACGTGCCTTTCAATCCACATATTTTAGTGACGAATCTTAGCACCCCTTAGTATTGATCAATCATCATACCTCCACTTCTCAAATTTCAAAGCATCTGCATGTACTTAAGAACGGATACCTACTAAAATATAGAGATGCGAGTTTCTCGAAACATTATAGATTACTCACTCCAGTCAATTTACTATATGTACTAAACCAAATTTGCCGTCAAATTTGAATAGGACTCAAAGAAAACTATTACACAATTGCATTGCATGTACCATGTATTAAATCTAAACCAATGAAAATTATGGGTATCTTAAGGATTTCAAGTGAATCTTGCCAAATCCGGCAGTCTAGATTCAACTATATATATAAAAATACAGAAGAATTTAATAGGCCGTTTGTCTGAACAGAGGCAGGTCAAAGTTGATAAACATAAATCACATGGGACGAACTAATCTTCCTTTAAACATGAGTCGCGTGGGCGATATGTGAAGGCTTTATTAGTAATTGGGCTTAAGGCCCGTCCGGCTAAGTTAGGCCCAGAAAGCCCGGCCCACGGGAATAGGGCCCGTGGAAAGAAGGGGGTATAAAAGGGAGGAGAGAGAGAGAGAATGTACCGTGTTGTTGAAAGAAAAAAAAAAGATGTACGTTTCCCTCCTCTCCCTTTCTCTCTCTCTCACGTTTTCTTCAAAGGAAAACAGTGAAGCGCGAAGGTCAAATTTGCTTCACCGGATCGAACAGTGCTCAGTTTCTCTTCCTCCATTGGCGTCGGTGTTTAATCTGTGGCTAAAAGGTACGCTTGAATCCGTGGTGTGCTTTAGGATCAGTGATGCGTGTTGTTTTCCCGGGCTTCGTCTTCCGCATTGATTTAGGAGTTCGATTTAGTGTCGAATCCGCGTTTTCGGGGATCCGTTATTACCATCAATATGAAATGCGACGATCCGCGTTTCAATAGAGGTGTGAATTTGTTTTTGAATACAAATTACTATGGTTGTGGTTATTTTCTTGATGGTTTCATTGTATTAGATATTGACTATGTTAATGCAAATGTTTGTTATTCCCTTATCACGTCTTCTAATACCTATGATAATGATGTGAATGTGTGGCATGCTAGGCTTGGTCACATTGGCCAACAACGTATGAATAGACTAGCCAAAGAGGGCTTGTTGGGCAACATTGAAAAAGTCGATTTGCCTATATGTAAGCATTGCCTAGAAGGGAAAACAACACGGAAACCATTTGGGAAAGGGAAAATAGTTGAATTTCCTCTGCTTTTAATCCATACTGATGTCTGTGGTCCAATGAATGTGAGAGGAAGGCATGGAGCTGTTTATTTCATCACATTTATTGATGATTATACTCAATTCGAATATGTCTATTTGATTTCTCACAAATCTGAAGTAATAAGTTGTTTCAAAAGGTTTATGAACCTGGTAGAGAATCAATTAGACAAGAAAATAAAAGTATTGAGATCCGATCGAGGTCGAGAATATTTATCTGATGCGTTCAGAAAATTATGTGATAAAAAGGGAATAGAAAGACAGTTGTCTATTCCATATACTCCTCAACAAAATGGTGTTGCGGAGAGAAGAAACGAACCCTACGAAAATGGTTAGGTCCATGATGGCGCATGCTAACTTACCTATCACCTTTTGGAGTGATGCGTTGTTAACTGCTGCCTATATACTTAACCGTGTGCCTTCCAAATCAGTTACTTCCACTCCATATGAGTTATGGACAGGTAGAAAACCGGACTTAAGTTTTCTTAAGCCATGGGGTTGTGCTGCCTATACACATGAGTCCTCTCACAAATTTGGGAAATTGGATCCCAAAGGAAAGAAGAGTATTTTTATAAGGTACTCGGAACACTCAAAAGGGTATGTATTCATAGGTGAGCATGAAAGTGGGAGTATAACTGAGTTTGAATCACGAGATGTCACATTCTTAGAGGATGAATTTCCTAAGAAGGGCGAAATAGGGGAAGATTGTTCCCTATTTGAGACCTTGGATCAGGATAATGGTGTTAGTGGAGTCCATCCGAGTGGGAGTAATATGAGAAGTGATGAATTGAATTCAACTCATTCTCAATTGCAACCACATGATGAGACGACATCATCATTACCTAATCCAAGTGGGAGCATGATGGGGACTGATGTGCAAAGTGTACAATCTCCCATACGACGAACAAGTCGCCAAAGTATTCCCCGTAGACGTTTTGACATTGAAGGGGAAACTTTTATGGTTGCTCCACAAGATGAGGATGAGCCAAGAAACATTAATGAGACTCTGAATTGCCCTAGTAAAGAAAAATGGATTAATGCAATGGAAGAGGAAATTGAGTCAATGAAATCAAACCAAGTCTGGGAACTGGTTGATCTTCCAAAAGGACGCAGAGCTATTGGGAACAAATGGGTTCTCAAAATAAAGCGAAAGGCTGATGGCTCGATAGAAAGGCATAAGGCTCGCCTTGTGGCGAAGGGTATAATCAACGGGAATGAATTGATTATGAAGATACGTTTTCTCTGTAGTGAGATTTACTTCGATTCGCATTATTCTCGGCAATTGTAGCTAGTCCTGGATCTTGAGTTACATCAAATGGATGTAAAGACTGCTTTCCTCAATGGAGAATTAGAGGAAGAACTATATATGGAACAACCTGCTGGTTTCGTAGTGAAAGGCCAAGAAGAAAAGTATGTCGACTTTTGAGGTCGATATATGGCCTTAACGATCATCGAGACAATGGTATATACGTTTTCATAATGCCATAGTGGCATATGATTTTACAATGATTGAAGAGGATCATTGTGTATATATCAAAAGATCCAATGATCAATTTGTGATCATATCATTATATGTTGATGATATACGATTCTTTGGAAGCAATATGGAGTTTGTTAATACCGTCAAGAGTTGGTTGTCTTCCAAATTTGAGATGAATGATATGGGTGAAGCTGCATACATTCTTGGAGTTAAGATTTCAAGAGATCGTTCGAAAAGATCTTTGTCTCTTTCGCAAGTAACCTATATAAATAAGGTTCTTGAACGATTTCGTATGCAAGATTGTAAACCCATAGACACTCCTATTGCGAAAGGTGAAGGATTGAGCCATAGACTGTGTCAAGGGACTCCACAAGAGAAGGAACAAATGAAACATGTTCCTTATGCAAGTGCTGTTGGGAGCTTAATGTACGCTATGATGTGTACAAGGCCCGATATATGTTTTGCAGTTGGAATGGTGAGTAGATACCAATCCAATCCTGGTCCAAGACATTGGAAAGCCGTCAAGAGAATACTGAGGTATCCGAAGGAACTGCTGATTTCAAATTGAATTACCAAGGAAAGGATCTGCGACTTGAAGGCTATTCAGATGCTGATTGGGGAGGAGATTTGGATGAAAGGAAATCTACCTCTGGATTTGCTTTCTTACTGAGCAATGGCGCCATATCATGGAGCAGTAAAAAGCAAACGTGTATAGCCTTGTCCGCGATGGAAGCTGAGTTCGTGGCATTATCAGCAGCAATACAAGAAGGAGTTTGGCTTAAGAGATTCTTGGATTATTTTGGTGTTATTGAGAAAGCTGCAAATTTATTATTGGTTAATTGTGATAGCCAAGCAACTATAGCGTACACAAAAGATCCAAAGTATCATGGCAAGACCAAACATATAGATACCAAGTATAATTTTGTAAAAGATATGGTTGCACGAAAGGATATGAACTTGCAGTACATATCTACGCATAGAATGGTAGCAGATCCTATGACAAAGCCAATACCTAGAGATGTGTTTTGTGGTCATGTAAAATCTCTAGGATTGCGTAGAGTCTGATGTACTGAATTGTAATTTCCCTGAGTTGTTCACATTTATGAAATTTTGCTTTTTCATTGATTAATACCTATGAATCTTTATGTGATCTTCATGCATCTTAATACTCAGTGTATTACTTTAAGTTAAGAGAAGTATGTCGGACAGATATAAGATTAGCCCACTCACACGGGTAATCGCCTCTATTTACTGTGTGATAAATAGAGATGAGACTGTTTTTAAGCTTATTATCTATGTGATAATTGAGAGCTCAAGCTTAAAACACGTATGTCGCCTTAACTGAGTGTTAAGATGAGGACATAATTCTTACGATGTCCGAAAGTAAAATACCCCACATATTTTACTTTATCTGTCTAAGATACCAGATGTGAGTTCTGATGAATTTTGTGAATGAGTAGATACGTGAACTCAAGTTAGACATTGGGTATGTCTGAACTATCATCTGTACGGTATTGAAAATGTGTAGACATACGCTCCATGGGAAATGAGTTAATACCGTAATACGTATTTCATATTACGTATGCATGAGACGACCAAAAAGAGTGGCAAAAAGTTTGATCTCAACTTTTATGACGTATGAGACTCTTGAGGGAAAGAGTTCCTCAAATTTTTAGTCCCCTCATGACTCTTACTTATTCTCAAGATTTCTATTTAGTGTTTGCTATCTTAGGATGTTGCCAATGGTCATGAGTTTGATTCGATCTAATGGGACATTTCTAGAAAAGTAAGCTGAACTGAAATTGAGAGTTTGAAGGAAAGAGGAAGATCGATTTTGGAGAATCACATTGTAGTTTTGTATTCACTGGTCGACTAATTATGACTGTCTTTGTGATAATTATAATTGTGAATACAATATATCATTGTTTAAAAGAGATCAAGAGAGATATAAATGTGATCGATCGATCTAGAGTACTGCATACTAAATCTACTCGGAGTGTGACGTCCATTATGAGCTGCTATATATTCCTAACAGATGTATAGCAACGAGCTCTCAAAGTATGCTGGTCGCACGGATTATTCACCGGTATGAATGTTGAAGAGAGGTAAAGAGAATTCTGTTCGAACCACCATGTTAATTGAGAGTCTATGATGGATTTTTCTCTTATGGGGATGAGTAGGGCATGTCCGCCCATATTGGTTTTGAACCACCATGAGCGAGTGGGAGATGAAGGCTTTATTAGTAATTGGGCTTAAGGCCCGTCCGGCTAAGTTGGGCCCAGAAAGCCCGGCCCACGGGAATAGGACCCGTGGAAAGAAGGGGGTATAAAAGGGAGGAGAGAGAGAGAGAGAGAATGTACCGTTTTGTTAAAAGAAAAAAAAAAAAAAGACATGCGTTTCCCTCCTCTCCCTTTCTCTCTCTCTCTCACGTTTTCTTCAAAGGAAAACAGTGAAGCGCGAAGGCCAAATTTGCTTCACCGGATCGAACAGTGCTCAGTTTCTCTTCCTCCATTGGCGTCGGTGTTTAATCTGTGGCTAAAAGGTACGCTCGAATCCGTGGTGTGCTTTAGGATCGGTGATGCGTGTTGTTTTCCCGGGCTTCGTCTTCCGCATTAATTTAGGGGTTCGATTTAGTGTCGAATCCGTGTTTTCGGGGATCCGTTATTCCCATCAATATGAAATGCGACGATCCTCTTGTGCTGTCTGTCATCACTCCTTGTCCCCATCCTGAATTCTCCTCAGCCATCGCTCTTGAGGGTAGCGTCCGTTTCATCCAGCTTGAACCTTCTCTCTCTCTCTCTCTCTCTCTCTCTCTCTCTCTCTCTCTCTCTCTCTCTCTCTGTTATCATCCACGTGTTAGCAGCAAAATTGCAGCACTTGCGTTAAATGAAGGTCAGCCAAGGTTAGAAGCTTCTGATGTATGCTCCTAAAAGTCTTATAGAGTGATCATCTATGCTAGAATATTTCATCTCAGTGGTCGACCGCTTCTAGAATCAATTCCAAGAGTCAATGCCAATGGATGATCACCAGTAGACTCAAGACTAGACCCGTTAAATGGGTGGGTTAGGTCGGATTTGGGTCGGGTAATAAATGGTCCGACCCAAATCGACTCATTCAACCCGTTTATACTCATTTATTGTAGTGTAAAATTTTTACCCATACCCAATGGGAGTGTGCAAAAGAACCGAACCCGCTCGAAACCGGACCGAATCCGCCTAAAACCGGTGGTTCTTGAGAAAATCGGTCCGGTTCCCGGTTCCAATTTATGGGAACCGGTGGGTACCGGTCCGGTTCCCGGTTCCAATTTATGGGAACCAATGGGTACCGGTCCGATTCCCGTTTCTATGGGCGGATCCGCCCACCCGAACTAGACCGATTATATTAAAATAACATATTAATTTTTAATATTAAAAAAATGAAATTACAAATTAACAAACCCAAATCAAATAATTAAAAATTAATTAAAATGGGAAAAATGTCCAAAGTGCACCAAATGGAGAGACGTTGATCTCCAGTCAAACCAAATGGATAGGCGTTGAAGCTAAAAAGTCCAAAGTGCAACTTGACAAAATGTCAAGCAATTGGTGGGCAAAAAGCAAGCACGTGAAGAAGCAAGGCTGCAGGAGGAGGAGAAGGTGGGCAAAAAGCAAGCACGTGAAGAAGTAGGGCTGCAAGAGGAGGAGAAGAAGAATAGGTCAGGCGACGAAGAACCAACAATTTTGGTCAAAAACCAAAGTTGTTTCCCATCAAGATCAGAGCTTTCGAGAAAATGATATTATTATTATTGTGAGACCGGTTCCATGATCCACTCGGAACCGGACCGCGATCCATGCAACTAACGGGTGGATCCCGGTTCCAACTTTTCGAAACCGATTCTTAACGGGCGATTTTCGGTTCTAGGTCGAGAACCGCTCACCCGGACCATGCACACCCCTAATACCCAATCCGTATCTAACCTATTTAACTAAATCTAAGAAAGCTTATTTCTTATAAAAAAAAATTTTGTTAAAAAATGTTATTGCTAAAATACTTTTATGCAACACAAATTTAATGGAAATTTTTATATTTTTTAAAAATTTTATTTTTAGAAAATTATTTTTTAAAATTAAATTTTATTTATGTTTTAATTTTATTTTTAAATAATATCTTTTTCTTTTTCTTTTATTTTTATTTTTTCTTTTTTTTTTCTTCTTCTTCAGCCGGCCACTAGCCACAATAACGACCGGCGACGGCCACAAGCAAGCCTCGAGCCTCGCCCAACACTGGCAAGCTTAAGTCTTGCCAAATCGGCAAGGCTGAAGCCTCACCTAGCCGGTTGCCAACCATCGTCATGCCAGCCATCAACTAAGGAAGGAGGAAGAAGGGGGAAAAAAAAAAGAAAGAAAATTGGAATATAAAAATAATTATAATTTTGATTTTTTTTTTTTAAATTGTAAAGTTAGAGAGGGAAGAGAGAGATTGTAAGGTTTTGGTTGAAAATGGGTTTTTAAGTCCAACCCATTTTAGACCTACTTGGTAAGTCTTCAATTGTTAAATCCATTTAATTAGTTTCTTCAAAAAATAAGTGACTCATATATATAACTCATTTATGATTTAAATGGGTCATATATGGGTCTAAGACCCATTTTGCCACCTCTACTCAAGACACCAATTCATCTTTGTCAATGCTATGGTCATGTCTGAAGCCCGACCAAGGAGTCAATTTATCGAGCTTTCTAAACACATTTAGATAAATTTGCTTTTTAAATAGCATTAGTTTCGACGCAGTTTCAGGACTAGTGTGCTCTACTTTGTAAACCTGCATTCTCATCCACTAAGCATGCGTCTTTCGATGTCGGTTCAAGCACTAAATACATTAGTTCAGCGTAGCTATATGTGTCGAACCAACTTCTGATCGATGCTCCGCTTCATCATCAAAGTTCTCTCTCTCACACGCACGCTATAGTTCTTATGGTTTCAGTTGTCCCAATATGGTGGAGATGGGTTCGTACAAAGCCTAATGCACATTTTTACTATCACTTTAGTAATAATAAAACTATCGGAGCAGCGATCTTTGACGAGGTACCGAGAACCAGTTCCTGTCATTTCAATTTGTTGCTTGCTCTTGCGCCTTTTTTTCTCTCTATTTTTTCTGTGTATCTTGGCAAAACTCTAGTTGACAACTCATGCAAGACCCAGTTTTCCGCCACTGCAATAGATTACCTTCCACGTGATTAGGGTCGACGATCCCAGACGACTCGAACAGCGATCCTAGACGGCTCGGACATGTTATTCACACGGGCTTAGTCAAGCGTGAAAGTTTATACTTGTGGAGGTTATGGACCGGGGTTATGAACCATCATCGCCGGTCCATCACCTTTGCATCTAGATTGAGGAGCTGAAGTGTGAACCTGCCATGTAACACGGGATTCTACCGCCTGTGTTAAATGATAGTCATGGTACAGAAACTTCTTGACATTTACTCCCGGAAGTCTTTCAAAGTGTGCACATGCGCTGCATTTTTCAACCTAAATGAAAGGTTGTATTAAGTTGGTCAAATATGACAATCTCTTCAGAAAAATTACCGGAAAAAAAAAAAATCCTAAACTTATTATACTTATATTAATTAAGTCATAAACCTTTCAATTTAACCAATTTAATCCTAACTATTAAAAAAAATTGTCAATAAAGTTCACCAGCTAATTTTGATCAAAAATTGATGACATGTTCACTAACCATCTTATGTGATATGATTAATTCTAATGTGGACTATTTTTTTTTTCCATTTTTTGAATTTTTCTGAATTTTTTTAGTAATTTTTTTCTTTCATTTTTCCTTTTCTTCTTTTTTCCTTCTTTCTTCTGTATTTTATTTTGGACAATCACAAAAATGGTCTTTGAATTTTAAGCCAATGTGTAATATTGTACCTGAACTTTTAATTTTTTTTTATGTGGTTCCTAAACTTTTGATACATATTTAATTTAGTCCCTAAGTTACATAAAAATACATAATGTTGTCCCTTAACTTGAACTGATAAAAGGACAACATGGAAGATTTTTATGTAAACTAAGGACTAGATTGAACATATACTAAAAGTTCATGAATCACGTTGAATAAATTAAAAGTTTAAAAACAACATTATATATTGGACAAACGCCATAAAGCCCTTGCCGGTTGTGGATGACTGTGATAGTGATAGCATGTCAATTTGCATTGCTGTGGGATCTCAGTTTTCTTTACTCTGCGATTATAGGACACCCTAAGAATTTTGCGATGGTTGCCATGTTCATTTTCTTTTTTCACGTGCTATTTGTGCCAGACATGATTACTTGAAGAATAAGCTCTCTCATTTTAGAGAATTTCTGCAATTCCTTTAGTGAAGTTGTGCTAAATCAATTGACTGGAACGGAGGTCGTGGATTGCCTTATAAATAGTTTAAAGGAAGTCGACACGAATTTCATGTGCATCCATTATTCACTCCTGTGAGCTCCTACAAGAAGTAAAGTTGTACTGACCTAACCGTGTCACCGCTCACCACATTGGTTTTATTGCATCGCCACGCACTCCTCTCTGAACTCTACCGAGTGACGATCCATCAGCAAACATACAAACACTGTCCTAAACATCCATATGGAGCATATCCTCCTACTAGCCTGCTTAGTTATGGGTTCGAAGGCGAATTAGAAGACCGTTGGCAGGGACCGGCGATGGATTGTAGATGATCTTCTCGTCTGGGATGGCCTTCTCTATTTTGAACCTCATCACCAGATTGTGTATGAAAACAAGCAGCTCGAGTCTCGCGTACTCCTTCCCCGGGCACATGCGAGGGCCTCCTCCGAAGGGGACATAAGTGAATGGCGCTGGCCCATCCCCCTCGAATCTGGATGGATCGAACTTCTCCGGATCAGGGAAGTACTTGGGATTCTTGTGTGTTGAATATACTGTCCAAAATGTCTGCACATCATGACAGTGGTAAGAAAAACATCGTTAGCGAATGGAGTGTTTGTGGATTATCATGTTTGAAATGGACCGAGGAGATATGACTCTGTCAAAGTACACTCATCAAGCTATGAGAAAATTTAAACTCACTTTATGATAGTAGAAACCTGGCGAAGGATATTCTAGTGTCATTTTCATTTCGTTTCCAGACGAGTGTATGAATTGAATCCAGATGGAACTCGACTCTGGTTAAGTTATATGGCAAAAAAAAAGAGAGATTTTGAAAATTTCGAGTTCCTCACTTCACGTCTCTCACTTGGTTTTTCTTTCGCAGTTTTATGCAGCTGAGATTATCACATATGATTCAGTGTTAAGACTAGGAGAACATACTGAAGGCTCTGGAAATGGACAGTTGGTAAACTCTTTCTAAGAACTCCATATTTGAAAGAATTTAGTTGAAGACGATAATTACCTTCCAACCCTTCGGAATTGTGTAGCCAGCAAAAGTGAAATCTGTAATGGCCTCTCTGAATGCGCCTTGCGCAGGTGGACAAAGCCTTATGGACTCGCAGGCAACGTTCCACGAGTACTTCATTTTCTGGATGTCGTCCCATTTCAATAGCTCATCTGGACCCTTGGACTTTGCTATCTCCATTTGTTCTGTTCAAAGAAGAGCAAATTCAAATGGCTTGAGTACTAATTTCTCCTTTACATAGAACCAAAGAATTTATCGCAGAACAAGCTCAACATTGCAATGCCTAGAGTATGTAATCAGCTGAAAAGGAAAATCAAGGGTCAGTTCTATAAAAATAGAAGCGATGGGCGAACCTTGTTAAATATTGGTACAAGGGTAGAAGGAACGCATTCCAGAATTCTTAGAACGGCCAGAAACTTTTCTTGAACTCTAAGTTAGCAGAGTCAATACAATTGAAGCTTCACAATTCTAACATTCTTTTTGTAAAGTATAAGACCTCGTTGTTATCTGCTTAATTGTATGGAATTCTGTAAGGTCTAACTATTAGAAAGAAATCTTTGCACAAGTATTAAATTATATAATAGTGAACATTGTATAAACGTTTAGCTTAGGAATTGATCAAGAAAAGCTAGTGTGAGCTGATTACGCGAGAAGTCGTGGTACCTTCATATACTCGCTGGAAAACATCAGGGAATTGGGCCAGAAAGTTCACCACGACGGTGATTGAAGTACTGGTTGTGTCGTGACTTGCGATGAGCAATCCAATGATCTTGTTCGAGACCTCCATCTCATAGAACACGCTCCCGTCGTCGTCCGCTTCGAGCAGCAGCCGAGACAACAAGTCCCTGGCATTAGCATCTTTTCCCTCTGAGAGCTCCTTCTTCCGTTGCCGAATGATCGCCAAGAGCTCTTCCCTTATTTGTTTCCCTCCCTCGACCGCCTTGTTAAATGGCGTGCCAGGGAGATTAATTGGCACCGAAGTGAGCCCAGGGGCGATACAAGCAAACGGGTCGGCAAATTTTGAAACGATCTTTGGATCTTTGATGTTCATGAAAAGGCGACAAGCCAGGGCAAAAGTGTAGTTCTTGGCCGAAGGAAAGACCTCAACTTCCTCTCGTGGCAACCAATCCGTGTCCAAGTGATCCCTGGCCATCGAGTCCATGATCGGTATGTAATGTTGGAGAGCCTCTGGCTTCAGGAACTCTGGCAAGAAGCTGCGCATTTTCTTGGGATCGTCCTTGTTAAACTTCTCTAGGGTCTCCGGGAAGACCAAGACTTTCTTCATGGAGCTGGGCCACCACGTGGTGATGTACTTGTTCTGGCCCGAGAACAAGAACTTGTTGCCCGAGGCCCCGCAGAAGACCGCCAGGTTCTCGCCGAGCAACGAAGTCTGGAAGACCTCCGATGAGTACTTGGCGGTCCTGTCAGCTATGAACTTCTCAGGGCAGCCGCCTTTTGCGGTGCCAACGAACTCCAGGGACTCGCCAATGAGGGGCCATCCTCTTCTGCCCGGTGGGAGATTGGGCGGTGAAGGTTTCTTCCTGAAGACAAGGAAGAGAATGGAGAGAGAGATGTAAAGAATGGCCAAGTAAAGAAGAGATTGAGAAAAGAGGTCCATGTGCCTGTGCTTGTTATTGAGCTTGGTTAAGGCAATAAGAAGCCTATGGCGTTGGAGGGATAAGAGAGAGGTTAGGGATGAGGAAGAAGCATCGTGTTCGGTGGCATATATACAGACAGGAGGCTGATGGCGTGAATATTTCAATCATCGGACGCCTCTAACTTCTCCTCTTTGAACCGAAGGGACAAGGGAAATTTCCTAGTTTTGACTGCACCATTGTCCAAAGAAGTCTTCAAAACGAGACTACATTATAATATACCGACTCACAAGTCCATGACATCACGTGATTTGTTCATCATCTAGATGGCTTGAGCTGTGGATAGGCAGTTGTCCAGCGCAACGCCAAGACATTCAGGAGCTATTCTGCAGACTCACTGTCCTGTCTTTTTATTTCTTCAGCAGTCATCATCACCTTCTTATTTACTCATCTCTTCCATATGTACTATTGACGCTGACGTAGACAATTTTTAATAACATTTTTATATTTTTATGAATTTTTATTTTTTTATTTTTTTCTGTTTTTTCCCCATTTTTTTGGCTTTCTAGGCCTTTTCTGGCCGGCCAGCCACAGCCAACCAGGCGGGCGAGGCCGGGCGAGGACGAGCCCCGGCAAGGGGAGCGAGGGGAGCCCTCGCCGGGTCTCACCCTCACCTAGTCAAGCATCGACCCACCCCCAGACGCAGCCCTTGCCCCTAGCCGGGCGATGATCGAGAGTGAGAATCTATCCGTACTGCTCCGATTGTTCCTGGCTCTCCTTTTCCCCGTCGTCTTCTTCTTCTCCTCGTCGTTCGTGATCAGCGTCATCGCAAGTCATCGCTGTCGCGCCCGGCCAGGGCGAGGGCCAGCCTCGCAAATCTGGTCTAGGTGAGGCCGATGCTTGACTAGGCGAGGGCAAGCCCCGCAAGGGCTCCCTTGCCGAGGCTCATCCTCGCCCGGCCGGGCCTCGCCTGTGGCGGGCGAGGCCAACCAGCTGGCTATGACCAATGGCCGTCCACCGGAAAAGGCCAAGAAAGGCAAAAATCAAAAGGGAAAAAATCAAAATCAAAAAAATCAAAAAATATTAAAATATTATTAAAAATTGTCCATGTCAACGCCGACAGTCCTACGTGGCACCGCCGGCGTCCACGTCAGCATTTTCCAGTCAAAATTGGCTGGATGGACTAAATCGGCAAGAAGTAAAAATGTTTAGGATTCAATTGGCAAAGTTAAAAGGTTTAGGACTGAATTGACAAAAGTGCAATAGATTTATGACTTTTTGAACAATTTTCCCCATGTTAACAGCAAAGTTCCCGCACTTGCGTTAAATGAAGGTCAGACATGCTTAGAAGAAGCTTCTGATATATGCGCCTAAAAGTCTCATGGAGTGATTATATTTCATCTAGAATCAATTCCAAGAGTCAATACCAATGGACGACCGCCAGTAGACTCGGACACCGATTTATCTTTTTGCCGATGCTATGGTCATATCTGAAGTGCAACCAAGAAGGAGTCAACCTATCGACCTTTCTAAACACATATTTAGATAGATCCGTTTTTTAAGATCATGAGATTCGATACAGTTTCAAGACTAGCGCGATCTAATTTGTAAATCCGCATTCTCACCCATTAGGCACGCGTCTTTCAACGTCGGTTCAAGCGCTAAATACATAAGTTCAGCGTAGCTATATTATCTCGAACCAACTTCTGATTGATGCTCCGCTTCATCATCTAGGTTCTCTCTCGCGCACGCGCGCGCCGTCTTATCATGTCATTATGATGGGACTGGGTTTGCACAAGCCTAATGCACATGCTTACTTTCACCTAGGAATAGAAAAACTATGGGAGCAGCAATCTTTGACAAGGTTCCAAGAACCGGTTCCAGTCATTTCAATCTGTAGCTAGCTCTTGCGCCTTTTTTTTTTCCTATTTTTTCCACATATCTTGGCAAAACCCTAGATGACAAGTCCTGCAGGACCCAGTTTTTCCGCCACCGTAATAGATTACTTTGCGCATAATATCGAGTGTCAACGGTCCCATATGACTCGGGCATGTTCTTTGCATGGGCTTAATCAAGCGTGAAGGTTTATCCTTGTGGGGGTTCAAACGAGGAGAAATAGTCCAGAGGGAATTTCATTGAAAACGCGCAGTAAATTACTCTTCAATGTGAAATGTGAACTAGCCATCTAAACTCCGTTTGGTAACATTTTTGTTTATTTCAATTTCTTTTTTTTATTCTCCAGAACAAAAAGAAAAAACAAAAATTGTTTGGTAATGTCAATTAATTTTTCTATTCTCTTAAATAGAAAAGTGATTGAGGAATAGAATTGAAACAAAAATAAAATGTATCAAAAAATAACTTCTTATTTCCAAAATAATTTCTAGAAATAAATTTTTTTCTTTTCTTTTTTTTTCTTTTATTCTTTTCTTCTTCTTTGCCAACCGCCACCCTCGCCGCTCGCTACCGCCAACCGCCGCCGACTACCACTACTAGCCAATCCCCGTCACTTGGGCCGACCACTGCCGCTCCCAACCGCTACCTCCCACCACCGCCGATCGCCCCCGCTACCTGCCACCGATGACCACTGACGCCACCGCCTATCGCCACCAATAGACAGTCAATCGCTCGATCGGTGACGATGGGCGGCAAATGGCGACGTTGGTGGTCATCAATAGTTGGCAACACTTGGCGGCAATGATAAGGAAGAATAAGAAAAAAAAATTGTAAATCATATCAAACACATTCCTATTATTTTTTCATTCTGAGAATAGAAATTTTGTATAATTACCAAACATATTATTTTAATGAGAATTTGTTTTGAGAAATAGAAATTAAAAAAAAAATTTTTTGAAAAAAAAAAAAAAAATGTTCCTCAGAACAGAAGGATTACAAATAGATCTCTAATGGCATAGGATTTTATTGCCTATGTTAAACAAAAGTCAGTCATGGAAAATGAACTTCTTGACATTTAGCCCCAAAAGTCTTTTAGAGGGCGCACAAACGCGCTGCATTTTTCAACCTAGTGAAAGGTTGCAATAAATCGGTCAAATATGAAATCTCTTCGGAAAAATTAACAAAAACAAATTCTAAGCTTATTATATTTATATCAATTCAATCATAAACCTTTTAATTTGGCAAATTTAATCTTAATCTTTATGACAATTTGCCAATAAAGTTTATCCCGATAATTATGATCGGAAATTGATGAGGTATACACCGACCATCTTATGTGGTATCAACGCTGATGTTGACAATTTTTTTCCATTTTTAGTTTTTTAGAATTTTTCTGAATTTTTTAATAATTTTTCCTTGATTTTTCCTTTTCTTCTTCTTTCCTTCTTTCTTTTGTATTTTGTTTTGGATAAGCACAAAAATGATATTTGAACTTTAACCCAATGTGTAAAATTAGTCCTAAAATTTTAATTTATTCAATTGATGGAGGGATAACATTGAATATTATTATGTAGTTTAGGGATTGGATTGAATATATACCAAAAGATCATGAATGATATTGAACAAATTAAAAATTCAATTATTATATTGCACATTGAGTCAATTTAGGAATCATTTGTGTCATTTTTCTCTACTTTTTTTCACTGGGCGAGCCTGCCATCGTCCGTGGCTAGCAAGGCTGGATTCACCCAGATCTACGCAAGGCAGTCTCACCGGAAGCCCGATGGTCAAGAAGGAAGAAGAGAAAAAAGGACAAAAGAAAAAGGGTGAAAACGAAGAAAGAAAAGAGGACAACAACATGTCTCCATCCTCGAAATACACCGACAATTTCTCCTTTGACGATCGTAAACCAAACTACACGAAACATGATGCCCCGAAGGCTAAGTCGAATGGACGGGTTCGTGTAAGATGCGACAATGAAAATGACATGCAGATGAAAGTACCGAGAACGCATCCTTAGCCACCTCTGTAGACTTCAATTGCGTCGTCAATGCTTGAATAAACGTCATGTCGTTGCACCGGCGTCAATATTCTAATGCCATTCTAAGATATGATTTTCTTCTCTTCTCCAAGACCTGCCGAATTAATGACAAACGTTCTCGATTGCCTGTTTAGCGAAATATCTGGACAATCGAGAACATATTTTAATAACTGTGAAATTTCTCCACAAACTACGGTCAATTCAGTGATGCTTAGTCAAATGTCCGGAAATTCTCCAAAACTTTTGAATGTGTAAAGTTATATTGCAGACTTGTGCTCCACTCTTTGATTCTGGCGGCCAACCATCTGTCCAGTCCTCAAAACTCAAGCCAAGTGAAGAGCACTTTTCTAAGATCGTCGAGTATTCAAGGATCATCAGCAGAATTATATGAAGACAATCCGCTCATAAAATAGATAGATAACTTGGACCTTCATCTTTTTTCTCTCTTTTTTTTTTTTTTTTTTTTTTTTTTTGGTGGTTGGTTTTGGGGTGGGGGGGATCAACAGGCAAGTTTAGGGATCACACAAGTTTATTAGGTCGGATTGTTCCACAAGCTACAAGACTAATATGGTCGAAAATTGAGCAAACATACTCCCAAATTCAAACAGATTATAAGGCTATCGTGATTATTTAAAGATACTCTACAGTTACTCAAATCAATAGAAGTTAACGCTATTGACATGTCTCAACACTGGGGCACATCGTGGATAAAGTTTGTGAGTCATGAAGTCTCAACATTACATGCGCATCATGGATAAAGTCTTGAGTCATGAAGTCTGCCATTCCATGCTTGTCAACGACAAAGCTTTACCTCCCAAGAAGAACGCATTCACAGTCCTCTTTGTCCTAATAAGGCATTAGGTTCCAATAACCTATGAAGAACAATAGGGAGAAAAAAAAAGCACAAGCAAAGAATCAATGACCGCTATACTTTAAGCCACCCGAGGGGCCATCAGCAGAAATGTGAGGAAACCGCTTCCTAGAACGAGCATGAGTCCAGCTGAAAAATCGTTGCCGACTGTCGAGAACACCATGGATTAGCTTAAAGTACTTCGTTTAGATATACGAAAAGTTACCCGATTGGTTGTACTCTTGAAACTATTCGCCCTGTTTTTCTTTTTAGATGTAACGGTAAGAAAGTCTTATAAACGTGAGTCCTGTATAGTATATTGCCCATATACGAAGTACTTTTAAACAGAAATTTGGATTCCAAGCCCCGTCGTTTGAACTTTATGAGTTCCCCTCTGTACCCTAGTGCTGTAAATTATTTTGCACTGATTTCTCAAAACTTTGTTCCAATTTGAAATTATCCACTAAGAAAGAATACATAACTTGATAAACTTCATCTCTCTCTCATCTTAGCTTGCTATCGATCAATTCAGAGGGGAGTGAAACACGACTCAAGTCAAACGGTCCATCAAAATGGTAACAACACCTTGTCCATATAAAAAGTAGCACTCCCGAAGCATTGTGCATAATCTTCATACACATATTCCATGGAGGCACGCACTTCAGATTCATATCTTAGATTCTAAAATAAGTTCTATACTAAGGTGCAACGTAGTATACTATATCAAAACCAACAAAATATTCCTCTGGCTCATGGGTACTCTTCAACTAAATACAGTTCAACATTAGTTGAAAATCACTAGAAACTACAAAGCTAGAGTTCCCAACGGAAAGGATATATGACAAACGATGATGTGTGCACAATGGTAACACATGGTAGAAAGGGAAATCTAACCACAATCATCCTTAAATAAAAGAGTATTGTGCAAGGCCCAGGGCGAAAGTTGTACTTAAAATGGCCAAAGAGAACCGTGTGGCTCTGCACCCTTTGCCCGCTTGAAAAGTCCACGAGGTTTTCTCAATTCCTTTGAGAAACTCTAACCTTCTTTAGTGGTTCAAATTTCCACTAATGCATTAGAGTTTCTAAGAACCTCCATGACGGGAATAGAGTACAGAACGATATAAAGCGGACACATGGAGGAAGCAAATGAGGACTATAATCAGATCGTCCAAGTAGCCAATAATGGGATTTATCGCTGAGGCAAACCACAGGACAGCATGTTAGTTTCCAAGACATTCTAAACCGTATGAAGAAAGCTCAAATAGCATGAAGCAAAATACCTTCTGGAATGAAGTCTACAGGGCTGAGTACGTAGATTGCACTTATAACCATCTGCAAAAGTAAAACAAGATATGATTTCATCTGCAGGTATAGCAGACAAGCAAAGGGAATAATCCTGTGAACGTAATTAAGGCATGCCCGAAACTTTTCCCCAGCCAAGTCATTATGAAAGTACATATTTTAACCCAATGACCTGTCTGGTTTAAATTGCCCCATCACTTTGATACTTTTATGTTCTTGTTATACATCAGATCTAATTAATATTATGACTCCAGGGCAATGGATATAAGTCAGTGTCTTGAATCCCTACCACCCAACTATACCCCCCTTTTCTTTTCTCTTTTCTTTCCTTCTTTCTCCAAATTGCGCCCCCGAATAGGTCATCCAACTAATAAAATGGAAGCAATCTTAAGGCGCTACATGACAGGCAAACAAACAGAAGGAAGCATCCGGAGGAACTGGGTTGAAGCATCCCCTAGCCCCACTTAACTTTTCCCAGTTTCCCAACACCTCCTGTCCACATAGAAGAAGAATTGGAGACACAGTTGTATAAAGCATAATCTATGTAGGCATAAAACTCAACCATCTAAGGACTGGACTTTCCTGATGACCCCCGAACCGCCCATTTTTGTCATGTTACCCCCAACACCACCCCCCCTTTTTTTTTCTTCCTTTTCTTCCTTCTTTCCCCTCTTTCTTTCTCACAATAAGCTTTAATTCAATGTAAGTGCAAGCCAATTTGCTCCTGAGCTTCCAACCAAGTATAGACAAAAATTCGTAGGTTTGAACATAAGAAGTATTTATTGACACCATAGATCAATCTTTTAACAAAATCAGTAAAAATATTACATAATGACATTTTGCAAAGGAGCCATCACTTTTGTCTCAAATTTCTGTAAAATATTACTGAAAGTTTGGGCTTTTAATCAGACAAAGCATGGTTGCCCCACGGATACATAACCGATACATCCCTTTAAAACCAGAAGGAAAAAATTCTTCTGACTTCAAGAAGTACACCATGGACTAGTTTGGAGTGATGGGAAGCAATCTTAGTCATGAGTCTTCAGCCTCTTCTTGCTGCTTCCTTACGTGTACAGCAGAATTGGGCCATGGCTAATTGCCTATTTCTAGGCAGTTCACTTTCATCTTGGGTTGCTGAAAGGATGGTCACTCATGGTGCTAGATCTAACAGCTCTAAAAACAGGCACTCAATTTTTAAATGTGCTTCAGCTTTTGCTTTTCAGGTTAAAAAAACATGAGAATCATGAGTACTAATCCTGTATATTCTAAATGTCTCATCATACTTCAAGCACCAAGCACAAACCATTAACTCAAACACAGATCTCTTCATATGGTTTTCACTCTAATTGAAGAGTTTGATCTGAAATACCAGAAAAGGCTCAGTTGCCCTGTCACAGGCTCAAAACAGATTTTCAATCAGTTTAAATACTACACCAACAAGTCCTGTCATATTTGATTGTGTACGTACAGAACCTATAGAATTCACTCCTAGAATTTGCAAACAGAGAGGGACATTTCAAAAAAACACACAAGAGTAACAGAAAGCAAGGAATGCCAGCTTTCCAGATTAGAAACTCCAAAAAAAATTCAAGCATGTATGGACTATGGTTATGTAAAGAAAACTGCAGGACATTAGAAATATTGCAAATGAAATTGGATTTTTCACTTACTGAAATATAGACACGCGCCCTGATTATGAAAGGAAGAGATCTTTCAGGATCCATCAGTTCTCGTGCCAGCCTTCTCAAGAAGAAAGGAAGGTCTTGCATCCTCTGTGGGTAAACAAAAAGAACATGCTCCAATGTAAAATTGATGTCTTTTACTATAAAGACTGAATGTAAGTCAATCATATGAAAGGCCCAGGTTCAATTACAAAAGTCTGCAAGCAATGAACAATCAAGACCACAAACAGGCAACATAATTTTTATTGTGGACATCATAATATTAAAAAATAGATTATGTTAAACATAAAAATGGAAAGAAAAAGTAAATGACTGAAAGGTTATATAAATACACCAACCACTCTCGAGTTTCTTTAGCCTATCAGAATAAATTGATAATAAAAATTTATTACCCAAAACAAAAGATTACAAGGATGATGCACCAGAAAGCACCTAAAGCAAAGCAGCATTCATTTGCTAACATATGTTCATGATCATGCACCTGAGTATCTGTGCTTTTCTAACATCCAATTCAGTAAATGTCATTTGGTTTCTTTCTTCATCTGAGTCCTGCTCACAGCACACGAAAGTATGCCATTCTAAGGGATTAACAACGATTATAGTTTTCACGAGTTACAAAAATATGGCACTCAAAAAATGACAAGGCCTTGTAGATACTAAGACTGGAAATTGTATATGGAACAGGAATGAGAACATGAGATAAGTTGGTCCATATCGTCCTTATAATGATTGGTCCTTTGACAGAACACGTAAGATCATAAGATACAAATAGCTGATAAAAAGATAACCGTGCTAAATTTAGGTCTAGAGAAGCACCAGTGATAAAAATTGTGAGGAGTAATAATATGAATATAGGGCAGAAACAAACACGCATCCCGATCAACCCTTCATTCCTTCATTTCAACATTAAACTCGAACCATACATCAGAAGAGGAAAGTGAAATCAATCCTCCTCCAGATTCACTGACATCATTACAAAGAAATGAGATGCCGCAGGCATGTAGGCATCCGACATTCCATAATTTTCTGCACAAGAGGCGGCTTCAGCAAGTTACGTAGATGAACATCGTCTAGTTTCTCTCCTGCTAACGAACTCCCAAGTTTCATTCATCGTACAGAACCTGACCTCCTGACCTCAAACTTCCTAATAGGGCGCAAACACTCCCTAATTGTTACACCGAAAGGAAGCCATTCTAACACCTAGAAATGGAGCGACCAATCAAATGCAGATGCAGCACTGGAAAGGCGCGTAGACGGATGCAATTACCTGGATCAGACCATCGCTCCTCCCGCCGAAAGTACGATTATACGTCTCGACCTTGCGCAGAATCTCGGAAACAGTGGGGTCATGACGCAGCTGCAACGAAGCCTCGGTGGGAATCAACAGGGTGATGTTGCGGCGACACAGGGGGCACTTGCAGGGCTGGAGCGCCGAGCCGTGATGCCACACGAGCATGATGCAATCTCCTGATACCGCCGAAAAAGCAACGAGCCACACGTCATCCCAGCGAAAATCGTTACCCTAACCCCACATTCACAAGCATGCAGAGCCCCAATCCATGGCCAAAAAGAAGGGGCCAGCACGATCGCAGAGTCGATCAGCAGAAGCTGGACTCGGCATCGAAGAACCGAATCCGCGAACTAAACCTCCGGGCAAGAACGGCGGTCGGACGAGCCATCGGACCGGTGAGAAACGAGGGTTAAAGAAGAGGGAGAAGAGGAGAGGGGGAGGGAAGAGGGCGAACCGCAGAACCAGTGGGAGCAATTGGCCTGACAAGGGACGGTGAAGACGCCATGGCAGATGGAGCACAAGTCGTTCTCGGGAGGTCCCTCCATTTCACGTCATGAGCCCTCTCGCCGCCGCCGCCGCCGCCGCCGCCGCCGCTCCGATCAATCGGATCGCGTCGCCTTCTCTCCGATTCGGGCGTCGGCCCTGCGATCGCGACCGGTCGAACACTGACTGAGTGAGTGAGTGAAAGGAAGGAAGGAAGGAACAAAGGAACGAAGATGGGAGTCGATCGAATCCTCAAAAACAGGCAAAGTCGTGGGGGGTCACGTCGGCTGAAACCCTTTCCCAATTAAGGCAAAACGCGCCGCGCGCGCGCGCGGCGGCCACCGGCGGATGACTCGTCGGAGATTGGCTTCGGCGAAATGTAACAAATAGTCCACAAACTTCGTTCAACATGGCCGTGAATTTTTCATACATGCTCAAATTAGTCTCTAAATTATATGAAATGTTTGGTATTTTTTCTGAACTTGACATAATCAAAAAATGATATTAAACATGATCATATAGTTCAGAAATTGAATCAAATATATACCAAAGTGCTAAAGTCTATGAATCATTTATGTCATTATCTCATTAACTTTTTAAGTGATCTTAAAAAAAAAAAAAAAAGTTGTGACAAGACATGTCAACTTCGAGCTTTCATGTTAAGCAATCGTGCTTGAGTTGAACATTTTGTAACGAATGTTCGATGTTGAACATTCTGTAACAATGAATGTTCAGTGAAATGCCAATATGATACTCGAACAAGTTAGCAATACCGATATTCCCTCGGCCTCTTGCATGTTGAAAGAAGAAATGGTTGTAAAGACAGAGACTAAATCATGGGACGCACAAAATGATATCTAGTCTTTAACCTCTTACAAGCACCTCGCTCTATTTAGGAAGAACCTCTTACAAGCACCTAGCTCTATTTAGGAAGAGAGAGCATTTAATGTATGGGCGGCATCACTGGCCAATGAGACAATCGGAATCACCTTGTGATATGAATCCGAAGCAATTTTCAGTTCGAGTTTCAAAAACTCATATAAACGGTTTGTTGAAAATAATCAATTAACAAAAAAATCATATACAGTAAAAGACAAATATACAAGCTTAAAATTAAAAAAAAAAAAATTCTCTAACCTAAAAAGAGAAGAGCATTTTTCTAAAAAAGATAATTTTCTTAAATGCATTTTCCTTCGTCATGAAATATCCTCTAAAAAAAATAAACCAAAATTGTTGTTTTCTTTATGTTTTTTTTTTTTTTTTTGTGGCTTTTTATTCGCACTTAGTAATAATTACCTCTAACTTATTTGTTATCTCCAATCATTTAGTCTAAAACTGGAAAAACACATAAAAAAAATATCTCCAAATCTTAGATAAGATTGCTTATTTTGGGAATTTTTTATTGTCATACAGTTAAGGTATTAATGTATAATTAGATTTTTTTTGTAATTGTAATTATTACTTACCATTTTTTTGACCGCAGAGATATACGCTACTTCATAACATGAATATGCCTCGCTAAATATAAACTAGAACTAACATGCACTACGCACGGTACTAGAATTTGAGCAGTATTTCTTAGTGAGTAATTTTTTCAATCTAAAAAATAGTGGGTAATTTTTTTTTTTATTTTTTTTTTTTTGACAATTCTATAATTTTAGCCTTTGTAAGCTTTTCTTTAATGAGAAAAATAAATTAAGATGCATCACAAAAAAGAGATATTTCGTTTTAAAAACGGAAATGCGAGGGTACTAGGGAAAGTGAACAAATCAGAAGATAATGCCAAATACTTCACTTTCAGCTTGATGACTTCGAGGTAACATCATCAAAATACAGAATAGGATAAATCAGATCCGGGCTCCAGAACACTAATGAGTCTCTTATACCAGCTGAACGAGGCCTCCTAGAAATACCATGGCATCGGCCCAAGTCTAATTCGCCATTTTCCTTCGGGGCCCGAATGTTGGACTTGTTCGGAGGTATGAATTCTTAGTGGGTTCTTGGGAGGCAATGCATTTTGGGCTTTTTCCCCAACGGAAGGGCCTGCTTCAACTACAACATTCGGGTCAGTTGTTCTAGAAAGCCCATCGCATGCGGCGGATCCATGAGTTCCACGCACATCCTAGAATTTCAGCAACGTCTCTCCCCTTTCTGCCATCCAATCGGACCCTTCATTCAATTTTCGATGCGCAAATTCAACCGACCCGAGCGCGTTATATTCGTTAAACTCGTCAAACTCTCTCGATGCCGACGACCCGTGACAAGTTTCGGAGAGAAAATCCGCACCTCGTACCTAATCACTGTCCTGGATTCTTTCATGAATTCTTCCAATTAAGAAACGATTCTCTCTTCGTTTGCTTCTAATCCAGAACAGAAGGTCGATGTCATTTTGACATTTCAACACCGTCATCCTCCCAAAAAAATGAAAAAGCAAAAACGAAAAGGAGAAGGGAAACGATGGAGCCGTACTTTACTATTTCTGAAGGAGGGGGACAACCCCTTGGTAACCGCCGCGACCGTCGCTGTCCGAAGAGTCAATTTGCAAGAGGGCAGGCCTCACTCACGGATCCCTGACCGCACACCATCCTTTCCTGATCCGTTGCCGATCCCATCCCATTACGCGTCCCCCCTAATTAATCCGATCCAGTCCAAGAACGAACGAAAGCGACGTCCCCACAGAGAGGGAGAGAGAGATGAAGAACATCGCTTCCCCCAAATGCCAACTTTGAAAACGACCAAAATCATCGCTCGCTGTCCCAATTGACGCAACGGTGCGGCCCCGCCGGCGGCCGTCATTTCACTGCCCACAATATTTGCTCCGGTTTGGGGTTTTCTTTTCCCCCCCCTTCGAAAAACCCTTTCGTTGAAAGATAAACTAATTTTAATTAATCCGCGTGATTATCCGATTTCCGACTCCAATCATTCTGTCTTCTTGCATTTATAAATTGCTGATTCCGACGCTACGAGATACTTCTTAATCAGGCGAAGGCGACGTCTCACCATTGAACCTGGGAATCTCTGCCATGATTAATCTTCACGGTCCTTTCCTAGTTCTCAAAGTTGTCCTAACTGTTCGGGCCCTTAAATTATACTTGTAGCTTAGGGTTAGTGCAGCTCTTATATCATGATAGTTGGTGGAGAAAATGATTAGATGACGGCAACTTTAATTAGAAAGGAATCTGCTGTTAACAAAGCATGCATCCCCAGCTAATAAAGACCCTCATAGCTTTAGCCCCACAAGGCCGAACACCGTCTTCATCCTCCTTGCAAAGGTGCTTATCAATATGGCGTGCTCTAATTGCGGACCAGAATTTGGGTCCGAGGGGCACTCCACGACTCGCCCGAGTGGAAATCAATCCTTATCTCAATGTTGGGTTGGTGAAGAACAATGGACTTTAGTGCCTCTCCGATCATTAGGAGTGGTCTGCTGCGGCATCACATCACATGCACATACACCTCAACCCTCTTGAAGACAAAATCATCAGATTGATCAGGACAAGCCGGCGTGCATGTCCCCCCCGCCCTGCATTCGCTTATATAATTTTATAATTCTTGGTTGGTGGTAGTAGCAGTAATCGATCAGATTCCAGCAAATGGGATCCCAAGTTTTTCAGACCGAGGTTCCCCTTTTGTCAAAACAACACCACCTTTTTCACCACCCGAAGATTCCTATAAGCCTTTGAAGGGTAACAAACATTGTACGGCACGCAGAGATGAGACACACAAGCCAAAACGAAGAGACCCATAAAATTTACACCATTTATACAAGAGAGTATCATGAACAAGAACAGAGTCTATTCACAGCCAACAAAACATTACCATCCCTTTACATAAATGATGACATAAAACCTCAAATGCTCCCCCAATTCAGCAGGAAGGTATGTGCATTCCAATACCAAGAACCACCAAATCCCCAAAACTAGAACCTTAAAACGTATGAAATAAATAAGGAAATTTGGAAGGAAAAAAAAAATCCCCAGACACGAAATATAGGAAATTAAATTATGATTTCAGACAAAGTGAATGACCATGGAAGGACTGGTTTAGGAAGAAAGGGACCCCCAACCACCCTTCTTTTGCCACTGCAGTTGTAGATGATGATTGAGCATGGGATTCATTTTCAATCTGCAGTTCAGTCAGAGTAGGCTTTTGTCTTGGACCTGTAGAGGAGCTTCTTCTTCTTGGAGGATTGGTTATCAATGGTGAGAACAATCTTGCCAGGCTCTCCGCCTTTGAAGGTCTCACTGATTATTGTTTCGTCAGCAGGGGCGACCTTCCTTGTCTTCTGCACAATCACAGTGTAGGCACCTTCTGTGCTCGGCACAAACTCAGCTCCATATACGACGTCCCAACCGACGACCCGAATTTCCCATACAAGAAGGCATTTCTGCACAATTAAGAAAATCCTCGGTCAATCGGATGAAGCATGCAAAATAATTCCATGGAAATGTGGACGAATCTTAGGGATACCTCAGTGACTGGGAACTCGACAGTGTGCTTGGAGTACGGCTTGATAGTGATGTCGGTAGCAGCATCGGCAGTGGTGAACTCATGCTCGCCCTCCCTACTCAGCCCACCGTACTGCACCGGGACTTGTTCAGGGGCAATGTATCTGTTCAATTACAGATTGAAGAAACGGATTACACACGCAACGAAACAAAAGAACGGATTACAAATAGCAAGCCAATACACATTCACATGCAACATGTTTTGCCAGTATGACGCCACCAAGAAATCAAAAACAAGAACTCTAATTGACCTCCCATGTGGATGACACGCATATAATCCTCGACTTCAAGTTAAGCATCGTCCTTAATATCACGTTACAGGAAAGACATGTTCTTTAGATACTACAGACTCGCTCTCAAACAGTCACAAGGAATATGAGAGAACAATCGAGGCATCAGATAATCAAGCAAATTTGTCACAGGGAATTATCAAAGATCTCTTTTGGGGCTAGCCCCAAAAAAAAAAAAATCAAAGAATTGATCCGGCAATAATTTATGGCTAAAGGGAAACGAACACAATAATAAAGTAGCTACAACAATAACTAGGGGGGGGGACAGCAAGTATTATTGATGAAGCATGAGGCAAAATTGGCAACGCAAAGAATCCAAGGGAGTAATTAATACTCACTTGAAAAGGATCTCAGCAGTTCTAGAAACCACAAACTTGCTCTTGGTTCGCTGAGTCAGGAAGGGACTGATCATCCTGTTGAAGACCAAATACCACCATGGAACATTTATGAACACCTGCAGAAAAGACAAACGCCCAACAATAAGAACTCCACTTCCCGATCCTAAAAAGGCAGACTTTTTTTCCTTCCCCTTCAAAGAAAGACAGAACAAGAATTCCAACAATAGCAGGGATGAATGTTTCAGGTACCTGCTTGGCCACGAACTCAGGGTAATTGTCCTGAAGCAGCTGGAGGGCCTGGCTGGTGGCCTGCCTCAGCTCCCTCTTGGCAGGTCCAGGTGAATTCTTGAGATCGTTCACTTGGACAATAGTGCAAACACCTGTGGGGCTGAAGTCGAACTTCCTGATGCTCTTCTCCAGGAACTGAATCCTCCACTTTAAGAACTTCTTGCGCTTCTCTTCATCAGCAAAAGCGCTCTGGTACAGATCCTTCTTCTGGAACTCCCCGTACACGTTGTAGCAGACAGGGTGGCCCTCGGTGTCGAACCCGTGCGTGAACACGACCTTGTCGAGCTCGGCTCCGAGCTCTTCCTCGAGGATGGCCTCGATCCCGAACTCCTTCCGCCAGCGGACGGTGTTCTTGATCATCGCGAAGGCGTCCTTCACCTTGAAGTCCCTGGCCCTCAGGAACTTGAGCAGGATCACGTCGCTCTTTTCGTCCGCCAGGAGGGGAATTCCCCAGATGGACACTTCCTCCGGCGGAGGTGGCGGGGTGGAATCGGCTTCCTCCTTGGGCGGCTCGGCTGCCTCCGAAGCGGGCTCCGCTTCTTTGACAGGCTCGGGCTCGGCCACAGGAGCCGAAGCAGCAACTTCCACGATCGTCTCCTTGTCGACCTCGACGGTCTTGGCTCCGTCCTCATCGACCTCCGCCCTCAGTTTCTCCACCACCTCGACGACCACCGCCATCTCTTCCTTCGGAGTCGCAGCAGGAGCAGCCTCTTCCACCTTCTCCTCACCCGCAGGCGGGGGCGGCGCCTCGGCCTCGGCCTCGGCCTTCGGAGGCTCTTCAGCAGAAGCCGCCGGCTCCGGCTCCGGCTCCGCCGGCTTCTCCTCAGCCTTGGCCTCCTCGGCCTCCTTCTTCTCCTCCTCGACCTCCTTCTTCTCCTCCTCCTTGGCCGCGGCGCGGGCGGCGGCGGCGGAGGAGCGGTGAGCTCGTGCTTGTTGAGAGCCTCCTGGATCAGCTGCTTGAGCTCGTCGAGGGCCTTCTTCTGCGGCTCGGGGAGCTCCGCGTACACGTTGCTCTCCTCCTTATAGGTCACGGGCTCGACGACCTTCTCGGCGACCTTCTCCTCCTCGGCCGCCTTGGGCTTCTCCTCCCCTTCCTCCGCGGCCGGGGCGGGCTCCCCTCGGGGGCCGCCGCGGCGGGCTTCTCGGGGGCCTCCTCGGGCTCGGGCGCGGATGGCAGCTCCTTCTCGGCGGCGGCGGCGGCGGCTTTCTCCGCAGGAGCCACGTCGGGCACGACCACGACCTCCTCGGCAGCGGCGGCGGCGGCGGCGGCGGGCTTCTGGGTCTCTTCCGCCATGGACGAAGGAGATAGAAGATACAGAGAAGAGATAGAGAGAGAGAGAGAAAGAAGAAGAAGAAGAAGAAGAAGAAGAGGAAGAGGGTTTGGGGTACGTTTGAGGGAGAAAGGGGAGGTTTTTGAGGAGGGAGATGGGTTGAGAGAGAGAGCTTGAGGGATGGAGGTTTGGAGTTGGTGGTGTGTTTGTAATGTAGGAGGAAGTGGAGAGAGAGAGAGAGAGGGGAGAGGGGGGGGAGGAACAGACTGTCAGAGTGAGATTGCCAGCTCGTACACCACTTTCGTTACCACGGGCCCCACTCCCCGCACGTCTCTTTTAAAATTTTAAAAAAAAAAAGATTAAAGAGAAAAAACCGCTATCCCGCAGCGAATCCTCCACCCCCCTCCTCCTCTTCTTCTTCTTCTTCCTTTTTCTTCTTATTATTCTTCTTATTATTCTTCTTCTTTTGCTTCCTTTTTCTCCGAAAGCATAATTAGGATCGTGCAGGCCCGTTCTTTTCCCCCCCGCATTTTTCACCTTTGTGTAGGGAATAGCGTGTCGTGTCGTCCGTTTCTTTCCACACTGCTTAACCTTATTCATTGCACTCGAAAAGAAAGTAAAATATATAAGAAAAAAAGAATTTCTTCACCCCATATTTAAAAACCCTTTAACAATTTCGAAAAATCAATGTAATTCTATGCCCCGTGATCTGCAAATCATCAGAGTTTCGAGTTGATGAATAACCGAATTGTCTAAGTCTCCCAGTTCGAACTTGAGTTATCTAGCCTCACTCTAAATTCGGCAAATAATGATCGGCTGTTATGTGTATTTTTAATGATTGGATGTAATTTCCTGCAATTTCTCAAAAATATATGTCTTAATTTTTTTCTTTTTTGAGTTTTAGAAGATAAGTCATTAGCAAAGTCAAAAATAACCAATAAGTGATACAAAACACAACTCAAATGTGTTGAATATGGATATTGTCTTATTTAAAAGTGCAACTTGGATGCAAGTGGTTAAGTATAAAATGTCATCATGTGGTATTCTGATGGTTGCTTTTGCCATCCCCATCAGCAAAAGCAATCTTTATAAAATCTATTGGGTAATTGAGCTGATTATATTCCTTCACAAACAAGTTTAGAATTTAATTAGACATTGTTACAAAAGAGCTAACATCTACAAAACCTTCTATGGGGTAGGGAGGAGCGATGGTATCAAGCTTGGGATAAACTTTGAAGTACAAGTTAGTTCACTCAACCACATGCCGTTAGCTCAAATCACAAGTTCCCTAAACCGAGGTGTTCCTAACCAATTTAAAAAAGGTACCTCCCCCCTATTAGGTGCCTAAATTGAATGCATTGATAGTTTTGCAATGATGAGAATGCTAAAAGCACAATGGTTTCTTGATTTTATAATACTAAACTAAAGGTTCATTGAGAGTTTAAATACAAATTACTTTTTCAAATGCTCCGTGCTTTATTGCATCATTGCACAAACCAAACTTTATATAATGATAGCCTCACCCTTTTCACTAAGGAGATGAATACTAATTAAGTTTTTTGATAGCCCATTGATCAAAGTTCAATCACTTACAGCCTATGTCACAATATCAAACACGCATACATTTGAGTAACATTCATTCGCGGTATAATCTTTCTCATCAATTTCGAATGGACAATTTTAGTAATTTGTTAAGCATATAAGATGTCATGTGTGATTTAATCTAGGCAAGGTAACTAATATAGCCAACGCAACTCAATCTTATTACACTTAACAAATGGATCGATCTAGCATAAAGCAATTTGTACGCGAGCTTGCATTTTTCATTTATCATCTTTGAGCATATATGAGCACTATTGACATAAATTTGAAAACCACTAATTTCTTGTTTTGTTCAAGTCGTATTTTTCTCGAAATGTAAAAAACTACCACCCTCAATCTAGCCATAACTTAAAGAATTTGACATGCCAAATTAACAAATTTCGAAAGAGGGGTGTCCAAGTAAGCTTTTACTTTTTACTTTCTCGCTCGATCAATAATGTCATGTTGCACTCGGTTTTCAAGTTTCTTGAAATCCTAAACGTTCGAAGCTCTGCAATACACAAGCATTGGCACGTATGTTCCTCCATATTTCCATACAATTTCAGATAATATGTTTTGACTAAATAGTTACTCATCATTTAAATTTGAATCTAAGCAAAGCGAACCCCGCCCCGTACAACCGCACAAGGGAAAAAGAATCGTGCGGGTGTGTAGGGCTAGAATGAAACTTCAGGTAATTTCACGTGCTGTTACCCGCTTGTCGCCTTGACTCGTGGGCACGACCCCCTTGTTGAGCAAAGCTCCTCGTGTCCGCAAAACGCCAACTTTAAAGATAACAATGGGGCGAGAAAGCGAGAGAAATGCAGACATTCTGTTCACCTCATTTCCCTCGAAAAGTATATAATAAACCTCTCTCTCTCTCAAGAACGGCACGACTTCTTCATAGCCGCCTCCGGATTCCGTTCATATCCAACCGAGAAAAAGCAATTATTTCCACACCTTTCACCTAAAATCTTTATTTTTATTTTTTCCCCTTTTTTTTTTATGCGTCTTCGTTCAAATTAAGAATGTCTCCTGAACACCCTGTCGCCCGATCATCTTCGTGCGCGAATGAATTGGAAAAAACCCTCTTCCCATATTAAAATAATTCCATTTGAGAAACCAGAAAAAAAAAATTGAAATAAAGGAAGAAAATGGATTTCACGACCACCTTGACATTTTATCGAGGAGAGCTTGGAAATGCTTAAAAATAAAAAATAAAAAATAAAAATAAAAAAACCAAGGGAGGGGGAGGGAGGGCCGGCCAGCAACAGATAACTGTCAGGGTCGGGAGGCGGCGGGGCCCACCCCGCCCCGGTCGTGGGGCCCGCGAAACTCGGCGGCTTTCTCGCCCCGCAAAGCAACCCAAAGCTGTTGGCTGGTTTGTCCTCGCTGTCCCTTTCTCGCCCTTTCTCCTCGCCCCTTTCAAAAAAAAAAAAAAAAAAAAAAAAAAAAAAAATCGAAATTCTTTTATTAGGAAAAAAATCCGATCTCTTTTTACTTTTTATTTTCCGCCGTATTTATTTTTAAAATTTTTAATTCTGGTTGGGATCTTATTCGTTTCTTGGGTCCGCCGCTAACGATCCGATAATAAATCGGGAACGGCCTCCGCTAAATCTTTTCCCGTAATCTTTCGGCGTAGCAAATAAAGTTTTTCTTGAATAAAAAAGGAAAAGAATTCGATAAAGGCCTCGTCGGGGAACTTTTGCGGTCAAAACTTTGGACGATCCAATAGTGCGCCAGCCTGCGATGTCGTCTTAGGTAAGGATCACAACCTTTGTGGATCCTTATCTTGTAGGAGGTAGCTTGTGAGGAGTTACTTTCCAAAAGTCATATAAGAATCTCGAATTGACATCTTTCTGATTCGAGAAGAGAGGTAAAATATCATCCGCGATACGCACCGCTTGACTTAAGGGACTAAGGATCGGCTAAATCGTCTTGGGCTCACTTGTCTATTCCCCGGGGCGGCAAGTTTAAACCATGTCGTATGCGAAGGCATGGATGAATTTGAGCTCTTAAATTTTTAGAGCGTCGGAGTATTGACATGTGCTTGGCGGTAATTGGCTCACTAGAGTAATTTAATCAAGTTAGAGTCCAAATTGCGCGGGATAAATAACTATCATGACTTGAGGTTCAAGTGCATCTTCAATCCTCGCGGATAGGCATATTTTGTTTGTAAAAATACTATACCAAACCCGGATGCACGTCTCAAATATGAATATTCTGAGCTTCGTGGTTGTTATGGCCAAATGTATACTATTCCTACCTAGTCAACATGTATAAAAACAATCCTTGAAAACTTAACCGACCATGAATTAATATTGGAATTGTTAAAACTTTCCCCTTCTAGAAACCGTACAAAATCGGGCAAAGTAAACAATTGAGATGACTTGAGGATCAAGTATATATTCGATCATTGTGAACATGCATTATTTTGCTTGTAAGATATCGTATCAAATCTAGATGCACATCTCGAATATGAAAATTCTGAGCTCCATGGTTGTTAAGATCAAATGTATACTATTCCTACTTAGTCAGCATGTATACAAACAATCCTTGAAAACTTAACCGACCATGGATTAAGATTAGAATTCTTCAAACCTCCCCACTTCTAGAAACCACCCAAAAAAACAGATAAAAAAAAAAGGAAAAGAAGAAGAAGGCGGAAGAATATTGTAAATCGAATTTATCTCTTGGATTATTAAATAAAAGTGGGGAGGTTGATTGGAGGATTGACGTTGACTGTAACTCGGTCTCCATTCGATCGAGACGAGGATTGCACTTGCGGGCGGGTGCTGAGGAAGAGCACCTTTTCTAGTGCAGCGACGGGCCAGACAATTTCTGTCTTCTTTTCTTTCCCCCTTCTTTTATTCGATTTTACATCATTTTTCCTTTTTTGCTGGAAAGGGGAAAGCACCTTTCGTTAATGCCATTGTCATCGCAACAGGAAACAGCTTTCATTATGCACTTCATGGTACGTGGGCCTCTCGAGTTAGCCGTTTGATTAATCCTTTGATCGACGACGCATCGGAAAGGATGGAAAATATAACGTGCAATGGAAAAAATCTAAGAGGCGGGGTAGATGTTGATTCTCATAAGGTTTTTAGATATTTCCACCGAAGGCTACTAGAATCCTAGCTTCTAAATTATTATTTTTTTCGAGGGTAATTATTTGGGTGGTCCATAATATTTTTCTTGATGTTCAGTATAGTCTCTAAGGGCTTTTTTTTTTTTTAATTCAATATAATCCTTAGACTTCTAAAAGATTTCTCGATCTAGTTAGTGTGTTGAGTATATCACCGCATCGATTGGAATACTTTATGTAGACTTATACAGTTGTTGGGCCAAAATAACGATGTGAGCCAGCATGTGTTTTCCTAATGCAACCAAAAACATTCATTTCTTCTTGGGTCGAGAGAGAGAGAGAGAGGGGGGAGGGATGTGGTAATCACGAGTAAACCATGAAAATATTGTCAAATGTAAAGTCAAGTTAACACAAGTTACAATAAAGTCAGCTAATAATGTTAAAATTTTCGGTGGAAAGACTACGTTGGTTGAACTTTTGAATGTTTAAATACTATATTTAACAGGAAAAAAAACAAGTCACCATTATCAAGGATCATTCGATCCCTCATACAAAAAGACCAAGTTAAGCCCCAGTTTGGCACAATCAATTAGGACGCTTGGGAATTTTTAACTTGGGAAATAAAAGATCACCCGTTTAAATCTCATTAATCACATGCCAACTACTCTAAATTAGGGCTATTCGCACATGCCTAAGCTTTCATTTCTCTTATTCATGAGATTTGTAGGGTGCTTTATGAATTTTTAGATAGGCAAGTCTCCACATTCGAGCTTCTTAATTTCAAAGACAAAAGATGCCAAGTTGTTGCCATGTAGAAACGCCATCGCCGTAGTCGCGTGGTCGCCACAATAGCAACACGTCAGCATAGAAACGGAAGGGTTGTGCCTCGTGCACGCACTCAACGTATCAAAATCAAAAAGACTGGAAGGTGACTAGCCGTTCCTTGCCGAACCCCGTGAATGTCATCATGTCGGAATCTTCTTCACGAGGTCAAACAAAAAAAACACGAAGGAGAAGGGGAATTCGCACGTTTTTCACCGAACCCGAACCGTAAAAAAGGCGTAGGTGGGGGGGGGGGGGGAAGTGAAACACGCAATCAATCCCCCAGGATCGCAAAAAATAATTGCGTCGTTATTGGGGCCTACGAGGCTGGTGCTAAGGTTTTGGAAGAGAAGCCGCCAACAAATTTTCTAAAACGCACGCAAACAGTCTCTGTCATGATTGACGAATGGGACTACACCACGCCCACCTATGCCCTACCACGTGCCCCCCCTTCCCCAACGGCAGTTTTGTTCGAACGTCATCCGCTGCATTAAAATCCCATTTCTTTGCCTGCCGGCACCGGTTGCACTGTCAAGATAGATTATAAATTAATATATTAACTTATATATCATCGATTGAATTGTTATATAAATTATTTATAAATGAATTTAAAAGAGAAAAATTCAATATAATAGGAATGTTAAATGGATTTATAACTTATTTGGACTAAATCCATATTTATCATTCTTGCTCTCACTTCCATTTAAGTGCGAATTTTCCTAAATTGAGTCAAATATGGATATGTTTTAATTATATGAACTAGGTTAGGTATGATTCGGATCGAATATCAGTAACTAAATTCGTATTACACATTAATGAGTCAAGATAGATTAAATTGATTTATTTGGATTGGACTGTTTCAAGCCAACAACAATTCAACGGGCCTGCTTTGTTGTCATGGCATCTTCCCCAGGGTAAAATGCATTTATATCTCGGACCGTAACCCAGGGCAGCATGTCTTTCTTTTCCTGTCCCCCTTGTTAAGGTACAGTGCCACCTTCGTACTCGCCTCGAATGCTTGTTCTGTGTTTTGTTCGGCATGCATTGAATGTGACTGACAAATGCGCAGGATTGGTTCGTGGCCGGGATTCCAGCTCCTAGATTTGCTCCCACATGCGCAAACAAACAAAACGGTCGAGGCATTCCCAGACTGTTATAATTAAATTGGCTCTTCTTTACTTAAATCCTGGAGCAGAAACATGTTTAACGGAGGAACTTAGAATGGATCGACAATTAGACCAAAAAACAAAAAAGAATGGACCCACAGTCTCGGGCATGGCGACGGCAACGGCAATCGATGCGGTGGCTTAACATAATGGACCGTAATGCCGCCCGTTTTGGTCAATTGGGAAAGTGGTTTTAGGTGCACTTTTGTGTCGTCGTTCTATGTCAATCGGACCACATAACCCTCCCGATGAGGGATTTTTTTAAAAATAGCTAGGTCATCAGTCATTCAGGTCGGACTTTACCCTTGCCATGCTGCTTTGTCCAACATAATGTATGCGGATTGAAGTCTCGAGGCTGTCTATGTGCGGCTTCCAGTCAAGCACAATTAGTTATGTCGATCCATCAATTTGATCGCCATTTTGACCCCAATTGGCTTTCCTATTCCCACTAGTACCGTGATAGTCTCTCGGTTTCACGCTTGTTTTGAATGGTCAGTCTAAATTTATAGATTCGTATTTCAAGTAGAGCCTCGGAAGAATGCCAAAATTTTACAAAGTGAACAAGAAAAGCGGACATTAGCCCAAAAATATCACTCATTCTCAGATGCAATATCAGTATATAGATATGGAGTAGTATATAGAGCCCAATAGACCAGTTCCAGCTTATTACAATACACCGGTTCCAAAAAAATACTCGACTCTTGCAACATGGTGCGGGACTTTGTCCATGCCCAAAGGCTTTTGGACCACTCATGTACTAGAACTAGAAATCTAGTGGGACAGAGCTCCTAGCTAAGGACAGACATGAAGAAGTGCATGTTTTTTAATATCATCATGCTATAACTCTCAAATAAATGCTATCTATGCATATAATAGTAGAGAAGCAGGACCGCAGAATCTCGGTTAATCGGAGGTTTATAAGCTGGAGAAGTGCACTAAATTTTGTAAGTAAATGCAATCAAGTCTCTAAACCGTTTATTTGATTCCGTTAAGTCCTAAATCTTATTTACAGTTAAATTTAAACAGAAAGTACCATTTTACTTTCTCATCAAAATTAAAAACATTACACATATTTCGAAATATTCAAGAAAAATATATGAATATGTGAGTTTACGTATCAATATTTTTTTAAGTGCGAAAGTCTCAGGCGTTTAGTTTAAAAAAAAAGAAAGAGAGGAGACAAATGCTACTAATATCCAACGAAGCAATTCATTCGAAAAAAATGAAAACGTCGTAATCGGGGAACCGCTTCATCTCTCGAAGCTGCTCCGTTTCAGCTATCGTGGCGAGCCTTAAGGGTTTTAATACTCTTCTTGATGAAATGAAATGGATTTGTGGTCCTGGATTAGAGATGATTAAGAGATCACGTCGTTCTTAAGTCGCATCCTGACTTTTCCTTTATCTAGAAGGCACTTAAATTGAAAAAGTCCAGCGAAGAAAAGAAGGGTGCGGGTGGGGATAGAAACTGTGGACCGAGCCGCTGGCTCTGAAATTTGTCATTAGTATCCTCGATCGTGACCTGTAACAGCTCTCTGCACATGATCAGAATTATAGGAAATATTAATCGATCGCTTGTTTGAATGCCCAAAGGCTTTGAAAGAGTCGTTGAAGATGTTGCGTGGTTAAAGCTTCAGCCCCTGGCGTTCGTGATCTTTGTGATTATGTCATTGCTCGCGATGGGGATGGAGATGATAATGTATCTAAAACCAAAAAGGGAAAGAAGCAGGGGAACCGTGAGAAACTAGTAAAAAAAAGATTACTGGGATCGATTAGTGAATTACTATTCCTTTTTAGTCTTGAAATCATGCCTACTGTGTTAGGGAAAGTTAACGTGGCCGATGATGCATAGAAACTAAATCTGTCAAATAGGTGTGGCTTTGGTAAAAAAATTGTCAACTCAAATTGATTCGTTTCCATATAATACAAATATAGCGATCTTTACCCAATCTGGTCCATATTCATATCGTATTTAACTGACCCATATTGTTAAAACATTTCCTTAGTTAATCCAATCTAGGAAAATTTACACCCAAATTGACGTGAGAGAGCGAAATTAAAGTGAGGGCAAGAGAGAGTAAAGAGAAAGTCATAATATGGGTGAAGTTTAAGTAAGTTGTGAATCGATTTAATATACATGTTATTTTGAGTTTTAACATCCTAGATCTATTTATAATCCACTTACTAAATAACTTTGCCCATCAAATATAGATTAAAAATTAGGTGTATAAACGATTTTAAAAGTCTAATTGAAATTTACCTTTATATATAAAATGAAGGAGTGAAAATCGATTCCGAATGGTTAACATAATCCCAAATCTAAAGCTGGCCAATAGACCAGGATTGTCCCATTATTTTGTCAAAGTTGCAACATCCTTTCTAAAAGATGTTTGTTTTTGCAGCGAAAGCGAAAGGGAAAAAGAAAAAGAAAAACAGAGAGAGAGAGTGGAGTCGAACCAAATGACTCTAAATATACTATTTATAAACCAAATGAAAAATTAGGGAGCCATGCCAAATCATACAAACGACGTGCGGCAAATATGGACTTCGCACGTTATTTGGAAGTCCTCGTTTGAGTATACTCAACAATTGCTTCTTAAATACCCGTTGTAATTAACAAGAGGATTCCAATTCTATTTCTAATCAAACCCTAAAAGCTGGCAACCCAGCCGTGGGCGAGGAGAGACAGAAATAAATCCTTGTCCATATGCTCTCTCGAAACCTTCTTCGTAAAAACCAAAAAAAAACCCCGCTGGCCACGTGTCCCTCCCTGTAGCTCAATCCGGCAACGATTCAGGGTCGAAATCGGAGTGGGCGGGACACGTGGCGCGATTAATCATGGAGATCAACAGACGTTGGAAAAGTCGAAATTTTGATAGATGAGGGAACGAAAGAGGCCAAGCACCAGCTTTCGAAAGAGGGGGAGGGGAGGGGAAGGGGAGGGGCCGGCGCTCGTTAATGGAGGACTCGACAACGACCTTTAATAGCGATTCTCGCTTCGGATCATCGCCCGTCGGTGATTCCTCCTCCTCCCCGTCGTACCCGCAAGTCACGGCAATCTTGGTCTTTTCGAACGTTGGTTTTTCTTTGGGCCCTTTTGTCGCGTTGCGCGCCCCGTTTCGTCGCGAGTTTGCTTTTTGTTCGGATTATATATGATTCGGTTCGACTTCCCCTTTTGCTTTTGCTTTTGTGTTTTTTCGGCCCATGTTCATGGGATGGTAGGAAGACGGCTGTCAAGTTTCAACGGCGGCGACAGCCAAGCCAATCTCTTTTTCCCCCCACGAATGAGAATGCCTCGTGAAAATTATGGCTTCGCCTTTGATAATTTTCCTAAACAAATCTCACGACTTTTAAGTACGATCTTCATTCTATCTCGAAAAGAACCCTTAACTTTCATTCTGGTCACGAATATGTCCTTTCGTCTAAATATCAACACCGGCTTCTCAAAGATTATCAATATCACGAGGTTATTTATTATTTCATATCGAGATAAGGGTCTCAATAAAAACACAATTTTGATCTTATATTTTTAATTGATTTTGAAATTAAATGTGATTTTAAACAGGTGAGCATATTTGGGATTGAAGTGAATGCTGTGAAATTTTTTTGGATAAAAGAAGGTTTAGAACAAAATTGGAATTTGACCTAAAGTTACGGATTCTTTTGGGGAATTAGGCCAAAATGAAAATGGCTTGTAAGGATTTTTTCGTGACATTACTTTTGGTAAGTTGCATCCGGGTCCATGCAATAAGCTTTTTGGTCTCTATGGGGAAACTGACCCTGTGGGGTCCCAAATAAAAGGGGTTTTTCCTCCCCCCAACCCTCAGAAAAAGATGATAATTTTGCATAAAAAAAAAGAAATTGTGGGGCCCCACATGGACAAATGGGCCAATGGAGAGAAATGAGGAGGAATCTCTACCTAATTGGTACAAATTAATTAGTTTGACAACAATCCACTTTAAGAATAAAACAGTGGCGGAGGAGGAGGGGAGGGGGAGAGAATGGAATTGATGATTGTCTCTCGATTTGTGCAGTAGAGCTTGGCTTGATTGAGAAGCAACCTTAAGCGAGAACCAGCAGTAGCTGCTTTGCTGGAGCTCTTTCGCAATGATTAAGGAAAGGGGGTGGAGAAACCACCGATAATCCGGGATTCGGTTTCCCCGCTACACAGCTGTCCGCAACGAATTCTTAGCCAAAGTCGCGAGATTCCGTTCGAAAATTTTAATTTGCTCTTTCCTCTTGCCACTTTTGTCCGTATGAATGTCCATTTGCTTCCGTTTCATCAACCCGTATGCATTTAATATATATATATATATATATGCCGCATTTCTTCCTGATATATTCTAAACGAGAAGGGAAACAAGAAGAAGAGGAGGAAAGCATCGTATCGTAGGGTTTGGCTGGGGTTGGAACGTTCGATTTAAGGCGCCTATCATGGTGGCCTTGTAAGTGCAAGGGAGAGAAATCATATGACTAGGGATGTGGCTAAAGTCCATGCCAATCCTTCTTGGACCGACCTGTGATTTCAAAACACAAGTGTCGGACCACTTGACAAATCATGTGATTGGAATTATTTTCCTCATTAAAATCTTGCGGAGATTTTCATGTCTACCTTTCCATTGCATACAAATGTCAATGCCCTGATTTATGTATTAAATTTTGGCGGGAAACAAAGGTTTCTTTTGATGGCCACATACTAATTTCATTGATGATGCTTACACATGATTGAGCCACATAATGCAATCATACGCGTGATATCATGCCTACCTATTTTTATTCACACGCGTGGCCGAAATAAATATGCACCTCGAACTATATGTTGTGATCTATGCATGTATATAATACGTATGTATAAAAATATGCCAATCCTTCTCATACTGACCATGATGTGTGATTTTAAAAATCAAGTGTCAAACCATTCCACAAACCACATGATTGTGGTTCCTTTCTTAACTAAATCCTGGGGAGATTTTCATGTCTACGCTTTTCACTACATACAAATGTCAACGCCCTGATTCATGTATTAAATTTTGACGGGAAACAAAGGTTACCTTTGATGGTCATGTAGTGATTTCATCAAAGATGCTTATACATAGTTGAGCCACGTAATGCAATCATGCGCCTAGTCACACGTGATATCATGCCCAATTTACACGCGTGGCTGGAATAAATATGCAGACCTAAATGTTATTATCCGTACATGTATATACTACGTATATATATATATATATATATCTGTAAATATCTGCATACATATGTATTTTCTTGGATGGAGAGAGGAGAGCTATGAGAGCTCTAGCAAGGATTTTGGAGCCCGGTCTGATTTGGGCTTCCGTTCTCATGTGTATGGATAGTCGAACTGGGCTTCACCTGATTTCGTTTTGTATGGGCTTTCAAGTTACCTTTGTACGGTTTTAGAATTACTCCGAATCAGATCAAGACCATATTGAAGAAAACTATTCCCGACATTAATTGTAAATCTAAGCTCGCAGAAAATGATCGATATGCAAAACTTTAACCTAAGATGATCACTTGATCGCTTAACATATTGAAGGAATGAAAACATGTTCAAACGTAACTCATTGTCATTTTTCATTCATCAATTAAATATTTCAAGCGATGCTAATATTTATTTTCCAGGAAATAAACGAAACTCGAGAGTAAACGAATATAATTTTAAGTGATGTAAAAAATATAATTTTTACTATGAGAATCATAAATTATGCCCACGATGACATCAATGTTCTGACAAGCGTATCGCCAATATAGAGTAGGTTATCCTCGTTCTGATTTTGTTGAATTTCACTTTTACTGTGGTTTTGTTGAATTTCACTTTTATTGAACTTAATAGAGACAATGTACTGCTTCAAAAAAATTTAAATTTGGTTGAGTTGATCCGTTAAAACTAGCCAAGAAACCCAATGGAAAATTCATTGGGCCATAAAAGAAGAGAGCCAAGAAACCCAATGAGAAATTCATTTTGCCATAAAGAAGAGGTGAAGAGAGGAAAAGGGAGGAAAAATAACAATGTAAACCCGAAACTCGACCCGACCCGAATTATTGTTTAGGGTATTATGCTTTTCAGGTCGGCTGGGTCTGGTCAGGTCGGAACTGCATTGTGATTCGGGTCGGGTAATGTCAAAACCCACTCAACCGGTTGATAGCCCTATAACCAAATGCCCTTTGTGTCACTAAAAGTCTTAAACTATATCCACCATAGCATTGAATTACTCAAAATCTTATCACACTGTTACAAATTTGAATACAAGACTAGATAAAATAGCATTTTTTATCATACTTGTACAAACAAATCTGGTGCTTTGATAATAAAAAAAGATTGGAAATTAATGTCTCTAGGACATAATCAAGGATTTTTGGTGGTATCAATGAAATCAATTGAAAAGAAGCTTGTCGCGAAGCATGTAGCCCAACAGAGAGAAAATCTACCATATCATATATATTTCATTTATGTGGTAGCACACTAAGTAGCAAAGCACTTCCATAGAGGCACCGCATTCAACCTAAGAATCCTAGGCGTCAAGACTCAACAATGGTAAGCACAAGAGCACTTGGTCTCTATTACAAAGCAGAACTATATAAAGGCGTATATACACAGATGAACCAGAAGCAAGCTAAGCACTCTTACACTGTACCATACATTGAAATCTTCTCGAGCTCGGCTTTGCATCAGCACGGCGTCGAGATGCTCTGCGCCAGATACACCAGATGCCAAGTGAGGGCCATCAGTGTCGCGATGTTGAGGAGCGACGAATGCGAGTTCAGCATCCTCAGCCTCTCGTTCAATCTCGTGACCCGGGCTCTGAGGGCGTCTCCTTCCCTGTCCTCCTGTGCCAGCGCTGCGGTCTCACCTGGCGGAGGCCTTGGCTCGGTCACGCGGATCGTCTCGGTGGGCTCTCTCCCTCTGCCTTCTTCCTTCTCCAGCTTCATCTTCTCGAACATTATCTGCAATGAATCACGAGGAACAGCATAGTGAATGAAAAGTCAGGTGCGCCAAGCCATTTAGTAAGAATCCCTTATGCATAGGTCGGATTACATCTATGCGATTGCTCATCCACCTAAAAGACCTCACTAACCGGCATTGAACCGACCGAGATGTTCCTACAAAGACTCAATTTCCAGTAATGGCGAAATTGACACATGATCCCCGAGAAAATGAATTGGCGAAAACACATGAACTCGTCGTACCTTAGTGGCACGAGGCTCCAAGTAGAGCATATTGGCCAGGACCAAAGGAAGCGAGGCCAGCAAGTTCAAGCCCTGCAGCATCTCCGGCTTGTTCGCGAACAGGTGCCGCCCCTGGCCCAGCAAATGCCCCAGCAGGCTCAGGGCGATGCTGGTAAACATGGCCCTGAAGTACACCGGGTACACCTTGCTCTGCACCATCCCGAACTGCTGCCTCGGCATCGCCCCTGCGAGCACGTAGCTCGACACGAACGTGACCCACACGCACGTCCCGTACGCCGTCGCGAACCCCAGCAGGTGCACCAGCCCCGCCAGCGTCCTCCCGTCGAATCGCGAGGCCACGTGCCTCCTCACCGCCTCCTTGAACCTGTGCAGCCTCGAGCCGACGTTCCTTGCTGCCTCCTTTGCTTCCTCGGCCTTCTCCTTGGCCCGCTCCTTCGCTGCCCCGGCCGCCTCCGACACGTTCCTCTGGACGTCCTCGACCACGGTCTTCCCTTCCTCCTTGGCGTGCTGCATGGCACCCCGCGTGCTCTCGAACTTCTCCCTCGTCTTCTCCCCAGCCTCGTGCGCCGCCTCCCTCGCCTTCTCCCCGGCCTCATGCGCCTTCCGCGTCACCGCCTCCCCAGCCCTCCGCAGCTTCTCCTCCGCCGCATCCTTCGCCTGCCTCGCGTCTTCCTCGACCTCGTGGACCTTCTCGGTTACCTCCTCCTTGGCCTTCCCCAGGCCGCTCGCGATCCTGTGCCTACACTTGCCAAACGCATCGCATATCAGCTCCTTCGCGCCGACGTACCTGTAGCCGCCATCGTCTTCCTTCCGCTCCGGTGCAACCGACGAGGCGGCCTCCTTCACCTTGTCCTTGGAGCGTTCGAGGACGTCCTTGGCGCCTCGGTAGAGGTCGCCCTCGAGGTTAGAGACGGAGGCGGGCTTGATGGGGATGTGGTCGTGCTCCGGCGAGATGGAGACCTTGGTATTGGGCTGGCCGTCCTGGTCGTACTCGACGACGACGACTCGGTGGCCCTCCTTCAAGATCACGTCTTCGTCCTTTGGGTGGCTGCCCTGCTTCTCCGGCGCCGGAGACCAGACTCCGGCGGCCGCGAGAGACGTCACCACGAGGCAAATGGCCACCGCGTTCATCATCCTCACGAATCTCTCTCTTCTCTCTTCTCCAGGGAAGTTCAACTGAGTGGGAGCGAAGAAATGGGAGGTTGGATTTGTAGCGAAGTCGCGGCAAGGAAGGGAAGGAAAAAGGGGTCGCCGGTGGTAACCGACACGCGTGGAAGGAGGCTCCACGTGGATCTGAACGTGTGCATCTTAATGCCACGTGTGTGTCTGGATAGGGAGAATAGGGATAGATGTGGAAGTCCGAAAAGTTCCTCGGCGCGCCAAAACCCATGGAGGAAATACACCGCCTCTTACTTGTGGCACCACGCACTTCTGACACCAAGGATCTATGAATTTTACCTTAATTTGCGATGTCTTTCTTAAAATTTTAATTTATTTAATATGATATCTAATTTTTTGGCTTTTTTAATTTATAGTTTGAATTATATGTAATTTTTAATTTTTAATTTTATCATTTTATTAATTCAAATCTAAAGACAATATTAAATATTTTCATATAGTCAAAAACTAAATTTAGTATTTATAAAAATTCATAAATCACACAGAATAAATTAAAAATTTAGGGACAACAATACACGTTGGGCTAAAACTTAGGAACCAAATAAACACATTAGAAGTTCATAAACAATATTTTACATCAAGTCAAAATTTAGAGACCATTTTTGTCATTATCCCTCTTCTATACACATATCGATAAAGATTTAATTATGAGGTGGCACCATTTGACTCTCATGACTCAATTACTAAGGATGTTAGCGGTTTGGTTCGGTTTGAATTTCAAGAAATCCAAATCGAACTAAACTGTTTGTGTGTGCACTAGCTTTAGATTGAATCCCCACCTGAATCAAATTCAATTCATTTTTTTTCGGTTTTTCTTTTTTTAATATTAAGAAAATCTTTAGTGACATATAAGAGGGATTGTGGAAATTGTAATATTAAGAAGATGGACCATTTTCAGTTTAGTTTAATTAATTGAATCAAATCGAAACTATTTGAACTGGAATAGAAAACATTTATTTTTGCATTATCCGAAGTGAAACCTGAAACCGAACCGAAAATACATGAAAATTCAGTTCAATTTCAATTTCAGTTCAATTTTTTGGTTAGGTTTGAATGTCTCTATCAAATAGACGTAGGCTAAGTTGTGACATCCCTAATGATTAGACACTTAGACTCGTTTTAATTAACGTTTTAAGGTACATGTCATACTATGTTACCGAGCTGAATTTTGGCATCGCCACATGATATGAAGATGGACTATGATTTTTTTTCCTTCCCAGCATCAACTTGCTGAAATATGTTAGCTTGTTTCTGTGCATCTGCAGGACCTGTCCAATTTGTCCTGTATATGATGTCGAAATATGAATCCGTGTCTTGTCTAAAGACAATATTTGTCCGACCGGTCACTTTGTTCAACATTACGTTTGTCTAGTCATATCATTGTTAAACTCATCTCGAATTGTGAAGTTTGACATGTCCCTTAAATGTGTTGTTATTTGGATAAGGTCAAATTCGCACAGTGCTCTAATTTCAACACGACATGATACGGTCGACCCTGATGCCTGGTGAAAACGTGCTCTGATCATTGAAAACCGGGGGATCGGATCGATGCAGATAGGGGAGAGACGCATCCACCGCCGCATTGCGATAGCCTTGCTTCGACTGATCCGAAAGGAATAATTGAGCAGGCCCTTTGGACAAGCCCCAAGAATGCATGTCCACCCAAGAATTCACACTTTTGGACTGTGTCTAACGTTCGGGCCCAAAAGAAAAGTGGCCATATTGGCCAACTCCCATGATCTTTCTCCATGTACATGTTGGGTAACGTAACATGTGGGTGTGTGACATCTTGTAAGAACTGACGAGTGATGGAGTGAGACCATTTTGCCAAATTAATAATTTGGAAACTAATTTCTTAAACGGTCGCTCGTATATCGTTTGCCAAAAACAGGCTTAAAAGATAGTTATGCAGCTGGATTGATCCTCTCGTCATAACTTGTTTCTTACGTTTGTGGCGGACTAAAATGAAAGTAGTTTTACTTTGCTTTTAAGATATAGAAACAGGCTGACCGTGACTATAGATAAAATAAGTCATTCCATTTTGTTTTACTAGCCAAAGAGGGATATCTTTGATTGGCGGGTCTCGAACTTTGGTAGTTGAGCAGTTGTTCAATTCTTCGCCTTTTGAAAATATCGTAAGTCAAAAAAGCAACTTCAAACCTTTGTACACGTCTTGCAATGTGAATTCTACATAACTCATATAACATATATTCAAAATTTAAATAGTATCGGAAATTGCCTGGAAACCATAGGCAAAAGAAGCAAACAAACTTGCCAAGTGTACTTTTTATTTTCTACTTAAACCCTAGATCCAATATATATTTTTATGTTAAACAACCCAATTCATATAATAAAGTTAAATTAGCATCATGCTTTTCCGTAATTTTAGAGAAAATTATTTCTTCGTTTTGACTAGAAGTTGGAAAGGTCTGACCCACTAAATACTCATTCGTCTCCTTCTATACGTCCGTGGTAGTCCAGTCGTTTGTCGGTGCCAAGTCCCCAAAATGGACCGGTTTGGGCAATTTGTTTAATAAAGAAACCAATTCCCTTTCTTTCCACTCGGTACACGCGGTCTTACAACCTTGACGTGACGGCCGGGTATTGCGACCCAGCACCACCCAATCGACTCGATCGACTGGCGATGCCATAGGCTATACCTCTTCTTTTTTAAATAGGGTTTCCCACCATTTCCAGTTTCTGGCGAGGGAGACACTGTTCGATTGGCGGAGATCGTGGGATTGATCAGTTCGAGACATCTATTGGCTAGGCTTCATGATTTCAATTCATTTTACTTTTCGTTGATTCGATGAGGATTTCACTTTCGACCTTCTTTAATGTTTATACTAGAGACTTTTTAGATCGAAAGTTGAGAAGAAATTGTCTGGACATAGGCTTTGGCGGGGACAAGGCCCAAAGTTTTGTGGGGTCAAATTCGCCACTCCATGGACTCTCTGTAGATAATCTTGTTAAAAAAGTCACAATGATCAACCACCTTGAAAATTCGCCGTAAACTAAGCCCATAATCTCTTATCTTTTCTTCAATAAAATTCCAAGGGAGCAATCGTAATCCAGCCGGCTACCTCGCAGGGAACAAGAACAACAGCTTATCATCATGGCCCTTTACTTAAATTCGAGTTCTTCAAGTCAAGAATCATTGCGATACACATACGAAACTTGTTTGGGAATCCAATATTGAAAAATTGATGTGACGTTGGAACAGTTAATATAATTAAGTTGGCTTAAAATTTATCGGCTTAAATTTTTGAAATAAAGATGAGTCATGGGTTTGGGCTCGGATTTGGACTCTCTCTTGGCAATTTCCCGGGCATGCGGCTCTCATACTTTTACCACTAGACCAATCCTTTTATCTCTTATAAAAGCGGGGAATCCTGAGGACCCCTCGAATCTGCACACACGAGAATGAGCAGAAGGAACTTTTGTACTACGGGACTCAAACTAAAGAGTTAGCCAAATGTCATCTCACAATAATAGAAGTCCTTCGTAGCGGGCTCTGCTCGATCTCTTCCTCGCTAAGATATCTCCACGAGGTCGTCTGGGCGGTGTCCGCATCCGCAAAAGAGAGGGAAGAGGAAAATTACAACGTGACCTTCTTCAGTGGGTAATTGCTTTGGGCGCGACCTTTCCTTTTTTCGCATCTCTTTTATCTCGCTTTTGAGTTTTTGTTTTCATCTGGAGGTTCGAGGATAGGCAAGGGAAAAGGGGAGCGGGGGATCTTCTTTTGCTGCAGTCGAAACGCTTGACCTTTTAGGCCCACGACTTTGACGTCCACCTCCCCCTCCACCACGGCGGATCGATCAATAATGGATGGATCCCCAAACCCGATACCATTACCACCCCCTTCGGAGAAAAGAGGGAGAGAAAAAATATTCTTCTTTTCACAAAAGGGATGGGAGATATTCTTTGAAAAAGAGAGCGGGATGGATGGATGGATGGATGGACATTTTGCTTTTTAGCAGAACAGAGACGTTTCGATGCGCACCAAAGCTTTTCTCCTTTCCCCATCAAAGAATTTCCTTCTCGATTCCCTCTCTCCACCTAGACATTAATCCTGATCATAATGCTTAAATTCCCGTAAATTCCCACCAGGAAGATCAGAATGGAGATGGAGCCCCACTGAATTAAAACTCCCTCTCTCTCTTTCTCTCTCACACACTGTCTGACATAAGAATCCACCAGAATCACTCCCTATCAAACACCTGTGACTTCCCACCACCAAACAATCCCTCCCTCTCTCCCTCCCCGACATGATGTTTCTGTCTTCGTACTCCAAATGACCATCCCATCTTCTTTGCCACTAGCGGCTCATCCCTTCCTTCAGATTTTTCTCCTTCTCCTTTGGCTCCGTCCCTTCCAAGTACTGTTGCCCCACCCACCACCGTTCTAGATCGAACCAGTTAACTCCCCATCATAACGCTTCGGGTGGGTTCTTGAGGAGAAAACCCAGTTGCCCATCATGCCGAACTTGGTCGTGGAAGTCCTCGACGCGAGCGATCTGAAGCCCAAGGACGGGCAAGGCTCGGCGAGCCCGTACGTGGAGGTGGAGGTGGAGGAGCAGCGGCAGAGGACTCAGACCAAGCAGCGGGACCTCAACCCCCAGTGGAACGAGAAGCTGGCCTTCAGCATCGGCGACCCGAGGAGCCTTCACAGCAAGACGATCCACGTCGTGGTGTACAACGACACCAGAGGAGGAGGCCCCCACAAGCAGTTCCTCGGCCGGGTAAAGATCTCCGGCGCTTCCGTCCCTCTGTCCGAATCGGAGGCCTCGGTCCAGAGATACCCGCTCGACAAGCGCGGCCTGTTTTCGCACATCAGCGGCGATATCTCGCTTCGGATTTATGTCACCCACGACGGTCCTGGCGCTTACATGTCGCCCCCGAACGTCGGTCCTGACGATGGCGTCGGAGCTGCGGAGACGCCTCTGCAAGATGCCCATTTTAGAGATGCCAAGCATGGTAGTGACCACGTCGGCGTCGACCACCATCATCATGCCGATTTCGATGAGAAGAAGAACAAGAAAAAGCATAAGGACCCGGAAGTGAGGACTTTCCGCTCCATCGGAGCTTCGGCTCCGACCGGCGCTCCCCCGGTGTCGAGTTTCTTCTCGGGCCCCGGGAGCGGAGCCAATTTCATGAAGGAGAAGGCGCCGGGCGCCGAGACCAGGGCCGACTTCGCCCGCGCGGGCCCAGCTGCCGTAATGCAAATGCGGATGCCGGGGGGCCCGAACCCGGAATTCGCCTTGCAGGAGACTCGGCCGCCGGTGGCGGCGCACTTGCGGTATCGGGGAGGGGATAAGACCTCAACCACTTATGATCTCGTGGAGCAGATGCATTATCTGTACGTGAACGTGGTCAAGGCCAGAGATCTTCCTACCATGGATGTTACGGGGAGCCTGGATCCCTATGTGGAAGTGAAGGTCGGGAACTACAAAGGAGTCACCAAACACCTGGAGAGGAACCAGAACCCCGTGTGGCGGCAGATATTCGCGTTCGCGAAGGAGAGGCTGCAATCGAATTTCCTGGAGGTGATTGTGAAGGACAAGGATACAATAACGAAGGACGATTTCGCGGGGAGAGTCGTCCTGGAAATTCCTGAGGTGCCGACTCGAGTTCCTCCGGACAGCCCTCTGGCTCCTCAGTGGTATAAATTGGAGAACAAGAGAGGAGAGAAATTCAGGGGAGAGATCATGCTCGCCGTGTGGATTGGGACGCAGGCCGACGAGTCATTCCCCGAGGCCTGGCATTCCGATGCGCACAACATTAGCCAAACTAACTTGCAAAATACTCGATCCAAGGTCTATTTCTCGCCGAAGCTCTATTACCTTCGAGTTCACGTCATCGAAGCTCAGGATCTTGTTCCCACCGAGGGCGGTCGAACGGTCGACACATACGTCAAGGTTCACCTAGGGAACCAGGGAAGGGTAACCAGGCCTTCCCCAGTGAAGACCGTGAATCCCGTGTGGCAAGATGAGCTAATGTTCGTGGCGTCTGAGCCGTTCGACGAATATATAATCGTGTCGGTCGAAGAGCGGGTAGCGCCTGGGAGGGATGAGCCGTTAGGGAGGTTGATAATCCCGGTTAGGGACGTTCCGCACCGAAGTGAAACCGGCAAGATGATGGATGCTCGGTGGTTTAACCTCCACAAGCCATCTATCATCGACGAAGGAGAGAAGAAGAAGGAACATAAGTTCTCTAGCAAGATTTGCATCCGGTTTTGCATGGAATGGGGGTATCATGTTCTGGACGAGGCCACGCATTTCAGCAGCGATCTTCAACCGTCGGCGAATGTGCTAAGGAAGAAGAGCATTGGAATTCTCGAGCTCGGGATTCTGAGCGCTCGGAATTTGCTTCCCATGAAGGCGCACGAAGGCCGAACTACCGATGCCTACTGCGTAGCCAAGTACGGGAACAAATGGATCAGGACCAGGACCCTGCTAGACACCCTGCATTCTCGGTGGAACGAGCAGTACACCTGGGAAGTTTACGACTTGTGCACCGTGATCACGATCGGAGTTTTCGACAACTGCCACATCAATGGAAAAGATGACGCCAGAGATAAGCGAATCGGGAAAGTGCGAGTTCGCCTTTCCACTTTAGAAGCCGATCGAGTGTACACTCACTACTATCCCCTCCTCGTCCTCCATCCCTCCTCCGGCCTGAAGAAGCACGGCGAGCTCCATTTGGCTCTACGGTTTACTTGCACGGCGTGGGTTAACACGATCGCTCAATATGGCAGGCCTTTGCTTCCCAAAATGCACTACATCCAACCCATACCGATCCGGTACATTGATTGGCTCCGGCACCAAGCCATGCAGATCGTGGCGGCGCGGCTGGCCCGGGCCGAGCCGCCGCTCAGGCGAGAAGTCGTGGAATACATGTTAGATGTGGATGCCCACATGTTCAGCTTGAGGAGGAGCAAAGCCAATTTCGGCCGGATCATGTCCCTGTTTTCGGGTATCACCGCCGTTTTCAAATGGTTCAACAACATTTGCCACTGGAGGAACCCTATCACCACCTGTCTCGTTCACATACTGTTCTTTATACTCGTTTGCTACCCGGAGTTGATCTTGCCGACGGTTTTCCTGTACCTTTTCGTGATTGGGATTTGGAATTACCGAGTCAGGACGAGGCTTCCACCTCATATGGATGCCCGGCTGTCGCACGCGGAGAGTGTCCATCCGGACGAGCTCGACGAGGAATTCGACACATTCCCCACAACCAGGCAACCGGATGTCGTGAGGTTGAGGTATGATCGGCTGCGGAGCGTAGCAGGCAGGGTCCAGACCGTGATCGGGGATATAGCCACACAAGTCGAGCGAATGCAGTCGATATTGAATTGGCGGGACCCCAGGGCCACCGCCATCTTCATCATCTTCTCATTGATATGGGCAGTCGTCATTTATGTCACTCCGCTCCAGATTATTATCGTGCTCATCGGGCTCTACCTACTGCGGCATCCACGGTTCCGGGGCAAGCTGCCTCCCGTACCGGTCAATTTCTTCAAGAGATTGCCGGCCAAGTCGGACATGCTACTATAAGGTAGAGTTCCTATATATACAAATTAACCACATATGAGTCTTGTCCTATTGATTCAATATTTTACATATAAGACCATGATTCGCCAATAAACCTGAAGATGTGGTATACTAGAGCAATAAAATGCCAGCAGCTTGCTGTCTCGAGTCCATCGTCACTCGGATGAAATCTCGCTTTCTGATGGTACCTGCATTCTTTCTGTTTCTTTGGATAAAGAAAAGGGCAGCTCTTGTTCAATTTCGATGCTTTACGGCCTTTGTTGCTCACCAGTAGTGATTGCTGCAGAAAGCTTTAGTCTGTAGCATGTATCGTATAGTTTTCTTTGGAAGATAAAAGATATTGAATGAATTAGGTGTCACATATTCAATTCCTGATGTATTTTATCGAATACCCCCTATATTTCAAGAATGATGATTTCGATGGCATTGGGCTAAAATGCATGGATATGCTAACATGGCATTGATAAGATTCTTCTGAAATCTATTTAGTTTGAGACTGACCAATGACTCGGTTTAACTGGTACTTAAAATGTCCAAGTCTATAAACACACGCCTAAATGCGAACGACAGTAGAATAAACTGTTGGCAACGAGGAGTGGCATAATTTCCTAGCTGATCGCCGTTCACTTGATCATCGTAGCTCTCTTCCTTCCCACGCATAGCAAGTCACTTGAATTGAATCGTAAATATTTCTTTTGATTTCACTGCAAATAGGTCCAAAGTAAAAAGAGAAGAGGTTTGCAAAAGATTTATGAATCTTGAGACTTGGGGAAAACTTTCTAAATGAGCTTGAACTGCATCGGAGTTATGTTATGGTATCGATGGTTGTCTCCTAGATTGGATCCATCCAGCAAATCCCCTCCCCCCACTAACTATCCAACCAGATTTGTTCGCGATTTTCCACTTGTATGTTCATAATCTGGCGCGTCCCACAAATTTCGAACCTGATATTTGTTTCAGTTTCTGCTCTCTCGCGACATGCGCAAGCCGTGGTTCTGCCACCAATTACACCCTCATGATCGGAGTAGAAACCAAAAAATGCATCATCATTTCATGACAAAGGTTTCCAGGTTACAGAGGCCGCCAATTTACTTGACCAGTAGCAATAGATTTATTAGGAGAATTACGAACTCAAGAACCTCACTGTCCTTTTTCCTGGGACTAACTAGTTCAGACACATCCTGCTCTACAATGACACTGAGCAAGAATTCTATCTTAAGTGACATAGTTATGCCAGAAATTGAACTAATTAATCCTACATACAATGCGCTAGTCAATGACTTACTTTATATCTCCACCATCTTCTTGCCTTTTGACCAATAAAGTGCAAAATATTCCGCCAGGACTGACAAAGAATGTTACAAATACCAGGGGAAAATTTTTCTGTGTTTTTGGCAAAAGTAGCTCCCAGCTATTTCTAACTCAACCATGTCGGTATAGAGGCAAAGCCGATGAAAGCCACCACTTCTGTCTAAGCCCTATTCACCAAACCTGAAAAAACAATTAGCCACAGATTCAATCGGCAGGCACTGTGCAAAGCAAGCCATGTCCAGGACTATGCTCCAAAGGATACATCGTTGTCCCTCTAACATATCTTTGGTGGTCTATTGCCGATTTTCTGAGACTGGAGAGTCCTCTAGAGCTCCTTTTAATTTGCTTTTTGATAATCGAACAAGCCGCCAGAGGGTTTAAAGATGCAGCTCCAACCCTCCTGCATTCATACAGAAAAACAATCAACCAAACTCCAAATATAAATCAACACCCAAAAATCAGATTACTTAGGAGAAGACTTTTACCAAAAATCAGATTACTTAGGAGAAGACTTTTACCACGTCAGTCTTTCAACTACAACTAGTAGTGATTAGGCTTTTACATTTTGTTGAGATAAACACAAAAATCATGGTGATGCCACTAAGTTACAGCAAGGCAAGACTCACTCCATCTAGCTTTGTTTTTACCAATTTTTCAGTCTAGATAATCAGGCAAAGATAATGCAAAGTTTCCCACAGGATTTACGTATTGCAAGAGAGGAAAATAGATAAATATCACTTGAGTTCCGACTCGCATATTGGAGGTTAGAAATAGCCTATTAATCCAATCGTGCCTCAAAAAAATCAATTGATTCAAGTCTCAAAATGCTATTTTGGAACTTGTTTGAGGGTTTGAGCATGGAGTTCATATGGAGCTATTAGTTCCAATCAAGAATATGGCAAACGGGAAGCGTCACCTTAACACTTTCTCTGATGCAATTCTAGCAGCTCTGATTAAGCTATGGCTTGGCAACCACTTCACAACGCGGTTTGGGGCAGCACGCATTGGAGAATGAATCTTGACGAGCTTTACAAGACAAGATGAAAAAATGACGTGAAATAACGTTAGTTACTAAAACTGCCAGGTGAGCATTCTAACATAAGTGGGATAGAATACGATGATGATGCATTTCAAAATTACAAATTACAAAGATGGGATAAAAAAATGAAACAAAGAATGCATTCAAATCTCCAGCAATAATTGCAGTTGACTTATCATGTAAACGATATGATAAAAAAATTCATCTAGATGCTTCATTCGATTGATGTAAAACCAAATCCTATTGCCAGAGTCTTACTAGACTTATAGAAATATTTAAACGTTTGATTGAAAAAAGTAGATAAAATCTTCACATACCCCCAGGCACTCCATCATCTGATAGTAAGCCCGACCATGAAGAGGTGTATGACCTTTTCGAGATTCTGAAAAGTATCTAGTCCTGAGAGAACACTTAAAAAGGATACATGATTAGGAAAACCAGAGAACCACAGTGAAAATATGAAAGAGGTCATATGATATATGCAAATTACTAAATCTATACCATTCTTTATAACCAGGATCCACAGTGAAACCATACATATCTACTGATTCACAGATTGACAGAGCAAATTCAAGAGCCTTGAGCCCAGTTCCTTTAGCAGCAGATCCAAAGGATGCCCCCAGCATAAGGTATACAGGATTTTTTATAGGAAGTTCCTGCAAAAGGCAAACCTTGTGCCAAGTAAGGAGGATGCTCCAAACATGTCTATGAGACAGATTAAGAGAAAAAGGAAACTTACGAACCCTTATCATCTTGCTCATGATGTCATGGATTGTCGTTTTTACGATCAGAACTTCCTTCCTCGTTTCTGCAGAAGAAAGTTGTTACTATATCTCCAGTGGAGTTAGAGAACATGATAAGTAAGGTGCCACACATACCATCTAACTCAACAACCTTATCGAGGGCTTTTGCAGATCCCCTATTGAGAAGACGAAATGAACTTTTCTTTCCCACATAATCTGTATAATTCTGGTAGACACAGATAGTCAGAAACAGGCAAAGTAGAGTGGAAATAAAAATGTGAACATCCAGTATCAAAATTTCACCTGGATAGGTGCACCGTTTTCCCGGATGACAACATCATAATTATCTATCTCCTTTCCAAACCTTGTTTTTAGAAGATCTCCGGAGTTACCAATGACAGCACAGCGGTCGAACTGCCGTGGAAAGTATGGGGGTGTTTCAGGAAGTACCAGAGAAAGTTTCTCCTTGCATAGAGTCTTATTTTCACATTGGTTGCTGAAATTCAAAAATATACCTTGTCAATATGCTTGTATGCAATCTTTCTGCAGCTTGCTCTAGTTAGCATACTAACATTGTATAACAATTACCTAAGGTGACTGAAACTTTGGAAGAATATAACCAATGGAAGATAATGAATGCTACTAATTTCATTTGCAAAACCAACTTCATATACGTGAACCAGCTGGAACTAAGCCCGTCAAACGGGTGGGTCAAATTGAAAATGGCCCAACCCAAATGGATCCATTTAACCTGTTTCTAGCCAATTCCATTCAATGAAAATCTCATGACCGATACCAAACCCAACCCATCTTGCTAAAACCGTTGCATATTTAACCCACCTTAGGAAAACTCATACCCAAACTAATGTGTGAGAGTGTGGAGTGAGTGAGTACGAGATTAAGAGATGGCAAAAAGAATGAAGAGAAAGTCATGGAATTGGGTTGGGTTTAAATGAGCCATAAACCCATCATGACCCATTTACCCACCTATAGCTGGAATTGATTATATGCAAGAATGAAATTTCCTATGTTTTGAAGAAATGTTAACAAATTCCATCCTACAGACTTCCTCAAAATGTTATTTTCTTTTATTTACCGTTATGTAATTCTCTAGCCAAGCAAGGGCCGAATTGAACTATGAACAACATCAAGAGAAATTCACATGATACTTACAGTTGTATTCCTTTGTTAATCCTCCGCCATGCATAGTCTTCCCACCCATTCGGTAAAGCATCAAGGAAGTCCCTGGTAAGTATAGTGGTACTATTCCTGACCTGTGGCAATCAACTCACTACATAATAAATCAATCGCATAGCGTATCTGATTTCTCAGGAACCCAAGTTCTACGAAAAAGGGGAGCAGGGGGAAAAGGCCACATTTACTCTATCCCATCTTCAATATCTCAACTTGCGTTTCAATTTACAAACCCTAGGCTCACCTGTTCCCATGTAGCCACAGCTTCACAGAGATCGAAATCGAAAGACAAACCTTCAAGTTCTCCAGATGTCGGATCTTTCTGCCAAACAAAACCCATTTCACTGTGAAAAATCAAAGAGAAACGCCACTCCCCAAGGACGACGAATTGCCACAAACGGCAAGAAGACGCCAAGCACCCACCCATTTGGAAACCGTGTCGGGAGGGAAGCTCATGGTGACGTCGCAAACACTCTTCCCGCCGACGGCCTCTAATCCCAATCCATTCGCCTTCTGCACAGACAGCGAGGCGGCGCGAATCGTAACCATTCCCACCACGCGATCGATCCGAAAGAGAAGAAAGGAAGAAGGAGAAGACAAGAAAAGGGAAGCGACTGACCACGCACTTTTGGAACTGGCCCTGCAGAGCCCGCAGGGCGTCCAGATCGTCGTCGGAGAGCCCGTAGCCGTCGTCTGCGGACCAGCACGCGAGCAAAAGAGCGCCGGACGCGGCGCGGGTCAGTAAAAAAAAAATCGCAACGCGTTTCAATCGCGAGGGAGGGAGAGGGGGAATTTACAGAGATTGGAGACGCCGGCGATGTAGATGTAGAGCGCGACGAAGCTGGAGGCGAGGGCGAGCAGGAGGCCGAGCTTCAGCACCCTCATGGCGGCCGTCGCCCTTCTTCCTCGAGCCACGACGGGGAGCTCGAGTTGCAGATTCGAACTCTTTGCTGCGATGGCGAAGACGGTGATCTGGAAAAAAGGAGAAAGAGAAGAGTTGCGGCTGAAGTCGGAGAACCGGAGAAGGGGTGAGCCGAGCCGAGCCGTAGTCGACGCGGCAACCGGATCTAGAAATGTTGGGGTGTGGCGTGGCACCTTGGAAATTTCTTAAATTCGGTTATTCACCCTCATTTTTTTGTTCGATTTTTATTCAATTGGTCATTACACTACAGTTCTGGTCCTCGGCAAGACCTTAAACTGCAGCGCTCCGGGGGGGACAACCCCGATAACAAGGCCCCACGCGGCTTGGTAACGCCTTGCCGCTCGTACAACTCGCGGGCTCGGCGGCCACATCTGGGTATCCCCGCCCTTGGGGAGAAATAATTGAAGGTTGTGGGCGAAAGCCAGGCCCCCATAAAACACATAGGAACCTAGTATGGACCTGAGTAGGTCCTAAAACTGCTCAAGGGGAGTTCCCTCACTGGAGAGAGAACCTCCCGGGGGTGAGAGTCCCCAAAGTGGGTTCCCCGTATCCCGCCTCTCGCAGGAGAAACAATAGTGAGAGGAGCGAGGGGTCCACGGCTGCTAGGGTAACAGCAGGTCACCAGTAATGGTGGCGGTGGTTTGGATGCTAACCGATTCAATTCGAGGCTACCCAAGGATCACGTGGAGGTTAGCCGCAAGCTAACCCGGGTTGTAGCTGGCTTGAATGCCAAGTTCCGTCAATTGAACGCTACAACACGCCCTGAGTTGGCGGAACTTGTTCAATTGGTCATTACACTATAGTTCTTTCTGTTTATATTGGCCACTCCATTTGAAATAGTATGTAAAAATGCTTAGACATGAAGTGTCACATTGGCTTAGTGTTACTAATTCGCATCGATTTACATTACCAATAGAAATATCGTATATTTCTTTTAAGAAGTTAAATGATTAAATTGCGATAACAACGTATTGATATAAGAGAGGTTTTCTTAGGGCATTGAGAGAGATTAATTATGAGTTTTTTTATCCTAATTTCACTTTTTTTTAATGATGAATTAAGTTGACATTTTAAATTGTTAATGTTGACAAAGGTAATCTTATTACCATCCAAATTTTATCAGATTGAAAATACTTTATGGTAGGAGCCACACTTAGGAGCACATACTTGTGTATCTCTGGTAAGAACCCAATGCATGTCGGAGATGAGAGGAAATGCCGCACTTGATAAGATTAGTCGAGTGCTTCAAAATCAATGGACATCATATTGATATAAAAGAAATACTTGTTATGGGTTAAGCTCGGGACTATTACCTAGACATAAATTGTCATAAATTACTCTTGATAATGAAAACTTCTTCCATCGGCTAATTAATTCAAACGATACAAGCAATTACAATTAGAAAATGATATTTTCGATCATTCATTTTTTACGAAACAAACGGAATTTTATAGTCGTGTGATATGAAGAAAGCAAGCGTATCATTATAGTATTCGACTTACCTTGGAAGGCCCAGCTGCCCAGTCACATCCAAAAGCCCGATTGCGATGGAAGGCCCAACCTCTCGTGGCCAGGGGCTGGCCTTCATCTACATTTGGACCCGGCCACCTAAAATCTCAAAGTGCGTTCGTGTAATCAAAACACCTATGATTGAGCACGAAAGTCGTACATGGGTAAGTCGATGCGTCGGATACATCGAAAATTCCCACCTTTTTCTTTCATCATCTAACTTGAGCGTAAGAAGATCTCCAAAAGCACCAACCTCGAACTTCCTCGTCCGTGTTCTTTACTATTGGCACTTGGCCAAGCAGATCGCATGCCTCAACGTTCCATCAATTACATGACTCGAATTCCGGTCCGGACCTCGCGTGAGAGAGAAATTTAGCACATCAGCACTTTAATTTGATATATCTGGATCATACCATCAATGCACTTAGTGCGAAGGCATCCTTTGTACTTTTGTTATCTGTCTCCGATATTTGGTTTCAAATAAACCATATTTCATCACAATCCACAAGCTCTCCTCTGCTCAACATCGATGCAATCGAACATTAAATATTCAAATTTGTCAAATATAGAAAGGGAAGGGGGAAAAAAGAACTCTAGGAAAGCAAAGTAAATCTCGCCGTTGGATTCCTGAAGCCAATATGACGCCTCTCCAGAGACAGAGAATCCGTCAAACATGTGTCCCGATGAAGTTGGGAACGAACGAAACGAGTGTAATTTGGGCTGGGTGTACTTGGAATGAAACGAGCTAATCTCGGCAAGAACGTCGGAGAACCTGTTCCTGTCTTATTGCGCTTCGAATTCTCCTGTTTGCATCAATTGCTACACGTTGCGAGTCTCAGGAGTCCCGATCTGCCATTGCACTCTCAGGTTTTTCTACTCGCGTTCATTTTCTTTTCGTGACTTTGATCCGCCTTGGCTTTGTTACCGAGCTTTCGTTCGGCGATGTCATTAGGATTTTTCCCGATGGATTCCATGAAGGGACAAGGAGGGATTCAGATGCTGTTGACTGCGGAACAAGAGGCTCAACAGATCATTTCGAGTGCTAAGAATCGTAAGGATCGAGCGAATTCGCGTTTCTTTAGATTTTTAAGATGCTGTTCGGTGATGTTCTCATTTTGGAAGAACGAGTTCATTATACGGGCAAGAATTTTCCTCCGATCATATCTTTTTCGTCACTCTTAACCGTTCATCGGTTCATCTGTTCATTTTATTTGATTCAACAGTGAAAAACACGAGATTGAAACAAGCGAAGGAAGAAGCGGAAAAGGATGTCGCAACATATCGATCACATCTAGAGGCTGAGTACCAGAAGAGGATTGCTGAGGTACCGCGTGCCTCTTTTGTAGCCAGAGAATCTTTTTCTTCTTGGTTAATTTTTATAGTCGTTTGTATGAACTGATGCTTGCTGTTTGTAACTCGTAGACGGGCGGGGCGTCTGGAGCGAATGTACAAAGGCTCGAAGAAGAAACAGACATGAAAATCCAGAACTTGAAAGGATCGGCTTCGACAGTCTCCGAGGATCTAACTGGGATGTTGATCAAGTATGTTACAGCAGCGAAGGTGTAAGCGACTGTATGACTTTTATTTGGAGAAGAAATGTCAATTATGCTGAATTCGGCCTAGAAGAGGACCAGTGCTTCTTTTCATTTCATTCATGTAATGATATCGGCATAACCCATTTCTCATGGGTTTATCTTGCTCTCCTCTTCTTGGGCTTTTCCCTCTCAAATTAGCAAGACTGTCATTTATGAAATGCTCAATTTCACTTGAACCAGCACATGATATGAGAATCCAACATAAACAGAATCGCTTTGAGTCTCCGAAATCATGAATGTTTTTGGAAACAAAACTGTGGTGATAATGCAACGAACTTATGTAGTTACTCATAGGAAAGTTCTGGTTTTCAATTACCAAATTATGGTCTGGAATGAAAATTCTCTCCATCTGACGGCGCATGTGGTGTTCATTTTCGCCATTTTGTATGCTTTCCTTTTTTTGATCATCTTATCTTGCTTACCTTCCTGTCCCACTGATCAAATCCACCATCCGGCATCACTCGTCATCTCACTCCTATTTCATCCTCCACTGTCAATTTCGCATTCCATTCCAATTGTCACTTGGAATGCTAGACGCCCTCCAAAGCTTAGACACTTCCTTTGGAGATGCTGTAATGAAGCAATTGCCACTAAAGGGAATCTTTTTCTACGCCCTTTGTGATCAAGTTGAAAACATTGAGCACATGCTTATTTAATGCAAGTGAATGTGGAGGTATCTGGTTTGGTGGTGCTGATGTTGAGAGAGCCAAGAGAAAATATTTTTAGAGGAAATGATTTGTTGCTTGCTTTTAACTGATGGAAGGGAACCATCTAGAGAGGGTAAGGTCACATTATTCATGAACATAGCCTTCTGTTGTTGGGCAATATTGAAGAGGAGGAACTAGATTGTGGTTCTGCCTAAGGCTGTGAGCAATGAAAAAGCTGTAAACAAAATTCAAAGAGCTTGTGCGAAGTTACTTTTCCATGAGGAAGGTGGTGGACAAGGCAAAAAGAAAGTACTCAGCAGACTACAGAAACTCGACTTGCATTGTTTCTCGACACATTATTTCACCTGCGAATCATGTTCCCTGTTTCTTCTTTTGGTCGGCTATTTGAGAATCACGTTACCTACTGAAGTTCCGACTGCTTTTCGGGATCAACAGTTTTGAAATGAGGGAAGTTTTTGACAATGTCACGTGCCTATATTACTGAATTGCAAAGAGCTCTTTGATTTTCATTTGAATTATGGCAAAATCTATATCCACCCATGAATTCTGGGTATATCCAATTGGCTCCTGTCGGGGCAGCACCTATTCATTATTGACTAAACTGTGTTCGGCCGGCAAAATCGCCTTTTCAAAGTCATCACGTATGATAAAGCGAAAAGAAAAGTATAGAGGTGAATCATGAAAAAGGAAAAGAGAGAAATTTTAAGTACACGGCCCATGTACTCTTTCTTTTTATACAAATCACGTCTATCACAATTGATTTGGATAGGTGGTTGACCTTTTTCAAACTATAACTACACAATCCATGCCAACGAAAGTGGGTTGCTTATGCAGAAAGAGGAGATGGCACGTACGGGCGAGAATTGAATAGTGTCGCTTTCGATAATGTAAGATTCGAAAGGGAGATTTTTTTTTTTTTTTATAGCTTAATGAAGCCAAACTTTTCTAGGCAATACATCAATCATCCTGAAGACAAATTTGTTTAGCATTCAACCACATCAGTTAATTTGTTTTCGAGCGAGTTTCGTTAAGAACAAGTAAAATATGGCACATTTGCGTTTCTATCCCTTTGAGTTTACGAATTGGACAAAGGACATGCATGGACTTTGGAGCTAGACGATTCCTTCATGACCGACCACTTCAACAAGTCTTCTGGTTTGTAAAACATGAGCAAGATAATCACCGTAAAGCTTTAATGTAAAAACAATGGCTGGACTAGCCATGAGTAGATCTTGCTTGGAGGCACTCGCCATTTGCAAACCACCACATAAGATTTCGAAACATGTATGGTTAGCACTGCATAAAAACAGCATGATCTATCGAGTGTGTTACAAGATAACTTTTAAATAGTAAATGCATCAATATATACGTTATACATGTAATGACCATCTAACTTTTAATCGAGAATATGGTTGCATGACATCAAATAAAAGTAACCTGTTGTCGACCTTTGGATTTGCGCACTAATTTCCAAGATCACCTGCTACTTTACAAGTCATAGGATCACTGTACTTAAAGAAGCATATGATACAGTGTAAATCTGCAGTCAAACCTTGAGTTTGAAACGTGCCTGCCTCCATCCTAAGAAGTAAGAAGCATAAGCCCTCAGAGCTACAAAGCGATGTAGTGACGTGGCAACTTCTCTCTTTTGCACACACGTATATGTGTGCATATGCACTAAGTATGGATATGAAATCGGCAAAGGCATATATGGAATCTGCTACTTCCTTTAGCTATCGTTTAATGTATAAGATCCCCCGGTAACCAAGGAAAACCATGTAGCATCCACTCTTAACTGACTTTCTACTAAAATATCTCATTTTTTTACTTACACTTGCTTATTCCACTATTACAAGCAGCTTTGTACTAGTCAATTATATGTTAATGAATGGGGAAAAAAACCCTCATTTGTTGAGTTAAATTAGATTATATCAGACAGTTTATGTACACAATCCAAGACTAGATAGGGATAACCCAGATAATATTACAGCGATTTGCATGCACTAATTGAGAACAAACCCTTCAAAAGTTCTTTAAAAACAAAGTCTTGTAGGATTGAAAACCTCCTCCTCGTACACACAGGAGAAACATTACGTACACAATTCTTTGTCCAAGAGGTCTGATGATAATGGAAATCTGAAAGGATGATGAAGCTGTTCATAGCAATCAATTAGCAAAAACTATATCACTCAGTGGGTAGTCCATAAGCACTTCATCAAGTTTCAATTGCAGCCGAGCTATATCGAGGCACCCGGCATGGCAAACCTGAAGTAGAGACAACGAGAAAATAAGACAATGAATTCGTAGTGCTTAGATCTGTTTTCCGGAAAACCAAGATAACAGATAAAACCCTAATTCTACAACACTTCTTCTGAGAGTTATACCTCGGATTGAATGGTGTGGATGAATGTCATTTCACTACTTCTAGTGGAAAGACAATTTGCTACACTAATTCCTTCTTCGAGCAGTAGTTGCAGCACCTTTGATAAGCGAAAATCATGGTCTTGGTCACTGGAATTGGTGCTTTGGATGACTATTTCCACTCCATCCAGAGAAGGCCTTACACTCAAAGCTCTAACCGAACGATTACCACTCTTCAATTCGTCTCTTTTGCTTTCCAGCCCTTTGATCTTCCTCTCAAGATGGCTTATGTAATTTATGGCCCCACTTATATGGTCCGATGTTGCCCGCTTCCCCTAAGACTCCCATGCAAGAAAACCCTAATTTTTAGGGGAAAACATAAGAATAACAAAGAAGATAATCTCTCTGATTACCTTAATATACTCGAGAGGGAGTAATGATCTGAGAGATGCATAAAGCGTGCTCATCTCTAGCCGCCTCTGCCGTTCAATGTCTCGATGCATCTTCTTCTGAGGATCACAATCTGCATCCCTTTCGTGGCTTCTGCTAAAGGATATGAGTACAGATTTGTCTAAGCCCTTGTTCTCATCGATTCGGTCGGTGATGCAAAGGCTAAGAAGATCTTGATCATGATGAATGATCCGATCCTCTGGGATCGGGTAGTGATTCGGTGGGAGATAGGGCAGATCGGTGTTGGGTTGTAAAGGAAACATGTTGCTCGAGAAATTATAAACTAATGGAGGAGCTCTAAGCTTTGAGCTGGATGGAAATGGAGATCAAAGAAGAGGAAGAGTCATATTAATCATGTTAGGGTTTGTGTGAGTATTCTATTCTCCTTTTGATGGGCCTCCAGTGTCGGGAGATTCTTGAAAATCTGCTTGAATTAGCATAATCACTTTATTTAAAGCTTAGGTATTGGTGTCCTGTTCTTAAGGCACACCAGACCTTATCCACCTTAATACAATACCGGTATTGGTGTCCTGTTCTTATGGGATTTGTATGATACGATAATTCCACTACAATACCGGTAAAGAAAAAGATTTTCGATTGATTTGGATATGGTCTTCGAATAAAAAAATTAGGAAAATGATGAAAACTATCTTAAATTTTGTCTTGTACAGCTATCATCTAATGGAAAAAAAAAAAGAAGAAGAGGAAAATAACACAAATGGTCAATGAATTTTGATCCAAGAATGTGGTTTTTGAATTTTTAATATGTTCAATGTAGTCTAAAAACTTTAACCCAATGTATAATATCATCCATGAACTTTAAATTTATTTATTATGATCTTTGAACTTTTGATATATGATTAATCTAGTTCTTGAACTATATGCAAATATTCAATGTTGTCTTTGAACTTAAATAATTAAAAAATAATATTAAACCTTTTCATATAATTCATGGACTAACTTTAACATGTACAATATATTGAACAAATTAAAAGCTCATTGATCACATTATACATTAAATCAAAGTTCATAGACTATTTATATTATTATAAAAAAAAATGATGAAAACTATCTCAATTTGTATCTTTCAAATAAATCAAATCAATAGTTCATAAATGTTTTCGATTATAAATGATAGTGTGTTTCAGCTTCAAGAGAAAAGCTTGAGTCTTAAATTCAGTTTGTTGAATTACATGACACAAGGAGAACTTCCATATATTCATTACAATTTTCCGTAAAGTGATATTATCGTCATTAATTTGCATTGAGAAACTGGCTCAACATAGAAACAGAGTTTTAGTTAGTTCCTTAAAATTAAAGTCATGTGTGTATATCAACAAGAGAGCATCTTTACCAAAAAAAAAAAAAAAAAAGAGCATTGTATTCATTTCTTAATTGGTATAAGATCATGGACAACTTCGTGGAACTGACAACATTAGAAGGTACTTGGTAGTGCTTCCTGACATGTTGCATATATTTAAAATATGATTCCCAGTCATCGTCCGTCAAGTCAGAGTTCTAATCGCGAGAACCCTTGAAAGCTTATTGGAACCGTTCTCTTGGTCAACGAATCCATCTTGGGTCTTGTCGAGTTATAGCGTTATGAGATGACTCTCTTAGGGCTTTTGGAGCTGGCCAGCCTCTGATTCGCATATTTAACTAAGATTATAACGATCAGTAGAAGCTCGTCTTCTGATTCACCTAACCAACTAAGATCATAACATTCAATAGAAGCTCGTTGGGAATGGAAGTGAGTTGGGAAAATCGTTAAAAAAGAGAGCTTAAGTTCAAATCAGTCAATGCATCTAATTAAAATCACACTCACTCAAAAATTTAAATTCATAAGTTATGAATTAATTAAAATATGTTAACTACTCCACATCACAATAATTCTTCAATATGAGACTTTTTTAATATAACTCATACATATATCTCAATAGAACGACGATTGGTCATTGTACGAAGATTCCGGTTTAAAAGTTAGGATGTTTTTCAAACATTCTTGTAACTTTAAAGGTGTCCTTTCTCTCACAACTTGTAAACTTCTAGGGATGTCCAAAAATTGTTGGGAAAATTGCTAAAAAAATCATAAATCTATTATATAGCAGCAAATTCAATTTTAAACCTTTCAATTATACAAATTTAGTCTTAAGCTTTTTAATGATTTGTCAATTTAATTATCTTAGCTAGTTTTGGTTAGAAATTACTAACGTGGAATATCGATCATCCTATATGATGTGATCAGTATTGATGTGAACAATTTTTGTGATTCTTTTTAAATTTTCTAAGTTTTTTTTATCGATTTTTTACGTTTCGATTATATTTTTCTAGAGGCCGATAGAAAGAAAATAAAAGAAAATCAATAAAAAAAGCTTAGGAAATTTAAAAAGAATTTACAAAAATTATTCATTAATACCAATCATGTCAAATAAGATGGCTAATATTCACATCAGCAATTTCCAATCAAATAGTACGAATGGTTATCACCTACTATAGTTATCTAATGCAACAAGAAGTCCAAATCAACTAACATGTACTTACAAAATGATATCGAACAAGAGGAATCTAATGCAATCATCAACTTTCTCGAACATCTCACTCTTCCATCTTATAATATGTACTAACAAAATGATACTGAACATAAGGAATCTAGTTCAATCATCAACTTTCTCGAAGACCTCACTCTCTCCATCTTCTTGATCATCACTTTCTCCTCCGAATGGTTTAAGTGGCGTCGAGGATTTGACAAGTCAATGTGCATAAAGCAAACAATATCAAAATGATAATTGGGGCAATCGATGATGATCAAAGAAGACGAGTACGAATCAATTGAAGGAAGTTAAAAGTACCCATCCTATTATAACCTACACCTGTGAGTCCGGTGAGGATTCACCTATGCCCTGGGATATTGCTGGGTCATGGGATGAAATGCATCCAATTGATCTTTCGCACTAGACATCTCTAAATCTTGACTCTTTTGCAAAAGCGGGGGAACCGATCGAACGGAGAAGGGAGCAAGCGTCGGTGCCGAGTGAGCCAATCACGAGAGCTTAGTGAACATGGGAGAGAGCGACTGAGGTGAGCGAGCGTGAGAGAGTGTAGAGACTAATTTTGGGCCGGATATGGTAACACGTGCTATGCACGTGGGCTTGGGACATTTGTGGTCTCGGACCTGAGACGTCTGCTGAAGCGGAAGCGCTATTGTTCGAACAGCCCGACGACGGTTCTCTGCTTCTTTTGTCTTCAAAAGGATTAACTTCTGAGGAAGCCATCAGACCGAACATGGTCTAAAATCCGTTCTCATTAGAAGTTGACTCGACGGTCAAAATTGAGGAAGTCTTCAGGCGTGCGAAAGGAAGAAGAAGGCCCGGCCCGGCCCAAAATAACTCCGGAAGTTTTCCGGTTCCAAACCCGGGCGGAACCCGGTCCGGACCCGGGCCTGCCATGGCCTTCTTTGCCAACAAGAAACCTTGCGAAAGGCTTTAATCGCGCAGAAGAAGAAGAAGCTCTTCACAGAAGCAGCAGCGGACGCGACCTCGGCCAGTTCCTCGCATTTCCCCTTCCTCAAGCGAACTCGCCAGTGGCTCCCTCGCGATCGCAATCCCGATCGTCTTCGCCGCTCTCGCTCGAGGCCGAGATCCGGTGAACTCTCTCTCTCTCGCTCTCGCTCGATCGCTCTCTGTTCGTGTGTGTGTGCGTGTGTTCGATTTGATTGCAATTTGATGGATCCGTTCGCGTTCTTCTGGCTTTCGAGAGTGACGCGCGCCCCCTCCTTTCTGCCTCGCAGGTTCGCCGCTTCGTTGTTCCGCAATGGGAGACAGTCAGTACTCTTTCTCGCTCACTACCTTCAGGTGCGTCCGCGTAAGCCGGCCGAAGCCGGGGCTCCTGGTCGTCGCTGGTTTTGTTTCGTTGCGTTCGGTCGCGTCTTTCTTTGATTTCGTGAGCTTATTATTTTTGTTCTGCGTGGCGATGGGGGCAGTCCTTCCGGGAAGCTCGTGCAGATTGAGCACGCCCTAACGGCGGTGGGTTCTGGTCAGACGTCTCTCGGAATCAAAGGTGAGGTCCCTCGGGTGCTTATGTTTTTGTCCTGTCGGTTGAGTGCTTTTTCTTGGGTACGTGTGAGTCCCTTGCCATGGGAGATTCAGCATTGTAGTAGGCCCGCACGGAGTATAGGGAAGCTTTCTTGGCTAGGATTCTGACAATAATCACTTTGGTTCTGCTGTAACACCATTGGGTTTGATTAGTTATGTATTATTAGTGTCTCAATGTTCAGCATAGAGAAAATTTTAAAGGCCATTGGGCTGTTAGTGGGCGTCAGTAAACAAATTCCATTGTGTAGGTATTGCCAATGAAGGGTTCCTTATGTATTGTTTGTGCAATTTTCACTGGGACAAGGATCCAATGATTTCACACTTTTTCGGCATGAAATTTGGCATTTTAGACTTGATTGATCAATTCAAGATAGACCATTTGACCTGAATATCCTTGGGGGTTATAAATAGTTCTTGGCAGTCGATAGCACCAGAAGGATCGAGTTCTTTAAGATTCATTCTCTCTGTTGTTCCCTTCTGTGGACAACATTTGTGTGTATTTTTATGACCTACTATGCAATATTTAATGGCCTTAATCTGATCTACGTGATTGCAGCTAAAGATGGTGTTGTCATCGCAACAGAGAAGAAACTTCCCTCTATATTGGTTGATGAAACTTCCGTAAGTAACTCTTAGCATGTCTTTTATTTTCTTTTTGTTTCTTTCAAGGAATGATTTTTATCTAAGAAATATTTGTCTCGTGCCTGTTGGTTATCATTTTCTTCTTTCCATATTTCTTATGCCCTTGATGGATCTACCTCTTTGAATGGTTGTCATAGGTCCTTGCAAATTTCTTATGAATAATTTGGTAGCTAAAGAACTTTCTTGAAGATAGAAAATTTATGTGAAGAAGTTGCAGATGGGTTTCAAGGCTTTTGAATACCTTAGAGTGATAATTGGTCCCAACTCGTAACAACTTAAGTTATATTTTTGGTTTGTCTAATTATGCAAGGCAGTAGAATCTATGTCCTGCATTTGGTTACCGTCTCCACTCGGTGGATGGCTTACCCTCTAATGCTTTACTTATGAAGGGGTTTTATCGTCGGCACCTTTGATAATGCAAATTTTATCTATCTGCAAAATGGTAAATGAGATCAAACTTGTCACTGTTGTAATTGTTTTATGGCCTTATGTGTTTACATTTAGTTTTTTGATTCTTCAAGTCTGGACCTTCACATTCTTTAAATCAATTCTATATAGTTGTTGGCTAACCATATATCTTTCTTTTCTGCTAAATCTTATCAATTTTACTTTTGTCAGGTTCAAAAGATACAGTGCCTGACACCAAATATTGGAGTTGTTTACAGGTTTGTTTCCTCAATGCTTTTTCATTGTTGCAAGCCTACATTTTTGGGCCCTGATTCTGGCAGAACTATCACCGTGGGTCATCCGGTTCTGTGGTGATACGAGTCTGTTCCATAAAGGGGAGGGGGCAATGTGAGAATAGTTTTTTAACAGGAAAATGATATTAATGTAAAGCTCAGGGACTGAATTCTTTCAAGTTATGCCCATATTGTTTTTTTTAGTAAGATTAAGACATGACATGGTATATTTTGACTTGACTATGAAGATAATTAATCTGCTAAAGAAATTGTCAAGCTTTCAGTTCTGCTCTGGAAAGCAGATTTGGCCGTTCTTCTCTGGCACCATTGGAGAGTTTATGGTATATAACATGCTTTTGCAATGAAGCAAAAGAAGATTTGTTCAATGCATACAATACCATGAAGAAATGTGGGCTTTTGAAAGACCAAAATGCAAGTGTTGCACTGGTTCTCCCTTATTTTGTCAATGAAATTGGAAATTTGTGTTTATCTGAATATTACATCTTGAGTCAAGAAACAGTTAGAAAATATTTTTCACTATTCCTTTTACTAATTGACATGCTCTACTTGTTGCTCTTTTTGGTCACTGATTTATTTTCTCTTTTTATCACCATTGCTTTGCAGTGGCATGGGTCCAGATTTTAGAGTCTTAGTTCGGAAAAGCAGGAAACAGGCAGAACAGTATCATAAGTTATATAAGGTACCTCTTTGCATTCTGAAGAGTGATCCTCTTTTGTTGGATCAAAATAGTTGGCAAGCCAGCCATTCTATTGTGTTGCAACCAAGGGTTGTTTGACCTATGTTTTGTTCATATGTAACCCAAGCAAGCATAGTATGGTTTCGTAAAATGACAATCCACAGTTCACATGAAATCTAAGGATTATAATATCACAGAAGGACACTCTTGTGTTATATAAGCTGGTTATTCATCTTTTGTTCTTTTTGTTGGGGTATACATATGAGAGAGCAATTGGTATTTATTGCGGAACCTGTACATTTGTGTAGTTGTCGGAATTGTTATCAACATCTATCACCATAATCTAGCAAACATGCTTATGTTACCTTTTAATTCACAAGATAAAAGTATTCTTGAGCTGCTTCTTGAGGATTATTTATTGTATGTTTCTGTTTTTATTTTGTATATGCATTTTAACTGCTTCATTTTTATGTGCCTTCTGCTCTTTCAAGTTCATCAGCAGCACTATTGTAGCTGCTGTAACTTTTAAAAGTATGATTGTAAAGCACTCCTAAATAGATATGAGTGGAAAAGATATAAGTTTTTGTGGCAATGTTCACTTATCATTGACCATTCTTACTCTAACTGTAGGAACCCATACCGGTCACGCAACTAGTGAGGGAGACTGCAGCTGTCATGCAGGAGTTTACTCAGTCAGGGTAAATGAGCTACTTTATGGAGTATGCTGTATTTGTTTTTTTCCATAGTCAGTGTTGTTTAATGGAAGGTTCAGTTGAGCCTAACACGATGTACATACAATAAAGAAAGTACGTTTGTTGATTTTATAATGGATGTCAACCTTGCAAAGTTTTTATTCTTCTTTTGATCTTGAATGCCATTTCTCACATGGCCTTTCCTTTTCGTCTGTCCTCTTTTGAAGTGGTGTGAGGCCTTTTGGAGTATCTCTTCTGGTTGCTGGATTTGATGATAATGGTCCTCAATTGTATCAGGTATATTGTCTTCTCTTAGGAGATTCTGTAGTGTTTTAATGACAGCTATATATTTAGTTAATCTGGTTTTTAGTGTGCGACTGGCAAAGTGGATGTGAGAATACCCCTTAAGATGATATGAACACCTCTCATCATTGATCCACCTTTAATTAACTTGTGAGTCAAGTTTAATATGTTGTAATGGGGGTCTAGTCTGTCCATGACAAGATTGGTGGTGTTCACTATTTTTCTTCAATATTTTATTACTTTGACATCGAACAATTATTATGAAGGTTTCACATTGATTAAAATACTTCAAAGATCTTTTCTGTACATGGTGGCAACTTTGTTTTCAAGTATGTAATTGGTGTTAGATCGTATGTCTTTTCAATATCTTATCTGTACTGGAGTTCAACCTGATCTCAGTAAACTGGAAGGGTTGAGGATGTGGTCGGTGGAGACAAGGGTAATGGTGTCAGAGAAGTTGTGAACGACCGAGTGGTTGTCATTGGAAGAGTGGCAGCAGCCTTGCCCTTGGCTTTGGCTTCACCAGCCATGGTGATTGGATTTTGGGAGGATGAAGTTCCATGAGAGAGTAACTTGAGTGGTCGAATTTTAAAAGTTTTAAAAATAAAACAGATTGATGGAAAATTGTTGGTACAAAACTGAGTGCTGCATGGTAGTTTTGACACTTCAAGTGTAATTTTTCTCAGAATGTTATATCAATCTTGTGAGCTTTGTACCACTTCCTGAACTTCAAGACATTCATCATTGAAATATGCATATCCCAGCAATCACAGTTAGAAGCATTAAAGAATGCTTATTTAACCCTCTTGCTTTATATTTATAAACAGAAACAACAGTCTTTTATTACCTTGTATGTGGTTAATTAGAACTACCATGAAGTACTTGTTGCTGTACACTTACTAGGTCGATCCATCTGGTTCATATTTCTCGTGGAAAGCTTCAGCAATGGGAAAGAATGTTTCGAATGCGAAGACATTTCTTGAGAAGAGGTAATAAGAATGTAGTAACTCTTGGAATGTCTTCTGATTTCTTCTAACTGTATGCCTGATTATTATTAATTTCATGGAATCGTTCACTGGAAGATACAGCAAATAGTCTTCATTTCCCATACGACTCTTGATCTTTAGCCAAGCTTTATATCATTGCATGAACTATGCAAAAAATGAGATCTTCCTACTGTGGCATGGAGAGCTAGATGCTTTAAAAAATCTGTTTGTTGTTATCTTTTTCCTTTAAACTTGCATGATTGACATGATTTTGAGTCAAGAGGCATACAACTCTTGCCTGCGCCCCTTTGCATGTGCTTATTTAATGTTTTCTATGCCATGCGATCGTGTAACAAATGTTTTCTATCTGAATCATGATAGATTATTCTGATTACCTCATCTCTATCTTCATCTATATTCTGAACTTATTTTATTCCAATGGCCATGAAGAGGCAGAATGACAAAGGTTTCCTTTGTATGATTTTAAGTAAATGTTTTGGCTCGTGGCTGAAGATAACTGATATCAATATTCCCTTTTTCCAGTTTAAATATCAGCTTGCTACTGTAGGTGGTAACTTAAGGAGGAATTCTTAAGAGATTCTGTCAAATGCCTAATTGAGTTAGAATGGCTGGCAGCAGTGATGTATGAGGAGATGATATCAACAGTGGATTCTTAGAGCTGTATTTATGTAGTATCGAGTGAATCTTGCATTCTTGCACCAACATTAGATTATGGTAGATCATTTTCCACAGACCAATCTACTATACTGAAAATCGATTATGTGCTTAAACGGTTTACTTTTAGAAACTTTTGGACCACTCAATGTATAATCCTTTATCTTCTGAACTTCCTTAGTTGTCCATTTGCTGTGTCCTGTCACGTCTTACAAGTAGAGTTAAAACCGATAGAGTGATGTACGAAATGGGATATGTGTCAATGAGTGCATCTGCTTCATCACTGTGCAAGGCAGGATTTGAGGATTAACCCTGCACGGCTCCACAAACACACGGAGGAGGTCTAGCCTCCCCAGCCTGACTTCCCCAGTGCCTGTCCACTTGATATACAGCGGTGGCGGGCTGCCTGGATTCTCCCACAATGCCTCAGGGAACACGGCACCAGACTCTCCCTGCACCTACCCAAGCTTTTCTTCCCTGGTAGAGGGGAATACACGCCTAGCTGAACAGGGTCTCCCACCCCAGGGCGGATCTCCTGCCGTTTCGGTGCTTGGGCCTTTTAGGACAGCCTTTCACCTTGTCTTGTTATCTCATTATATTTTTCTTGGGTGGATAACATCCCAATACCCCCCTTAGTTTAAGGTCGGAGGGGCCCCTGGGAAGCCAGGGTGAACCTGCCCAGGTTGGCAGCAAGCCCCCCCATGGGGCTTACCCTTCATTGCCGAGGGAGCAGTTTAATGAGCTGCTCAGCTCGAAGGTATTATGATTCTCTAAGAGGGTTCCAAAATGGTAGCTTGAAAAACCTTGATGGTCGTAGAAACCCTAGCTAGTGTCCACTGCACTACTAGGGCAGAGAGTGGGAAAATATTCATCATGTGTAGGAATTATGTTAGTTACTCTAAAAGGAACGGCCTCTTATCGTGTAGTCACTCCTGTTAGTTCTGAATATGTGAGCTGTAAGTGCCGCATTTTCAAAAGTATGGAAGTTTAGCAGGGTTCATCATATTGAATCAACTAATAAACATCATGGTTTGGCTTGTTGTTTCACATTTCTCTTTGGTATTATTTTAAGGGGACATTTGAATGTCCTGATGAAGATTCTTTTCTGTCTTTCAAATTGTACCATAAGATCATTTTTCTGATGACATAACTTTATCATGTGGACTCCCTTGATGACAAGAATAAGCTCCTTCTTGGGTATTGTAGGTACACTGATGACATGGAACTTGAAGATGCCGTCCACACAGCTATTCTTACACTGAAGGAAGGGTAAGTGACATTCTTTTTTCCTTTACCTGGAGGCTTTGTTTAACATGCAATAACTTATGATTCTGGATATAGTGTCTAGTGCATATACTCTGGGGGAATGTGGCAGTATTCTGTTTCTCACTTTTAATTCCGATGATGGCAGCTGTTTTAATGTTTTTCTTTCTGATTCCTTTGGCTAGGATTCATTTGATTGGTAAAGGCGAACAATGAGATCTTTTCGATGTTAAGGCATTTATTTGTGCTGATCCTATTACTTTCTGGTTTCTTCCTGTCCGTTTTTTCATACTGGAGACTAGAAAACCCATGGAGCTTCACAGCTTCATGTTTTCAAGAATGAGATAAATTGCAGAAATACTCCTGTCTTTACCACCGCATTTTTTGTGCATTAAGGGAAATTTAGAGGTGAGCTTGCAAGAGGCCAAATTTTGAGCTTTCTATCAAATTACATAGGTCCTCCCTAGAATGTAGCTGTGAGATTTTAAGGGGTTTTCATAGTTGATTTGCTGATAGCCTTGCGATGCCTTTGTTACTATGACTGATCCAGCTATATCTACAGTTTCAAGTGCTCCTCTGCAATGTGTTACCAGTATGCAGTTGGTAGGCCTAACTTGTTGCATCTGTGAGCCAGAAATTAGGGACTTTAGAATATCACTTTGTTGGAAGAAAAACTGCTTTTGCAATTTTTTCTATTCTTTAGAATTAGAAAAGCTGCATTTGGACATCTGGCTTGATATTCAACTAGAATAAAGTATCCAGAATCTTGCAGTCAGAAATGCTCCGGTTAGAGAAGTAAACTTGTCAGAAATCAAGTAATCAATGAGTGCATGTACTGATTATGAACCATGAATGAATCGCATTGTGCAAGGGCAGTCTTTTTGGTTGAATGTTTAGGAAAAGCTATGAAACATGGCATTTTTTGCCATGTATGCTTTTGTTGTCAGTAGATGGTTCCAGACAGAGTCAATTTGCTTTTACTTTGGTATGTACCTGTAAATTTGGTATGTACCTATAAATTTGGTAGATGGTTCAGACAGAGACCAAAATAAATTTGTTGTGTGACGAGTACTTTAATTGCTCATGTTTAATTGGTAATTGCTTAAACAGGGTGTACATGTTAAAGCCAAGGACAATTATTATCATAGGTTTTTAGGTGTACATGGAGCCAGGAAGGAGCTGTGACAGTTCTTGTTAATCCTTCTGGCTATTGGCTTCCTTTCTTCTGTTCTGGAACTTCTGCTGTACTACTTGGGCTTGCTTGTTAACTTTTTCCTTTTGTTTGAGATTCCAAGTCATATTATTGTTAAATGGTTTGCAGGTTCTTCTGTTCCACCTTGCTTCTTGTGATCCATACATAGCTGATGTAACTTCACTTGCAAATGCTGATATTACAAATTAAACATCTTTTATTGTGGATTGCAGATTTGAAGGTCAAATTTCAGGAAAGAACATTGAAATTGGAATAATTGGCACTGACAAGAAGTTCAGGTAACATCTTATTTGTGAACTTCTCTTTAACATTTGTGGCAAAATCTTGAAACTTACTCAAATTCTGTTGGTGAATAAGTTTCTCCGTGATTGCCAGACTTTTTGGTACATTCATCTATCATGGATGTGAAGCAATATGAACTTTAACATTCTTGAAGAGAAGTTGTTTCACTCATCTTTGGAAGACCTCTAATTAAATTTTCTTGACTGAATCCAAGTTGTCTTAAAGAGTTCTAGCTATTTTAGGTAGCTGACATGTTTCTAATTGAATTGAGTTTTCGAAGTATACCAAAGGTCTTTCCTTGTCATATATAATCATCAGTTACTTTGTACAACATCTGAACATAGGCCAACACCTTATAAGATAAAATGCCACAGAATCTCCTGTTCAATTTGCTGTTTATTTTCCCTTTCATGTGCATCTGGTGATTCTTGTAGTACAACATTGGTGATGATGGGTCAAGTAAGATTTCCAAGCAGACATAAAACATAATGATTGGAAGCTAAACCTGTCACTAGAGTTGAGAATGGAGAGGCAGTGAGTCAGACATTAATGAAAGATCTGGCATTCTTGATTTATGCTTTGAAGTCTGGAAGAGGCATGACATTGATACTTCTGTGACCAATATATCAGTATTTTTATGGAAAGAAAATGATAGCTATTTTCTGATTTGACGTGAAAATATTAATGCTTATGTCTTATACACTACACAATGAAGTTTACCACGTGCTTAAGGTGTGGATCTCCTGGATGCTTCTATGTGATTCTTTATCATTAAAAAAATGAAGAGCAATTCATTCTTTTTTCCTATAAGATACAAGGACATTGGTTATTGCGCTTTGTGACATGCTTCTCATGCTGCAAAACAGACAGTCCCCCAGTCTAACCAGCCACACTCTCCGATCAGATGTTCAAAATCTAAGATATCTAGAAATTTGTTTGGAACTAAAGATAATCTGCTGATGAAATAATATGCAATCTTTATGATGCGTGTCCTTGTCGATAATAACATTATCTATTGACACAATACTTGCTTAAAATGATTCCAAGTTGGGAATTGCTGCCCATTCTTAATGAGGTACAGCACTCCAGATTTTTGTTCTTCATGCATGGGTAACTTAAGCACAAATTCTCCCATGCAGGGTGCTGACTCCAGCTGAAATTGACGATTATTTGGCAGAAGTGGAGTAACTTGATTCATTCTTGTATACTGGTTGATGAGGTCCGGGCACATCCTATGAGTGGTTCTGTGCATTTAGCATGACAAGTACTGTTGCTTGGATATTTAGTTTTCAGCAGCTCAGAAAAGCCTAATTGTATTAGACAGAAGGTGGATTTGTGTTCCAGTTTTAACGGTTGCATCAAGTTGTGAGCACTAGATCCTTTCTATTTTATGGCCAGAATGCGAAATCCACATTTTAAAGTGATGAAAATGTGCTGCTTGTGTTTAAATCTTGCCAAACTTTTTTGAAGTGTTGTATTTCGGGCCCAATACTCCTAGTAGGCTGCGATGGGGCAGAAGTGACCTGATTGAAAGGCATCCAATCCATGGGGGCTCACGACTCGTAGGATGACCTTTTTCGATCAGTATCACTATCTGATTTCACTTTTCTCTTATCATCAAGAAACACTGCACACATGAACAAGGTGTTGGAGAATGAGAATTCCATTACCCATGGTACCCAACAAATAGTATGAGAAAGGATCATTGCATATGACTCAGGGCTACATTTTCAGGCTTTCATGAGAGAATCTCAGATACATGAGGGGAAAAGATATTCTGTTACTCTATACGATCGCTTATAATACTTCTTCCCCTCATGTTCCCTTTGTAGCCCAAGGCTCAGATCCGACCTCTTCCGTAGTAGAAGGGAGATGTTGCGGGGAGGCAGCATTTCTCTTCACAAAAGAAGGTAGGCTATGCAGTTTGCAATGTACGCGACTGACATCACCTTATGAATCATTAGTAGGTTTACGGCACATCATCCCAACAAAGTTGTAGTTTGAAAGTTAATTCGCGTTGCCTCTTCATGATTCTGGTCGATTCTTGTCTATAGCTTCTGTATCACAGTTGAAGCGAATGCATCTCAGCTGTCATTGAAAATGAAACGCATTTGCATTAAGATGTGTTTTTGTGGATATAAGTTCTCGTAAATCTCTGTTTCCTCTACGATATTTCTCCACGTTTCATCATAAAACTAAGAGATGTTCGTCAGATTTTTAGATCAGTGCAACTGAAGGTGGTCGTAGAACTTGAGTTCTGGTTCATGACCTAGACACTATTTACTGTCCTTCGCCTTCATGAGCTTTCCGCTCGTAATCAGCATTGCCCGATTCAGTATCACAACTTTGGCACATGTTTGGTGCTCATGCTACTTAGATTTTCAACTTATGTCCCCGACCCTTTGCTACATTCATGGATGGACTTTTTGATTGCTACGTTGCCGATTTCAATCCCAAAACATTTGGAAGTTTCCATCATTGCGATATGCCCCTATAGGTTAGGCAGATTTATCAACATATATGCTGAAGATTACAAAATTTGCTCTCCGTAATTAGCGGGCCGATGCCCGGTTTAATATAATATTTACTGGCCGTGTACAGGGTGAGATTCCTAGACAGAGTTGTCAATGGAGAAATTCGCAATTTGGCCACTGCTTTGGACGATTGTCACGTGGGATATGTAGCGGGCATCATTTTCATATCGAGATAAGCACATGGAAACACAGCAAGTTCCCATGTGAGAAGTTCAATCCACCCATTAAGACAAGGACAGCGACTCCACTCCACTAAGATAGAAAGACCTAAGAAAAACCAGACGCGACTACCTCTTCCTTTCGGTTCACACGATAGACAACTAGAAGCACACCATATACACATAACCCTGAAACATTGAAGTAAGGATCATGACTAAAACACATAGCTAGAGCCAGAATTACTAAACCACGAACTACTACTGACTACTGATCATTGCCGTGACCGCATGATTATGCTTGACCAATCCGGGGGCGAAACAGATTGGAAGATGTCCTGTTTGATCTCGAGATGTAGATTACGGAGTCTGAAACCGCACAGGTTTGCTTGCAGGATCCAAGATTAACAAATCCCAGGCCATCGCTTATCCTCCTTGAAACCTTGGCCACAGCCCAGCGATTCTGGGTCATCTCTCGGGTGTCGTCCTTCGAGCACTTGACGAATGCTGAAACAAAAGGGTCTCTCTTGCTGTTTCTTGTGGCGGAGGTTGTCCTGCTAAGCCGGTGTTTCTTGGAGGACGGAGAAGCAGTGGCGGCGGCAGCAGGAGGTAAGGGAAGGAGGTGGCTGGTGGATGGAGAACGCGCCATCATCCAGGACAAGTGGTTCTTGGGGATTCCTGGAATCTTTTCCCAGGAGAAGGGAACGCCGGAGGAGGCGACAGGGGCGGGGGGCTGGAATGGAGATACTGATCCGTGCCTAGGTTCAGGGGAGTCTGAAGGTCCGAGAAAAGGAGAAGAAGAAGAAGAAGAAGAAGAAGACCGTGACGAAAGTGATGATGTTGAGGGAGACAGTGAACGAGTTCTGCGAGAAGATGAACACCTTAGTGTTAGCAGAGAAGGTGAGGAATCCATCTTGTTCATGAGAGGGAGAGAGAGAGAGAGGCTCTGTTGCATTTATTTCTGTGCCTTTCGATCTTGGTGACTCTATTTATAGACGAGCTCAGCCGGCGGCTGTTGTCATCTCTCGGCGTCCGGATGGAAGAAAAGAAATGAAAATAAAATGGACAAGGGAAGAAATGTTATTTGACTAACATAACGACCACCTACAGCATTGATGACTACAACCACATGGGGAAGATGGCTACTAGATGGAAATCGGAATCAAAATTTAGGAATGTTTTGGTGGATCCAAAATCGTTTAAGTTAGGAATCAGCACATTATCATTAGATTGTCAAAGATTTTGATCTTGTTGAGTCCATGTGAAATTTGAATAAAATAAACCCATGTGCTATTTTTAAAAAAGGTAAAAGACGTTGCCGAAAGGACGATGGGTGGACTCCAACTTGAAATGTTAGGAAATCATACCATGTGTGCAATATACCTCGCATGTCCTGTACAACTTCTTTATAGCAACTCTAGTCATGGGGTGATTCAATTTTTGATATCTATGGGAAAATGTTCTAGGTCTTTATATTAGGAGTCTTCTCCGTTATGGGTAAAGTCCCTTTTATACTATTCCATCTCAGTGGGGAAAACAAAACCTTTCATGTAGTAGGTATACAAGATTTCTTCATGAAAACTTTCATTGATGGAAAATTTTCATTCCGTCGAAAGATTATTATATTTCATGATTAGTTCTATTCATTTTGTCAATATATCCCTATGAGATCGGATCGAGAAATTGCCCGGGTGGGAAGCTAAAATCGTTTATCATTTACGTGTACGATGCGTCTAATCCATCGCATTGGCGAAGCGAGGAGCACGGGATTTCCTGTGCAAAAGAAAATGGGGACAAAGCAGGCTTTGGCGTCGCTAGACATTCGGTGCAGCGGTGACGTGCATCGCCCACGAGCCCCATGCACGTGATGGAGGCTTTTGTCCGCTACTCGCACGTGAAACTCGATCGGGCCCCACCTCTTCCTCATGACGGCTGCTGACGTCACCCCCACCTTAATTATATTAGGGCTATAATTACCAATTTTTCTTCGTTCTACGACAAATGGATGATTTGAAATAAAAAATTATCACTCATGTAGCTTATAAAAACAAATAAATAAAGATTACTTTCATCGGCCCATGAAAATGTTTTGAGGCACAATTACTTTGAGTGGATGAATACAAGCGATCATTTTTGGAAAATTCATTTTCAAATCATTAATTTTTTGTGATGAGGGTTACCAATTGTTTATATCCATTCTGAAAATACTCTTGTTTAATTATGCGCGCTATTGAGGTTTAGCCATTCAACGAGCCTCTTGCGGCTGTGATCTCGCATAATTAAAAATTACCCCATTTCGTCCGACATAGGTGCTCCCCACCTAATGACTGTACCACAGTCTTGTCCAGTTCTCACTCAAACTCCTGTGAGATCACATGCAAGTTTTGATTGTAGTTTCATTCGAACCTCTGGATCGCTCGACAAGTCAGTGCAAGTGTCATCTTGCATAGCCATCTCTATCTATCAATTCATCTAGCCTCGATTCTCTATGCATGCTTGAAGGAGATTGCATGATGAGGACTGATACCTAATTCACTTGCCGCCATCTAGACATCATTTGATCTTCAGAAGATCCTCTAAGTGACGTTAGTTGTTTAAGCCAAAGATTATGCATTCTAGAACTAGCTAGTCATGTAATATGATATTTTTGATCATGTGCGCTTCACATGAGACTTAGCTGCTCAAAGACATTGGATAATTGAACTGGGAAGGACGCTTCCTAGAGTTCAAGATGGATTAGTAGTAGTCGTCATCTATGGCATGAAACAAAATGAAAGCTCGAGAAAGATTAGAGAGCTTGTTTGTTTTAATCAAGCATCAGCATTTTTGCTTTCTTTCCGGAGTTCGAAGTATCACCTTAAATTTGAAGAAAAAAACTTACATGCCAATGTATGTTTGTGAAAGTTTAACTAGGTGTTTCATGCTTATAAAAGGTCAAGAAACGGGTGTCGTGAGATCTAAGTTAAGTAAAAAAACAAAAAAGTATTATGGATATCATTTATGTTTTGATAATGCTTGGTGGTCATGTGAATTTTGTAAAGAAGCTGATGCGGTTGAATTGGCCTGACTCCGTTTGTGGCCCACGCTTTGACACCTCTTCTTGGTTTAGTTTCCTGCTTCATTATTGTCATATGCGATTCAAACTTTTGGAAATGTTACACCCGTGGTATCACAGTATCTCTGCCCCCATATTTGGGAGTTGTGGAAAGATAGGGAGGAGCGAAAGTTAGAGTGAAAAAAGATGAAGATTTTGAAATTCTCGTGAGAGCATAAAATAAAAAGAAAAGACAGAAATTCAAAACTAGCAGGAATTTCCTTTACATTTTTCTCCCTGAGTGTCTTCCAAACATCTAAACATAGCCTTAGTATGAATTTGTGTTGTACCGTAATGTTCATTACAAGGGTAATCGGTTCTTGATATGGTCCGGTTCCACCTTGAAACTAAGAATCGGACCGGTTCCCAATTTTTGGGACTAGGAACCAAAGCATACGGTCCTAGGACCCGGAACCGATCACCTAGCAAAAGAAATAAAAATAAAAAATACTAAAGTTGTTACTATTTTGAAGGTTTATTGTCATATTTAAAAAAAAGAGTCAGTCCGGTCTGATTTCCCCCCTGAAACTGGAAATTAGACCGACAATCACCAGTTCAATTTTTATGGAAGCGGGGATTGGATCGATCCTTCTAGGAACCGAACCAAACTGGCTAGTTCGGTTTGGTTTGGGCGATTCTCGATTTAGGCGGTCCAATATGCTCACCCTTGGTTTAGTATGGTATTATGCGACAATAACGTCAATGGGGTCAACTAACCTCAATGAAGTTCTACTCATTCATTAGAAAATACATATATACACGGGTTTATATAATATTTATTACGTAATTTATCAATAGATATTGAGCATTGAAACACCTGAGGAGGGCGTCGATGAATATGCTAAAAGAAAATTAATTGGGAGAATTACCCAAAAAGTCATAAACCTATTATAATTATGTTAATTCACATAGATCTTTTTTTTAGCCAATTCAATTCTTAACCTTTTGTAATCGTGTCAACTCAATCCATCTAGCTAATTTTGATTGGTTGATGCTAACGTAAATGCTAGTTGGCGTTGGCTATGACATAAATAATTTTTAATGGTATCTTATTTTTTTGAATTTTTCATTGATATTAATTTTTTTTTCTTTTCTATTCTTCCATCTTTTCCCCATTTTCCTCTACAGTAGCTAGCAAGACTTATTGAGCGAGGGTCAAGACCATCGACGATGGCCAACGAGGGTCTTGGCCCTTACCCAACCTCACCCCAATCTGGGTGAGGCTAGCCTCCCTAGCCTTTCTCACGGTTGGTGAGGCCATGGTCGCCATAACCCAAGCCTTGGCAAAGGCAGCCATGGCCTCCCCCAAATCTGGGCGAGGCCTTAGGTGAGGCCAAGCAAGGGCCTTGACCATTGTCGGCAGCTAGCGAGGGTTTTGTGGCTTTGGCCTAGTGGTTAGCAAGTCTCATCGGCCATTGTGAAGGGGAAAAAAAAAAGAAGGAAGAAGAGAAAAAGAAAAGGAAAAAAATAATAAAAAATTCAAGAAATTAAAAATATTATTAAATATTATTCATGTCAACGTCACTCGAATAGTCTATGCCGATCATCATCCACATCCACATCCACATCAGCGCTAGCCAACCAAAATTGGTTGGATGAATTGAATTGACAAAACAAAAAATTTATGATTGAATTGGCATAATTATAATAATTTTAGGATTGTTTTGGTAATTTTCCTTGAAATAATGTAATTGCACTCTTTGTTTATTTTTCTTTTTGTAAGTGGTAATGCTAGCCCATCCTCTCTTTTGTGGAATTTGACAGGCCCATGTTGCAAAGCTAGGAAGGCCCGGCGGATTCCAAAACCCAAAAAAGACGTTTTTGCTCCATCTTGGGTTTTGGGAATCGAGGCCTTTTTAAGAAATTGATATGATTCGGGAAGTGCCGAAAGGCTGTAATTTCGAGCGATTTAAATTTATAGATGGTGGGTTCATCAGGCCTTTATGAAATCCTTTCGTTTTATCCTATCGTCTGAAAATGGAAAAAGCTAGATTTCATAGTCACCTATTACAGCCAGAAGAAACATGGCTAGAACTTCTTTTTTTTTTTTTGGCCAAAGCCAATATTAATGTGAATTTGCCATCGTTTGTAGAATTCTAACTTAGTAATGGCCCATTGGGCATCTTTAGATATTTTAAAATTTATCCATAAAGTTAATATAGGAAGCCAAGTAGTAATTGTGACTTAATATTTAAACCAGCCGGCCATATTCATCACTCAATCGGTCTGTATTACACCAGTTTGTATATTGAGTTTGGAAAGCAATCTTCATAGTCTTAACTTTCGATTTTCTAAATCTAAAATCACACATATGTATGTATATATTGTATTATATCAACAGTAATATTCTAGATAAAAGTAGTTCTAAAAGTGTAGTGATAATCATAACTTGAAAAATCCTGTTATTGCTCGTGTAAACGACTAATACATGATTCCAAGGAAGAAAAAAAAAAGAATAATACATTAACAGTATGTCAATACACGCGATCATAATTGATGAAAAATATTATTTTTATTTCATTTGATCCATATTTATGTTAATAAACTGCGGTTATTCTAACTTTTAGTCTTTTTGTGATTACCATTAGTCAATTAATTTCAATATAGTAATATTTCATTTGCAATTAAAATTGAAAAACTCATCGCAATGAATAATTATTTATGTAAAGAATCAAGTTTACAATTTTTCAAATTTACCATTCAACTCTCTCTATTTCTTTCTTTCTTTCTTTCTTTCTTTCTTTTGGGTATTAGTTAGGCAAAAGCCAATCGAAAATTACAAATTAACCAATTTTAACGTTAAAGAACCTACTCGAGAAATGATCCCATCAATACATGTGCTTGCATAAGGCAAAATTCGTTAACCATTGAACAAACGGCAATGGGGTGATCTACCCCTAGCGCCCCGTCCGTGTTCCATTTACCCTAAATTTGATTGAGGACTTTAGATCCCCTAGAAGAACCTTCACTTATTTTCTTAACTTGAGAAGCTCTACTCTGAAATTGACCGGATTGAATTGATCTCAAAACTTATTTTAGAAAAAGAAAATGATTTTGCACTCACCTAAAATCAAACCATGTCTTCAACACGAACGAACAACAATGTGACCCCTTGACCAATGTATATTTAGAAATGGTGAAACATTTATATCTTATTATAGGAATTCAATCATTTACAAAAACTAAATAAAGTGAGCCGATTCTAGAACCTCTCAAGCATCTTCATAGGTTATTCAGTAAAGAGAAACCACCAATAGATCTAGGGATAATTACATAAAAGATTTATGAATTTTGGTCTAATGTACAATATTATCCCTAAAATTTTAATTTGATTAATGTAATCTCTAAATTTTAACTTAATGTGTAATATTGTCCATAAATTTTTAATTTATTTAACATGGTCCAAAGACATTTGATAAGCGTTCAATTTACTATTTAAATTATAAGAAAATAATAAATATTATCTTTTCATTAGTTCAAGTTTAGGCATAAAATTTAAATGCATATCAAAAGTTTAGGATTACATCGACTAAATCAAAAGAAGTTTGGGAATCATATTGAGAAAATTTAAAATTCACGGACGGAGCAAAAATTCAGGGGTTATTGACGTCATTTTCCCATGGATTTAATGATTTTTAAACTCTTTGAATTAAGTCGTCACGCTTTCGAGAGAGAGAGAGAGAGAGAGAGAGAAGAGAGATTATTCTGGTTCATTCTGGCGAGCTCCATGAAGACGACGCGAGCAGCTCTACAATGGATGACGTAGCTGAAGACCGAATCCCTTCGAAGGCTTGACGCGTCGTTACCTTCGCGACCGAGAGGCGGAGTTCATACAGAGGATGGAGAGATCGCCGTCGCCGCCGTCGCCGCCGCCGTCGCCGCCGCCGTGCGAAGGCTCGAGGGAGCTCCAGTGCGTGGGCAAGCTGGAGATCGTCAACCCCAAGCCCGTCGGCTTCCTCTGCGGCTCCATCCCCGTCCTCACCGACAATGCCTTTCGTCACGCCTTCGACTCCGCCCTCGTTCCCTCTCGCCAAACGTATTCGCTTCTTTTCCCCTCCCTCGTTCATCCCCTAAATGCGTTCGCCGACGCGTTCGTCTGGCACGATCGCCTCCTTCCTTTGGAACACGGGACGCTGTCGGTTTTTTGTTGGCTGACGATTCCTGGCTTTGCTTGGTTCAGGGTGAGCGCTCCGCGGTATCAGATGCTTCCGACGGAGACCGACCTCAAGAGGCCTCCCGTCGCTCCGAATTCTTCCGAGAAGTTGCTCCCCACCGGTGGACTGTTGTCGAGGATGGCCGCTGGAGGTAATTTTGGGATCTCGTTGAATGCTGGAGTATGATGCGCATGTAAATATGTAGTTGATGTTGTTTTCGTAGTGTTGTCGTGATTGTACTTCTGGATGGATTGATTAGCGTTTGGCATCCAGGAAGTCCTCCATGCGTTGTATGATTTTCAGAGAATTCGCAGCTTTGTACGTCTAAATGATTCTTCTGAACGGCTGTCTGTCAGTACACGATGATTGAGGCAGCAGATTGTGAAATTATTTGATGATTGTACGGATTGAGCTGTCCTGTGAGGGTGCAACATTCATTTAGACTGCGGCCTTGGGGGTTATTAGAGCAGTCGTAGGGTTTGCATAGAAAGTGTCGAATCTTCATTGTGCTTATTGTGGCTCTCTCATCATGATTTTTATTAGTATTCTTGTAATTCTCTGCTCGGAAGATTAAGGTCCATGCATTGCAGATTTTGGTGTTATGATTTGGAAAACCAGAGGTTTTGTTTAGTTAGCTAGAACTTGATCAAATAATCTAATACTCTATGGCATTTATGGCAAGTCTTTACTCCTTTGAAGAATGAAGCTTTGGTGGGAAGTGGATTTGGTGTTTTAATACTGAACACAATTATGTTTGGTGAAAGTTGATAGTAGTATTTGGCCTTGAAGGAGAAGGATAAATTTCAAACAGCAAAGGAGGCACTGAGTGGCAGTTTTTGAGAAGGATTGGAGTTGGTTAGGGGAACTTCAAATCAGTTGACACTTAAGTTAAGAATGGGAGGGAAAGACTGTTGATCATGACATGTGGTGTTGCAATGAACCTCTAAAGAATCGATTCCTTAATTTTGTGTTGCTGGGAGCAAAGAGGCTGTGGTAGCATACGTGCTTTATAATGATAAGATGTCTGCATCCATTTATCTCTCCAAGCGAGCCCTAGACTGGGAATTGGAACCCTTCTCTAAATTTTGCAGAGAAATATATCAGAGTTATCTAAGCAGGCAAAGCAGAGGAGGCTGTTCATGGCCTATGGCTTATATGGTGTTATCATTATAATAATACTGTAGATCTTGCAGAATATTTTTCATCAGAAATGGGAACAAGAGACATAATTGGGATATGATTTGGAAAAAGGAACGTCTTAAGAAAAGTAAATTCCTTTGTTTGAGAAAACCTAAGAGGTGGAGGTGATTGATGCTTTCATGCTAGGAAGAAGGGGACATGTTGCTCACATCTTTCTACACAACCTTTGGATGTGGCATACTTGGTCAACTGTTTGTGCACGGAGATGGATTGGGCCATAATATGATTATTTTAGCAAGTTATTTGGGCTTGGTACAGTATATGAGTCCTATTAATAACTGAAAGTCATCATTTTTGCATGTTAGCGCATATTTGTTAGTTTTGATTTAAAAAAGAGGACAAAAGGCCTTTCAATGGAAAGTATTCTTATCCTTTAGATCAATACTGTGTACTTTTAATATTGTATGAAAGTGCTTCAACAGGCACTGCAGTTTCTGTTGCTGGTGAAAGAGCTTATTTTTGGGCTTTGATTTCTTTATGTTGATGGTTCGCACCCCCTTGGTGTCTTTTTGATTACATTTCTAGCAACCAAAAAAGTTAGCGATACTTTTATTCCAAACAAAAACTAATAACTTGTTAAAAACCCTTCACTTAATGGGAAAAAAGAATATAGAAATATGCATCCTGAAGGTGTGGAGCGTACAATCGATGTCAAATAGCACGTAAGAAAATGAGCAGGGAATTTATTGAGTGATGTACAGTCTCTTGTGTACCTAAAATAAGCAGCCCAACTACAGCTTTTCATCTCTGGTCAACGTGCTTTTCTTATGCATGGGAATATTGCAATGGAAAATTCAAACTCTTCTCCAAGGATTCAATTCAGATCTAAAGTTTTTTGCAATGACACTTTTTTGCCATGTGAGAATAATTGGGGACACTAAGGACCTTGTTGCGACTTTACGAAATGGTTTAGGACTTGTTTGATTCCTTACAAAAAGTTCATAACTTCTGGTCTTATTGTCTGTTATATGAAAGATCATTTACTACTTTTTTGAATGCATGAATGGTTGATCATCAGAAGAAAATAAATAATGAACCATTAAAAAGGTGGAGATAAAAAAAAAATTCCAGTTAAATGATGGTTTTGGACTGCCACTTATAACAGAAAATTGTCAAAAAGTGGGCATCACAAAGAAAGAGTGCATGAAGCTCTTCCCAAACTTTAGGTTAGGAAAGAGCTGAACTTGTAAATTGGTTCACATGAAAGTAAATTTTCATAAATACAAAGATTTGCATTTCAAGAACCATCAAAATGCGGGTTCGTGGAATTGATCAGTGTATCATGTGGTTATTTTGTCCTTTCAGAGCATAGTTGTCTGGTGGCTGCATTTTAACATTTAATACTTGATGTTGTCCAGTTATTAGTTACAAAGCCTGATCCTTTAGTTGAACTTGATTAGATAATTCTTTCCTTCTGTTATTTTCTTCTTGAAGCTCCATGTCTGAAGATGTTTCTGTGTCATTCTTATTGACAGATTTACCTTGGGAAGACAGTGCTATCACATCAAACTTTAGTAGGAAATGTGAAGCACTTGCTGTATCTGGCTTGGTAGAATATGGTGATGAGATTGATGTGATCGCTCCTGCAGATATATTGAAGCAGATATTTAAGATGCCTTATTCAAAAGCTCGTTTGTCCATTGCTGTCCATCGTATCGGGCAAACTCTTGTTCTCAACATGGGGTCTGTGCGAGAACCGATGTCTTTGGCTCAACATTGCTTTTAGATTTCTAATCTTATATTTCTGAAATGACACAGGCCTGATGTGGAAGAGGGAGAGAAGTTGATTAAAAGGCATAGTCAATCACAATGTGCAGAACAGGCATTATTTCTTAATTTTGCCATGCATTCAGTTAGAATGGAGGCTTGTGATTGTCCAACATATAATGCTGCATCATCAAAGGACCAATCGGATTCTTCTGTTCTTCCTGGGATAGATACTTCCAACATTTTTGGTCTGCATGATGACATTGCTGACAAAGAGCAATCAAGACAAAGCTCAGAGTATCCACAAATAAAACAGAGTGGTTTCATATGGGAAAGTAAGTCCAAGAGGAATAAAAGGCGCGATCCTGTCAAAAAGACGACACAAGTTAGCGAAAAGAACCGACATGCGGTGCAAGAGTCTGACAGGCATAGAAGAGCTGCAAATGATGGATTTTTGAGGGTCTTGTTTTGGCAATTTCACAATTTCCGTATGCTTCTGGGCAGTGACTTGCTTCTCTTTAGTAATGAAAGATATCTTGCTGTGAGTCTGCATCTGTGGGACATTACAAGACAGGTTAATCTAATGAATCATCTGTTTTCTTCTCTTTCTTTTTTCCACTTTAATCATAACCAAATTTTTACACTATTTCTATGTTTGTGCAGGTCACTCCATTGACTTGGCTTGAAGCCTGGCTTGATAATATCATGGCTAGTGTGCCGGAATTGGCTATTTGTTATCATCAGAATGGAGTGGTTCAGGGCTATGAGCTTCTTAAGACAGAAGACATCTTTCTATTGAAAGGCATCTCTGAGGATGGCACTCCTGCTTTTAACCCTCATGTTGTCCAGCAAAATGGCCTTTCTGTATTGAGGTTCCTTCAAGAGAACTGCAAGCAAGATCCTGGGGCATACTGGGTAAGTTTTTATTATCTATATTTCTTTTTTATTATATATTCTTGCACTGGGTAAGTTGCTTAAAGTGAACCAGTATTTTATAAAGTTTCTTGCGAACCTTGTTGGTGTTGAATTTTTCTTCTTCTTTTTTCCGACATGGTCCATCACAGCTGTACAAAGGTGCTGGCGAAGATGTAATTCAACTTTTTGATCTTGCTGTTATCCCTAAGAATCACTCTTCTGACAATAGCGATGATAGCTCAAGCTCTTTGCCTTCACCAATGCATCGAGGAAGAAGCGACTCTTTGTTCTCACTGGGCACTCTGCTTTACCGCATTGCTCATAGACTTTCCTTATCAGTGGTCAGAACTTTCTTGCTCCTTAGAAACTTTTCTGTTTTGCCTATTAGCTACAATATATTGATGAAAATGTATGATTTTGCTGCAGACTCCAAAAGATAAGGCAAAATGCGCAAGCTTCATTAGGAAGTGCTTGGAAGTACTGGATGAGCCAGATCAGCTTGTATGAGTCATTAATTTGTTTTTAATTCCATTATTGGAGTACAATTTGTATTCACTTTTTTGTGTTGTTTTATTATATTAGGTTGTACGTGCTCTTGCTCATGAACAATATGCCAGACTTATTTTGAACAATGATGATGAGGATGTTGATTTGGCATCTGAATCTGTCCCAGAAGAATGTGAAGTTACAGTTATGGACGTTGAAGAAGAATCTCGGAATTTTCTAAGAAGCATTTCTGACTCTTTTGTCCAGGACGATAAGCCCTCTTTTGTTTTAGAAGAAAAGCCTAGTGAAGTACAAAAGGAACTTCAAAATTTAGCATCAGAAGCATCATTGAATATGTCTTTAGAGGCTAGTACATCTGCTTCTGGAAAATTGGTGACATCATCTGACATTGAGAAGACAGTTTCAGAAGGAGGTGTCTCTAGTTCTGGATGCGGTGATCGCTTTGCAATCTGCCAAGTGTCCCCTGTATCTACACAAGTAATTCAAACTGTTGCAGATCCTATCTCTTTCAAGCTGGCTGCAATACATCATGTTTCTCAAGCTATCAAGTCACTGAGATGGATGCGCCAATTGCAAAGTGACGAGGCAGAGCTGGTTGACTGTGGCAGTGGAGCTGCTGATGGAGCTCCCTTGCCTACGAACTTCTCTGTTTGTGCATGTGGTGATGCTGATTGTATTGAAGTTTGTGATATTCGTGATTGGCTGCCTACATCAAAATTGGATCATAAGCTGTGGAAACTTATTCTGTTACTTGGAGAATCTTACTTGGCACTTGCACAAGCATATAAAGAGGAAGGTGAGTTGCTTCAAGCATTGAAGGTTGTAGAATTAGCTTGTTCGGTCTATGGGTCAATGCCCCAACATCTTAAAGATACAAGATTTGTTTCCTCAATTGTTAGTTGTTCAACATCCTTGTCGACACTTAATGACAAAAATGGAAGGACAAAATCAAAGTTCGATGCTGGTGAAAATCTTATATCCACCACAGACGATGATCATTTTACTTCTGAGCAATTCTCCTTCACTTACCTCTTTTGGGCCAAGGCCTGGACTTTGGTTGGAGATATATATGTTGAGTTCCACATGATAAAGGGCAAAGAGGTTTCAATTCAAGCAGCTGAGAAACGGTCCATGAAAGAGCTGAGAATGTCATCTGAGGTTGTGAAGGAAGTCAAAAGGCTCAAGAAGAAGTTGGGACCACTTAAGCAGAACTGCAGTTTGTGCTCCCTGGTGAATTGCAGCTGTCAAAGTGATAGGGCTAGCAGTGGTAGCAGCGCAAGCAGTAGCACTGGAGATTCACATATGATGGCTCATTGCAGAAGATCGGGAAGAAAGTTGCATAGTAGGCGAAGCTCTTTTTCAAATTTTGTAGACACTGAAAATGAAAGCACTCTCCAGAAAGTGGACAAGGGTAGGCGGAGAAAGAAAAATACTGGCCCTGTATCAGAAACTTTTAATATAGCTAGAGGCACTGTGGATTTGGATTCTTCAGCTGCTACTGTTTCTAATAATGGTGAAGATTCTTCCGAAAAGCATGCTGTTGCATCTGAAGTGGCTTCTGAAACAGGCTTATCTTGGAAAGAAGTACCTATAAAGAAGACGGGTGGAATATTTGGATATATCGTGGGTGCTGCAGCTGGAGACACAGACAGCAATCTTTTATCTGCTCTAAGCTGCTATGAAAAAGCTAGAAATGCATTAGGTGGAGTTCCGGCTGGCTCAGTGGAACTTCAATCTATTATGAAAAAGAAAGGATGGGTTTGCAATGAAATAGGTAGAAACATGCTGGAGAGGAAAGAGTTGAGTGAAGCTGAGGTTGCTTTTGCTGATGCTATAAATGCATTTAGAGATGTCTCTGACCATACCAACATCATACTAATTAATTGCAATCTGGGTCATGGAAGACGGGCATTAGCTGAAGAGATGGTTGCAAAAATTGGACATCTTAAATCGCTTCCAGCTTTTCATGATTCATACAAGCAGGCATTGGTAACTGCGAAGCACGAATATTGCGAAGCTCTTAAATTTTATGGGGCAGCAAAGTCAGAGCTCAGGGTTGTGGAGGAACATGAAGATTCTATTTCTGAAAGCTTGAAAAATGAGGTGTATACACAGTATGCCCACACTTATCTGAGGCTCGGTATGTTTTTGGCTGGGGAAGACACAACTGCTGATGTGTATGAAACTGCAGCCTTGGAGGAAATTTCACTTGCTGGCTCTAGTTATAGTCCTAGAAGACCTAAAGATTTGATCTTGAGAAAGCACGAAATCACAGCAAATGAGGCCATTAGAGAGGCGTTGTCTGTGTATGAATCGTTGGGTGAGGTGCGTAAACAGGAGGCTGCATATGCATATTTCCAGCTTGCTTGCTACCAGAGAGACTGCTGCTTGAAATTTCAAAATTCAATTCATAAGAAAGGATTCTCTAAAGGTGAGAATAGCATTCTCCAGCGAGTGAAACAGTATGCTTCATTGGCTGAGCGGAACTGGCAGAAAGCAACAGATTTTTATGGTCCCCAGACCCATCCAGCCATGTACCTCACCATAATGATGGAGAGATCAGATCTTTCATCGACCCTCTCGAGTTCGTTGCACTCAAATGCGGTATGTCTTTGGAAATATTTGTTTCACAGTTTGTCAATCTGTTTTGCTACCATATGATGCTATCTGTGGTCGTCTTTTAAGTCAGATCACTTTGTTTTTCCTTGATCATGAATATATATACTTCTGTTTTGATACATACATGAGCATGGATCCTAAGGAGGATTGTCCTGAGATCTCCGAAAATTGGATCATAGGATCGGATTAGGGATCATAAGATCACTCTTTTTTACAAAATTGAGACTTAAATTGTGCAATTTTGTCAAGATGCATATTAACTCCGAAAGAGAAAAATGAAGCTGAATATATGCCATAGAGAAGGTCAGGTTTAAATTCTAGCATTTCTTCAAGCAGAAAAGAGTATCTGAGCATATAGTGTATGGTAACCATGTTAGAAACATGAGTTCTACAGATGCAATTACCAAATATCACTAACATCATGATATGAAAAAAACTACTAGAATACATAATTTCAAAAATTCATTTATCAGTATTGATAGCTTACAAACTACTAGAATGTCCCAAAAAAAAAAAAAAAAAAAAAATACTAGAATGCATAATTTCAAAAACTCATTATCAGTATTGATAGTTTACAGGCACGTAGACCATATAATGAAAATAGGAAACCAATCTGAGAGTGAAATTGAACAAATAAGAACTTTCCTCACCAAATTGAGATAGCACCCAGAAAAGGACAATAGAAGCAAGGGTATTAGGAAGGAGAAAAGAGAAAAATAGCTAAATATGGTTGGCATGACCGGTACAGTTCAATGTGAGAATATCGAAAAAGAAAAATTAAAGCTGAAAGATGTTTTGATCAAGTGGGTTGATTAACAACAGCTAATTGTGGCATGAAGAAAGAGAAAAAGAAAATAAGAAAGAGAAAGAAAAGGCAAGAGAAGATGGGGTTTAGTCGACATGCTGAAGTAGAAGATGGTGTTTCCTGAAAAAAAGTCAATCCATAGCTGAAGATCTTCTCTTCTGCTTCGTGCTTCTTCAGAGCTTAGCCTCACCAGTAGGGATCTCTGTCAATTCCCATGCGGTAGTCTTTCAAATGGACCTAAAAGTAGGCTTAAGGAGACAGTGGGTCTTGTCTGGGAGAAATGTGGCCCAATTTTCTCTTTCTTGTGGCTGGTACATCAATTCCAAGTGAAGTTTAAATCATTATGATCGGCTGTGGGATCGTGATCCCACCATGATCCTGACAGCAAGCGTTTTTTAATACAATTAGGATCGTTTGATGCATTTTGGATCAGAATATCGTATAATCCTGCAACCCGGGCCTAACAAACCTCATTTACGTATGAAGTATGTGAAACATGCATTTATTAGTACTGGGAGCATTTTTATGAGGCTCATCATTATTTTTCTTATATTGTATATGAATCATTCTGGATTGGAAAAACATGATCAGTTTTTCTTTGCCTCCCTTAGTCTTTTTACTGACATACAGAAGGGGTTTTTCATTTGAAACTACTCTGGTGTTTAATATCACGATCAAATTCCACTGTTTGTTCTTGTTATTAATCTCAGTTTAGGTCATAGATATTTGAGTTGAACAATGTACTGTACGTCAAGTGATTATAATGTGCCAAATCACTATTTCTTTTGGTTCATGTGTTATGCAATGGGATTTATTCATTTGGATTAGTCATTTATCTCTGTTGTTCTGTATCTCATTCACAATTGCAGCATTTATCTTTATTACTACTCTCAGTTTAGATCTTAGATTATTAAGTAGAAAAAATGCACACTAAGCCAAGCCTTAGGGAATGTACTCAATCACCATTTTCTTTAGATCACTTAACATGCGAGATTCATCACTCCTTGCTTCTCTTGCTTTTTGTGCAATCAACCTTGGTGTGGTGTTTGTATTTGAACAATGAACACAATATCCTAGAGATTTACACTGCATAAAAGCTTGTGCAGATTTGTTGTTATGATGTCAAATTGATTCTTTTGTTTTCGTTGAGCTTGACTTAGGACTTGGTATGGTTCTTTTGCTTAGGGCGCGTTTGGTAACGAGTAGATTTTGATCAGAAATGATTCTTTTTGATTCTGTTCCAAATTGATTTTAAGCATTTTAAGCTGTTTGGTAACTGTTCAAAATTTCTGATTCTAGAATAGAATTGCGTTTGGTACCGTGTTGTTAATTCTGTTCCAAATCAATTTCTTTTAATTTTTAAATAAATTTTTTACTTTTTTACTTTTTTCTTTTCTTTTTTTCCCTTTTCTCCTATTCTTCTTCTTCTTCTTGTGGCTGGTCGCTGGACTGGCGACCTCACCGGAGCGTTGCCAGCCCTCGGCGAGGCCGGCGACCTCACTGGAGCGTCACCGGCCCTTAGCGAGGCCGGCAGCTGGGCGAGGCCTGCTTGGCCACCGGCGGGGCTGGGTGTCGCGAGACTTGCCCAGCCCTAGTGAGGCTCGGCCTCGCCAGATTTGGCGAGGCCGAGCCTTGCCGGTGGTTGGGCTTGCCTCCAACAAGCTCGCCAGACCGGCAGCGGCGGACAGTGGCGGGCGGTGGTAGACGGCGGTCGCGAGATGGCCGAAGGAAGAAGAAGAGTTGTTGGTTTTGATTCTCAAATTTGTTCTCGGAATAAAAATCAACTTTTTTTTTTTTATTCTTGATTCCACTCTTAATCTGTTCTTAATCTGTTCTCAAACAAAAATTTTACCAAATGTGATTCTGGGCCAAACTGATTCTGGGAACAAAAAATCAGAATTTGGCCATATTTGGATGGTTACCAAACAGGGCCTTAGTAGAAAACAATATTTAATTGGGTGTGTTCAGTAGATAATGTGAGGAGTGAAGACAACTGAGGGATTGGCAATTATGTCTGTGACATTAAAGAAATTAGGATCAATAACAGCTAAAGTTTTGTCTGCAGCGACTATATTAAAGGCACTCTTGGTTCTTCTTATAAAGTGTAGAAATTTGTCCACTGATTTTCAATGCGCTCTGAAAATAGTGTTAGCACAGATTTTATACTTGAAAGGAGTGGATAGCTTGAACTACAGTTACACCATGATTCATTTTTCTGTACTTGTTAGTATGATCTGACTTCTCAACCAGCTATGATTGTCAAATTGGTTAAAAATTGTTAAATTCAACTCCTTGGTATTTCCAGAGATTTTATTCACCTTAACTTGTGAATACAGTCCTCCAGTTTGTTTCAATTTTCACGCAAAAGGTAAGTTTGCAACTGATCCAGATTGATTCTGCTTGTCTCAGATGCTGGAAGCATCTGTGTCTCGGCTGCTAGATGGCCGTCAAATATCTGAAACAGCCTCAGATGCTCTGAAGGCCAGTCACCCTGAAATACATGCCAAATTTTGGAGCCAGTTGCAGATGCTTTTGAAGAATATGCTGGCGTCAACACTTGCTGCAAGTAGCAGCAAGTCTCCCTCGCATGCAGTTTCAATACCCAGCAAGCCTGGAGATGCTGTGAAGCTCAAAGAACTTTATAAAATGTCCTTGAAGTCCACTGAGTTCAGCCAGCTGCATGTCATGCACTCCCTGTGGATATCTTGACTTGACCTGAATTTGCATTTTGTGATGCTTCCATGAAACACTTGCATCTTAACAGGTATTGTACAGAGACGGATTGTCTCTTGGATATCTTGCGTACACATGCTGTAGTGAACCCATGAATTAATGCATGGTTGAAATTGTAGTACCAGTCTTACAAGGCGGTTCCCGGAGGTTTTGAACTTGACGATAGCAGAGCAAAAGTTGATTGGCATTCCTTTCTTTTCTGTGGTCTTACCTCTTTCTGGACTAGGATGTGTGTTTGTGTTGTGTGTGTGTTAGCAAGTTCTGGTTCTTCCCCATATGATGCTAATCAGGGTAGTGGGGGCCTCCTTCAGTCATTCTACGTGTATGTCTCTGTGATTGACTTTTTACTGACGGCAGACTATGAAATACCATTTTACTAGGAACAACAGAACTGGGCAAGGTCTTATAATTGCATCTTAAGGGCGCTTTTAAATGAAGGGCTATAGAAGGGGAATATCGACCCACTCGAGGATGGGCCTTAACCATAAAGAATGTGAGCAACATAGCCCAAAAAAGAACACAAGCCCCTAGCCTCTTCTGCTGAGAAAGATGGAGGGATGTATCCATGGCATTGCTGTCAATTTTGAAGGTAAAACTAAAATCAACCTTGGAGGGGCTGGTTCTCGAAATTCTGAACGGCGGGTTTTCATGAATTGATCCACCGTCCTAGATGCGACGTATCTTAATGTATCTTATCATAATTCTCATACATAACGTGACACCACGCAAATGTGTATTCTCTTATGAGTCGACCGCTGCAAATCCCCGAGGATCCTTGGGATTGCAGAAAAGCCCATCCGAACAGGAACTGAAGCAATCCTGATTTTTCTAATCTGTTAATTCATTCTAACCGATCACAAGTTGCTACCTGTAGTTCCTCTTCATGCGAACGGACGATTTTCAGCTATGGTTAATATTATCAGCACGCTCTATGAGACGCTAAACACTTTCTTTCCCAGTATCTTGCTGAATAAACGAACTCTTTACCTAAAAAGAAACAAAATTCGTCCGATAATTATACAATCAGGGCCTAGAGGAAGTTCCTTTGGAAATTTCCAGAGGAAAACCTAGAAGTCAATCCCTGAGCCATATTTTCTGAGTCGAGCTTTACACTCTGGCGCCCGGCCTCTAGGTCCTTCTCCCGATCCCACGGTTTCCATGGATGCTTCCCCAACCAATCTTCTTTCTCTTGTGGTTGCTGCTTCTGCTTCTTCTTTGAACGGCTCGTAGACTCTTCTCGGTGCTTTTGAACCAACGATTTCGATCTTTTGGCCTTGTTGTACATGTCCACCAAGCTGGCGTCTTCTTTGACCCTCTTATTTTCCTCTTCATTTGATGCAAGTGCGCTAGCCTCATTGTACGCCTCCAGATAACTGCCATGCCGAAAGTGAATATGTACGGATGAGCAGAATCAAAACAGAAAAGCTGGAGTTTCCAAATCTTTTCAAAAGAAGGCACATACTTCATCTTAGCTTTCTGTGCTCTGTCTGATGGGGTATCGGTCCAAACGCTGGTGTCACCACGGCCTTCTTTTGAGCTGTTGCTAAATTTTGTGGATTGCATGGACACACCAGCCTGGCAACAAAAAGAAGCTGGGTGAAATGATCTAAAAGAATAGGTTGTGCTATTCAACTCTATTGAGAGGTGAATTTAGATTTATGTGGGCCTTACAATCATTAGAGGAATGATGGCGATTAACAGTTTACAGTGTGAAATTACCTTTTGCTTGATGTGTATCTTACTTTCTACCGCACCTTAGTTAAAATGAATGACATAGCATAAAATAACTGCAATATGATCAGACAAGCTCAATGATCATTAGAGGCCCTAGCAATTCTCCTACAGTATTTATGCCTTGTGTCTCTCCAGGATCTTCCACCATCCAGGGGCAAATAGATGACAGTCTTAAATCAGTCGAACAGGACTAATCATGCACTAATTCTCACAAAGTAAAAATGATATGGACCTTACGAGGATTTTCAGCATTGCTTGACTAATCAAGTTGGTAATGAGTGATGCATCAGAATTCCTATAACCATTGTTAACTATTAAACTTTATTTGTTACAGGGGACTAAAATTTAAGTGGCACTGTGAACTAACATGATAGTTGACATAATATGAGATTGTGAAATTTTGACAAGATCAAGAAAGGATGAGTGATCTTACTTTCCTCTCTGGAGGTAGAGTTGTCATCCACTCATCTCTTTTGCGCATCTCTTTAACCTGTGTGTCCGCTAAGAGTTCATCATCACCCTCCATGGATATACCTGACAAACAACTGATAATTAGTAAATAGATCAATGAGTATTTTCTTCATTTCTTCCAATGAAAGTAATTCTAACATTGTTTCACTCATGCCTCACACTCAGGAGTCAATAGTCACATGATGATCCAAAACCTCAGGACCACCTCCAAATGAATATGAATATAAGAAATCGTTTTCAGTTCTTTTCACAAGACTCACCAGATACAGAAAATTAGAATATTCAGGACTCTAATTCCTAGTTGATCATATGCCATATATAAGTGTTGCATCAAAAAAGAATACAAAAAGAAAACTAAAAGACGATATGTCAGTGTGCCAAGAATTGTGTATTTAACAATGAGTGGTAGTTGATGAGGATGATCAGCTACCTGGGACTGAGACATGACTCAGACTCTTATGGGTGACAGCAGTCTCCCATTGGTGGTGACAGTTAAAGATCCTTGTCAGCATCACACCCGAGAACATTTTTTGGCAATTCATTGGTTGCTATAGCCATGACTGACTAAATATGATTGATGGTAGTAGTTGGCAAAAATGCTGTACAATTAGACTACTGAAAGTGAGGTAGACTCATAAAATCCGATTTCATTTTTCTCTAACATCAACAAATGTACCCTCGACTCATCAGAACATTAATTTAGTGCATTTTCTTCTATCTACTTTTCCAAGAAAAGTTTTTAATTCATTTAATCCATCTCATTCTGCCTAAGGCAATCCATAGCAGCATACATTTAAATGGAGCATCAGAGATTTCAGGCAAAAGGATTGACAGCATGTAAGCAGTAATAGCGTACCTTGCAATCTCCTCCACTGGGCAGCTTCACGCATGGCTTTCAATTCAATCTAAGGTGAAAGAAACATCATCAGTCTTGTGGCAAGTGAGATATATTCCTAATCTATCGCCTTAGTGATATTGATACATAACAAAGCACACACCTTAAATGCCTCTTGTTCCTCCTTCAGTTTGATTTTGTCATCCAATGCTTTTCGCTGGACAAAGAAGATATAACATTTTAATGGAAACAGGCAGATACAACTCCAGAATGATCTCCAGTTTTCATACACTTACTCTTATAACAACATATTCACATGGGCTTAAATCTTCACACAAGATATTTTCTACTATTGTGAAGGACCAATAGTCCAAAAAAGTCCCTGAAAACCAAGGTTTGAGTACAAATTTGAAATTTAAGCTTTCCATTTAATAAGAAGACCACATGTACAGGCAAAGATTATGTGGTTTGGAGCAAGTATATGTCTGAGTGTTGTTTTTGCCTAAACTAAGAAAACAATAACCAAAGTAATGTCAATCATAAGCCCACTCAACACTGGTGCCTTGGTTAAGGAAAAGGATCCATTTCAAAAAGACCAGAGCAACCTCAGATATACTACTTAGAAAAAAGCACTATTAATAAAGGGGGAAAAAAGTCAAATGTCAATCCAATGCCTAGAAAGAGCAGCAGGCTGCCACTCCTTTGTACTTAGACATAATTCATTGTGATTTCATCCCTCTGCAGTGTATTCAAGCATTTTCTTACAGAAATCTTAAACAGTGGTTTCAATGGAACGAGAGAGAGAGAGAGAGGGTCACTACTAATACGGGGGGGATAAGTCAAATGTCAATCCAATGCCTAGAAAGAGAATCAGACCACTACTCCTTGTACTGAGACATAATTCATTGTGATTTCATCCCTCTGCAACGTATTCAAGGCATTCTCTGTACAGAAATCTTACACAGTGGTTTCAATGGAACTAGCTCCCGCTTCACAGAGAGAGAGAGAACACAAGCATTTAGAGTATCTTGCATTGTGAATTAAATTTTATCTCACCTTATCTGGATCTTGTAAATCCTTAAATGCTTTATTCAGTTTGATAAATGCTTCGTTAGCTTGTGGATGAGAGCATTTGTCCGGATGCACCAAAAGAGACAACCTCCAATACCTAGAATGATATTAACATGTGAAAAAGATTTCAGAAAATGCAGACAACTGTCAAATACATAACCTATAAAGTGACTCAAAATATATCAAACCTACTTTAACTTCAAGACTAAGATTAGGTTGTTGACTGTAATTCTCTCCACAGTTAGGGGCTACATTGCAAATGGACCTCAGGATAATAGAGCGATTATAAGCATAGATCTGGTTTTACTTCACAGTAATCAACAAATAGAATGGGAACACGGAGAAAGTGAGTAAGTATATAGCCCTTGGAGACAGGGTGATATATATAATGAATCTAGGTTCATTCAGACTAAAGTATCAGCAATCATTGGTAGAGTAAATGCAAACCTATATGTTTGCAAGACAGAGTAAAAGGGTACAAGCAAAATACATGTAGTGGAGAAGTTCATCCAGTGTTTTGTGCGACTTTTGGATGCCACTTAAGTTAATGAGAAAGTTCCATAAGACGCCAATTAAAAACAACATGCTTTATGGCACAAAGTGTTGGGAGAACATTTGCACAGAACGAGTGTAGAAGATGATAATGCTTTGTTGGATGTACGAGCACACAAGAAAAGACAGAACTAGAAATGAAATTATTTGAGGAACAGTAAATATGGTTTTTAATTGAGTATATAATAAGAGAAAAGGCTTGTACTCGATGACTTAGGTGCTATTTGATAACGTTCCAAGGAACACCCGTTTCTGTTTTTTTGTTCCCTTGAACAAAAATAGAACATAAATGCATTTGGTAATTTTTTTGTTCCCGAGACTGGATTTAAACATTAAAAAAAAAAAAAAAGTTGTTTCTTGTTCCAGGAAAAATTCAAGAAACAAGTTTTTCTTCTTTTCTTTTCTTTCTTTTTCTCTTCCTCTCTTCTTCCCTAGCTGGTCGCTGGTCTGGCAATGGCCGATGACTGGCCAAACGAGGCCCGGTGACCTTGCTGGCCACCAATGAGGCTCAAGGGAGGCCCCCTTGAGCCTCGCCATGGCTGGGTGAGGCTCGACCTCGCCTAGATCTGGCGAGGCCAGGCTGAGCCTTGCCCGGCCACTGTGAGGTCAGCGTCACTTGGCCTCATGGTAGTCAGGCGAGGTTGAGCCTCGCCCAGCTACAGCGAGGCCTAGCCTCGCTCGGCCACGGTGAGGGAGAAGAAAAAAAAAGGAAAGAAAAAAGAAAAATGTAATAAAATTATTAATATACTAAAAGAAATTCTAAATCACAAAAAATTTTGGAGTTGTACCAAAGGTATTTCTATTCCTGGAACATAAGAGTTACCAAACGCCTTAAAATGCTCAGAAACTATTTATGAAAACAGAAATAGAAAAAATGTTTCTGAAAGGAAACTGTTCCCGAGCATAAAAAAGTTACCATAAGCACCCTTAGTCATCCTAAATGAATATCTTTGGTAATCATCTGAGATATGATCAGTGGATGGGGAACTTGGATTTATAGGGGTACGGGGAAAAACCTAAAAGAACGTTGTTGAAATATTGTCCCACATCGCTTAACAACAATGGATCCTAAATGCTCTTTATATTCATGTGGTATCCCTCTATCTATTAGCTTAAGCTTTTAGGTTGGACTTTATAAGATGATATCAAGCCAGTCATCCCTTACGTGAAGGTGTGTGGCAAGAAAATTCCATGTGAATGTGCGTAGTCAAAATTCCACGTGTAGCTTCCACATGCAGCTCATGGTAAAAAAATTCCATGTGAATGTGCATAGTCAAAATTCCACATGTAGCTTGTAATCCAACTTGCATGTGAGAGGGGGTGTTGAAATATTGTCCCACATCACTTGACAATGATGGATGCTAAATGCTATTTATATTCATGTGGTATCTCTCTACCTATTAGCTTAAGCTTTTGGGTTGGACTTTTTAACAAACGTGCAAGGAGAAAATTTAAAAAATATAGAGCCTTTAGAGTTTAGAATACATCACAAGAAATTGAGTGCAATGGCATAAAAAAAAATTATCTAACCAACGCTGGTTAGCAGGGTTCGACTAGTTTACTGTAGCTGTTTTTGTTGTCAGTAAGTCGAAAGAGATTCACTATGAAACATCAACAAGGTGCAAAACTATCTATCTCAGCTACTACAACTCCCAAAATATTTTATTGCCCTCATTCATTGTAAGAATCGTATTTATGGACAGAAACATAGAAGTTCTACAAACTTCACTGATAAAAATCTATCACAACTCCTCTCAAACCCCACGACCAAAGTTTCTTGACATGTTTTCTATAACATAGATGTGGGTACCAGTGGTTTACTATATTGACTTACTGAAAATCAAGAGGAGGAAAAGAAAAAAAAAAAGATCAAAAGATCTAGCAGTTTGAAAACATAAATTGCATTTCATTTTTCACGAGCAATAATTTCAGAAAAGTTTATTGAATATTTGTGAATCAATGTCCAACTACCAAAATTGTTCCCAAGAGAGGAGATGATCCATGCACAGGAAAGTAGTTTACCTTTTCTTCACCTTATCGGTGGACATGTTGTGGTTCACGCCCACTACATCGTAAGGGTTATCAACCTCAGCTCCCACGATTCTTGTCACCTGGAAAAGAAAAAATGGAAATTGATAAGCTGATGAGACATTTGTACATCCAGGTGACCAAAAAATCATATTTCCAGACACATTGACGGATTTGACAGATTCACGTAATAATTAAGCAAGAAGATGAAAAACACTTAGCCCTCCCCGTCAGTGGCTGTCTGAGTAGTAAACAATACATACTGCTTTTTGATATTTTACAACACCGTATGATTTATTCAACACAATAAATTATGTAGACATAATTTATTTTATGATTTCTTTTATCACAGAATAACTATAAGTCTTTCATTGATCAAAATGAACAGAGGAGGTATCAATACACAATAAGATGAACTAACTACAGTAAAAAAAAAAAAAAATACAAGCGAGAGGTCTATGTCCAAATCTGATACATCATTTTCATTAAAAATTTTCCCATTATGCAAGACAATTCAAAGCCTGCAACTACCTCCCGGGAAACAAAAAAGTAATGTATTCCATTCTTAAAGGCCCTTCCATTCCTCTCCATATATGACTGAAAAATAGAAGGAAACCCTTGCCACGACCCAATTGAGCCCAACAGAGCAAGAGATGTCCAAAGCTACCCAAATGGAAATGCACCAGGTGATGGTTAGCAGTTTCTGGGTCAGGCTTCAATGGGAGTCTCAAGCAAATCTTGTTGAGAATCCCATTGATAGCCTTTATTTATGACTCACACCTTCTGACAGCTAAACATTCCTCAAGTTATCAGTTGATTTGCCCTATAGTCCTAGTTGCATACCATGCTCATTGCCACAATGGTTTTCAAATGCAAGCATCCTCATAGTTAAATGCTAAGCCAAGTATATTCCTCATATCGACAAGAGTTCTATGTCATCATTATTATGTTTACAACCTTTGTCATTTTAAAATCCCACTGTTAATTCCATACTCCAGCATGACTGAGATACACCACAAACTACCTTAACCATGGTGCATAGAAGAATGACAAACCTCTTCAAAACGCTCCGCTTCATTTGCAGATTCTGCTTCAGCAACCACAGCTGGCGGTGCAGGTCCAATGAATAACTCAGTATCTTCCTCCAATTCAGCATCCCTAAAAATAAGCAAGTGTCCATACACAGTATTACATAAGCATATACAAATGAATGCAAATATACTCACAAATGATGACCTAAAACTAGGAAATTAACATTGCTTCCTAACATGTGTCGAAGTAGAGCACTGCTGTGAACCATATGGTGTTAGAGGGAAAAAGGAACACCTGAGCTCAGCCTGCGCTTCGGTTAATTTAGCTGCAGCAGCCAACAACTCAGCTGACGGCATTTCTGGGCCAATGACCCTGACCATCAGAGCACTTACATGAATAAGCTTCAAAATGCAGACCAAGTACAAACAGAAAAATACGGCAATAATCAATTAGGTCATTCCTATCAGGATGAAACTACCTGTGCAACTATCAATTACAAATTATTGGATTTTGGAGATGATATTGGGCTAGTGTCCTAATCGAGAAATCAAGCTAAAATGTTTCATTGTTTCCATTTATTATCTGGTCAAACAGATCAAAAGAGATAATACCTTCTACGAGCTGAAGAACCTTCCTCCGAGACATCACCGCTTATGCCCTCCTGATGGTTAGGCTCCAGCTGTGAATTCCTCACAACTTCAGACTGTTGAAGATTTTCTTCTTTATGCTCCATATGAGCTTCAATCAAGGGTCCAACAGCCTGCAGCACTGGACGGCTACTTGGTGGCAGTAAGAATACCCCATCTTTTTCCTCAAGGTCAAGTGAATGGAAGAGCTGCTTCAAATGCCTAACCAACAATCTTTCGGATATGCCATTGATGTCAACTGCTTGTCCACTATCAATCATTTGCAGAAGCTATTGGAGAAGACCAAAAGGAGTCAACAGATTAACAATAAAAGCAGTCAATAGATTAACAATAAAGGTTCATCGAAATAACCTATTTAACGAGCGCAATAACCAACACAGGAAACGGCAACCAGTGTCCACATTCTTATTCCCAGGACATACATAAAAAGGACAACTGACCTTTGCTGTGCAGAAAAGGGACAGAAGTATCATATCCGATAATCGATTCAAAGAAACGAAATTTTCCAGAATTTGGGCTGATAATTTCAGTCTGTTGTTATTCTTTTTCGAACTGTTCTCATATCTAACCTCAAAACTCAAAATCCATCAAAGCAAGGCTATAGCCCTGAACTATTCAGGCAGGATCACATTCCACCAAACAAGACCAGCGAAAAGAACACAATTTTACCTGCTTCAAGTCGCTCGCCACGCTAGGGAACTCCAACAACATATTCCTCAGAACCGATTCCGGATCAACGCGAACTCTCTCCGTCTCCGAATCGGAACCACCAGAAGATCCGTCGCGGGCGCTCCTCCTGCCGCCCCTCTTCTCATCCTTCCTCGACCTCCTCCGCTCCTTCTCTCTATCCACGTGTCCTCTCTCCTTCTTCCTGCTGCTACTGCTGCTACCGCCGCCGCTCCTCTCTCTCCTCCTATGCTTTCCCTCCTAGAACCGCTCCGCTCCTTCCGGCGCCGGTGCCGCCGCCGCCGCCGGGAGGATTCCTCCGAGGCATCGGAGTCCGACGGGGACGGCGACGGCGATTCCGACTCCGTGTCCGTCTCCGAGTCCGATCGCCGCGACGATTTCCTCCTCCGGCTCACCATTTTTTGTGGGGGGCGAAGATGCGGACCCGGCCGATGGCCACCAGTCGGCGACCGGCTGTTATCGCGCGCGCGGACGCGGAGGCGCAGGCTTTGGGCCGAGGAAAGAAGATTCGATTCCGTTTCGGGGGCCCATCGTCTTCTCCTTCTCCAGTCGATCCTCGTAGCCCCCTTGAGGTCGGCCCAAATCAGCTACTCATATTGGGCTGCGAAGCCCAGGTACTGAGAGGCCCAACAGATTTCGTGTCGAATCCACCAAGGCTTTGACTTCATCGTCAAGGGAAACGGCCATTAAAATCGCCTTGAGCTCCTTCAATCCGATCCCACGTCACGAGATGCATTCGCTTCTCATGGGCAGCATCTATCTCTCCCGAAACGAAAAGATCTGCAGCTTTTCTCTGGGGGCAAAACTTTGCCAGTGTTAAAGCGTTTGGAAATTCTATTGTGTGTATGCTATCATTCTTGTTTGGTCTTATTAAAGAAGTCATGCTTTTAAGACTTAAAATGAGTTCTCTACCCACTTCCATTTAATATGATGCATATTTAAGTAATGGGGTGTCATTTAGATCGGAGATAACTCCGATGGCTTGTTCATATCTCTTGACATTCTGAAGTTTTCCAAAAATATTCTCAGCATATCCTAATGCTTTCATACTATCTATTATGGAGTTGGAATTGATTTAGCAGTTAGTAATTTCGGTCATTGATAAGATTTGACTATTGGCGTTCTTGCAGATGATTTCCTTGTTCCGACAATAGGAGATGGTTCGTGAATGGGGTTTGTAAACAAGACTTGTTCCTAAATGGTCATCAATTGAGCATTTGAGGAGAAATAGAAGCAAAAGAATATCGATCGAAACAAGGAATGGTTTCATATTTTATCTTTTTTCCATCCATACCCTACTAAAGAAGCCACAATCTAGACATTGATGGATTATTGAATCATCTGTAGCATAGGACCATCCATACATAATTCTGCTAGGGAACTGAGAGACACATTTTATTAATCAAAGACCTCAGCTAAGTAATGCGAAAGTCCTCTTTTACTTGGAAATGAACCGACGATCAATCCAGCTAACATAGAAAACACTTCTCACATTCAACTTTATTTGACATTCTCATACAAACCCAACCTTACTTTTCTGCCTACACGCATGCATGAAATGCAAGCGTGCATGCATTACATTTAGACAGACAGGAACAAAGATACAACGAGATACACAGCGCAGTACAGATTATATCCGATATTTGAGTGAACTTCGAGATGTATAACGTGATCTAGGGACATTTGTGTCGACCGCCGTGAGTGGTCATGTTGGCGTAGCAAGGGCAAACGTCCTCATTCCCAGAAGTACCGGGAGGCACGCAGTTGCACCTCTTGCAGCACGTGTTGCACGCCCTTATGCACATCTTGTGCCTTGATGCCTTGCTGCACCTGTAGTTGCACTTGGACTTGCAATCTGCAAAGGATCACCAGAAATCGCAATCAACGTAGCCATCTACTATATGGGTCTGTATTAGCTATCAAAGTTCTTATCCGCTCTTTTATTTTCTTCTCGAAGATGAACATTTTGGGAGGTTGAAAGTATGTTCGTAGGTTCCCCGATGAAAATCTGCAAAAGATCTTACCAACTGTCTGAGCTTCGGCTTGGAGTTGTTCTCCACCAAAAACCAGCACCTGACATTGCAAACCCAAATAAAAAAGAGAGAAATTTTTAAGTCAGACTCTCACTCTCAATGGATCTCCTTCCATTCCTTTACACTGAATCTGAATCTGTTTAGAACCGTGTAAAAGGATGCCGGATATACTGCACAAGAAGCATGATATCTGTGTTCATGGCGTGTACCTCATGTACCAAGACAACGCAAAGGATCACAAAGAGGATGCTTGTCTTCGCACTCGCCATTTTTCCCTTTTCCTTTCCCACGAGCACGCGACTGCACAACGACTGTAGATCGGAGAGAGAGAGAGAGAGATGAGGAGAATGGATGTGTAGATTTGAGAGATTGAGAGTGTATTTATAGTGGAGGAGGCCGTTGATGGTGAGAGTTTCCCGCGCAACGCATAATGTGACTCCATTGAAGACCACGTATTTCCGCAAATCTTACTTGCCGTGAATGACCGAGTAATGCTTAGGATTCAATGGCCGGTATTATGCGGTGAAATCGAATTCACATGAATTAAGATTAGGTCGCTCTTCTTTTCTTTTTTCTTTTTTGCACTACCCCTCGCCGCATGACTCTTTAGAAACAATATCGGGATATTGTCACACGGCACGTCATCGACTTATGTATACAATTTGCTCCAATTAGTTAGAGAATGCCATGTATTGTGACCACTTATACCTCACCTGCCTCCATTTTCTCTGCAATCTGGAAGATGGATTTCACCATATTTATGTAGCTGGCATACTATTTTTGATTGTTGCACATCATATCAATTAGTGGCATGATGTATAGCAATACTATTCCCTAAAAAGATTAATTTTATGATTTTGATCACCTTTGGGGCAATTAGTGGCATGATTATAGCAATAATATTCCCTAAAAAGATTAATTTTATGAGTTTGATCACCTTTGGCTACCCCAAAGGGTACAAAAAGTTTGGAGATTATAAAAATAATGCTAAGATGTAGTCCCAGATTTAGATTATTATTAAATGATTCAACGAGTTCGATATCATACTTGATGTTTAAATTAAGAAATTTACTTTAGCTTGGATATTATTTGGTGAATCAAACGATGTGTTATTGTCACGTAATTTAGTAAGAGCCACTAAAAAACCTTAATATCTCTATCATCACTCAAAATTAGTATACAATGTCAGTATACTATGTCGCAATCAAACTGTGTCACCACAAATTTAGTGTTATTGTTTATTGCGCTACCAACAAGATGTCAAATATGTCTTGAAAACATGAACACTCGATTGAATGGAAATACCGTGCCCAAAAACCACCTCACCATCTTTATGTATGGAAATGAACAGATTGATTTCTTTCTATGCGAAAAACGTCTACAAAACTTAACCAAGTAACTTTAAAATTCAAAATTCAAATGCTACCTTTTCTTTTAATGAAACGGATGCACAAAATTAGTTGAAATCCTTTAAAAGAGATGGTGATTTCCCTCAATTTGTTGACACCTATAATTGAGGTGATCTTAATCCTATTCTATCATATAGCTTCTGCAACTGGACACCATATTCCCTACAAGCCTACGAAAAACTAGCCTTTTCATGCATTTCACATCCCACAAATGAGCAACTTGTGCTCGGTTTTAAACGACATGGAGACGTTTCGTCTTCGATGGAGACGTTTCGTCTTCTTAGCAAAATATGACGTGTGGGTCGTGCAAAAGAGGCCTCAGCTGTCATATTGGCATTTTCAGACGGGCATCTCAGAAATTCCTTGCGGATAAGAAACTGGACATTGAGCCATCGAGTGAAAAGTTCTCTTTCCAGGTGAGGTCTTGGGATATGGCATATGTATTCACAACCACATAATCACAGGATGACAGCCGGAAAGTCAACTTTTCGTTAACAGAGCACGAGCTTACAGAACACGGTGACAATACATCCCCTTTCTTCCTGTAATATTCAGCATGTTACCACGACATAAGCAGCAATTGCTGGTTCAAAATACTTTCAATGAAGTACAAGTGGTGTACGAGCCGCTGCTCAAATGATTAAGGATGATACTGAACTGTTGCTGTGTCTGATAGTCATTTGGGGTATAATTTCCACGATCGATTACGATATAGACTCTGAACCTACTTATATTTACCTCCTTACTAGTAACATAAGATTTTCAGTCTTATTGAAACATATAATTGTAAGAGATTGACTATCCTTTATTTTTTATATATGGATAGATGCATCTAGTTCTTTTGAGTTCTACCATGCATCCCGACAAAATGCGGATTTGATTGGCAGCGCAAGTCCTGAACTTTGTGCAGTACAGTGAAGCAATATGATAGGAAAAGGAAAGCTTGCCAAATACTAGGACTTTGTAGAACCAAAACTGTGTGGACCATTACGACATCGAAGCATCGACAATTACTTTGGAATCTAGTTTTGTCCATGACCTATATTTATTCATTTTGGATGTTCCATTTCCTGGTCACCCACTTGGTTAACGATGGGAAAGAATTGAATGCTGTACTTTGATGAGTTACCTTCTGTGCTGTTGCCTGTATACAGTTGGCAACACCTATAGATCTGTTTACCAACCCTAAAGTTTAGTCTCTTTATCAGAAAATTTAGGATACATTTTTTTTATCATAATTAGCTGTACATGGTTTCAGATCTTGAAGAGGATCTCGAAAAGAAAATTTTGTTACGTGACTGATGTCATATGATGTTAATGGTACCAACCACTACAGCAATGGAAGGAAAAGCTTTTGTAGTACTCACTGTGAAATTAAACTTTTTAGGGTCATTGTGGAGTAAATTTGTTGCCTGATAATACCTAAGATTCGTTGATGAGATTGACTAAGGTATCGCAAAACCGAATTGTATTAGATTGCCCACAGATACATCGCAAGGTTTCTGATAATTTATTGACAGAGGGCACAACATTTTATGTAGGAAGAATAGGAAAAAAAAAACCTCCATTACAAGGTTTCTGATCATTATTATTCCAAAGTTACTCGAGTATGAAGTGCTATGCTGCATTTAACATATATAAAAAACTATCTAAGACCTACATACAAAAGAATCACAGCACAATTATAGAGGCGTCGTGTTGGAGAAATAATCTTCAAAAGCTTAAAATCGAACCCAGCATCTCGTGCACTGTGCCATACAATCTCCCTTGCAATCAATGTTATAACCTAAGACTTTTGGATTTCGGAGCAGAAGATTGCGGAGAGACTTGCCCTTTATCCCCCAATCCTTTTCCAGGACTTTGACATTGCTCTTCACTTCTTCTTCGAGTTTGCATCCGAGAACCTCAGGGAACTTCTTGAGCAACTTGCAAAGATCGTCGTCCGAGAGGCTTAAACTCCTCAAATAATCTAAAGTTTCACCTAGAGCTTCGTAGGTAGGGACTTCCTTTTTCCGTTCTTCACCCCAGTAAGGTGAATGAATCTGGCCAAATGCCTTACCAAGCATCTTGTCCTCCTCCTCATTGCTGAAATTGAACACAGAAAGAGCATCTCTACATCTTTCCCATGTTCTCTTCTCTTCTTCACTTAAATCTACATTTACAGCAGTTGCACGTACTACCCATTTCTTAGCAGAGAGACTTGGAGGCCAAGCTAAGCTGGTCACTTTAGATATGGGCCAACTGGAGACATGTGTGCTTAAAGCAGCACTAGAAAGTGCAACAGTCACATTATCACTCTGCAAGACAATTCATATAATTCAATGCAATTAATGAATATTTCACAAGAAAGGAAATTATAAGATCTAAAGCATGAATTACATTGATTTGTCATTGATAACTCTGCTGTAATATTGTCCAAGTTCATTTGAGCAGCAATGAACAAAGCCAAAGTGAAGCACAAAAGATATATAATACAAGGAAATAAAACTGCAGAAGCAGGAGCATATTATGTCTGTGAGCTATATATACAGCATCATGACTCTCATTGTGCTCAAAGAAGTGAGATGAAATCCTCACGCCTTTCGTTCCTCAAACTATTAATCCTAATTGTCCCAAGTTTCCTATATACTCAAAAGAGATGCATTTGAGGGTTAGACGTGTTGACACGCTTCAGATAAAAAATTCAAGCATGACAATAAGATTTTAGCATACTTGCAATATCCTTAAAGTTATACTACAGGACTTTGGGATGTGAATTCTGATATTTCATTCAGGTTCTAAGTTTGCGAAGTCCATTTGAAACCAAGATGATCCCATATCTTCGTTCTTTCTCCCTAAATCAGGGAAATGAGAGAAAAGCTTAGTCATGTACCTAATAGTACGCAATATTTTGAATTTTCAGTATCTGACCTTCAAAAGATAGTCATTAGGATGATCCAGAGAAACCAGTTTCAAATTGTACAAAGTACTCCAGGAACCAAGACTAGCCAATCTGATATCTTAGTTCCCAATTTCTCAGTTAGGATGAGAAAAAATTCATCATGCACTAGTCAAAACATGTGTTCTTTACTCGAAAAGTGTTATATGACTCAACAAAGTAGTAAGACCCCAACAACAGAATGAATCTGTTCTAAGAATTCCTCAAGAACGGCAATGCAATGTGCACAAGCTGCAGTGCTGCTGGCTTGTTCATGCCTTTAACAAGTTTTTCACTCATTGATAATATGGACATTGTTATCATATTTACCATATGTTACAGAAACAAGTACTTAAGTATACCAATTGTTTAACTAACCTAGGACAGCATCATCAAATGCAGACGATAGTTTAAACAAAAACCCACCTGCAATGTAACTAGGCCTAATTTATAGCACAGTCTTGCCAGCAAGGACTTACAAATCCCACCTGCTCTGTAACTTGGCCTAATTTCAATCACAGTTTTAGCCAGCAAGGACTGACAGTTAAGGATCTCTAAAGAGTGTAATTTGCAGGCATTCATTACTATCAAAGAGGTTCCCTAGAGTATGGAAAGTGCTCGGCTTAGCCCACAAAGATTCAATGGGGAAAAAGGATTAATGGGGAAAGTACATTCGATCGAATAAGTACCTTGTGTCAGAATTGAGAAATTCTATGGCTCGAATCTTTAGTATTCTCTTATTTATTACCCGTGTTTACTGTTTCAGGTTTCGGTGACTCTTCCTTCTCTTCTCTTTGGAGCTTGTTCAAGCCATTAGGAGATGGAAATTAGGGTCACGGCAGACTGAAAAGGTTGCAGCATGCACAGGTTTCGCTTAATTTTAATAGTTCCTCTAGCACACACCATTGCAACTGGTACTTGAGGTTTGAGTGATAACTTGTATTCCACTACCTTCTCCAACTGTCAATCGGACCCTTAAAACACGCTCATGCACAGGAATGTTCTTTCTTAATAAGCTTAAATCAACAAAGCTTAAACCAGAATGTTGAGTCCATAGGTTTGGTAGCTGTATAAATCTGTTGGGTCCATACGCATAAACAGTGATGAAATTCATGGACATGTGAGCTGGTAAGCAGATTCCCTTGCACAACCTTCTATTTATTTAGCTGGAGCAGGGAAGTAACATGAGAAAATGGAGACTGGACTTCCCATAGTGGTATGTAGCTATATAAAGAGGTAAACTAGAACCAATGCCTCTCCTAATTTAATTTGCTAACAAGGTAGATATCATCATGGTACTTTGATGTCATATAATTGCAAAAGTTCAATCTTAAATACACAGGAAGTATTGTTTAGTAACCCACTCCACTAATGGGATGAGGACAACAACGGCTAAGCCTCATCCTATCCTGAGATCGGCTATATAAATCTTTTCTTGCTATTGTTTCCTATTATGAGTCAAGTCTGATGTATGATCAAAATACTCCACATCTTTCCATATTTATTCACTCGTGTCTTTTTTAGATCTTTCTTTACCCTTTAACTTGTGTCTTCATCCTATAATACCATTTTCTCATTAGAGCATCTACATGTCCAATATGGATGTTTTTCTAGTTCTTCTACAGGTATCTTTTACAGCCAGGCAGACTGTTGAAAAGCTATAAACTGCAAAAAGCAATTAAACATCACCAAAAATAATTGTCCTCCATTCGTCCATCTTGAGTTGGAAGAGAGGGGGAAGGTGTTAGGGTGGTTTATCTTGAGTGCGGATGGGTCAAGAAACTAAGCCACATATCTAGGAGACTCACCCTATCAACCTGCTTCTCCCATCTCTCTTAACAGGATCTTCAATCCACAGACTTGTGAATTTTTGACATGAATTAGTTAAGTGAATTAGAGATATGAAGTATGCCTTGAGAAGGGGACGAGGTTCTAGGAAGGAAAGCAAGCTGCAATTAAGGATGGGGAGGAGAAGATTACCCACCCTTCCTTGAATCCATTCTTGCAGGGAATGACCTAAGTAGCAACGTAGAATAGAATTATGTGTACCCAAGAATCTGCAACCTAGGTGAGCCCCATAGCATAATAGAATTTCTGTAATATTAGTTCCTAATCTAGTCACCTCGCTCTTGTTTCCACTTTCAGAAAAAGGTGAACCACAATAATCAAGTCACAAGAAACAAATTATACAGCACCTTAAATGAAGAAGCCGTGAGTCTAATGGCAGGACACTGAAGCCTGGAGAGCTTGATAACTGGATGTAAATCAAGCCCTCGTGTATGTCCAATTTTTGTAAGAGACACGTTCCTTTCACAACATTGTTATAACTCATTCACAAGTAAAAGGGCCCTCTCCTGCTTATATATATGTATATATAACTTATTCAACGTGCTGAGATGATTACTGGCCTGATGGACATAAGATTTCACAAGAAACTCCAAAAAATTCAGGCATGTCCTCAGCAATGTACGTTTGAAAGCATTCGAAGTTAGCCAGTCAGATGAACAAAATAGTGGTTTTGTATTTCGGAGAAATTCACGAGAGTTATACGATCCTTCATATCACGTTCCATTGGTTACAATCCAAATGAAAGACCTCCTTGCAGCTTATATTGCAAAACCAAATTTGCAGAAGGCAGTTATGAAGTACAAACATGTGCTTTACCATGCCAAAGAAGAAAAGGAAAGGCATTTCAATTTTCGTCGATGCGCCCGAAATTCAAAACAGCCGAGGAACAAAGATTTGACTTACGGGCGCAAGGTTGAGCAGAGGCGAAGCCAAGCAATTCCCTACCATCCCTACACTTAGAGAAGAAAAACAAAACAGCCATTAAAAGGATAGCCATCACAGGATTTAAAGAAGAGCTGCAATACTAAAATTAAAAGGACCAAAAAAAAAAAAACTCCTTTTGTCTGCCAAAACCATCGTTGCTTCCACTTTGTTAGGCGAAAATCTAATCATCCCAAGAAGCGACCAGTGAATCTCTGTTAGCTTGTCCTAAAAAGTATTGATACAGACACCCTTCAAGCAAAAAAAAATCTACAAGCATCGATCTGGGTTTGCTTGAACTCTTCAGTTTCAGACAAAACAGCAGAAAATCTAGCGTGAATCCGAGAGAAGCCATGGCCTATGGTGATGTCGGAGAAACAGGACAAGATCAGAGACATTACCAGAATCCAAGGGTCTCTCTCCGCTCAGAAGCTCCGGGGAAGAGAGAGAGAGAGAGAGAGAGAGAGGTTGAGTCCTCCGGTGGTCGGAATTTGGAATTTGGAGGTTGCGACTCCTGGCTCGCAGGAGGGGGCGCCAAAGATCGGGGAGGGGAAGGTGGGTCCTACTGCAGATATAAGGTCCATAAAATATTTGTACCATGTCACAGATATTAGGAATTTTTTTAGTTCTCCATCAGAAAATGTAATTTAAACCTTCTCCACTCTACTATTAACATATAGAAAGTTCAATCGATAATTTATTTGAGTACACGTGACATGCATCTAATAATTAACATGTATGATGTTTTCTACACTAATACAGAACCTAATAATAATAATTCTAAGCATCGATAATGTTGAGAGATGGATAAATTATCATAAAATGGAATATTCACTTGAATCCAAGGTAATATCAATCCCATTTTAGTGCCAAAATCAGTTCGAACAATTCTCAGGCTAACCGAGTAGGTTCTTGGGTGTAGAATCTTGAAATTATCCATGGCTGATTTGATTCTCAAGTTCATATTCTCAATTGTTAGATTTTCCTGGCCGATTTTATTTAAATCGGTTTAGCACCTTATATTGAAAAAAAAAATTAAGAAGTTATAAAGTTGAGGAGTAGATCCCATGAATGTATGAAATTGGAGTGCACATCCACTCGACCAACCAAAGACTACTGGACATTATCTTAGAAAGCATGCACAATATATACTATTTGATTTTGCTAAATAGGTTGATTCCAAATTTAGTTAGTTCGATTCCTTGTTTAAAAAAAATTGGAACCGAGACCTACAAAGTGAGTTTCAGCTTCAAGTCTTAGAATTGATCCATCTTGAAAGTAATTATCCTTAATTAAAGCATTTTTCCATTTAAAAGGGAAAAAAGAGAGATCCAGGAATTTCTGTTTTCGAGACCAGTCCTGGATCCAGACCGGTTGGATTAGTTCCACAAACTAAGAACTGACCTTGCCCGATCTGGTTCTAGGTTCTAAGGTGGGAACTGACCCAACGGCGAATCAATCACCCTTAGAATGGCCTCCTTTTGATAAGATATTGAAAGATTAATTTGACATGTTGGACAAATACGGTAATATTCACAATGCCAAGAGAGCGACATCCTAGGAAGAGTAATGTATTGGCTAGTGGTGTTCTACTCGTCGACAATCATCATGGGCTTATCAGCAATGAAAGCTTAAGACGTGTATATCAGAAGAGGAACATGAAATTCCTGGTCAATATTATCCCGCTGAATTGAGCAGAAAATAAAAGCTCCTGTCATGAGAAAAAGAGAGCCTCCGAACGCGTCGAGAACCATTATAAAAGCAGCCTTAATAAAAAATCGGTGAATCCAAGAAAGGGTTTGAATGTGAAGCAAAAGCATGATTAGTTCTGCTTTTGGCCCCATTTCGGTTGACCGAAAAAGCAGCACCCAGTCTATTGTTCAGCCAGCAAGATTCTCTGACAAGTGAAAAAATCGTGACTTTTTTACCATGCGCTACTATCACAATGTGACTTATGGAGCCGCCAGTACCTGTATTACAGGTAGCCCTTGGTCAGAGTTTCTCGAAAGCTAGTCAGTCTTTCCTCTTTAAGTGATAAAAATAGATGAATGAAGCTGAAGAGAGAGACATTGTGATTGTTGGTGGCGGTATATGTGGCCTTGTCACTGCTCTTGCTCTACACGGTTCAACTTTTTCCCTTCTTTTCTATGGTTTTATGTTAATGCGAAAAGTTTTGAGATCATTTGGAGCAGTGAAACTAGCGAAGTTTATGATATGTTATGCTTGTGAGGGTGGGTTTACGGGAAGGGCATTAGGGCATTAGGAGTCTTTCGAGGTGGATGGCTGCCTTGGATCATCTTGGACTAGGATTGAAAAGACTCGGTTCATACTGATGGGTTCTCTCTCTCTCTCTCTCTCTCAAATGGCATTAGTCTAGGAAGTGGGATTCTACGGGAATTTGGCATGTTTCACTTCCTTGAACATGCATTTCCTTTGGATGAACGGGTGTTTATGCTTGATCAATATGCATATACTACTCTGAACTTGTTATGTTATGCTTCATCAAATGAGCAGAAACTGAAATAGAGATATTGCTTTCTGGGTCGTCACAAATCATTTTCTCCACATGAGCTCTTGTACTTGGCTTGATCGTGATGGCCAGAACTATCGAAATGAAGTTATTTTTTAATTTTCAGCAGTTGATGTTCCCTTTGGCCAAAACTTCCGTTGACTAATCGTTCTTCTTTTTGAACAATTTCGCTTCCCCCACAGAAAAATCATGATCCAGCTCATTTCAAGGAAAGCAGTAACATGGCAATGGGTGTACTCATTTTCGTTGCGGCTGTCTTTTACAATTTTTTTTCCAATGACTGGTTCAGAAACATGAAGCTTGATCAAGGAACAAAACTGGTAAAATCGCCACTAAGGTACAGACTAAGCCCTTCGCATATATTCGGGGAAACAGGAAGCAATCAATAGTGTTGATATTTCAGGCGCATTTCGCAGGAAAGGGGAAGCGCAGTGCATAAGACGGAGTGATCTTGTCGAAGCTTTGGCCGAGGATCTGTCTCACAGCACCATTCGCTTCACATGCCATGTGATCTCCGTGAAATTGGGCTCCCAGACTTCTTACACAGTTCTAGAACTTCACTACGGCATTGTCATAAAGGCCAAGTTACCATATTTATCTCAACTTCATTCCATGCTGTAAAATTGGTAACAGCAATGCTGCGAATGGAGTGCATCATCTCCCTAAACTAAAATACCGATGTGAACTGAACGTACATATACTCGATCTCCATTTGGTAATTTCTAAGATAAGAGGTACGTGAATCTAACATAATTCATGCTATGTCAGCTATTTTGTACATGAGTAAACTATGGTAACTTGGCCTTTATACTTTGTCTTAGAGATTTGGTTCTGCTGTTAATTTAAGAAAACCAAGAGTTCCATTCTTTTTTCCCAGTCTTGAAGAGTTTCTCTTTTTCTTCCCTTATTTGACAGGTTCTGATGGGGATGTGATGGGGTAAATTCCATCGTTTTGAGATATCTTTGCATGAACCCTACAAAGTTTTCCTCTACAAATGCTATTTGAGGTTTCACAAGCTATCCAGAAGGTCACAGAATCGACAACCTCTTTGTAGTTGCGATAAAAGAGCAAGTTGTAGTTGAAAGTACCCGTCAATGGCACATTGGTCTTTTGGTTCACAACTCACCTTTGGACACCTACAGGTATGATCTTCCTGTGTCAGCAGTTTTGCTTATTTTCGCGAGCAAAATCTGATCTCAACAGATGAGGAAAGAAAAGGAAATTAACTGAGGAAAATAAGCAGACTAGACAGAGCTAGAAACTCATATAAAATGGTGAAAAGAATACATCCATCTAATTAGGACTATATGGTTACCTGCACTACCGTCATCTACGTTTTGCAGATTCAGAGATATCAAAGAACCAAGAGTTGATTAAGATGTCGAGCCTCCAAACCATCAATGATTTCCAGGAAGAGATGAAGGAGATGATAAAGAACAGTGACCAGAGTTTGTCATCTTGCTTGAGATTAAGATACCGCGCCCTGTGGGATTTAATGCTAGGAAGCTTCAGAAAAGGAACCATAACGGTAGCAGGTGATGCATTAGACGCTATGAGTCCATTCATAGGCCAAGGTGACTCGACAAGTCAAGAAGATGCAATAGTCATTGCAAGATGTTTGGCACTGAAAATTTTGGAATTCGACAGAAAGACATTATTTGAAAAGTGTACTATGGACAAATGCGAGGACATGCACAATCAGTACAGTACGCAAAGGAAAGGAGAATGAGGCTAATCAAACTGTCCACGCAATCTTTTCTTCTGAACAAGATGTTTGAAACTTTGTCCATGGTTGTCAAGCTCTTTTGTATTGTGTTTATGGCCAGCTTCTTCAGGGATTCGGCAGGTCACAGTCATTTGACTGAGGCCACCTTGAAGATGTCTTGGGCCAGTCACAGCTCGTGCCTTCAGTCTTGAGTTACAAGAGGGACCTGGATTAATATCTGAAAGACGAATGAACCACAGTGCAATAACAGCAATGCCTTCATGATTCACTCTGTCTTTAGCAATTTGAGTGAAGCAAAATGAAAGGAGCGAAGGAGAAAAGACGATGACATTGGCTGCACATTTCTTTTGTGAAGTAGTGTTTGCAGCAAATTGCTATCCCGAGGCTCTGCACTGTACAGATTCTTTATAAGTTCGTTTTTTATGATCTGGGATGCGGGTTAGAGTTTTAATTATACAGTGAAAATTGTAATAAGTACAGACAATTAAACAAGTGGTTGCTTGTCATTCACACAAAAGCATTGGCAAGTCTGGGGCGCTCTCTAGTTCTAGCAAAAATAAGCAAGTCGGGGGCATTGTGTAGGATCAATTTATAATGAAAGAAGAGACCAGATAATCGATTTCCCTCTTTCCCATTGAATCTTGGATCAAAATAAATTCAATACAGAAGCCCCAGGAGATAAAATAGCTGTAATTGTTGAAGAATAGATGAGAAGGCATAGGTATATTTTTCCAAGGATCTCTCAAAGTTAGAAATCCCTCAAAGCACATCATATATTCTCATTCCACACTAAAAGTGCCAAAAACGAGTATTTCCATAGGAAACCATGTCGAAATCTTGTGCAAATTTGGAAGTCCGAATCAATCCAGTCAAAACGGGCACCTAGCCAAGTAATACCCGATGCTCATCCTTCACTGCTCCTAACTCGGACGTCCGATCCAATGGAGCTAGGTGCATAGGGCGTAACCAAGTTACTTCTTTTTGGATGTCGTGTGCTTACGGCCAAGCCCAGTCTTACATCTTTATCTTGTGCAAACTAGATTATCTGCATGATATATATGATTACTCCAGTTGCGTAGGTTGACTCATTACACTGGTTAGTTCGTTATGCTAAGAATTAGTGACTTGAAGTGATTATTTCCTTTTTATAAATTTGATTCAGTTGATAACTAGATCTCTGAAGGAAATGGCAAAAAGGGCAAGTGGGTTTCACACCAAAGGAACTCAGAAAGGAGGACAATGCGCATAATTCCTGAGACAACCGGTCCGGTGAGTGGAGGGTTTTCTTGTCGACCATACAACCGTACTTTTGCTCATAGATCTCCTCTGATCACTGTGCTTAGCAAGTGTTCTTAAAGCTAACATAACTTTGAACGCAATTAGAGAAAGGTAATGCGGATTGAAGTAATGAACGTGGGAAAACTCCAAAAGGGAGGCACTTTTTTTTAAGTTGGTCAGAAAAAGGAAGGCGCTTTAGACATTGCCAAAGGGAACTAGAAGCCTTTCTCCAGTATCACACCACTTAATTCGCTGATCCCCAGTAAACGATGTTTCTTTTGACTCTGTTTTTCCTGCAGAATATATGTTTAAGTACTCTCCACTGAAAGAAGTATTAATCTAGGGGGTCAGACGTCACCTTATGGATAGAGTCCTATCTTGTGCACGTGAATTAGGGGTGATTTGCCTATCTGAATAGAAATTAATCAAGAGAGAAGGTCCCTTTTTGCCTTCCAAATTTAACAAATTCACTTTTTGTCTATTGCTGCTTCAAAGCCAGCATATAGGACAGGATGATGCTGATTCTTCTCTCTGATCTGTTGACGATTGTCCATTAGCTTAGCTTAGGGTTATATATTGCCTGGAGTTCAGACAGTGAACAATTTATGCGCAAAAGAAACTTCAGAAGTCTCCAAAAGGGAAATTCCAAGAACACCTACTATTCTGCGGAAGTTAAAAGTTATAACCCAAGATTAGGTAATGAAACACTAATAAAAAATTCTGGGATTGATCTTATGAATAATGTAAAATGGGAGTAAATGCTCTCAGTTGATAACTTAATCAACAATGCTCTGGACAATAAAGATTCCCTGTTTCTCTTGTCAAGGAGTAGAAAAGATGCCAAACCTAAACTCTGTCAACAATAGACAGATCTAAAGAATTTACATCGTTGTTTGCTTTGTCCGGTACTTCTCCAAGAGCAGCATAGAGACAAGAAAACAAGGCAAAAGAAGAGCGAAAATTGAGTTTTTCCAATCCAGGAAGATCTTCATCGGGATCACCATGGGGATGGCTTCTTCATGGAACCATGGGCATGGCTTTGTGACCGTGATGAAGCAAGAAGAGCTTCTTCAGCACCTTGATCAGCACCACCACACCCGGCTGTGGCGCCCTCCTGGCAGGCACCAATGCGCCTTTAGTCCTCGACACCGTCTGTGCCTCCACGCCCCCGACTCCCGCCGCCTCCCGCGACGACGTCGACGTCGACGTCGACGACCACGACGACGACACGTCGGGATGGCCGTGGCTCCTCGGCAACTCCTCGTTGAAGTCCTCCCACAGCATGTCCATCTTCTCCTCCTCCTCCTCCTCCTCCTCCTCCTCCTCACGAAGACCGCCACCTTCTCCATCCGCCATCTCGCCGAGGTCTCCCTCGTCCGAGCCCCGCGAGGACGATCTGTCTCGGAGGGGAGGCGCCGGGGGAGGCGACACGGGCCAAAGTGGGGGCGAGCAGATTGAGCAGGCCGACGGGTCTGGGATCCCGGGGAAGCTGAATCCTTCCTCTGCCATGAGCTTGGGTGGTTCTTGGTATGGGATGTGGAAAAGCAGGAGAGGACTTAGGAAGGAGAATGATGAGAAGGTATTTGGGTTTGGTGGGCTAATTGGCCATGAGATCATGAAAAATTGTAGACGTAGCTCAACTGCTACGAAGTTTTACCCTCTTTGTTTAGTCAGTAGGGAGGAATCTTCTAGGCTATTTAATTGAGCAATTACAAGCGAGGCTATTGGTTTTGGAGGTGGGTGTTGTTCTTTATTTTCTTGGTTTCTGGTCTCATCAAATTCTGAGGATGATTTAAACAATTCTGGAATGCTAATGGGAAGACAAATGGATGGCTACCTTCTAACTAACGACAGGCATTGACGGATGAAAGCACCAATATTCATGTAAATGGCGAAACCAGGAAGGAAAAGGAGGATGGTGAAATGTAAGACATCTTATCCACCGCCGGATTGGTAGGGGATGATTATACACTGAAATTGATTTTTCATTTGATTTTTTTTTTAACCTTGGGCCTTCTCAAGAACTCTGGGGGTGATTTTCTAACTATTAATGCACACTTTCATTTCGTGAACGTTAAAAAAACATTTGTGCGCGTCCTGGGGTCAGACAGCGTCCCCGCCAGAAAGCGACAGCCTCAAATGACTACTACTTACTCGCGTGACTTGCAAAGTGGACTTTTGGATCGTTACTAAGGGTCGTGTCGTCATATGAGGTCATATGGAGGCATATTTTACGTCATGGATCCTTGTCGGATGATCCGATCGGAAGGTCGGGAGATTTCTCGACTCGGGGAGAAACGCCCGCCTAAAACTGATCCATTTGGACACCTTCGATCATAGCTCTGTGTCTGCAAACGTGATCAATCCTAACCGATATACAGCCAAAGCTTTTGACCCGATCCAATCCATTCGAGGCGGTTTCACCAATTTGAAGCGCCACCCGTGTGATGTACGACAAAGGACGTGTACAGGAGGGAAGAAAAACCAAACCCTGACAACGAATTGACATCCAGCTGGTAGGAGCGCCTTTCGAATTTCTCTCCATTCCCACGAGTAGGTAGAAGAAGAAAGGAGTGGCCGTCTTTACCAATCCTTGAGATTAGGATGGCAAGGGAAGAGGCTCGTATCGAAAACATCGCATTAGGGAGCAAAATCAATACAAACAATACAAAAGGAACTCACTAGGACTAGCTACACAACACTCGTATTGCTCTTAAATTAACCGTGTACTCGGCGTTTAGGCTACGACCAGGAGCTCTTCCCTACATGCAGCAGAGGACGCTTAAAGGACAGCAGTTCACATCACAGGTTGGGGTTATTCCTTTGAGACATAAGAAACTGGAATTGAAAAACATAAGCCGAAATCCAGCTCTCTTTGATAAAATTAAACTTTGAATGGGATAAGAAACTAAAGAAAGAACAAAGATATGCTTAAGGCCTGACTTCAGAAGATCAGAACAGGAACTAAAACACAATGTAGCATCTGCAGCATTGCAAGCACTATGGGCTTCCTCAGTTGAATGCTACCCCCCTAGCACCAGCAGTGGCTGTTTTTGACATAAATTTCCTCAAAAAGGCTCATCAATATAGACAATACTCTTGCCATCTGATAGTCGACCCAAAAAGAATTCTAGTTAATAAATTTCAATCAAGACGATTCCATTTGCTCTGCAAATTTGAGCGCAAATACAAGTACACAAGAACTCTGCGCTCGCTATTACAATGTGAAAGATGTTCCTCCAGGAACAGCATCATGTGGAAGCTTTACGAGTATCGCGACCACTGCCATGTGAGACTTCATCGTATTGACTGGACCCTTGACAAAGAATTTCTTCGATCTTGGCCATCATTGGAATCAAATGGAGGGTCATCCAAAAGTGGGATGAAACACAGGATGGCCTTATACTCTTATACCCAAAATGGGTTCAACTTCAGGGGAAACCGATAGCATCTATGAGGATCTCAAGGACTCAGCTGAGCGTAGTGGAATACCTTCTAGGTCAAAATTATCATCTTCCGTGAGCTTAGAATGCCGTGAGGTTAAAGATGGTGAGCCTGCAAAATAAGCAGAACAAGATTAGTTTCTGTTACTTTCTGTTTTGAGAAACAATCCAAAGCTTCTTAAAATCAATGAGGACGCACCATCCACCATGTCCTTCGTTCTGTGGAGAAGGAAAGTACCACCAAGGATTGTCACAAAACCACACATCTCCGTCACTATCTGAGTTGGATTTTGCCGGTCCCAGTCCTGTCGTAGATATTTTTAATAGAATTAATTAGTACAGTGACTGACATTTAAGTAAAGCAAAAGTCTGATATTAAGGTAATTCACCCTATGATGAACTACCTGGGAATCAAGCAAACCATCCAAAGTCTAGCAAGTCATAATCAATGCTTAGATGACATTCAACTAGCAAGGAGATTCTTTTCTCAGTCAAAGTCGTCTCTTCATAGCATGACAACAGAATTTGAGAAACTTCTTATTACTTCCAAGATTAGTATCTACTGTCTGATGATCTTACAAGAATCTATATCCACCACGAAAACATCTTCTGTGACACATAGATAATTATATGGGTCATACAGACCATTTAATACTGGACTCTGTCCAACATGATTCCAAAGATATCTCACTCGATCCTTTTCATATAAAGCCAGCATTGAAGCCAAGTTGATGACTAAAAGGATACATCAACACAGTTACACAAGCATCAAATGTCATGATGCAAAAACCCATATGCAGAGAAGATAGCCCAAACGTTTTACCTTAAACATAATTACGCTAGCCAAAATAGTTAGTGATGTAAACATCACATAGTATATTGGTGATACAACAGCAGTATTGAATGTATCAAGAGCCTGCAATGATAAAAGAACTTGGTTAGTCTTTCACAATAAAAAAGTCAAACCAAGCTTGAACAATTGCATGAGCTCTAAATCTGCATTACCTTGTTCAGATAATTCATTTGAGTGATCACACAGGTACCCACAACCATGATAAAGGCCCATGTTTGAGGATATATTAGCTGATTCACCCCTGAGAAAGTTAACTTCAAAGCTATTCCAAGTGCTTTAACGCTCATGACCTACAATAGCAAAATACTATTGAATAAATAATAGCAAAGTAAATAAAACAAGCAATTTGAACTTGGAACATTGAAGGAAAATGGCTGGCTACATACTGATAGCGACCCCACAAGTGAACACACACCAATATAGACCATCACATGCGTTTGTCCATACTGTGGTACAAAATGGACAACGAGGGTGAAGACTGCTGCTATTACTGAAGCCGCATACAGTAGAAAGGCTGCAATAGATCAATTTTCAAGCACAAAAGCAATTCATTGATAGGAAAATAAATTTATAATTAGATAGTTGTACAAACTGACAAAGTAAAAGTGAAAACACAATCTGTTTGCATACCTGGCTCTGTAGCAAGATCCCACACTTCCTTGACAGACTCAATTTCCCGCTCTGGAGGAGCATGAAGTACAATCGTTGTTGATCCAACAACACATAGTATACAACCAAGAACCCCAAAGATATGTAGCTTTTCTCTTAATATAATATGTGCAAGTGCAGCACTGCAAAAGATACCTGAATTAGCATTCAAGAGAGTTTCAAAAGTTTGGCTCTTGATAAAATCTACTTACCTAATTATAATACTCAGTGCACCAAGAGGAGTAACCAGGATTGCTGGTGCAAACGCATAAGCTGCAAAATTTGCAATTTCTCCCACAACCACTGCATTGAAATCATCAGCAGTTTAAACTGGCTGCACCTATCAACTGAATAGAGTAATATAGGGCCCCGATAGACAACATAACAAGTTCAAAGAATTTTCCAATGCAAGAAAGATCAAAGAAGAAAATTCCAAATAGCATGAAGACATGGAAATGTTTAGAATTTACTCCAATAATCAAGAGATTCAAGAGAAAAAAATTAGATAACTAGACCATAACAAATGTTATAACAATTTTTAGCAATATATTAACAAATAGACTAGGAGATCTAAACAATGAATGAACACCCCAAATTCTTCTGTGCCCAATAATTTTGATCTACTAGGAAACTACTGAGTATTAGTTCCAACTAGGGCAACTAGCCATCAGTTTAACCAGGAAATGGGTACTTATGCTTAGAAACTATTGTCCCTCTACTGTCCCCATCCTGAAGTTACACTACCTGATAGTTGGATAATAACAACTAACAAGCACTTGATTATTGGAGAGGTTCATCTACATTCATCTCCAATGAAATGAAAATTGGGTTGATCCATAGCAATTCAGAATGTTCCTAAAGAAGTAGAAAGTAGAAATAAATTAAACAAAGCAAATACATTTCATAGGCAATTGCATATGGGAGCCCTGCAAAACTATGCGGACAGACAGCATTTTTAATAAGCTGAACCCAGTGAGGTTTATTCTTAGATTCTCCACTTACAATGGGTACCTCTGATTGCTATGGATATAAAAGCCGACTAGGCTTTTTTAGGGGCCTAGACATCTCAGTCACATCTTCTTCATTACAATAAGACCTTAGCAAAGCATATTTTTCATCCTGATAAACTAGAAATCCTACTTATTTTTTTCCCTAGAACTCAACTCCATTTTACTGGGACCCATGGCTTCAAACTGCTACGCTGGAAATGTTACCTAAAAAAGCCCAACCAAATTAATTAAGCGAAGTTCTATGCAAGCCATACCACAAGAAAGCAGCAAAATTGGTTCAACTTATGAGAAATGGCACAGATTACTACACTTCAATAGAGATTAAGGGGAAGTTATCGATTTGTTTGGCTCCAAGATACATTTTCAGTGTGGTTACCAGTAGAAGTTTTCAAAATACTATTTTTTCCTTGAACATCGACTTCTTTTAAAAGTATTTGCTTCAATGTTTTCAATATGCAAACTCATGCCTTTCATTGTCCTCGTCCTAACTATAACTCAAAATGAATGAGACATGACAACTATTTCATTTTTCTTCAAATTTAAATTTATAAATAACGATCCAATCAAAGAAGCCTTGTTTTATCATCAATTATTTTCTCATCCAAAGTTGCTTTAAAGAATTGTGTTTGAAGCTAGAGGCTTAAGCCAAGTGGGGAAAAGGAGGGGCAGATAGCCACTTAAAGAGGCACTCAATTTCAACTTTCATAGAACTTTGCACTTCATAGGATTGTTACCAAAATCATTCCAAAATGGACCTTGAGAATCCTATTGTGAGAAGAGGATCTTAACTGCAAACCATGGAGATATTATCCGTACACAACAAGTTTTCAATCACCAAGATCATCTCGCAAAGCTAAAACAAATCTTAACTCTCATGTACCGTACTTTCAAGATACAATTTCCAACTGCTTCCCCTTACACAAAGTACAAGTTCCTTTATGAAGCAAGATGGAAGTGCCTGCCAACCAATGCTTCAAGAAACCTTCTGAAGCCCACATTATCCAACCAAATTCCACGCAAAAACCAGAATTCATAAGAATTTGGAAAAAGAAAAATCAAGAAAGGCAGGAGCATCATACAAAAAGATTTTCATAAAGTATTGGCTTTTGTTGAACTTCACCACAACAATCCTAATACATGTAAATCAATAAAAACATCTCAGCACATGGACCGCAATTTGATAAGGCAAAATCGATTCTTGTAAATTACGTTTTCCACCAGGAGACATAAAGAAAAGCTCACTTGTAATCATGCCGACCCACCAAAGAGGCTCATACAGATAAGAATAACCCCCAACACCTGCAACAGACAACCATCTTTTTAAATCCTATTTAACGAATATGTCATGGATTCACATACCGCACATCCTTTTAAGGGAGATGGAAAAGATGTTTCAGAAACTTCATCAGCATGCATATTCATAAACATTTGAACAAATAAGTAGGAGAATATTTGGAAAAAAATATTATTCTGCAGTTGAGATAAAAAGAGGAATACTGTTCCTCTTCAGACTGTAATAAATATAAAATCTGTCGTTGATGAAACTATTTTGTGCTGCAACCATGCTAACTATAGGAAGCGTCATAGGCCACTTTGATTTCCTGCAAACAAGATTACGTAGCTAAACTTCTTTGTGAGACTAATCAGAGATTATATAGTTTTGATCTAGCAATGTTGATTGCTATTTAATGATTTGAGCTCATAATGGTGAATTCACACCATTAGTTTTTGTCCTCTCCTTTACCATACTAGTGGCAGTTTTCCAACAGAGTAATGTCATAGATTCTATATTACAATTCTGGCTATGCAATCAAACCATTAACAAATATGTTGTTTCCAATACTTAAAAACAGAGGGCCTTCAGGAAAGAACAAAAAGATATTAACCAACAGGATATCTGTAGAGAATACTAATAAATCTGCCTTGCAGGTAGAGAATAATTTGGAAACTTTTGGCAGGAGAAATAATTGAAGATTGATGTAGAATTCATAATAATCAATCTGCTTCCTACGAACTGCCACTTCTTCAAAAGCATTCACAATCACCTATAGGGTACACAAGCTCCATCAGTCATCCATAACATCTATAGTTCACACCTCCAGGCGTCAGCATATGACAGCAATCACTTCCCTAAGAAATTAGAATAGTCAAGACACTGGCAATGCACTGAAGATGGATCTCCATCATACTTAACAGAGTCATCCTTTGTATAACAAAGAAGGTACACCTTCAATTAACAGAGTCATCCTCCCTGACTAAAGTTAGAGTGACGTGAAAAATTTCAAGTTTCAAGGAAAATATAGTCACTACAGTCCATTTGTGAAATTGAATCACAATACCCAAAAGCGGGTGTTACGAGAAGAAAGACACCTTAGGCTCAGCTCAAATGAATTCAAGAAATGGCTTCTAGAGGGCTATTGCACAAGGAATGGCCAAATGAACGGGAGTTTAAACTCCAAGAAGGGAAGGATACATCCAATTTTGCAAAAATAACACTTGATCAAAAAGAAACATCGCAAGAAGAAGCAACCCTTTTATTTAGGGTAACCCGGGAACCCCATACAGCCGACAGCCGGCGAGGTAAACCCAGAGCGGTGCTAGGCACAGGACCCACCACCATGACACCGCGCTTAAGACCACTAGCAACGACGCTGGGATTCGAACACCATCCCTTGCGTTAGGGAAAGGAGCCCGAAGCCAACGCCGCCACCACATGGGGTGGAAGAAGAAGCAACCTTTGTACTCAACTATTGCCAATACTATGTGAAATGTCATAAAATTGCCTAAGAACTTGAAAAGCTGAATCAGGAAAATGCCATGTACTGCCACAGAAGTGCCTAATGCAAAGCACAAGCAACTCTGCAGAAGGCAACCTGTGTCCCCCATTGGATAAGAATTGGGATCAGTAACATCTGCACATTGGCAGATCTAAACAGATTGACATTCACAAAAGGCCTCATTGTTCTTTGTCTTTCTCGAATGTACCATCATTTTTCTTTCCATCCCAGCATACTGGATACAGGAAACAATCTCTCAGGGACAGTTTTTGTTGTCCAACGCAAGCAATCACACAAAGCTCATTATTTAGTGTTGTAATATCAGAGTTGCTTCATCCATCTTATAATATTTGCGAGGTTCCAATATAACCACCTTCCAACATGTTTCTCAGTATTTCACCTCAACAGACATCCTGCAAGATAGTCACATACAAAAATGACCAGCAACGTAAAAACCAACACCATAAACATACTCTCTTCCAACCACAGCCCAACCACAGCTGGAGAACCATCATGTGCATATTTCAGCACCTCCAGATCCCTGTACAAGATGCCAGAAGACTTAGAACCAAATTCCTTCAGCAGCAGCCCCAACTTCCTTACTAACCTAACCCAATCCCAGCCCCCAACCGCCTCCCCACCCCAAAACAAAACATAAAAAAGGGAGAAGATAACCAAAGAGTGATAAATCAACACAAACAATGTGTCCAGGATTCAAATCACATTTCCTCTCGCACAGAAGTGTGTTTCTAGGACTTTAAGTACAAAGCTTTTCAAGTAATGCAGCAATGAGTAGCTTCCAGCAGCTGCCACAGCACAAGAAATGAGCAGGACTAAGGGGAAAGCTAATATCAAAAGAGAGAAGCAAACTTCTGGCACCTGTGGCAGGATCAAGCCATTTGAGAAGCCCTCCTCATCCAAAGACAGAACAGCAAATAGAAAGGAGCAAGGAAGACAAAAAGAGAGAACTAGATTTGTTGCTTTAAGTTCAGTGGCAACCTATGTAAGATGTATTCCATACAAGAGCCACTAAACCATGGTATCAAATGAGAGTCAGATCAACAGTTGGAGAGTCACTTCCCCAGTTTTACGGCTATGCAGTTCATAGCAACCTTACACATCTGGCCGAACGGAGATCCCATCAAGAACTATCAAATCATACACTCAATTCACACACAAATCAGAATCCGCGGCCAGCATGCCAGTTAATCTCATGCAAAACCACCGGAAGTAATAAAATCCCTAGTCCCAGCAGCATTAGAGTGCCAAAGACGAACAATACTCAAAAGTAAATCCACATCCGCACACCACATTGCAAACGAAGAACCACCTCAACGAATCACATCCCAATCGAATCCGAACTCAAAAAGCCCCACACACCTGCGAACCCAAGCCAAATCGACGAGATCTCACCTGCCCTAACGCCAGAAGCCCCGGCTTTCTTCAAGCCCTTCTTCTTGACGATGAAGCTGGCACCGATAAAGAGACTGGAAGACAGGGCCAGCACCAGCCCCTTGATGTTGTCCGAGGACATCCCCTTGTCCGCGTCCATGCCTGAACGCCCGCCGAACCACCCGCGCGAATCCCACCGACGCCCCGCAACCCTAGCAGTCCCATGCCCCGAGATCCATGCAAGCGCGACCCATCGTCACTCCTTCGCCATCGGCATCATCGTATTGATCGCCGAGAGCAAAAGCACACTGGTGACACCCCCGCGCGCGGCACTCCCAGTAAAGGACGTTCGTTCGAGCGAGCGAGAATCGCGGAGGATTGAGGGAGACGGCGGCAATGGCGGCGAGAGATCTGAGGAGGGAAGAAGATACCGAGCGAAGAGAAGGAAGCAACGGAGCTCTTCTGCCCAGCTAGCGAAAGCTTTGAGATCCCGATGGAGAGAGAGAGAGAGAAAGAGAGAGCTTGAGAGAGAAGGAAGAAAGATCGCAGTGATCGACTCTTTTATAGATACGTAGATCGAAGGGAAGAGGAAAAGACGAGGGGAAGGAAATGGAAAGAAGGTAAAGAGGCAGATACGAACTGCAGCAGATAACCCCGCGTCGCGATTCCGTCGTCCCCCTTTTTCTTTTTATTTAATTCCGATAAAATCGGGGGTGATTTCAAACCTGAAAAAGCCCAAAAAGCCCTGCCCACCGCTCGCACCGCCCCGCATCTAAGGTCAATGCCTCCCGACCGCGCATCGTAATCGTCATCGTTAATTGTCGCCATTGTCTTTTTGGTTTTCGTGTTTTCTCATCGACGGAAACGCACTCCATAAAAACATTATCTGTAGAATCCCACGAAGAGCCGCGATCAGTGGTCGCTTCCCACTGTCCAAAAGAGAGTCCTAAATCTCTTCGCTGGGTTCGTCGCCCCAAATTTCTCCCTAAACTACAACGTTAGAGAGTCAACGTGAGGACTCGGGGCAAGTGTTTTGAGTCACTGAACAGTGGACACCGTACCGAACATAAAGGTCATTGGGTTGGCCGTTTCCGTCGAAAGATTTAGACCCTACGCGATGGGTGAGGCCAGAGGAGGGCCGGGACGCGTGATTGTCTCTTGTATTAAGTGGTTTCTCAAATGCAATCCGTGTATACTTTCAAGACGCGATGACCAGACCATGGGATGGTTGTTTGCAGCGATGTCGGAGACGTTTGAAGGATTAGTTTTAGGTCGCAGTGAAGGTCCATTGCCCTTGGCCTCATGGCAGGCCGCGGTGGCTATCGATTCTTGACTGGTGGTTTCAAGCGACGGTTAGTGGCTAATGTTGAATGAGCATGCATCGCATCAAATACCCAATAATGATATCGACGTTGTTTCGAAATTGGATCATCGCATACAAAGTAATAACAACATCAACAAGTTAATAGTCAGCTAACTCAACCAACATACATTGTCATTCATCACACATTACATCACGACGAAACTATAGAAACAAACATCAGAAAACCAATATGGAGGAGAAATAAGCATTTTCAAAAAGTTAAAAAGATTACATAAATTTCACAATTGTGTGGAAATTTGAGAATCATTGAAACTATTTTAAAGCTTAAACTATTTGCCTAGTACTATGCGTGAAAATCTAATTGCGAAGACAAATGAAGTCTGGAAAGATTTAAACTCATAACCTCTAGCACTAGTATGATATTAAGAATAATGTAGAAAAGAGGAAAAGAGAATTTTAATACATTTCGATATATCATAATGAACATTACATTAGACTATATATAAGATTTATTAGACAACTATCTAACGTAACGTACATAAATCAATATATGCACAATTAATGGAGATATTTGTATAATCATCTCAAACATAGGATAATATTATATACTAACATTAAAGCAAAGAGAAATTTTATATTTCCGTGTATCGATATCTTTCTTTTTTCTAACTTGTTATTAGAACATTTGTTTCCTTGGAAACCTAAGTGCATCGGTCTGAAATTTCTGTCTATCAATCTTTCTTTTTGCTAACTTGGTATCGAAGCATTTTTTCTTGTGGAAACCTAAGTGCATCAAGACTTCAAGTGCACCCCATGCACCTTGGTACATATCCAAATAAATCCATCCCCATCATTGTCGCTTAATAATTTCAATTCTTGTGCACAAGTTTTATCTAAGAAAGCACTTAATTGAGTCATTTCCATGATAGTCATGTTTCAATGCTAATCCCACTAACCATGTCATTAGGTTGAGCCTTTTTCATGGAAGTGGCTTTCTTTTGATGCTAGCCACACAAATCGTATCCCAGTAACTATTTTCCAAGCTTAGTTTCACAAGCCAACTATATTGATCCTCTCCGATTCTTGACCTTTTGCGCATCATTTCGAGAAGCCGGCACCACCACCAGACTCACTACCCTCAAATGAGCCAAATTGGAAGACGCTACCTCACACACCGCCTCATCGCGGATCAAGAAGCTCGATGCCCCCACGGTTTCGCTAGGGAAACAAGTTTTAGTTGTGCTATTTGACATTAATTTAAATGCCAATTAACTACTTCAATGTCACCTTGAGTTTAAAGGGGATGTTGAGACTTGCAAGATTTTATATAGAATATTGGGTTAATACCCTGAAAAATCCAAAACTAGTATGCTTGTGACAAATTTTACTCTAAACTTTTTTTTTTTTTTGTGCTGGAGGAACCGCTTTAGCCGACAGCTGCCACGTAAACCCCGAGATGTCGCTAGCGAGGAAACCACCGCCTCGGTGCCACACGTCAATCACCTAATAGCCCGCCAGCCTCCTTACAACTTGTGTTGCAAGGGCTTCGAACTCCTAACCTTTCCCTCTAAGGTCTAAAGCCTACCCAGCGGAGTCACCATGGCCAATGGTTACCTAAACTATTTTTTTAACCATAAAAAACCCCAAACTGCTACACTTATGACAAATTTATCCCGACTGACCATAAAAAACCTTATACCGGTATATTTATGACAAATTTACCCTAAACTAATTTATTCGACCACAAAAAACCCCAAACTAGTAAATTTGTAACAAATATACCCTTCGCTAAATTGAATCAATATCACAAAAAAATCACAAAAATTGAAAACTATGATAAACGGAGCGTAAAATCTCAAATTGGTATACTAGTTAACTGTCACGTGTCATTTAATTTAATAATTTGATAGTAAAATTTAATGAAAACTACAGATAATAAATTTGTCATAAGTGTATCAGTTTGGGGTAAATTTGTCAAATGTATACCAGTTTGGGGTTTATGGTGGTCAAAAAAATAATTTAGGGTAAATTTATCACATGTATACTAGTTTTAGGTTTTTCAAGATATTAAACCTAGAATATTATCCTATGTTAGAGACAATTATGATATTACTGTTGATTATCAATACAATCAAGATTGAATAAATATCTCCTTTGATTATGTATATCTTGATTATATACATTACTTTATATAGTTGTTTCATAAGTCTATATATAAGCTAATGTAATTTTCATTATGATATATTGAAATATACCAAAATTCTCTATTCCTCTCTTCCATATTATTCTTAACAATTATCCATATTATATAGTTGAATGAAGTTCCACCATTGGCAATTATCCATTAAGAATTGTTTTGTTTTGCAGGAAATTAATAATTTGGAAAACATTTTCCTAAATGTAATAGCTTATATGGCTTAAAAAATGAATGAATGAAAAATATTTTTGTCATCCAAAAACATGTTTAGACATAAATTGTTATAGCTAATGAAAAAAAAAAGTAGTCATTAATTATTTTAAGTGCCATAAGCAATTACTTTTATAAAAATATTTTTCAAATTATTCATTTTTGATGAAACAAACGAAACCTAAATGAACTTCAAACCCCATGTCGCATATGGACAGTACCTTAAGACTGTGATCAAGACCTAAGATTTGAGCTAGTCAAGAAATCGGACCAAACCATCTGCTTGGGATGCTCTCATCTCTACTTTATAGGTTATTAAGGAAATATCTTTAATTAATCGATATTCACATAAATCAAGGCAATCACAATCATCAATCTTGCGAGTTTCACGGATCAAATGGTGATTATCACACCTCGTCCACGTTGACTCGAAGCAAGAAGTTTCAACTTACGCTTATTAGAGGATTATGAGCAAACAACATGAGCTGTCCTTCAATTTTACTTCCTTTTCTAATTTTTAATGCGGTTCTTTAATTTTTTTTGATCAATCTAATTCCTTTATTTTCAAGAATATGCTCAATTGACATTCCTTCTGCTAAGTGTACCACGTGATCACACTTATTTTTATGTTGTGAATGGTCGTGTCCACATTTACTGAGTCAAAATAATGATACAAACTAAGATCTTGTTTTCTTGGAATCAAGTCACTTTGTATTTTCCTTTCTTTTTTTGGGCCATAATAATGAAAGAGACAAGCTGGAAGTCACATGGATGCTAGCACGACACACCGATGTTAACAGTTTTGAATGTTTAAGAACCGAATTGAAAGAAAAGTTTAGAAAGTATATTAAACATTGAAAGAACGATAAGAAACCGATTATGTCGTTACCCGCGATCGAAGGCCGGCAGGCCGGCAGTATCTCCTGGTAAACAAAGGGCAAGAGAGAGGTGGAAAAAAAGGTCAAGAGTGGGGACCATGACAGAGGCCCACTGGTGTCGCTAGACTCGCCAATATTGGAAGGGGGGCCGTTAGTGAAGCGTGTTCTCCGCTCCGGTGAAGAGTCAAGCAAGGCGAAGAAGAGCGGGAACACAGAGAGAGTCGCGCACCGCTCTCGGTCGAAGTCTCTTTTGCAGCATCAGTCTCCTCCACCTCACCCCCTTGGGCCCGGGAAACCGAAACCTACGCCATTGAAGCCCTAGCCAACACAGAGTCGCGCGCTGTTCTTGATAGGCTTCAACTTTCTTGTTGTGGATCCCTCTCTCTCTCTCTTCTCTCTTTCCTGCTCCTTCTTCCGCTTTTATGTTCCTCTTTTTCCCGCTATCTGAACGAGAGATTGCTTGGGTTGTGGCTCTCTTTATGTACAGCCTCTTGGGTTTTCGAGGCTAGCTGCGAAATCTCTCGTACGCCATTTTGGCTTTACCGTATCGAAAGAAGCCAAAAGATGGGCTGGTGCGCACATTGCAATGCTTTGCTCATCCATCTCTTGTTTTTATTCTCCTTCTACCCTTTGGCCTTCTCCAAGCTGTCATCACCTCAGATAGCAGTCATGGTCGATCTCTCCCGGAAAATCCGAGTTCTGACTTATCGTGGAACAGCACCGAAGACCCGTGTGAATGGAAAGGGGTCACATGCAGTTCGGATAACTCTTCCGTGTTCAAGCTCTCTCTCTCTCTCTCTCTCTCAGGGCTGTCTCTCGCTTCCTCCGGCTTTTTGCCTGTGACTTGCCAGATTGGTTCTTTACAGGTTCTTGATCTGTCCGAACTCCCTGATGCGTTCATCACTTCTTGCGGAAAAATTGGCGGGCTCAGGCGGTTGAACTTCAGCGGCAATGCGCTGGTGGGTCCTTTGCCTTCTTTTACTGGTTTTGTTGGGTTGGAGGCCTTGGACTTGTCTTCTAATAAAATGAGTGGAAGCGTTGGCTCAGAATTAGATGAATTAGTCAAGTTGAGGAGTTTGGATCTTAGTATGAATGTGTTCAATGGGTCAGTTCCAGTTGACCTGTTCTGGTTCTGAAGGAGCTCCAGCTTTCGGTGAATGGGTTCGAATGTGAAATCCCTGAGGGAGTCAAAGATTACCGGAATTTGGTCCTGCTTGATCTTAGCGCGAACCAGCTTTCAGGCTCTGTCCCCGACAGACTTGGGGAGCTCCCAAGGCTGGAAGTGCTGGTTCTGTATTCCAATCTTCTCGGCGGAAAAATCACGAATAGTCTATCTAATATCACAACACTTTCCCGTTTCTCTGCGAACCAAAATAACTTTCAGCGGCCCAATTCCCAGCGGGGTTAATGAGGCTTCTCAGAAGTTGGGATCTTAGCTCCTTTAATCTGAGTGGGGTCTATTCCGCCCCACCTTTTATCGCAGTCAAATTTGCAGTACGTAAATATGTCTTACAATCGGTTGGATGGGCTGATACCTAAAAATAGATCGCCTCTCATGTTCAGGTTGAGACTGGGTGGCAATTTACCTAGTGATACGATCCCTTCTGATTCAATGGGAAGCCTCAAGAAATTGACTTACTTGGAACCGGAAAATAATAGCTTGACAGGAGCAGTCCCTCCTGAACTGGGCAAATGTCGGAGTTTGGTTAGGTTGAATTTAGGGCAGAATAAACTGACTAGTCTCTTACTGGTGTTGAGGTTCCTTGTTAGAAAACTCTTATCAAGTTTTAAATTGACAAAACTTATTAGTTCTTATTTTGAAGAATGATATACTTCTAAGTTTTATCACAAACTCTTGTCAAAATCTATTAATTCTAAAAACCTTCCTACTCCGACACCATCCAGATTGAAACAAAGTTTAGAACGAAGATATAATTAGTGTCTCCACTCGCATGTGTTGATCTTGGAGGTCGATAATGATTCATAATTTATTGATCTTGCATAATGATTCGAATTTATCCTTCAATATCTGGTTCTCTGACGAAAAATCTCACCTACCTTTTATAAATATATTGATGGAATCAATCACAAATCGATAAAATCAATCTTGAAGACAAGTTCCTTTTTGAGAAATATCCATTTACGGAAACCTAAATTCTGATCATATGGGTGACTAGAATTAATAGATTTTTTTATCTCAATTTTCAAATGGCTATAAAATTTTCTTAATCAATTTTGTCAAACAGATTGATTGGAAGAAATTTCTTTAGAAAATGCTAATGGCTAGTGAAGTGTGGATGAATATTTAAAGAGGTCATTCAATCTATTTGAGATAGAATGTGAAAATTGAAATTCCAAAGTTTGAAGCCTTTCTAACCACTTGTTCTTCATCCACAATTCTTACAAATTGTATTTCAAGAGAGAAAATCACAAGAAGAGTGACTTAGTGAGAAAAAAAGGAATCTTCCACTAAGTGTTTGCACTTGAAAAATTGTACTTTTCTATTGATGCTGTAGTGAATACCAACCGGAAGGTTATCGGCGTGGGAGAGTAGATGTAAGCTTAATATAAGCCAAACCACTATAAATTTCATGTGCAATTTTCTTTTCCTTAACTCTTTTCATTTCAATTCTATTGCATCATTTTTAAGTATAGCAATAATCTAGTTTATCTCTTATTTGATTCTGAATATTCATTAGAAGTTTGAAGACTTGTTTATCAGATTCTGTTTGGTTCTTAGACTTTGTTCGAAATTTATTTTACTTTTCAAAAAAAATTTAAACACCTATTCACCCCTAGATGTTCGTACTCACTTTATCAACAACCAGAGAAATTGGGAAATCTCAATTCAATATTCAAGTCATGAAGGGAGTTTAGCACGGTTGAATCGGCAAGATTAGTGGGGCATTTGGTAACATTTTGAGTCCCACTTTAATCTTCTTTTAATTTTTAAATAATTTTATTACTTTCTTCTTTTTTATCGGAATAGAATTGTTTTGGTTCTTCTTCTTTTTCTTTTAATTTTAAAATAATTTTATTACTTCTTCTTTTTTTCTTTTTCTTTCTCTTCTTCTTCAGGTTTGCGGGGTCGACCTTGGGATCATTAGAGTGTCATCGGCCGGATGAGGGTTGGCGACCTTGCGCCGTGTTGCTAGCCTTTGGCTGAGGCCCTCGGAGTCAAGGCTCGCCGGTAGAGGGCAAGTCTCCGGCAAGCCATTTGGCTTGACCTCGCCTTGCCCCCAGATAGGCAAGGCTTGCTTTGGTGACCTTGCCGAATCTTGCCCTCGCCCCGGCTCGCCTTCGGCAACCTCATGGCTTGATGGACGCCAATGGTGGATGGAGTGGCGACGATGGACGGTAATGGTTGAAGAAGAAGAGAGAGAAGAAGAACAAGAAGAAAGAAGAGAAAAAAAGAAAAATTAAGTTGGCTTGATTTTGGAATTGTTCCCAAGAACAAATAATTAACTTTTTTTTTTTTTTACTTTTGCTATTTTTCCAAATCTACTTCCGTAAATAAAAAAATAAAATTTATTCTTATAAAAAAAAATTTTACCAAACAGATTTTTATTTCAAATCTATTTCTGAGAACAAAAGAATAGAAATTTTCACTATTTGGCTGGTTGCCAAATGCACCTTAAGTGGTGCCATTCCATCTTCCCTTCCAAACTTGAGCACCTTACTACCTTACTAGGTTTATTAGAATTCTAGCTGGGGAAAAATCAACTTAGTGGAGATATCCCGACCATGCCACAGGGTTTGCAGATTGTTTTCAACCTCGATAGTAATCTTTTCGATGGGAATATCCTGATTACATTTTCTCAACTATTTAACCTAAGAGATTTTGGATCTCTCAAACCACTAGTTTTCAAGTTTGGTTCCATCGCCTTTTCTTCAGATGCCGGCCCATTGCTACTTTCCAATAATCTTCTGACGGGTGTTCTTCTGAAGGTTAGGGACATGGTCAAAGTGGAAGCTGGTGGAAACAAGGACATCGTTAATGGGACAACACCGAGTCCTGCTACTATATTGAAAAGAAACTTAGGTCGCATGTGACAACGTTTTTATTCTAGAGAATTATTTTTTTCAGAAATAGTTTTCTTCTAGTTCTACTCTTTGGAACAATTTTCGGAGTAAAATAACGCATTTGATAATTATACAAAATTTTTATTTTTGGAATAATAAAATAATAAAAAATAATAATAAAATGAATGCATTTGGTATAATTCACAATTTTTTTTTTTTTTTTTGTAACATGGATTTTTTTTTTTAAAGAATTTTTTCTTTTCTTCTTCTTGCTTGCCGGGTGCGGGCAACAGCGTCGGTGGGCAAGCAGCGAATGTGAGTGGTAGTGGGCAGCCAACGGCACGACAACGATTGGCGGGTGGTGGCGGTTGGGTGCGATGAGCAGTAGAAAGCAAGAATAAGAAAAAAAAAAGAAAAAAAAGAAAAAATGCCTTATTTCTAAAAATTATTCTTGAGAACAAAAAGCTACTTTTTTCTACATTTTGTTTTTGTTCTCTATTCTTTTGGGTCTGCCTTATTTCTAAAAATTATTTTCGAGAACAAGAAGTTACATTTTTCTACATTTTGTTTTTTTACAGATCTATTCCTCGACTACTTTTCTCATCCGGGAAATAGATTGATGTTACAAAATGAATTTCTATTATTTTTTTGTTCAAAGGAACAAAAGAGCAAAGGCATAGAAATGTTACTGTGTGCACCTTTAGTTTTTGTGCCAATTCTTATTGCACTGGCCTCTTTTGTTTTTGCCATGTTTGCCATTGCAATGGTTGCTATATCAGTATCAAAACGCTTCAATTGCCTCAATGACAACCATTTGCAATTAGGAGATTTTTTGCAATGCAAATGAAATAAATGGGTGAGATAAGGCGATAAGAGGGAATGCAAAACTTGGTGCTTTTACTTGTTTAAATGACAATTAATGTAAACCAGTGGTCCAATGATAATGTATATCTTTATGATGAGTAAATTCAGTTTGCAAGTTCGTTATTATGAGTAAGTCCTACAAAGGATTGGAGTAATGATGTGTGTGAAACTTGAATTTTCAATGTAGATGCTATACATAATTTTTAGGTCTCTAACTCGTTTGTGCTTGTACGACAAAAATGAAGGGTTAAAGAGATGTCCCGCTGCCGACCGAAAAAAGGAAAAGAGAGAGAGATGTCTGACTAAAAGGAAATGTTATGAAACTCTATCGTGGGGAGAGACTTGCCATTGGCGCGTGGAGAGCCATGCACGGTCTCTCTAGGTAGGCTGCGACCTGGGACTTCGACCTCTCTGAAATCCAGAGCAGTGGCTCGAATTGGTTGATCGTTGAAGTTCCGTTTATTTCGTAAATAATAAATAATTTAAAAAATACTTTTAAAAAAATAATTATTTATTTCACTTAAAATAATTAATATTAAAAGATGATTTTATTGTCGACAAAAATTTATGTTTATGAAAATATTTTTCATTTATTCATTTTATGAATAATTATTTTTGAGAAAATATTTATTAAATTATTCATTTTCTAAATAAAAAAAACGGAGCCAAAATAGTTATAAATGCAAAGATGTCAATGGGGCAGGTTTGAATGGCCCGTGAGCATTGGCCTCTTTGAATCTTAGGCTTTGGTTTCTTGCCTATTTACAATGGTTTCCGTCCTTCAGCAACTCAAACCTTGCTTATCCACCTCAAGAAAAATAATTACTAAAACCTCTAATTTTTTTTTTGTCAGTACTAAAACATCTATTTTAGCAGGCGTGGAAAAGGGCTATTTCAATTGAGGACAACTTTCTTCATAACACGTATAATTTCATGAAAAATCATGCCTTGCTATGGAGAGAAAAATAGCAAATACTAACACAGATGATATCCTCAAATCAAAAAGGCATATTAAGAGGCTTTATCAATCGTCATTGATGTTGCATGATGACAAAAGATGGTTCCTATAGCACATTAAGATATAAAATATTTTTATTGGTCATCCAAGTCTTGTCAAAAAATACCTGTTGCTGCTAATGCTAATCACAAGAGGTTACAGATTTATCACTTCAAAACGATTCAAATCTTTCGAGACAATTTCACTCTTTTTCCATACATGACTTTCTTACAAGTCTGGTAAAAGTCAATGATTAATCCCATTTAATCTAGCTACCGAAGATATCTTATATATAAGTTCTACTCCACACATCCTTTCCAATTGACAAATGCAGAAGAATCACGCAAAGAATTTGGACTCCATTTATTTCGCAAAAAATTTTATACTTATGAAAAATATTGAAGAAATCATCTTTTACAATAATAGAAATAATTTCTTGGGCTCGTGCCATTTTCAATTGGCTCTTGACACTCCCTGTTGCATTCATTTAACCAAATTATCCCTTAGGATGCCACTCTTGATTTGATATTATTTCTTTCATTTTTTTCATTTTCTTTTGTTTCAATTTTGCTAGAGATGAAATTACCCGAGCTCCTCTTAAACAATATATGTTAAGATTAAACATGGGACACACTCTTGGTTCAAGATTATTTCTTGCATTCTTTTCTTCTGTTTTGATCTTTTTCTTTTTATTCTCCGCTCAGAACAATATTGGTATTCCAATCTTCCCCCAAAAAAAAAAATTATTTGGCAGGTAGCTAATGAATCTTCTTGTTAATGAATTGATATTTCTCTTTGTTTTGTACTAAAAAACTATTATTCAAAATATAATCTAAGCATAAATAGGATTGAAAAGAACCATCTGCCAGTTTTTATACGTAATTTATTTTATTATAAGATTAATATGTGTCATTACGTTGTCATTCATGTACTTTAATTGCTCAACTTTCATTTTATTTGGTGAACGTAGTTGTCTAACAACCATTTTTTTATGCCATCATTGCATGATGTTTTAAAAATACTTTCAAAAAAGTTAAAAATATGATAAAGCTAAGCACATAAAAAATTATAAACATCCATCATTATCTTACAAATGCAAAAGAAAATGCTCTCTTTACGTTATTACATAGAATGCTATATTTACCCTGATTGCATGTACAACTAGTTGTTGATAAAATTATGGCAGCGGTAATAGCATTACTTCTTCTTTTTTCTTTCTTTTTTTCTTTTCCAAAAAAGAATTAGTGAGAATCCTACTAATAAAAATTACAAATAAAAAATAAACGATCAAAGTGATAATTTCTTATATTTGTGCACATAAGACTCAAGGCATTTTAAATTTGTTTTGCAAGTATTGGAGGAAGCAAATAAAAAATTCAGATTGTGGACCTCGATTAGGCTAAAGAGCACCCGAACGAGTTCTATTATGACGCTCAAAGCATTCAAATAAAGGATCCAATCCAACAAAAGAGACATGGCCGTCCAAGAGAAAATCGATTCAACACGACATAATTTTCTCATGTATTTATTATTAGCTTGATAGTACTTTACTAAACTAATGCACATGAACTCTATTGTAGAAGAAAACAACCCTTGATTGCTTGACACACATTGACTCTCCCATGAATTTGGATTGCATGGTATGGTGTTTCCAGAATTTTATACAATAATTATGTAGAACTATTTGGAAATTAATATCATAGTATCTATCAGTTGAATTAATGTATACAATCTACTAGGACGAGAGTATAAGGAATTTTATTGATTTTCACACAATTGATAATTCAGATGAGATAAGTCACTATAGCTATTCTCGGAATTTGATTTATAATTAGGAAAGAATCGGGGTTTTCAATTGTTGCTGGTAGGTGTTATTATTTTATTTTGAATTAAATTACCTTACTATAAATTGACTTTTTATTTATATAAAATGATATAGGTGTTATTATTTTGAATCAAACATTGTGTGATCTTAAAATCATTTTTGATTGATTTTGTAATATTTTAGGTCCGAACACATCTTTATCTAGGAGATTTGGATCAATGGGGTAAATTTTCTTCTCTTCTATTTCATTATTCTTATTTTGTTCTTTTCTTTACTTCATTTGTTTTATGCGTAATCAATAGCACTCATTTCGATTTTAGGTCACTAGAGAGTTCTAAAGCAGCTTGATTTTGGCGAAAGGACTGAGGAGCCAATACATTGCACAATGATTTTGTTATTAGTTACAAAACCAATGTTTCAAAGTGTTTTTCATCTTTTAAATTTAATAGATTTATATAATCAATTATTTCTTTTATTTTTACATGTAATTAATGATGTTTGGGCTGTGTTGGATTTTTGGAGGGTATTATAAGGATGGCCTTAAGTCTTATGTTCACAAACATAAAAAATTATCACTTTGATTGCTTGTTTTTTTTCTTGTAATTTTTTATTAGTAGGATTCCCACTAATTATTTTTTTGAATTTTTTTTAAAAAAAAAAAGGGAAAGTAAAGGAGGTTCCTCCCTCGCTTGAAAACATGCGGTCCTCCCAAAAACAAGACCCACGCCCCATCGGGCAGTGAAATTCACGGAAGCGGGTCGTCGGAGGCGATGAAGTGTGTTTTACGTTCCGGAGTCAAACCAAGGCGAAGAACAAGAACAAGAACACAGGAGGAGAGAGAGAGAGAGAGAGAGAGAGAGAGAGTCGCGCACTGTTCTGAGTCAAAGTCTCCCTTTTTCTGCAGCATCGGTCAACTCCACCTTCCTCCCAAGCCCCCAGAGCACACGCCATTAAATCACTTTCTCCCTCTCTCTGTCTCTCTCTTCCTTTTTTTCTCTTGCTCCTCTTTTTCTTGATGGGCTTGTATTTTTCGTCCTCGACCCCTCCCTCACTCTTTCCCCGCTCCTTCTTCCGCTTTTATCTTCTCTTTTTCCCACTACCCGAGCCAGATATTGCTTGTGCTTTGGCTCTCTTTATATACTCCCTCTTGGGTTTCCGAGGCTAGCTGCGAAATCTCTCGCTTCACTACACCACCAATTTTTTAGCCTCTTGCCGTATCGAAAGGAACTGAAAGATGGGCGATCTCCGGTGCGCGCATAGGGCTGGCAACCACCGTTTGCTCATCCCTCTCTTGTTCTTCTTCTTGTTCCTCTTCTCCTTCTACCCTTTGGCCTTCTCTAAGCTGTCGCCACCTCAATTCGAAGTCATGACCAATCTTCGGAAAATATTGAGTCCTGACTTGTCGTGGAACAGCATCGACGACCCGTGTGGATGGAAAGGGGTCACATGCAGTCCGGATAACTCTTCCGTGATCGAGCTCTCTCTCTCTGGGCTCTCTCTCGCTTCTTCCGGCTTTTTGCCTGTGATTTGCCAGATTGGTTCTTTACAGGTTCTTAATCTGTCTAACAACAATTTGGGCTCACTCCCTCATGAGTTCATCACTTCTTGTGGAAAAATTGGTGGGCTCAAGCGGTTGAACTTCAGCAAGAATGCGCTGGTAGGTCCTTTGCCTTCTTTTACTGGTTTTGTTGGGTTGGAGGTCTTGGACTTGTCTCATAATCAAATGAATGGAAGTATTGACTCAAAATTAGATGGGTTAGTCAAGTTGAAGAGTTTGAATCTTAGTATGAATGGGTTCAATGGGTCGGTTCCAGTTAACCTGTCCAAGGTTCTGGAGGAGCTCCAGCTTTCGGTGAATTGGTTCGAAGGTGAAATCCCTGAGGGAGTCGCAGATTATCGGAGTTTGACCCTGCTTGATCTTAGCGTGAATCGGCTTTCAGGCTCTGTCCCCGACAGACTTGGGGAGCTTCCAAAGTTGCAAGTGCTGGTCCTGTCTTCCAATCTTCTCGGAGGAAAAATCCCGGATAGTCTAGCTTATATTGCAACACTTTCCCGTTTCTCTGCGAACCAAAATAACTTCAGCGGCCCAATTCCCAGCGGGTTAACGAGGTTTCTCAAAAGTTTGGATCTTAGCTACAATAATCTGAGTGGGTCTATTCCGCCTGACCTTCTGTCGCAGCCAAAATTGCAGTATGTGGATTTGTCTTACAATCGGTTGGAGGGGCCGATACCAAAAAATATATCAACTCTCATGCTCAGGTTGAGACTGGGTAGCAATTCACTTAGTGGCACAATCCCTTCTGATTCATGGGGAAGCCTCGAGAAATTGACTTACTTGGAACTGGAAAATAATAGTTTGACAGGAGCAGTCCCTGCTGAACTGGGCAAATGTCGCAGTTTGGCCCTGTTGAATTTGGCGCAGAATAAACTGATTGGTCCCTTACCACCTGAGCTGGGAAATCTTGGCAGTATTCAAGTCATGAAGCTTCAGTTAAACAACATTAATGGGACCATCCCAGGCAAAATTACGCAGTTAGGGAGTTTAGCACAGTTGAATATCAGCTGGAATCTGCTGAGTGGTGCCATTCCATCTTCCCTTCCAAACTTGCGGAACCTTACTACCTTGAATTTGCAGCACAACAATTTGAGTGGCTCAATACCCACTGGCATAGAGAGCTTAGGAGGTTTATTGGAACTCCAGCTTGGGAAAAATCAACTTAGTGGGGATATCCCAACCATGCCACAGAGTTTGCAGATTGTTTTGAACCTCAGTAGTAATCTTTTCGTTGGGCATATCCCAGATACTTTTCCTCAGCTAACCAACCTAGAGATCTTGGACCTCTCAAACAACCGTTTTTCAGGTTCCGTTCCAGAGTATTTTCCTCATATGGCGGCCCTGACACAGTTGATACTTTCCAATAATTCTCTGTCGGGTACTCTTCCAAAGTTTAGGGACATGGTCAAAGTGGAAACTGGTGGAAACAAGGACCTCACTAATGGGACAACACCGATCCCTCCTCCTGGCATACCGAAAGAAAAATCTGTTGCTGTGCCAGTCCTTACTGCACTGGGCTCTGCTGTTTTTGCCGTGTTTGTCGTTGCAGTGGTTGTGATATCAGTATCAAAACGCTTTTACCGTGTCAACGACGAGCACTTGCAATTAGGCGAGAACCTTCCTCTTCCTCAAGTCATCGACGGCATGAAATAATTAGATGTTGGAAGATGATTTTGTTATTGACAAAAATTTATGTCTAAATATTTTCGTAGATGATAAAAATAATTTTCATTTATTCATCTTATGAGCGATCATTTAAAATAGATATAATTTTTTCATTTATTCATCTTATGAGCGATCATTTAAAAAATAAATAAATATATTTCAAATTATTCATTTTTCCTAAAACAAATGGAATCGAAATTATCACAAACACAAAGATGTCAATAGGGTGGGTTTGAATGGTCCTTGAGCATTGGCCTCTGAATCTTTGGCCCTGGGTTCTTGCCCATTTTCAATGGCCACCGCCATTTAGCAACCTAAAACCTTGCTAATCCATCTCAAGAAAAATAATTACTAAAACCTCTATATTTTTTTGGTCAATACTAAAACATCTATTTTAGCAGGTGTGGAAAAGGTTTATTTCAATCGTGGACAAATTTTTTTTGTAAGACGTATAATTTCATGGAAAATCATGCCTTGCTGTGGAGAGAAAAATAGGAAATACCAACATAGATGATATCCTCAAATCAAGAAGGCATACAAAGAGGTTTTTGTCGATCGTTATCGATGTTGCGCGATGATAAAAGATGGTTATTGTAGCCCATTAAGATGTGAAATATTTTTATTGGATTCATTCATGTCCTATTCATGTCCTATCAAAAGGTATCCATTGCTGCTAATCACAAGAGGTTTCAAATTCATCGCTGCAGAACAATTCAAATTTCTCAAGAAGACTTCACTTTCTTTGCATATGTGACTTTCTTACAAGTCTTGCGAAAGTGAATAATTAATACCGTTTAATCTAGCTACAGAAGATATATTATATTTAAGTTCTATTCCACACATCCTTTCCAATTGCCAAATGCAAAAGAATCGCACAAAGAATTTGGACTCCATTTATTTTGCAGAAAATTTGATGCTTCTGAAAATATCGAAGAAGTCATCTTTCACGATATTAGTAATAATTTCTTGGGCCAGTGCCATTTCCAATTGGCTTTAGACATCCTCTACCGCATTGATTTAACTACATTATACCATACTGATCCCACTCTTAATTTAATTACATTATTGTGTTAATGAGTTAATATTTCTCCTTTTTTTTTGTACTAAAAACTATTATTCAAAATATAACCTAAGCATAAATAGGAGCGAGAAGAACCGTCTATTAGTATTTGTACATATTTCATCTAATTATAACATTAATATGCATCATTACGTTGTTGTCCGTGTATTTCAATTGCTCAACTTTCATTTTATTCGGTGAATGTGGTGGTCCAATAACCATTATCTTTCATGCCATCGTTGAATGCTCCCTTAACATTATTACATAGAATGCTTGGTAATAGCATTATAAGAAACCCCATTCAAACCATTAGCAAACACATATCTTTTGTCAATTATAAATGCATCATAATTTTCATAGAACTATCAACGAAAAAAAAGTTATCCTCAAAATACAAATGTACTGCAACAATTAGTTGCATACAAAACTTAATAAAAGATATTTTTGTCTATTCATTAGCTTGGCTCCCCTCGAAAAGGCTACTCTCTTGAAAAAATATTTTACCTAAATCAAACAATAAAAGTTTTCAATTACATAAATAAGAGAGTAATTATTTACTTAAAGTAAACATATATTAAGGAATAATTTTGAATGTCATAATGTGAGAAGCTCCAACTTTAGCATTCGTCTTTCAAGTTGAATTATTGCATTCTTGAGTCCTCTATGCCTACTATATTTCGCCACCATGAATTTCAATAATCTTTGAATGTGAGCTTGATCCGAGATATTTTCCTTTCGTTACATGTTCAACTATTATGATCATGAACCTTACATTTCTTCCCCTTTTGAACAATTTCAGATCCAGAAGAATAGCATTGTGTAGAAGTTGTTTCCACTTTAGTTTTGAAGTGGAAGGACAACTTGTATGAGATGTAGATAAGGGCTCATATGAGAAAGGATCACTTGCTCGTAAAAATAGCTCAATTTGCTTTTGAACAATTTTCTTTTTGGAAAGTGACTATTCTCGATACCTCCTTTCCAACTCATGGAGTAGTTGCAGAAATGAGTCTTCTTCATTATTTTGCATGATATCACATTCCAAAAAGGATCTTATATCAAGCTTCCCTTATTGATTAATTATATCTAGAGGTAAACCATCATAAAACTTAAATCTTATTTTATGTGCACATCATGGATTGCATAAATTGCCCAATACAAACAAGTAGCTCAACTCTACTTTTAGCAATCTCATATTGCTTGGAGAGCTTACCTAAAGTAAATACTTACACTCGAGTAATTAAATTCCTAAAAAGAGGAATGTTAAGATGATGAGAACCTTTTACCTTTTCACTTGACAATTTGGTTTTGATTTCTTGAAACCGATTCTCAACTACAAGTCATATTTGAAACTTGTAGATATTCTTTCAAAGTCAAACGCGCCCCTTCATCTCTTGAAATGACACAGTTCCCAAAATGCATGTGCAAGTCTGTCCAAGCAGGCACAAAAAACTTTAAAAGAAAATCATGTAGTTTTAATGTAATTACGAACCAATGGCTTTTCCTTACAACGAACTTGAAATTGTCGAATATTTGCAGCATATTTCACTTCACTCTTAGAGTTCATAACTTTGGACTTATCAGACATAAAAAAATCCCAATCCATTCCTTCTTCAAACTGAGATTTACTGTTAACCACAAATATTTTTCCCAATGTGCCAAATGCACAACAAGTTCACGCTTTTAGGAAAAAATGAATCGAATTGCATTCATCACTGCCAACTCTCTATTAGTGATGATAGCTTTAAGTTGAAAATAAACACCCCATATGTTGCTAAGCATCCTCAAAGCCCAAACATAATCTTCTTCTTCTTCCCTTCTTAAAAAATGCAACGCATGAGCAGAAAGAAGTATAAAGCTAAAAACTCCAATAATATCTAACAAAGGTATTTTGTATCTATTGGTCTTATAAGTACAATCCATTATAAAAACACCTAAGAAGCTCTTAATTAATGCCAAGAGGATGAGAGAAAAATAAATATGTTGAGTGACACTCAACATCATGTTTAAAATTGTAATTGAATCCAACTACACCAAGTTCCTCCAATAAAGCTTGGACCATAGTGCGACCATTTGAATATTCACAACAGAATTTCACTTTTATGTTGTAAACATTTTTAGCAATAGCTTGAACTACAAGATTACTATGTCTCAAGGAAGAAAGAATTTGACTGGGAAGTATACTGGCTTTAGACATCTCTTTCACAAGTGAACTTAAATTTCAGAAAAGCAACGACAAGTAGGATGTTTGAACATATCACTTAGAGGACATGTTTGTGTGATGCATTTAATATTTTGAGTGACTATGATTCGTTCTTCTTTGGGTAGCAAGGAACTTCAGAAGGATAGTCAACTAAACAAGATCCAATCTTTCTTCTCTAATGTGTAATAGAGATATCATATCAATAGCGATAATTACATCCCATATCACAACCAAGAATAATGTATTTGTCTCTCTTTGACCTTTTCATAAAGACTACAAAACCTTGAGCAGGAAGATGCCTCCACACTCTACTTAAAAGATCCTTTGTTGTTAGAAAATTTCATGGTAAAGTTTCAAATGAACCTGTTGCCGTGATTGATTATTGCTCTCCATTCGCAGTTTCATCATCATTAGATACATTCAAGTAATTGAGGTCCTCTTCAATATTGTCTTCCATAGTAATAGCACTACAAAAAATAGAATTCAATGAAAGATAAGTAATTGTGTATAACGCATACATCAATCACAATATTCAATCATCAAGTAAATTCTCGTAAATTTGTATTAAAAATAGAAATTGAAAAATTCACGATCATGATGATAGTCTATGGAAATAACATAAATACTTTACACATAAAACTAACATTTCTTACTTTGATATACGATCGGTGCTTGCTCAAATTGCAACAATGGAGAATATGTTAAGAAGAAAATAAACATGAAGGAAGAGTTGACATGTAATGGGTGCGGGAAAAACGGTTAGGGTGCAAAAAGGGTGTTTAAAAGGGACGCGGGTGATTTTGTTTTTTAGTAAAGCAAAATAAAAAAAGAAAAAGAAAAAGAAGAAAAAACGTAGGAAATAATCTTAAATCAAGAGTTGAATTGGCAAGAAATAATGTAGTAAAATCAATATCATGATGGGTGTGAGAATGTGGAAATAGCGCAAATCATTTCTTATGTTCGCTTGGAAATGAGTCGGAAATTCTTTTTATTTATTTGGTATGAAAAATGGCTTTTTACTGATGGATTGATTCTCGTGATTACGCTTATGGTGGACCGGAAATCTAGTTTGGGCCCGAAAATTTGCTCACTTTTTGTGGTCCAACTCACAATTTCTTATTTCCTTTTTTCTCTTTTTGTCCTCTTTTCTTCCCCTCCTTCTTCCATTCCTTTTACGTTTGGCACAGTGAAGCCTAGCACCTCAAATCCAAACACAACCCAACCGCAATGGTGGATTAGATGGTTGTTTATGGGGAAAATTTCAAATAAGGACCCGAAATGAATCTATTTTCTCAAATAAGGATTCAAAGTGAACTTTATGTCATATAAGGACCCGAAGTGGACCCATTGTTTCAAATAAGAACCAAAAGTGAATTTTGTGTCAAATAAGGACCCGGGATGATCAAGTTAATCTCTATTGAGAATCTTAGTTCATCGAAAGACATTTTCCGGCGATTAAAATAGGGGCAATTTTGTTAGAAATTTGTGATTGGAAAAAAAGGGAAAATTCTAAATTAATTAAGTTTAGGTTATTAATTTAGATGTTTACGTTTTCTTCTTTCTTCTCCCCTGCTGCTCCTCAACCAAATCACTGCCCAATGATTGTCACGACTCGATTCTCGTTGCTCCTTGCCTTGCTTGACTGGCAAAGAAATTGGGTCTCCGGAAACAAAGAAAGAAGCATCTTGTTTTCTTCTTGTCTTTGAATTCGTGCCTCAACCGGCGGAGAATTTGGATCTTTAACTTTACAAAGGACAGGTACAAGGAATTGGGAGAACTTCGGTCTTTGACTTTGCAGAGGATGGGTACAAGGAATGGGGAGACCGTAGAAAACCTAGGGTTTTTTTTTGTTTTGTTTTAGGATTTGTTAATTTACCCTATATTTTTTTTGGACAAAATTGCCCAAACTCCGGTGGTCGGAAATGTCACATGCTTGATAGCCGACAAATATTTGGTGACCAACAAGCTCAGGTTCTTATTTGGAATTAATTAAACCATTTCGGATTCTTATTTAAGACAATGGGTCCACTTTAGGTCTTAATTTGATACAAAGTTCATTTTGAGTCCTTATTTGAAAAAATTGGTCAACTTCGGGTCATTATTTAGAATTTTTCCTTGTTTATGACATCGGTAACAAGTCACTAACTTTCAATCTAGACTTAAATTTAACTCTATTAATCTTTCGTCCAAATACCGTTATTAGTTATTTGACGTGGTATTTCTACATTGGAAATAAATTCACATCGGTAAGACAACGTGAAAAATCATATTCAAAACAAAACGTGAAAAATCATATTCAAAACAAAACTGTTCTTTGATAAAAAAAAATTCATGAAAAGAATGATTATTAGCAAAGATTTTTGAATAAAGGACTAATGAGGATAAATTTGAGATTAAACTTAAAGTTCAAATTGAAACTAAAGCCTAAAGTTGATGGTTTTTTTTAGGGAATTAAGCCATCATTCATGTCATCAATGCGTGTGGTATTATCAAGTGGTTAGAGTTTGGAAGGATGAAGCCTAAGGTGAGCAATTTTCCCAAAATTTTAGATCCAATCTCGATTCTGCTTCTAACTATTTTTTTATCAAAAAATAGTCCAAATTTTAGATTTAGTCTCAATTTTGCCTTCAATATTTTCTTCTTTTTTAAAAAAAAAAAAAAATCCCGACTATAGGTCCAGTCCCATATTTGCTCTGTACATTTTTTTTTTTTTTTTTAAATATCAATTTTAACTCTAATTCCAAATCTACTTTGGATATTTTTAAGTTTAAAAAGTCATCAACTTTCTATCCAGTCTTGAATCTGCCTCTACTAAACCTCCATCCAAAAATCACTATCAGTTGTTTGATATGATATATCAACGTCGCTAAAGAATCCGCATTAGTAAGGTGACGTGGCAAAATCGTTCTTTGACTAAAATAATTAAAAAAAATTAGGCACGACTAGCGACGATATTTGGACAAAGGCCTAACAAGGATAAATCTGAAACCAGACTTAAAAGTTCAGGATGGATTCGAAGCTCAACCCAAAGTTAAGGGATAGGTCATCAGCGCGGGCGGTATCATCAAAGTGGTCAGAGCTTGGAAGGACGAACGCCTGCCTTTTCTTCCACGGTAAACAAAAGGAAGAGAAGAGAAAGGTGGGAAATAGAGGAGGGGGGGCCCACGAGAAGGACCCCATCTGGCAGTATCACCGAAGACTCGCCAAAATTCACGAAAGCGGGTCGTCGGAGGCGAAGTGTGTCTTACGTTCCGGAGTCAAACCAAGGCGAAGAACAAGAACAAGAAACACAGGAGAGAGAGAGAGTCGTGCACTGTTCTGAGTCAAAGTCTCTCTCTTTTTCTGCAGCATCGGTCAACTCCACCTTCCTCCCAAGCCCAGAACACACGCCATTAAATCACTTTCTCCCTCTCTGTCTCTCTCTGTCTCTCTCTTCCTTTTCTCTTGCTCCTCTTTTTTTCTTGATGGGTTTGTATTTTCTCGTCCTCGACCCCTCCCTCACTCTTTCCCCGCTCCTTCTTCCGCTTTTATCTTCTCTTTTTCCCACTACCCGAGCCAGATATTGCTTGTGCTTTGGCTCTCTTTATATACTCCCTCTTGGGTTTCCGAGGCTAGCTGCGAAATCTCTCGCTTCACTACACCACCATTTTTTAGCCTTTTGCCGTATCGAAAGGAACCGAAAGATGGGCGGGTGCGCGCATAGCGGCAACCACCGTTTGCTCATCCCTCTCTTGTTCTTCTTCTTGTTCCTCTTCTCCTTCTACCCTTTGGCCTTCTCTAAGTTGTCGTCACCTCAATTCGAAATCATGACCAATCTCTCCCGGCAAATCCCGAGTTCTGAGTTATCGTGGAACAGAACCGAAGACCCGTGTGCATGGGAAGGGGTCAAGTGCGGTTCGGGTGACTCTTCCGTGATCGAGCTCTCTCTCTCTGGGCTCTCTCTCGCTTCCCCCGATATTTTGCCTGTGATTTGCCAGATTGGTTCTTTGCAGGTTCTTGACCTGTCCGACAACAATTTGGGCTCACTCCCTGCTGAGTTCATCACTTCTTGTGGAAAAATTGGTGGGCTCAGGCGGTTGAACTTCAGCAGGAATGCGCTGGTAGGTCCTTTGCCTTCTTTTACTGGTTTTGTTGGGTTGGAGGTCTTGGACTTGTCTTATAATAAAATGAATGGAAGCATTGGCTCAGAATTAGATGGGTTAGTCAAGTTGAGGAGTTTAAATCTTAGTATGAATATGTTCAATGGGTCGGTTCCAGTTAAACTGTCCAAGGTTCTGGAGGAGCTCCAGCTTTCGGTGAATGGATTCGAAGGTGAAATCCCTGAGGGAGTCGCAGATTATCAAAATTTGGTCCTGCTTGATCTTAGCGGGAACCAGCTTTCAGGCAAAATCCCGGATAGTCTAGCTAATATCAAAACACTTTACCGTTTCTCTGCAAACCAAAATAACTTCGGCGGCCCAATTCCCATTGGGTTAACAAGGTCTCTCAAAATTTTGGATCTTAGCTACAATAATCTGCGTGGGTCTATTCCGCCTGACCTTCTGTCGCAGCCAAATTTGCAGTATGTGGATTTGTCTTACAATCAGTTGGAGGGGCCGATACCTAACAGTCTATCGCCTAACATGTTCAGGCTGAGACTGGGTAGCAATTCACTTAGTGGTACGATCCCTTCCGATTCGTTGGGAAGCCTCGAGAAATTGACTTACTTGGAACTGGAAAATAATAGCTTGACAGGAGCAGTCCCTCCTGGACTAGGCAAATGTCGGAGTTTGGCCCTGTTGAATTTGGCGCAGAATAATCTCACTGGTCCCTTGCCACCAGAGTTGGGAAATCTCGGCAGTATTCAAGTCATGAAGCTTCAGTTAAACAAGATTGATGGGGTCATCCCAGGCAAAATTACGCAGTTAGGGAGTTTAGCACAGTTGAATATCAGCTGGAATCTGCTGAGTGGTGCCATTCCATCTTCCCTTCCAAACTTGCGGAACCTTACTACCTTGAATTTGCAGCACAACAATTTGAGTGGCTCAATACCCCCTGGCATAGAGAGCTTAGGAGGTTTATCGGAACTCCAGCTGGGGAAAAATCAACTTAGTGGGGATATCCCAACCATGCCACGGAGTTTGCAGATTGTTTTGAACCTCAGTAGTAATCTTTTCGTTGGGCATATCCCAGATACTTTTTCTCAGCTAACCAACCTAGAGATTTTGGATCTCTCAAACAACCGGTTTTCAGGTCCGGTTCCCACGTCATTTATTGAGATGGCGGCTCTGACACAGTTGATACTTTCCAATAATTCTCTGTGGGGTATTCTTCCGCCTTTTAGAAAAATGGTCCAAGTGGAATTTGGTGGAAACGAAGGCCTCATTAATGGGACACCACCGAGCCCTCCTCCTGTCATGCCGAAAAAAAACTCCGTTGCTGGGCTAGTTCTTATTACAATGGTCTCTTACATTCTTTCCGCGTTGGTCGTTTCAAGTGTTGTCATATCAGTATCGAATCGCTTTAACTGCCTGAACGGGGACCATCTGCACTTAGGACATTATTTGCCATGCAAATGAAACAAAAGGGTAAGACGAGGCAAGAAGCGGGATTGCAAACGTCGGTGCCTTTACTTGTTTAATTAACAATTAATGTAAGCAATGGTCTAAGAACAATGCATATTTTTATGATGAGCAAATCCATTTTGCAAGTTCATTAATATGAGTAATTCCTACAAAGGATTGGAGTGACGTAGTGTGCGAAACTTGAATTTTTAATGTAGATGCTACTCGGAATTTTTAGGTCTCTAACTTGACCGAGCTTGTACGATAAATAGAAAAAAGAATGGTTAAAGAGATGTCCCACTACCGACCAAAAAAGAAAAAGAAAAAACGGAGAGATGCCCGACTAAAAGGAAATATTGTGAAACTCTTTTGTGGGGAGAGAATTGCCTTTGGCATATGGAGAGCCGTACTGCGAGAACCCTAGGACTTCTACCTCTGTGAAATCCAGAGGAGTGGCTCGAGTTGGCTCACCGTAGGTTTTATTAAAGTTTCGTTTATTTCACAAGAAATAAATAATTTAAAAAAATAATTTAAAAATAATTATTTATATTACTTGAATGATTAAACATTGGAAGATGATTTCATTCTCGACAAAATTTCTATCTATATGAAAATATTTTCATTCATTCATTTTATAAGAGATTATTTTTAAGAAAATATTTTTCAAATCACAATTTTTTTCAAAACAGATGGAGCCAAAATTGTCATAAAAGCAAAGATGTCAATGGGATGGGTTTGAATGGTCCGTGAGCATTGGCCTCTTTGAATCATTGGCAGTGGTTTCTTGCCCATTTTCAATTATTACTGTCCTTTGGCAACCCAAACCTTGCTAATCCACCTCGAGAAAAATAATTACTCGGAGCTGTATTTTTTTTGGTCAGTACTGAAACCTCTATTTTAGCAGGCGTGGAAAAGGGCTATTTCAATTGAGGACAAAATTTCTTTGTCACATGTATAATTTCACGAAAAATCATGCCTTGTTGTGGAGAGAAAAATAGGAAATACTTAGGGGTTGTTTGGCAACGTGCCAAATAGTGGTATGATCCCTTCTGATTCATTGGGAAGCCTCGAGAAATTGACTTACTTGGAACTAGAAAATAATAGCTTGATAGGAGCAGTCCCCCTGAACTGGGCAAATGTCGGAGTTTGGTTCTGTTGAATTTGGTGCAGAATAAACTAAGTGTCTATTTTCAGTGTTGACAAAACTTCTACCAAGTTTTGAAGTTGACAAAACTTTCTAGTTCTTATTTTGAAGAATATTATACTTCTGAAGTTATATTGTAGACTCTTGCCAAAGTGTCTTCCTACTCTAATGTAATCCAGACTGAAACTAAGTTTAGAACGAAAATATAATCAGACTCAAATTTATTGATCTTGCGACAATGATTCGAGAATGAGCTCAACAGAAATTTATTCTTCAATACCTGTCTCTCGGCGAAAAACCTCACTTACCTTTTATAAATACATTGATGGAATCAATCACAAATTGATGAAATTAAGCTTGAAGACAAGTTCTTTTTTGGGAAGCATCTACTTATGGAAACTTAGATTCTGATTATATGGGCGACCATAATCAACGGATTTTTTTTTTATCGCAATATTCTTAATCGATTCTGTCCAATGAATTGATTGGAAGAAATTTATCTGGAAAATGCCAACAGCTAGTGAGACGTGAATGAGTATTTAAGGAGGTCATTCAGTTTATTTGATATAGAGTGTGAAAATTTAAATTCCAAAATTTGAAACATTTCCAACCACTTGTTCTTCATCGACATTTTTTATAAATTGTATTCATGAGAGAAAATTACAAGAATAGTGATTTAGTGAGAAAAAAAAATGAATCTTCCACTAAGTGTTTGCACTCGAAAAATTGTACTTCTCTGTTGATGCTATAGTGAATTCCAACCAGAAGACTATCAGCATGGAAGAGTGGAAGTAAGCTTAATCTAAGCCGAACAACTATAAAATTTGTATGCAATTTTCTCTTCCCTTAACTCTTTTCATTTCAATCTGTTGCATGATTTTTAAGTATTGCAAAAATCTATTTGATCTCTTATCTGGTTCTAAATATTCATCAAAAGTGCGAAGACTTGTTTATCAGACTCTGTTTGATTCTCAGACTTTGTTCAAAATTTATTTTACTTTTAAAAAAAAAATTTAAACACCTATTCACCCCCTAAGTGTTCGTACTAGCTTTATCAACCACTAGAGTTGGGAAATCTCGGAGCAGTATTCAAGTCATAAAGCTTCAATTCAACAACATTAGTGGGGACATCCTAGGCCAAATTATGCAGTTAGGGAGTTTAGCACAGTTGAATATCAGCTAGAATCTGTTGAGGGCGCGTTTGGTAACCATTATGTTCCCGGAAACAATTTCTAATCGGAAATGATTCTTTTTTATTTTGTTCTCAAGAACAATTCTTAAGCATTTTAAGTCATTTGGTAACTGTCCATAATTTGTATTTTTGGAATAGAATTATGTTTGGTACCATTCTAAAAGTTTCTAATCAAAATCATTTTCTTTTAATTTTTTAATAATTTTATTACTTTTTTCTTTTCTTTCTCTTCTTCTTCTTCTTCTTCTTCTTCAAGGTTTGCCAGTCGCTAGCCTTGGGATGACGCGACCAGCCGGACAAGGGCCGGTGACCTCGCCAAAACATCACTTGCCCTTGGCAAGGTTGCGCCTCGCTGGTGGCCGGGGGAGGCTCGAACGAGGCTTGCCTGGCCACCAACAAGGCTCAGCCTTGCTAGATCCAGCAAGGTTCGGCGACCAGTGGCAGTGGACAACGGCAGTGACAACGATAGCGATTGAAGAAGAACTAGAAGGAGGAAGAGAAAAACGAAAAATTTAGTTGGCTTGATTTTGGAATTGTTCCTGAAAACAAATAATTAACTTTTTTTTTTAATTTCTTGATTCTGTTCTAAATCTACTTCTGGGAGCAAAAAAAATAGAAATTTGTTCCCAAAAACAAAAATTTTACCAAACGAATTTCTGTTCTAAATCTATTTTCGCGAACAAAAGAATAGAAATTTTCAGTATTTGGTCGGTTGCCAAACGCGCCCTGAGTGGTGCCATTCCATCTTCCCTTCCAAACTTGTGGCACCTTACTACCTTACTAGGTTTATTAGAACTCCTACTAGGGAAAAATCAACTTAGTGGAGATATCCCAACCATGCCACAGGGTTTGCAGATTGTTTTGAACCTTGGTAGTGATCTTTTCAATGGGAATATTCCGATTACATTTTCTCAGCTATTTAACCTAGAGATTTTGGATCTCTCAAACGACCGGTTTTCAAGTTTGGTTCTCTTGCCTTTTCTTCAGATGCCAGCCACGACACAGTTGCTACTTTCCAATAATCTTATGATGGGTGTTCTTCCGAACTTTAGGGACATGGTCAAAGTGGAAGCCGGTGGAAACAAGGACTTCATTAATGGGACAACACCGAGCCCTACTGTCATACGGAAAAGAAACTTAGGTTGTGCATGGCAACGTTTCTATTCTAGAGAATTATTTTTTTTCAAAAATAGTTTTCTTCTATTTCTACTCCTTGGAATAATTTCCCAGTCAAAGAGCGCGTTTGGTAATTATTCAAAATTTTTATTCTTGAAATAGAAAAAAAAAAAAAAGGAATGCATTTAGTACGATCCACAATTTTCTTTTGTAACGTAGAATTTCTTTTATTTTTTACGAATTTTTTCTTTTCTTCTTCTTGCTTGCCAAGGGGCGAGCAACGACAGTGGCGGGCGGGTAGCAACTATGGGCGATAGTGGACGGCCGATGGCGCAACGGTGGTCGGTGGGTGGCAGCGGTTGGGTGCGACGAGCAGAAAGCAAGAACAAGAAAAAAAAAAGTCTTTTTTTTAGAAATTATTCTTGAGAACAAAAAACTACTTTTTTTACTTTTTATTTTTGTTCCAGATCTATTCCCCGACTACTTTTCTCATCCGGGAAATAGAAAAATTAGTTGACGTTATAAAATAAATTTCTATTATTTTTTTGTTCCAATAAACAAAATAACAAAAGAGCATAGGTATAGAAACGTGGTTGTGTGCGCCCTTTAGTTTTTGTGCCAGTTCTTATTGCACTGGCCTCTTTTGTTTTTACCATGTTTGTTGTTGCAATGGTTGTTATATCAGTATCAAAACGCTTCAATTGCCTCAATGACGACAATTTGCAATTAGGAGATTTTTTGCAATGCAAATGAAATAAATGGGTGAGATAAGACAATAAGAGGGAATGCGAAATCCCGGTGCTTTTACTTGTTTAAATAATAATTAATGTAAAGTAGTGGTCCAGGGATAATGTATATCTTTATGATGAGTAAATTCATTTTGCAAGTTCGTTATTACAAGTAATTCGTACGGAGGATTGGAGTAATGATGTGTGTGAAACTTGAATTTTCAATGTAGATGCTATACAGAATTTTTAGGTCTCTAACTCGTTTGTGCTTGTACGACAAATAGAAAAATGAAGGGTTAAAGAGATGTCCCGCTGCCGACCAAAAAAAGGAAAAGAGAGAAATATACAAGCACAGATGACATCCTCAAATCAAAAAGGCATATGAAGAGGCTTTTATCAATCGTCATCGATGTTGCACGATGACAAAAGATGGTTCCTATAGCACATTAAGATATAATATATATTGGTAAATGGTAAGAATATATTAAGCTTTGGACAAATACACAAGAATTCGGAGCCAAAACCCACACTCTAGCTGCGGGAAAACAGGGAGAGTGAGAGGGAGCCAAATCAAAAGATACAAAGGCTAATAAGAACAAGTTAAACAAACCACGGCACTACAAACTACCACAAACCAAACCGCCGACCCTCAATCAAAGAAGGCAAAGAACAGAGAGGGTGTTAGGAAGATGTAGCAGAGTCAAACACGGAGGGATCGAAGCCCCAGCTTCTTTGGAGTCTTTTGTTTCTTGGAGTAGGCGGAGCATTTTTAAACGTAAGAGCCTTATCCTTCACAACCATGATTAGGTGATTTTTCATAGTTGGGATCACCAAGGAATCTCCCTGAAAAATGATGGAATTCCTCTTCTTCCAGATAAGGTGGCGCATGGCCCCGAAAGAGAAATGTGCAATACTATGAAAGAAATCCTTTCCAATTAGGAATTTTAACGCCCAAGACAGGTTATCCACCCACGTCCTACTCCTCCAAGGAAGATTACACCTAGAAGCCCAAAAATATGCAAGAGTTGCAGAGGTCTCACATTCAAAAAACAAGTGGTCAACAGAATCAGGAACGGAACTACAAAAGGCGCACACTATAAACTCGATTCTTCCATGAGAAAGGAGTAAGGTTTGAGTTGGCAGCCGATTTTTAGTGGTCAACCACATATTAAATTGAAACCTAGGGGCAATCGCATTATCCCAAATAAAAGAAGCCCAAGGCACATGTTCCTTTTTAATCCTGATAGTATTCTGGGCGGAAGCAACCGAAAACGAACCTGAAGGGTCATTGCGCCAAGTGAAGCGATCATGGGTCGTGGAGCGATCAGGAACAGGGATGCCCCACGTTGCGAGGAAGAGTTTGAGTGATCGACCTACAGGGGAGAAGAGATTAGCCACCACTGCATAGCTTGGAAGGTCGAAACTCTCCATAAGATTCGGTGGTACAAACAAATGTAATGGGCCACAAGTTAGCCAATGGTCGTGCCATAGAGAAACTGAGTAACCATGACCGATCTGCCAAAAGAAAGACGACTTGAAAAATCTTCGAATCTGCAGTATTTTTTTCCACGCCCACGAACACATGGTGGGTTGGGAAGAATTCCAAAAATTGTCTTTCTTTAAGAAATACGAATGAACCCAACGACACCATAGAGATTCTTTACCGATGAAGAGAAACCAAATATATTTAAGCAATGAGGTTGTATTGCAATCTTACAGCTTACGAATACCTAAACCACCTTCCTCCTTAGGGAGACAAATATCATCCCAAGACACTTGGGCCCCACCACGACCAAGTGAGGTGCCCTTTCACAAAAATTATCTTAACAATTGTTCAATCCTATCAATGACAGAAGCAGGCAGAGAAAAAACACTTGCCCAAAAGGCCTTGGATAGAATGCAACACTGACCTTATAAGTTGAAGCCTTCCTGCAAAGGATAAAAACCGAAGGGTCCAAGATTGAATCCTTACGGTGATACGATCAATCAGCATAATACAATCACCTTTCCCGAGTCTAGAAGAGATTATAGGAACCCCCAGGTAACAAACCGGAAGTCTACCTTCCTGAAAGCCAAATGCAAGCCGAATATTATCTCTAATAGAAACGGGACCGCCCGAGAGAAACACTTCGCTCTTGTTTTTGTTCGGATTCAGCCCACTCCAAGATGAGAAAATGTCTAAACTTCTCTTAAGCAGAGTAGCCGAGACCCAATCAGCTTGGCAAAAAAGAAAAACGTCATCGGCAAAAAAAAGGTGAGAGCTTCACTTTCTTGCATCTCCAAAAATATTTAAATTCCTTCACCTAAGTTCGGGCATTTAAAATCCCTGAGAACACCTCCATAACAAGCGTAAATAGATAGGGCGACAAGGGATCACCTTGGCGAAGACCACGACAACCAGAGAAAAAACCATGTAATTCACCATTAATAGATACAGAGAATTTAGGCGTTCTAACACAAACCATAATCAAGCGGATGATCCAATCAGGAAACTTGAAAGCCAGAAGCATGAGTTCCAAGAAATCCCAGTCGACGGTATCGTACGCCTTTTGAAAATCGACTTTGACGGCACATTTCGGTAGATATGGCTCTAAGTGGAAACCAGAAAACAATTCCTGAGCTAGGAGATTATCTCTAATTCTTCTACCTTTAATGAACGCGTTTTGGGACGAACTAATTAAATCATTTAACACAATAGCCACTCATTTGGCAAGGATTTTTGTAATAACCTTATAAATGGTGTTACAACACGCAATAGGCCTATAATCCATGACAGCAGAAGCATTTGGAACTTTGGGAATCAAAGCAAGGATAGTGTTGTTTACCTCCTTTAGAAGATATCCCGAAGAAAAGAAGTCCTTAACTGCTTCTAAGACGAGCGACCCGACTGTTTCCCAATTGGTTTTGAAAAATTCAACAGAGAAACCATCAGGACCTAGGGCTTTACCCCTTGCAAGAGAGAAGAGTGTTTCCTTTATCTCGACAGTAGTAACCAGACAGGTGATAGAGCAGCATTGCGCATCCGAGAGGGGCCGGTGGATGAATGTCTTCAACTCTTGAAGAGAAGGCTTAGAAAGACCCACCTGAGGAGAAAGACCCACCTGAGGTGAAAGCAGCTCAGAGAAATAGGATGCCAACACTTGTGGCACGATAAAAGGGTCTATGATGATGGATCCTGATGGATCTTTCACTGAAAGGATGCGGTTATTGAGTTGTATATTCTTCACAGAGTGGTGAAAGAACTTGGTGTTTCGATCACCCTCATTTAGCCATTTCACCCGAGACTTTTGATGGTAAAATGATTCTTCTTGGAGACGCAGTTCAACAAAAGCACGGTGCTGAAATTTCTCAAGGTCTGCAAGAGAAGAATTAGCGAGATCAACTTGAAGACCAACTTGAGTGCTGCGAAGAGCTTCTCTAGCTTCCGCCGTTCTCACCGAGATGTTTGAGAAAGATTCTTTGTTGAGGGTTTTGAGGCAACCTTTTACAATCTTCAGTTTAGACACAAGGCGAAACATCGGTACTCCCCTCACCGGGCTATCCCAAGCATGATTGATAATCAATGAGAAATCCAAGTGGTCTGACCAAAAGTCAAAGTATTTAAAAGGCTTTCTTCTTAGCACCAGATCAAGAACTCTGACGATCATAGGAGAGTGATCAGAGATCCCTGAGTTAAGAAAAGAAGCTTCAAAGAAGGAGAACTGTTGGTTCCATTTAGAGTTAATCAGAACCTGGTCAATCTTTTGCATATTCCTTGCAGCACCGGACGATGTAGACTAGGTAAAACGGAGGCCAACATAACGAAGATCCACCAAATCAGTCCGAGTTAAGCATAACCGAAACTCATCAAAATTAGGAATCCAAGAATTTGAACCCCCAACCCTATCCAATGGGTCTCTTATGGCATTGAAATCACCAGCCACAAGCCAAGCTGAGTCCTACAAGACTTCATTGTAATAGATAAGATCATCCGATAAGGGTCTACGTCGCACAAAAGTATGATCTCCATAGACTGCCGAAATGTAGCAACTCATGCTAGAGATGTTGAACGTAAGGTAACCATGAACAACTTGCGCATTAGAAGAGAGGGGATCAAAAGCAACAACATTGGGGTCCCACCCGACCCATATTCTACCTCGCGGAGAGTAGTCATAATTAGCCGTCCACTTCCATCCTCTTAATAAGGTCGAGTAGATGGAGTCAAACAAAGTTTCGGGGACCTTTGTCTCAAAAATGCCAATCAAGCACAAATTGTTCAAGTAAACAAGCTTCCTGATCTCAGCTCGTCTAATAGGACCGAGAATACCCCTAACATTTCAAAACCCAAAATACATATTCACAATAGGATAGGGAGAGAATCACCTCTTCTTAGAGGCCTTATGACCAGTAGAGGTCGCGTTGGTGTTCACCGAAGGGGGTGGGTCCGGTTGGAGAAGCAACGGTTGCTCCTGGAGACTTTCTGGTCTTACATATGAGATCTGGGCCCGAGGAGAAGAATTGATGGAAAGTAAATCTTCATCGTCCAAAGCAGCATGTAAACTAGAACTACCAATTTCATCGGAGCACTGAGCAGTATCCGAGTGGGAAATCGAGTCTGACATTTTTACATGACCATCATGCACCTTGGAAGGGGCCTTCAAGAGGCCTTTAGAAATCCGCATAGGTGGAAGGAGTGGTGGTTTAATTGGTGTCGAAGTCTTCAACTTCAACTGCTGCCCACCTTCACTAGGTCGAGCTAAACTGAAAGAATTCGCCTCTTTAGTTGCAGGTTGCTTTTTCTTCTTCCCTTTTACTTGTTGCCATCCCTTATCAACCGAAGATGAAATAGTCACAACAAGAGTCGAGGCGAGAGGTAGGGCCACCTCACGAGCAACAACAGAGTCTGCTTGAGGAGCATTATGTTCATCAACAGGGTCTACAATCATGTGCCGATCCGAAGTGGTCTCCCCTACTGAGCAATGTCCAGCATCCGGCCTATTAATAAATAAGGGATTGTCTCGCGTACTGTCTTTAGTCTGTACATGCTGAGGGGGATTTGCATGACTAGGAGACAGAGTAGGAGGAGTAGGGGCCAAAGACACATCTTGAGGGATCAGAGGTGTAACGATCAAGGGTTGTTGAACATTCCTTTTAGAATGAGCAACAACTGGATTGCATTTATGGCAAAAAATGCCACACCCTGCACAAGCCGTGGGTCTCCATTCATATTCTATATCAACCATGCATGATTCACCATGATTAACCACCTCAATTGATTCACACGAAGGCTGCTTTGCTATGATTTCTACACAAACTCTAGCATAGGCTAACATTTTCATCTATTTCGTTCTTTGGTCTACATAGAGCGGCCTCCCAACGGCGCTAGCAACTTTGCTAATTGCTTGAGAGGAAAAAAAAGCAGCAGGAAGATTTATAAGCTTTTACCCACACGGGAACAGTTAGATGAGCATCCATCCTCAGCTCTAGGACCAGCCTCCATTATTGAAGAACGATAGGCACTTTTGAGATGGTAAAAGGCCCACCTTCTAATACCTTCCTTCGAAAATCAATGTCCGGAATGTGGAAAAAGAAAAATCCCTTTCCATTGGCCATAACTTCAACCAAGTTCATGCCCCAAGCTTTCTTGAAAGCAGCTTCAGTAACTTTGAAGGGAATTCTCCTCCCAATATAGTAGCCAACAAGACAATCTTGAAGTTTAGGATCGGCGGCTTGAAGATCTTCATTGGTCATTTCAATAACCGGTTTATTATCAACATAAGTTGGAGGGCAAACTCCAAATCGTATCCTTTGGTTGACACCCTAGCCACAGCCACACTCGCCCAAGTACGAAGATTGGAGCTCGTCGGGGTTGCTCTTTGAGGCCGTTTAGAACCCGACCTGCCTCTACTCCTACCCCTTGGCCCACCTTGAGCTTGGGTAAATCGAGCATGGGCAGAAGCATCATTCAAACCAGTAGGGGTCTGGGCTCCGTCTCGAATATATGAAATGGGCATTTCGTCGGCGCGCCTATGATCCTTTTTCTCTGAGCTGATCACTTACGAGTTAACCAATCTATTGGGTGAAGCCGTTAGGAGATATAACCGCGGTAAAATCCCTAAAAACTACCCGATATGTTGGATCGGACTAAAATCACGTTCGATTGATTTTAACCACGAAATTAAATTCGGTTTCGGAATTTGGACATTCGAGCATGTCATGGTTCGTTTATAGGATGTCGTCTTGTCTTTCGAAGAAATTCCATCGAGATCGGAATTTTACGGAAAACTGACTCGAACGTCATGGAAAAATAACGGAAATTCAAATGGGCTAAGTTGATGGACATTTGGACTTCCAAGCCGAGCTATTTGATGAGGGGCACTTGTAGAAATTATGTGGGTTTTTTCTACATCAAATTTGGACATCAAATTGAAGAATTTGGATGGAAATTGAAACTTAATTGAGGAATTCGGAATAAGGCATGGGCTGCATATTTTGGCTTCAATTTGGATTATTTGTGGGATTAAATGTTGAGAAAGTATTTGGGAACATTAGATATTTGTGTGTGGGCTTTGGGGGAACAAAGCATTGAAGGGAATGGCTAAGGTTTAATGATTTTGGGCCCTCTCCTTTTCTTTGGCTTCTCCCGCACGGCTTCCCCTCCATCTCCTTCAACACACGAGGCCAAACCCCCCTTCGATCTTCATCATTTCTTTTCCTCTTGCTGGACCGTTCCTCCCTGTTTTTCTCTATTCATTTCCTTCGCTCCAAACACCCACACGCCTCTGCCCCGTAAAATTTCTCCTGTTGACCGAAGAAGCCACGGAAATCAGTCTCTCGGATCCCATCTCCACCGATTTGTTGACCCAGCAAAGACACCGAGCAAGCTGCCTCTCGTTCGTGTCTTCATCTCCACCGAGCAAGCTTCAGCCCTTCACACGTGCTTCTCCATTTTCGTTCTTCCCTCTGCCGCACGATCAGTCCACTTCAGCAAAGTGGTTGACCACCTTCACCGTCCACGATCCCCCCAAGAAGTCCAGCGTCGTCGTCCGTGCTTCTCCACCAGCAGCACGCGTCCACGAGCAGCTTCATCTTCGTTGCTTCGTTCCGCTCAGCATCCACCGAAGTCTCGATTCCTCAGCTCCTGCCAGCACGCCCACGCGTCCAAGCTCCAGCAAGCTTGGTCTTCACCAGTCAACAAATCAGTGTTGAAGACACCAAAGCTGACCGCCTTCTGCACCCACGCGTCCACCGAAGTTCTCCAGCCCATTGAAGACCGAAGCTGCTCTCTTCATCCACGCAATAGCTTCCCCAGCAACGCCCATCTTCACGCTCGAGCGTCGCCCAGCAGCTTCCTCCTCACGACCAGCAAATCCCGTCGTGGGCCCAGCTCCATCAATGACCAGGCCTACCGAATCAGTCCAACAAATTCCAGCGCCTGAGTCAGCCCATTCCAGCCTAATTGAAGTCCAAGAGCCCGCAAGAATTTGGCCCAACAAAGCCCAGTGGAATCAGCAGCCCAGTCGCAGCAAGCCCAAAAGCGAGCCCAGTCCAGTGCAAGAACAAATCTCAGTTGGGCTGAGATTTGTTGGGCCCAAGTTTATGGCCCGGTCCAAGCCCACCGGTGTCGTTGAAAGCCCAATTTCGACTGCCATTGCGCTGTCGCGTCGCCATCGCGGTGTTCCGGTCTTCGCTTTGCCAAGTGAGTAATCTCACTAATCCTTGCTTAGTAGACTAATGATGCTTAAGGGTTGATTATATTTAATTAATTACAATTATATTGTTAGATTATAATGGATTAGTGATTATTAGTCAATTGCATTACATATTAGTTAGGTGGTTAGTGTACTTAGCTAGAGAACTGCCTATACTATTTATTGAATGTATCTCGGGATTTTCTCGACCCTTATCGGGCTTCAATCGGGCATTACGAGCCTAAATTGGATTTTTAGTATTTATTTATTAATTTTCGAAATTATTTATTTATTTATTTATTTTTTGGAAATTAGGCAGGAATAGCTGACGACTGGAATTTTATGCTAATTGTCGGGGCGCAATCCGTTTATTTAATTGAGCTTTATTTCATGCTGAATTGAATTATTTGTGAAAGTGGGAATTATTTTTTAATTAGATAATCATTGGTTATTAATTGAAAAATAACCGGGCATCGGTTGATAATACCAAAAAAGTATTTGAGTGGAGTACAGAAAATGTGGGAGTTATGGAAAAGAAAATATTATATTTTGGCTAGGGCCGATCGTGTACTCACACACGGCATTTTATCGGAAATGATAAAATTGGTTATTTGATTGTTTGCTTGGAATGGCATGTATGCCGACTCGATGACTCCACGGAGCATTTTGAGACAGGATGGTATGATCTACCGGCTCGATGACTCTACGGAACATCTTGAGACAGTATGGTATGATAAATTGTATGATCTACCGGCTCGATGACTCTATAGAGCATTTGAGACAATACGGTATGATAAATTGTATGATCTACCGGCTCGATGACTTTACGGAGCATCTGGAGACAGTACGGTATGATAAATTGTGTGTATACCGGCTCAGTGACTTTATATTTCATCTTGAGATAGGACGGTATGATTTACCGGCTCGGTGACTCTACAAATTATCTTGAGACAGTACGGTATGATATACCGGCTCGATAATCCTACAGATCATCTTGAAACAGTACGGTATGATTTAACAGCTCGATGACTTTATATGTCGTCTGGAGATAAGATAACATACTATCTATATATCACCTAGGGTGAGTAGTCTTGGATGTTGATCAGACTTATAGAAAGTATGGAAGGGGTCGATCGAGAGATAATTTGGATGATATGTAATCGACTAGGTCGATTAATCGATGATTCGATTTGATTGGGTGATGTGATGTGATGATGTATATTTGATATATATACTAACTTGCAGGAAGGAACTGAAGCCAAAGTAAGTCCTCTGACCCGTGCGTGCATAGGCAGCCCGGTTAGCGTATTGGTTTCCTAATTGAGTCTTAGTGGGGTAGAACTTACTGAGACGTAATCCCATTTCAGTTGTGGGACAACATTTCAGGCCCGTAGATGAGCTTGTGAAGAAGGAACCAGAAGAGGACGATGACCCAGTAAAAGATGAAGAGCTTGAAGGATGTGAGCTAAGTGAAAAAGAGTCAGAAGAGGATCAGGATGATCCTGAGTACGACCTGGATGAGGACTAAGATCCCATCCTCTTTTGTGAATCCTGTCTAAATGTGAATAGTGTGAGTAGAATGTTATGAATAGTCTTCTAAATAAACTTTGAGTTATGTTATGTATAAAGGTTTGGTTGTGGATTTCAATATGAAAAATATGACCTTACTTTTCTATCACATTGTGTTATTATCTGGGGATTTATAACTGCTTCTGCATGTGCTTTATAAACGAAAGGGTCGGCGATACTTAGTCCTGGGATATCGCATTATAAAAATCGATCAAGTAGAATGATGTGTGGTGCCCGAGGATCGGGGTGTGACATACCAGACCCTGGCCCCTCATTTTGGGCCAAAGCCATTTCGGGAATCATAGTAGCACAGAAACAAAAAACGCAAAAACAAGGCGGAAAACCCTAGCTAAAACCGTCCATTGAACCCAAGGAGGAGCACGTACAAGGCCGAGCTTGAATGGGTTTTGAAGAGGCCTTCAAGGCGCCACAGATCCCCAAGAATCGGCCTCAAACGAACGGTCAACACTTCAGGAATCAGTCACGCAAGAAATCAGATGAACAGTGAAAAAATTGCCAGAGTGGAAGCTTCGATGAACAGTAATCCGAGATCCTTGTCTTTAGGTAAAATTTATAAGATATTTTTATTGGTCATCCAAGTCTTGTCAAAAAGTATCCGCTGCTACTAATCACAAGAGGTTACAAATATATCACTTCAAAACGATTAAAATCTTTCGAGACAATTTCACTCTCTTTCCATACATGACTTTCTTACAAGTCTGGTAAAAGTCAATGATTAATCCCATTTAATCTAGCTACCGAAGATATCTTATATATAAGTCCTACTCCACACATCCTTTCCAATTGCCAAACGCAGAAGAATCATACAAAGAATTTGGACTTCATTTATTTTGCAAAAAATTTGATACTTATGAAAAATATCGAAGAAATCATCTTTTATGATAATAGAAATAATTTCTTGGGCTCGTGCCATTTTCAATTGGCTCTTGACACTCCCCGTTGCATTCATTTAACCATATTATCCCCTAGGGATGCCACTCTTGATTTGATATTATTTCTTTCATTTTTTTTGTTATTTTTTTTTGTTTCAATTTTGCTAGAGACGAAATTACCCGAGCTCCTCTTAAACAATATATGTTAAGATTTAACATGGGACACACTCTTGGTTCAAAAATTATTTCTTGCATTCTTTTCTTCTGTTTTGATCTTTTCTTTTTATTCTCCGCTCAGAACAAAATTGGTATTCCCATCTTCCAATATATATATATATATATATTTGGCAGGTAGCTAATGAATCTTCCTGTTAATGAATTGATATTTCTCTTTGTTTTGTGCTAAAAAACTATTATTCAAAATATAACCTAAGCATAAATAGGATTGAAAAGAACCATCTGCCAGTTTTTATATGTAATTTATTTTATTGTAACATTAATATGTGTCATTACGTTGTCGTTCATGTACTTTAATTGCTCAACTTTCATTTTATTCAGTGAACGTAGTCGTCTAGCAACCATTTTTTTTATGCCATCATTGCATGATGTTTTAAAAAATACTTTCAAAAAAGTTAAAAATATGATAAAGCTAAGCACATTAAAAATTATAAACATCCATCATTATGATACAAAGGCAAAAGAAAATGCTCTCTTTACATTATTACATAGAATGCTATATTTACCCTGATTGCATGTACAACTAGTTGTTGATAAGAAATTATGGCAGCGGTAATAGCATTACTTCTTCTTTTTTCTTTTCCAAAAAAGAATTAGTGAGAATCCTACTAATAAAAAAATTACAAGCAAAAAATAAACGATCAAAGTGATAATTTCTTATGTTTGTGCACATAAGACTCAAGGCATTTTAAATTTGTTTTGCAAGTATTGGAGGAAGCAAATGAAAAAATTCAAATTGCGGACCTCGATCAGGCTAAAGAGCACCCGAATGATTTCTATTATGACGCTCAAAGCATTCAAATAAAGGATTCAATCCAACGAAAGAGACATGGTCGTCAAGAGAAAATTGATTCAACACGACATAATTTTCTTATATATTTATTATTAGCTTGATAGTACTTTACTAAACTAATGCACACGAACTCTCTTGTAGAAGAAAACAATCCCTGATTGCTTGACACACATTGACTCTCCCATGAACTTGGATGGCATGGTATGGCGTTTCAAAATTTTCTACAATAATTATGTAGAATTATTTGGAAATTTATATCATAGTATCTATCGGTTGAATTGACGTATGCAATCTACCGGGGCGAGTATAAGGAATTTTATTGATTTTCACACAGTTGATAATTCGGATGAGATAAGTCATCGTAGCTACTCTTGGAATTTGATTTATAATCAAGAAAGAATCGGGGTTTTCAATTGTTGCTGGTACGTGTTATTATTTTGATTTGTGTGATCTTAAGATTGATTTTATAATATTTTAGGTCCGAACACATCTTTATCTAGGAGATTTGGATCAATGGGGTAAATTTTCTTCTCTTCTAATTCATTATTCTTACTTTGTTCTTTTCTTTACTTCATTTTTTTTATACGTAATCGATAGCACTCATTTCGATTTTAGGTCACTATAGAGTTCTAAAGCAGCTTGATTTTGGCGAAAGGACTGAGGAGCCAATACATTGCACAATGATTTTATTATTAGTTGCAAAACCAATGTTTCAAAGTGTTTTTCATCTTTTAAATTTAATAGATTTATATAATCAATTATTTCTTTTTTTTTACTTGTAATTAATGATGTTTGGGTTGTGTTGGATTTTTGGAGGGTATTATAAGGATGGCCTTAAGTCTTATGTGCACAAACATAAAAAATTATCACTTTGATCGCTTATTTTTTTCTTGTAATTTTTTATTAAGAGGATTCCCACTAATTATTTTTTTGAATTATTTTTTTTTTTTTAAGTAAAGGAGGGAAAACATGCGGTCCTTAGCTGACCGTTCCTCCCTCGCTTGACTGAGGAACGGTCAGCTGAGACGCTCCCAAAAAACAAGTCAAGGAGGGGGGCCCACGAGAAGGACCCCCATCGGGCAGTGAAATTCACGAAAGCGGGTCGTCGGAGGCGAAGTGTGTTTTACGTTCCGGAGTCAAACCAAGGCGAAGAACAAGAACAAGAACACAGGAGAGAGAGAGAGAGAGAGAGAGTCGCGCACTGTTCTGAGTCAAAGTCTCTCCCTTTTTCTGCAGCATCGGTCAACTCCACCTTCCTCCCAAAGCCCTAAAACGAGACATGCGCCAAATCACTTTCTCCCTCTCTGTCTCTCTGTCTCTCTCTTCCTTTTCTCTTGGTCCTCTTTTTTCTTGATAGGCTTGTATTTTCTCGTTCTCGACCCCTCCCTCACTCTTTCCCCACTCCTTCTTCCGCTTTTATCTTTTTTTCTTCCCACCTATGTAGACCGACACGAACACATGATATGCGACACAATACGACACAATACACCGACATATCATTTCTTAAAAATAAATAATTTCGGCGTCTTCGATCGTTATATATTAAATATATTTCATATATAAATACATAAATAATAATAATAATAATAATAATAATAATAATAATAATAATAATAGCCTACAATTAATTTACAAGAAAAATAATACGTAAAACTTAGAGGGAAAAAACATTGTTTAAAGAAAAATGCTGAAATGATATTTTTAAATTTATTTATTTATCATATATAGCATTTTTATTACTTCTTTCTTAGTAAAAGACTTTTTAAAAAACTAAAACAATTCTAAAAAAACAAAAATGAAAAAAAAAATTTGACCCGTGCGTGTATATTTATTGCATTTTTATTACTTATTTTATTACTTCTTTTGTGTATATTTATATTTTGACCCCATAAGTATTAGAAATTTTTAAAATTGACTCCATACGTGTCGGAATCGAATGTCGAAGCATGTCGGAGAGAGTTAACCATATGTCGGATTTTTCGACACTCGTTGACCGCGTGTCGGAACGTGTCGGGACGTGTCAGAGCGTGTTGGACACGACACAAAGGCTTTCGGAGAGTGTTCATGCTACATAGCTTCCCACTACCCGAGCAAGATATTGCTTGTGCTTTGGCTCTCTTTATATACTCCCTCTTGGGTTTCCGAGGCTAGCTGCGAAATCTCACTTCACTACCCCACCATTTTTTAGCCTTTTGCCGTATGGAAAGGAACCGAAAGATGGGCGGGTGCGCGCGTAGCGGCAACCACCGTTTGCTTATCCCTCTCTTGTTCTTCTTCTTGGTCCTGTTCTCCTTCTACCCTTTGGAGATGTCGTCACCTCAATTCGAAGTCATGAGAAATCTCTTCCGGATAATACCGAGTCCTGACTTGTCGTGGAACAGCACCGACGACCCGTGTGGATGCAAAGGGGTCACATGCAGTCCGGATAACTCTTCCGTGATCGAGCTCTCTCTCTCTGGGCTCTCTCTCGCTTCCCCCGATATTTTGCCTGTGATTTGCCAGATTGGTTCTTTACAGGTTCTTGATCTGTCCGACAACCATTTGGGCTCACTCCCTGATGCGTTCATCACTTCTTGCGGAAAAATTGGTGGATTCAGGCGGTTGAACTTCAGCAGGAATGCACTGGTAGGTCCTTTGCCTTCTTTTACTGGTTTTGTTGGGTTGGAGGTCTTGGACTTGTCTTATAATCAAATGAATGGAAACATTGACTCAAAATTAGATGGGTTAGTCAAGTTGAAGAGTTTGAATCTTAGTATGAATATGTTCAATGGGTCGGTTCCAGTTAACCTGTCCAGGTTTCTGGAGGAGCTCCAGCTTTCGGTGAATATATTCGATAATGAAATCCCTGAGGGAGTCGCAGATTATCAGAGTTTGACCCTGCTTGATCTTAGCGTGAACCAGCTTTCAGGCTCTGTCCCCGACAAACTAGGGGAGCTCCCGAAGTTGGAAGTGCTGATTCTGTATTTCAATCGTCTCGGCGGAACAATCCCAGATAGTCTAGCTAATATTGCAACATTTTCCCGTTTCTCTGCGAACCAAAATAACTTCAGCGGCCCAATTCCCAGCGGGTTAACGAGGTTTCTCAAAAGTTTGGATCTTAGCTCCAATAATCTGAGTGGGTCTATTCCGCCTGACCTTCTGTCGCAGCCAAATTTGCAGTATGTGGATATGTCTCACAATCGGTTGGAGGGGCCGATACCTAACAGTCTATCGCCTAACATGTTCAGGCTGAGACTGGATAGCAATTCACTTAATGGCACGATCCCTTCCGATTCGTTGGGAAGCCTTGAGAAATTGACTTACTTGGAACTGGAAAATAATAGCTTGACAGGAGCAGTCCCTGCTGAACTGGGCAAATGTCGCAGTTTGGCCCTATTGAATTTGGCGCAGAATAAACTGATTGGTCCCTTACCACCAGAGCTGGGAAATCTCAGCGGTATTCAAGTCATGAAGCTTCAGTTAAACAAGATTGATGGGGTCATCCCAGGCCTAATTACGCAGTTAGGGAGTTTAGCACAGTTGAATATCAGCTGGAATCTGCTGAGTGGTGCCATTCCATGTTCCCTTCCAAACTTGCGGAACCTGACTGACTACCTTGAATTTGCAGCACAACAATTTGAGTGGCTCAATACCCACTGGCATAGAGAGCTTACGAGGTTTATTGGAACTCCAGCTTGGGAAAAATCAACTTAGTGGGGATATCCCAACCATGCCACAGAGTTTGCAGATTGTTTTGAACCTCAGTAGTAATCTTTTCAATGGGACTATCCCGGCTGCTTTTTCTCAGCTAACCAACCTAGAGATCTTGGATCTCTCAAACAACCGGTTTTCAGGTTCCGTTCCAGCGTATTTTCCTCAGATGGCAGCCCTGACACAGTTGATACTTTCCAATAATTCTCTGTCGGGTACTCTTCCAAAGTTTAGGGACATGGTCGAAGTGGAAGCTGATGGAAACAAGGACCTCCTTAATGGGATAACACCGAGCCCTGCTGTCATAACGGAAAGAAACTCCGTTGCTGGGCTAGTTCTTATTACAATGGTCTCTTACATTCTTCCCGCGTTGGTCGTTTCAAGTGTTGTCATATCAGTATCGAATCGCTTTAACTGCCTGAACGGGGACCATCTGCACTTAGGAGATTATTTGCCATGCAAATGAAACAAAAGGGTAAGACGAGGCAAGAAGCGGGATTGCAAACGTCGGTGCCTTTACTTGTTTAAATAACAATTAATGTAAGCAATGGTCTAAGAACAATGTATATTTTTATGATGAGCAAATCCATTTTGCAAGTGCATTATTATGAGTAATTTTTACAAAGGATTGGAGTAACGTAGTGTGCGAAGCTTGAATTTTTAATGTAGATGCTACTCGGAATTTTTAGGTCTCTAACTTGACCGAGCTTGTATGACAAATAGAAAAAAGAATGGTTAAAGAGATGTCCCACTACCGACCAAAAAAGAAAAAAAAAACGGAGAGATGCCCGACTAAAAGGAAATGTTGTGAAACTCTTTTGTGGGGTGATGGTTTTATGAGATGGGCTTAAGGCCCGTCCGCCCATGTTGGGCCTGAAAGCCCGGCCCACAATATTAGGGCCCATGGATGAAGGGGTAAATTGCTATTTTGGAGGGACGTATATAAGGGAGGAGAGAGAGGGAGGACGTACCTCTTGGCATAATAACGCACGTACGTTTTCTCTCCCTCTCTCTCTCCAAAAAGAAAAACGAGCGCAAACGGTGACGTCGTCTTCCCTTCAAGGCGAATTGGCGTCATCGGATCGAACAGGGCCAAATTCTCTTCCTCATATCGGCGTTGGTGTTTAATCTGTGGCTAATAAGGTATGCTCGAATCCGTGGTGTGATTTACGATCGGTGATACGTGATTTTCCCGGGCTTATCTTCCACATTCGTTTTAGGGGTTCGATTTGGTGTCGAATCCGGTTTTCGGGGATCCGTTATTCCCTACATTGGTATCAGAGCCCTAGTTCACGTTTTCCCGACCTGTTTGATGTTTTTTGATTGATTTTTCGCGAAAGTAATTCGGCCGTACAGATCGGGGTGAGAAATCCCGACACCCGAGCACTGTTCGTCCTTTTTTTTCGAGTTTCTATAATTCGAAATCAAATTCTGATGACATAGGGTGAAAGGGCTCGTCGAGACGAGTCTGGTGATATGTCGAACGCCGCCGGGAGATGTCGCACGCGCCCACACGCGTGGCCGGAAATCGCTGCTCGTGGGCGCGACGCGCCACAGGCCGGCTCGCTCGCCAGTGCGTGCGGCACATGAGCCGGTAGGCGAACCGACACGTGCGCGTCGCCGGCCGGCGAATCAGCACACGCCGGTCGACGGACCGACGCATGCTGACGTCACCCAATGGTCGGTAACCGCTGGGATGATGTCATCGATGACGTCAGCGTCGACGACGGTTGGCCAGCCGGTCCCCGGCCGGCGACCCGACCCGACCCGACATTGCCCGGAAGCCTGGCGCGTGCCGCACACGCGCGCCGGCTGACGTCTGCGTTACGTCAGCTCGCGCACGCGCGCGGCACGTGCCGGTCGGTTCGTCTGACCCGGCCCGGCCGATCCTTCCGGCCCAACCCACGCGCCCGTTGACCCGACCCGTTGACCGTTGGACTACCGTTGACCGACGACCGTTGACTTTGACCGTTGACCGTTGACCCGGAAACAAAAAAATGAATTTGTTTTTTTTTTTTTTCAATTATGTCTATGTGAGTTATAGGTAATCCATTTTTTTTTATTGTGCATTTGTTGCATGAATCATGGAAAATTATGTATTTTCCCTAATGTTCATTATGGATTATAAGTGATCCATTTTTAGTTCTGCATTTGTTGCAGGAACTATGATGCGTTATGCACAGATACCTGCAATCCCGAGAACGAACGAGGGAAGTGCGAGACTTAAAAGGCTGATGTCAGATTTAGCTAATTATCGGTGGTATGACGTCGATTTAGTATCACATGTGGTCAGGGTCAATCAGATGATACAGGAAATCATCTGGAATGGTTATCTTATGCCAGATTTTGAGAAGGTACCGGCTTTGATGAACACTCTTCCACCTGAATGGCAAGCAGTGTTAGATCAGCTATGGGAGGTCAACGTGATCCCGGGTTATAGGAGGCTAGTGGTAGCTTTTGTTAGAGAGTACTATAGGATTGAGTTAACTAAAACTTCAACCCTTAGATTGAGCGCCACATGGCGCAGAGTGAATGCGCCTTGGAGACGATATGAAAGCTCTTCAAAAGTTTTTCCATGGTTGGCAAATGTGCCCTCAAATTTCTCAGATATTTTGACTGATAGATTAGAAGAGACTTTCCCTACTTATTTCTTAGATTAGTTTGATATGGTTTTGGGTGTGAATATTTTTTTTTTATGTTGATATTTCTTTGAATATATTACTTAGTGTAATGGATAGTTGTATTATGTGAAAACATTGTTATTCTATTGGATGTTAGATATTATTTGCTTTCTGTTATTTTTTACTGTTGTGGGTAATTTATAGAAGTTTTTGTAACTTCATAGAATTTTTTTTGCCTAAGACAATTATATTAATAATAATTTTGAGTTAGGATTTTTGGAGGATGATTGGAAACATAGTAACATTTTGATTCTGAAACCTTACTTGAAATTATTCGTTGATATAATGGGTCTGTGCAAAGTGGATGCATAAATGATAGGCATTAATTATTCGTGCATGTATGTCTGATGTGTTCAGATCGATGGTTTCAGTAACTAAGAACGTAAATTGCTGATATGAACGGCAACAATTGTGAAATATTGAATATGAAGATTCAATATGTACTGGAAAAGCAAGAAGCACTAGAAGCTCTTGACCATATTATGGAAGATCTAGAGGATGCTGTGCGCCACCTTGAGCTAGTAGAGGACCGCCTAACGGTATTTGAGTCGAGATTAGACATTTGCAATACTCGTTCTAGCTCAGAAAGGGCTTTGAGCTCTAAGCGCAAGCGTATTGATTCGTTCAATATGTGGGTGTGCAAAGGATCAAGTCCTTATTGCAAGAAATCAAGAGTTAACCAACACAAGAGAGGAAAACGTCCTCAAGTGAAGAAAATGTCAAGGGTGAGGTGTTACAATTGTGACAAGAAAGGTCACTATGCTCGCAACTGTTGTAAGCCGAAAAAGGTAAACACCTCTTGTACATTTGAGAACTTTGCTTATGTGTCAAGTTCTGCATGATTGACTGAATCCAATCCTTTGTGGACTGTAGATTCAGGAGCAACAGACTATGTAGCGAAGGATAGAGAATCCTTCGTGGAATTCCGACGATACCAACTGGAACTAAGTGGATCTATGTAGGAAATAACTTCAGAGGTGAAGTTAAAGGGATTGGCACCTGCCATTTGAACATGCGCGGTGGACGCACCCAGTTCCTACATGATGTTCTATATGCTCCGGAGATTCGTCGAAATTTAATGTTTGTTTTGGTGTTGGTTAAGCTTGGTTTATGTGTGAACTTCTGTAATAGCGATGTAGATTTGTATTTGAATACAAACTACTATGATTGTGGTCACTTTCTAGATGATTTTATTGTACTAGATGTTGACTGTGGTGATGTCAATATTTGTTATTCCCTTATTTCACGTCTTTTACTTAATATGATAATGATGTGATTATGTGAGATGCTAGACTTGGTCATATTGGCCAACAACGTATGAATAGACTAGCCAAAGAGGGCTTGTTGGGCAACATTAAAAAAGTCGATTTGCCTAGATGTGAGCATTGCCTAGTAGGGAAAACGATGAGGAAACCATTTGGAAAAGATAAAAGAGCTGAATTTCCTCTGCATTTAATCCATTCTGACGTCTGTGGTTCAATGAATGTGAGAGGAAGGCATGGGGCTGTTTATTTCATCACTTTTATAGATGATTATACTCGATTCGGATATGTCTATTTGATTTCTCATAAATCTAAAACAATAAGTTGTTTCAAAAGATTTATGAACCTGGTAGAGAATCAATTAGACAAGAAAATAAAAGCATTGAGATCCGATCGAGGTCGAGAATATTTATCTGATGAGTTCAGAAAATTATGTGATGAAAAATGAATAGAAAGACAGTTGTCTATTCTATATACTCCTCAATAAAATGGTGTTGCGAGAGAAAGAAACGAGAACCCTCTTTGGAAATGGTTAGGTCCATAATGGCGCATGCTAACTTGCCTATCACTTTTTGAAGTGATGCATTGTTAACTGCTGCCTATATACTTAACCAGGTGCCTTCTAAATCAGTTACTTCCACTCCATATGAGTTATGGACAGGTAGAAAACCGGACTTAAGTTTTCTTAAGCCATGTGATTGTGCTGTCTATACTCATGAGTTCTCTCACAAGTTTGGGAAATTGGGTCCCAAAGGAAAGAAGAATATTTTAATGAGATATTCCGAACACTCGAAAAGGTATGTGTTCATAGGTGAGCAGGAAAGTGGGAGTATAACTGAATTTGAATTACGGGATGTCACATTCTTAGTGGATGAATTTTCTAAGAAGGGCGAAATAGGTGAAGATTACTCCCTATTTGAAACCTTGGATCAAGATAATGATATTAGTGAAGTTCGTCCAAGTGGGAGTAATATGAGAAGTGATGAATTGAATTCAAATTATTCTCAATTACAACCACATGATGAGATGATATCGTCATTATCTAATCCGAGTGGGAGCATAATGGGAAATGATGTGCTAAGTGTACAATCTCCCATATGGCGAACGAGTCGCCAAAGTATTCCCCGTCGATATTTTGACATTGAAGGGGAAAACTTTTATGATTGCTCCGCAAGATGAGGATGAGCCAAGAAATATTAATGAGGCTCTGAATTGCCCTAGTAAGGAAAAATGGATTCATGCAATGGAAGAGGAAATGGAGTCAATGAAGTCAAACCATGTTTGGGAACTGGTTGATCTTCCAAAAGGACACAAAGCTATTGGGAACAAGTGGGTTCTCAAAATAAAGCGAAAGGCTGATGGCTCGATAGAAAGGCATAAGGCTTGCCTTGTGGCGAAGGGGTATAATTAATAGGAAGGAATTGATTATGAAGAAGCATTTTCTCATGTAGTGAGATTTACCTCGATTCGCATTATTCTGGCAATAATGGCTAGTATGGATCTTGAGTTACATCAAATGGATGTAAATACTGTTTTCCTCAATGGAGAATTAGAGGAAGAAATTTATATATGGAACAACCTGCTGGTTTCATAGTGAAAGGTCAAGAAGAAAAGGTATGTCGACTTTGGGGGTCGATATATGGCTTTAAACAGTCATCGAGACAATGGTATATACGTTTCCATAATGCCATAATGGCATATGATTTTACAATGATTAATGATGATCATTGTGTATATATCAAAAGATCCAATCATCAATTTGTGATCATATCATTATATGTTGATGATATACTAATTGCCTGAAGTAATATGGAGTTTGTTAATACTGTCAAGAGATGGTTGTCCTCCAACTTTGAGAAGAAAGACATGGGTGATGTTGCATACATTTTTGGAATTAAGATTTCAAGATTGTAAACCCATAGATACTCCTATTGCAAAAGGTGAAGGATTGAGCCATAGACCGTGTCCAAGGACTCCACAAGAGAAGGAACAAATGAAACATGTTCATTATACTAGTGCTGTTGGAAGCTTGATGTACGCTATGATGTGTACAAGACCTGACATATGTTTTGCAGTTGGAATGGTGAGTAAATACCAATCCAATTCAGGTCAAGCACATTGAAAAGCCGTTAAAAGAATACTAAGGTATCTAAAGGGAACTGCTGATTATACACTGAGTTATTAAGGAAATTATCTGCAATTCAAAGGCTATTTTGATGCTGATTGGGGAGGAGATTTAGATAAAAGAAAATCTACCTCTGGTTTGTTTTCTTACCGAATAATGGCACCATATGTTGGAGCAGTAAGAAACAAACGTGTATAGCCTTGTCCACGATAGAAGTTGAGTTCGTGGCATTATCAGCAACAGTATAAGAAGGTGTTTGGCTTAAGAGATTTTTTTGGATCATTTAGGTGTTATTGGAAGTGCTGCAGATTCATTGTTGGTTAATTGTGATAGCCAAGCAGCAAAAGTGTACACCAAAGATCTAAAATATCATAGCAAGACCAAACATATAGATACCAAGTATAATCTTGTCAAAGATATGATTGCACGAAAAGATGTGAACTTAGAGTACATACTACGCATAGAATGGTAGCAGATCCTATGACAAAGCCAATACATAGAGATGCGTTTTGTGGCCATATGAAATCTCTAAGACTGCGTAGAGGCTGATGTACTGAATATTGCAATTTCCCTGAAGTGTTCACATATGATGAATTTGTGTTTTTCATCATTAATGTCTATAAATCTTTGTTTGATCTTTATGCATCTTAATACTCAGTGCATTACTTTAAGTTGAGAAAGTATGTCGGACAAATATAAGATTAGCCCACTCACACGGGTAATCGCCTCTATTTACTGTGTGATAAATAGAGATGAGACTGTTTTTAAGCTTATTATCTATGTGATAATCGAGAGCTCAAGCTTAAAATACGTATGTCGCCTTAATTGACTGTTAAGATGAGGACATAATACTTACTATGTCCGAAAGTAAAATAACCCACATATTTTACTTTATCTGTCTATGATGCCAGATGTGAGTTCTGATGAATTTTGTGAATGAGTAGATACGTGAACTCAGGTTAGACATTGGGTATGTCTCGAACTGTCATCTATGCATACGGTATTGAAAGTGTAGACATACGCTCAATGGGAAAGGAGTTAATACCGTAATACGTATTTCATACTACGTATGCATGAAACGACCAATAAGAGTGGCAAAAGTTTGATCTCAACTTTTATGCCGTGTGAGACTCTTGAGGAAAAGAGTTCCTCAATTTTTAGTCCCCTCATGACTCTTACTTATTCTCAAGATTTCTATTTAGTGTTTGCTATCTTAGGATGTTGCCAATGGTCATGAGTTTGATTCGATCTAATGGGACATTTCTAGAAAAGTAAGCTGAACTGAAATTGAGAGTTTGAAGGAAAGAGGAAGATCGATTTTGGAGAATCACATTGTAGTTTTGTATTCACCGGTTAACCAATTATGACTGTCTTTGGGATAATTATAATTGTGAATACGATATATATATCATTGTTTGAAAGAAATCAAGAGAGATATAAATGTGATCGATCGATCTAGGGTACTGCATACTAAATCTACTCAGGATGTAATGCCCATTATGAGCTGCTATATATTCCTAACAGATGTATAGCAACGAGCTCTCAAAGTATGCTGGTTGCACAGATTATTCACCGGTATGAATGTTGAAGAGAGGTAAAGAGAATCCTGTTCGGCCCACCATGTGCGAGTGGGAGATGATGGTTTTATGAGATTGGCTTAAGGCCCGTCCGCCCATGTTGGGCCTGAAAGCCCGGCCCACAATATTAGGGCCCATGGATGAAGGGGTACGTTGCTATTTTGGAGGGACGTATATAAGGGAGGAGAGAGAGGGAGGACGTACCTCTTGGCATAATAACGCACGTACGTTTTCTCTCCCTCTCTCCCTCCAAAAAGAAAAACAAGCGCAAACAGCAACGTCGTCTTCCCTTCAAGGCGAATTGGCGTCATCGGATCGAATAGAGCCAAATTCTCTTCCTCATATCGGCGTCGGTGTTTAATCTGTGGCTAACAAGGTACGCTCGAATCCGTGGTGTGCTTTACGATCGGTGATACGTGATTTTCCCGGGCTTATCTTCCGCATTCGTTTTAGGGGTTCGATTTGGTGTCGAATCCGATTTTTTGGGAATCTGCTATTCCCTACATTGTGGGGAGAGAATTGCTTTTGGCATATGGAGAGCCGTGCACGGTCTCTCTACGTAGGCTGCGAGAACCCTAGGACTTCTAACTCTGTGAAATCCAGGAGCGGTGGCTCGAGTTGGCTCATCGTAGGTTTTATTAAAGTTTCGTTTATTTCACAAAAAATAAATAATTTAAGAAAATGTTTTAAAAAATAATTATTTATATAACTTGAAATGATTAAACATTGGAAGATGATTTCATTCTTGACGAAATTTATATCTATGAAAATATTTTCCGTTCATTCATTGTATAAGATATTATTTTTTTTTAAAATATTTTTTAAATCACAATTTTTTTCAAAACAAATGGAGCCAAAATTGTCATAAAAGCAAAGATGTCAATGGGATGGGTTTGAATGGTCCGTGAGCATTGGCCTCTTTGAATCATTGGCTTTGGTTTCTTGAGCATTTTCAATTATTAGCGTCCTTTGGCAACCCAAACCTTGCTAATCCACCTCAAGAAAAATAATTACTTGGAGCTGTATTTTTTTTTTGGTCGATCTTGAAGCCTCTATTTTAGCAGGCGTGGAAAAGGGCTATTTCAACCGAGGACAAAATTTCTTTGTCACATGTATAATTTCACGAAAAATCATGCCTTTTTGTGGAGAGAAAAATAGGAAATACTTAGGGGTTGTTTGGCAACGTGCCAAATAGTGGTATGATCCCTTCTTATTCATTGGGAAGCCTCGAGAAATTGACTTACTTGGAACTGGAAAATAATAGCTTGACGGGAGAGCGAGTCCCCACGAACTTGGCAAATGTCGGAGTTTGGTTACATTGAATTTGGCGCAAAATAAACTAAGTGTCTATTTTCAGTGTTGACAAAACTTCTGCCAAGTTTTGAAGTTGGCAAAACTTTCTAGTTCTTATTTTGAAGAATAGTATACTTCTGAAGTTATATCGTAGACTCTTGCCAAAGTGTCTTCCTACTCTAACATAATCCAGACTGAATCTAAGTTTAGAACGAAAATATAATCAGACTCAAATTTATTGATCTCGCGACAATGATTCAGAATGAATGCAATAGAAATTTATTCGTCAATACCTGGCTCTCTGGCAAAAAATCTCACTTACCTTTTATAAATACATTGATGGAATCAATCACAAATTGATGAAATTAAGCTCGAAGACAAGTTCTTTTTTGGGAAGCATCTACTTATGGAAACTTAAATTCTGATTATATGGGCGACCGGAATCAATGGATTTTTTTATCTCAATCTTCAAACGGTTATAAAATCTTCTTAATCGATTCTGTCCAATGGATTGATTGGAAGAAATTTCTTTGGAAAATGCCAACAGCTAGTGAGACGTGGATGAGTATTTAAGGAGGTCATTTAGTCTATTTGATATAGAGCATGAAAATTTAAATTCCAAAATTTGAAACCTTTCCAACCACTTGTTCTTCATCGACATTTTTTACAAATTGTATTCAAGAGAGAAAATTACAACAATAGTGATTTAGTGAGAAAAAATGAATTTTCCACTAAGTGTTTGCAGTCAAAAAATTGTACTTCTTTGTTGATGCTATAGCGAATTCCAACCAAAAGACTATCAGCATGAGAGAGTGGACGTAAGCTTAATTTAAGCCGAACAACTATAAATTTTGTATGCAATTTTCTCTTCCGTTAACTCTTTTCATTTCAATCTGTTGCATGATTTTTAAGGATCACAAAAATCTATTTCATCTCTTATCTGATTTTGAATATTCATCAAAAGTGCAAAGACTTGTTTATCAAACTCTGTTTGATTCTCATACTTTGTTCAAAATTTATTTTACTTTTAAAAAAAAATTAAACACCTATTCACCCCTAGGTGTTCGTACTAACTTTATCAACCACTAGAGTTGGGAAATCTTAGCAGTATTCAAGTCATAAAGCTTAAGTTCAACAACATTAGTGGGGACATCCTAGGCCAAATTATGCAGTTAGGGAGTTTAGCACAGTTGAATATCAGCTAGAATCTGCTAAGGGCGTGTTTAGTAACCATTATGTTCCCAAAAACAATTTCTGATCAGAAATGATTTTTTTTATTTTGTTCTCAAGAACAATTCTTAAGCATTTTAAGCCGTTTGGTAACTGTTCATAATTTGTATTTTTGGAATAGAATTATGTTTGGTACCGTTCTAAAAATTTCTAATCCAAATCATTTTCTTTTAATTTTTTAATAATTTTATGACTTTTTCATCATCATCTTCTTCTTCTTCTTCTTCTTCTTCTTACCTTGCGCCTCGTCGGCGGGGCGAGGCTCGACCAAGCCTTGGCTGGGCGAGGTGAGCCTCGTTGGTGGCCGGGGGAGGCCCGAACGAAGCTCACCTAGCCACCGACAAGGCTCGGCCTCACTAGATCTGGCAAGGTCCAGCGACCAGCAACAGTGGACGACGGCAGTGACAACGGTAGCGATTGAAGAAGAAGAGATAGAAGAAGAACAAGAAGGAGGAAGAGAAAAACGAAAAATTTAGTTGGCTTAATTTTGGAATTGTTCCCGGAAACAAATAATTAACATTTTTTTTTAATTTCTTGATTCTGTTCTAAATCTACTTTCGGGAGCAAAAAAAAAAAGAAATTTGTTCCCGAAACAAAAATTTTACCAAACGAATTTCTGTTTTAAATCTATTTCCGGAAACAAAAGAATATAAATTTTCAGTATTTGATCGGTTGCCAAATGCGCCCTGAGTGGTGCCATTCCATCTTCCCTTCCAAACTTGCGGCACCTTACTACCTTACTAAGTTTATTAGAACTCCAGCTAGGGAAAATCCAACTTAGTGGAGATATCCCAACCATGCCACAGGGTTTGCAGATTGTTTTGAACCTCGGTAGTGATCTTTTCGATGGGAATATTCCGATTACATTTTCTCAGCTATTTAACCTAGAGATTTTGGATCTCTCAAACGACCGGTTTTCAAGTTTGGTTCCCTTGCCTTTTCTTCATATGCCAGCCCTGACAAAGTTGCTACTTTCCAATAATCTTATGATGGGTGTTCTTCCGAACTTTAGGGACATGGTCAAAGTGGAGGCTGGTGGAAACAAGGACTTCATTAATGGGACAACACGGAGCCCTACTGTCATACGGAAAAGAAACTTAGATTGCGCATGGCAACGTTTCTATTCTAGAGAACTATTTCTTTTCAAAAATAGTTTTCTTCTATTTCTACTCCTTGGAATAATTTCCAAGTTAAATAGTGCGTTTGATAATTATACAAAATTTTTATTCTCGAAATAGAAAGAAAAAAAAGGAATGCATTTAGTACAATCCACAATTTTCTTTTGTAATGTAGAATTTCTTTTATTTTTAAAGAATTTTTTCTTTTCTTCTTCCCGCTTGCCAAGGGGCGAGCAACGACGGCAGTGGGCGGGTAGCAACTGTGGATGACAGTGGGCAGCTGATGGTGCAATGGTGGTTGGTGGGTGGCGGCGGTTGGGTGCGACTAGCAGAAAGCAAGAACAAGAAAAAAATGTCTTTTTTTTAGAAATTATTCTCGAGAACAAAAAACTATTTTTTTCTACTTTTTGTTTTTGTTCCAGATCTATTCCCTGACTATTTTTCTCATCCGGGAAATAAAAAGATTAGTTGACGTTATAAAATGAATTTCTATTATTTTTTTCCAAGAAACAAAATAACAAAAGAGCATAGGTATAGAAACGTTGTTGTGTGCGCCCTTTAGTTTTTGTGCCAGTTCTTATTGCACTGGCCTCTTTTGTTTTTGCCATGTTTGTTGTTGCAATGGTTGTTATATTAATATCAAAAAACGCTGCAATTGCCTCAATGACGACAATTTGCAATTAGGAGATTTTTTGCAATGCAAATGAAATAAATGGGTGAGATAAGGCGATAAGAGGGAATGCGAAAGCCCGGTGCTTTTACTTGTTTAAATAACAATTAATGTAAAGTAGTGGTCCAAGGATAATGTATATCTTTATGATGAGTAAATTCATTTTGCAAGTTCGTTATTATGAGTAATTCGTATAGAGGATTGGAGTAATGATGTGTGTGAAACTTGAATTTTTGATGTAGATGCCATGCAGAATTTTTAGGTCTCTAACTCGTTTGTGCTTGTACGACATAAAGAAAAATGAAGGGTTAAAGAGATGTCCCGCTGCCGACCAAAAAAAGGAAAGGAGAGAAAGATGTCCGACTAAAAGGAAATGTTATGAAACTCTTTTGTGGGGAGAGACTTGCCATTGGCGCGTGGAGAGCCGTGCACGGACTCTCTAGGTAGACTGCGACCTGGGACTTCGACCTCTCTGAAATGCAGAGCAGTGGCTCGAATTGGTTGACCGTTGAAGTTTCGTTTATTTCATAAATAATAAATAATTTTAAAAATATATTTTTTAAATAATAATTCGTTTAGCTTGAAATAATTAAACATTAAAAGATGATTTTATTGTCGACAAAAATTTATGTTTATGAAAATATTTTCTGTTTATTCATTTTATGAATAATTATTTTTCAGAAAATATTTGTTAAATCATTCACTTTTCTAAAAAAAAACGGAGCCAAAATAGTTATAAATGCAAAGATGTCCATGGGGCAGGTGTGAATGGCCCGTGAGCATTGGCCTCTTTGAATCTTAGGCTTTGGTTTCTTGCCTATTTACAATGGTTACCGTCCTTCAGCAACTCAAACCTTGCTTATCCACCTCGAGAAAAATAATTACTAAAACCTCTAATTTTTTTTGGTCAGTACTAAAACCTCTATTTTAGCAGGCGTGGAAAAGGGCTATTTCAATTGAGGACAACTTTCTTCATAACACGTATAATTTCATGAAAAATCATACCTTGCTATGGAGAGAAAAATAGCAAATACTGACATAGATGACATCCTCAAATCAAAAAGGCATATGAAGAGGCTTTTATCAATCGTCATCGATGTTGCACGATGACAAAAGATGGTTCCTATAGCACATTAAGATATAAAATATTTTTATTGGTCATCCAAGTCTTGTCAAAAAGTACCCACTGCTACTAATCACAAGTAATTACAAATTATCACTTCAAAACGATTCAAATCTTTCGAGACAATTTCACTCTCTTTCCATACGTGACTTTCTTACAAGTCTGGTAAAAGTCAATGATTAATCCCATTTAATCTAGCTACCGAAGATATCTTATATATAAGTTCTACTCCACACATCCTTTCCAATAGCCAAATGCAGAAGAATCACACAAAGAATTTGGACTCCATTTATTTCGCAAAAAAATTGATACTTATGAAAAATATCAAAGAAATCATCTTTTATGATAATAGAAATAATTTCCTGGGCTCGTGCCATTTCCAATTGGCTCTTGACACTCCCCATTGCATTGATTTAACCATATTATCCCTTAGGGATGCCACTCTTGATTTGATATTATTTCTTTCATTTTTTTCGTCATTTTTTTTTGTTTCAATTTTGCTAGAGACGAAATTACCCGAGCTCCTCTTAAACAATATATGTTAAGATTTAACGTGGGACACACTCTTGGTTCAAGATTATTTCTTGCATTCTTTTCTTCTGTTTTGATCTTTTTCTTTTTATTCTCCGCTCAGAACAAAATTGGTATTCCCATCTTCCAATATATATATATATATATATATATATTTGGCAGGTAGCTAATGAATCTTCCTGTTAATGAATTGATATTTCTCTTTGTTTTGTGCTAAAAACTATTATTCAAAATATAACCTAAGCATAAATAGGATTGAAAAGAATCATCTGCCAGTTTTTATATGTAATTTATATTATTGTAACATTAATATGTGTCATTACGTTGTCGTTCATGTATTTTAATTGCTCAACTTTCATTTTATTCGGTGAACGTAATCGTCTAACAACCATTTTTTTATGCCATCATTGCATGATTTTTAAAAAAAATACTTTCAAAAAAGTTAAAAATATGATAAAGCTAAGCACATAAAAAATTATAAACATCCATCATTATCATACAAAGGCAAAAGAAAATGCTCTCTTCACGTTATTACATAGAATGCTATATTTATCCTGATTGCATGTACAACTAGTTGTTGATAAGAAATTATGGCAGCGCTGCAGCGGTAATAGCATTACTTCTTCTTTTTTCTTTATTTTTTTCTTTTCCAATAAAGAATTAGTGAGGATCCTACTAATAAAAAATTACAAGTAAAAAATAAACGATCAAAGTGATAATTTCTTATGTTTGTGCACATAAGACTCAAGGCATTTTAAATTTGTTTTGCAAGTATTGGAGGAAGCAAATAAAAAATTCAGATTGCGGACCTCGATCAGGCTAAAGAGCACCCGAACAATTTCTATTATGACGCTTAAAGCATTCAAATAAAGGATCCAATCCAACGAAAGAGACATGGTCGTCCAAGAGAAAATCGATTCAACACGACATAATTTTCTCATATATTTATTATTAGCTTGATAGTACTTTACTAAATTAATGCACATGAACTCTCTTGTAGACGAAAACAACCCCTAATCGCTTGACACGCATTGACTCTCCCATAAACTTGTAACGCATGGTATGGTTGTAACGACCTGGGCCCCACTATGTAATATTGTCCGCTTTGGACATTGAGTCATCATGGCTTTAAAACGTCCACTTTGGACATTGAGTCATCATGGCTTTAAAACGTGTTATACAGATTAGAGAGACTCAAGCCTTATAAACTAGCCCCAGGACTCCTCCCTAAGCGATGTGGGATAGGAGAAATGCCCTTAGCCTCGCCCTCGTACTATTGAAGCGATCTTAGTCCCAACTCGGGCCCCACTGTGTACTATTATCCGCTTTGGATATTGAATCATCACGGCTTTAAAACGCGTTACATAGATTAGAGGGACCCAAGCCTTATAAACTAGCCCAAAGACTCCCCCCTAAGCAATGTGGGATAGGAGAAATGCCCTTAGCCTTGCCCGCATATTGCTGAAGTGATCTTAGTCCATCCCTCCGTACTGTCCCGGGTCTGGGTCGTCACAATGGTGTTTCCAAAATTTTATATAATAATTATGTGAAATTATTTGGAAATTTATATCATAGTATCTATAAGTTGAATTAACATATACAATCTACCATGACGAGAGTATAAGAAATTTCATTGATTTTCACACAATTGATAATTCGGATGAGATAAGTCACTGTAGCTATTCTCGAAATTTGATTTATAATTAGGAAAGAATTGGGGTTTTCAATTGTTACTGGTACGTGTTATTATTTTATTTTGAATTAAAATACCTTACTATAATTGACTTTTTATTTATATAAAATGATATAGGGTCAAATATCTCGTGGTCATGTGAATCTTCTCAATGAACCAAACATTGAAGCTATATATTAGGTGAAATATGTATACAAATTAATCAAAAATCATTTTTTGGCTTAATTTTGACTTGTGTGATCTTAAGATTGATTTTGTAATATTTTAGGTCCGAACACATCTTTATCTAGGAGATTTGGATCAATGGGGTAAACTTTCTTCTCTTCTAATTCATTATTCTTATTTTGTTCTTTTCTTTACTTCATTTGTTTTATGTGTAATTGATAGCACTCAATTCGATTTTAGGTCACTAGAGAGTTCTAAAGCAGCTTGATTTTAGCGAAAGGACTGAGGAGCCAATACATTGCACAATGATTTTGTTATTAGTTATAAAACCAATGTTTCAAAGTGTTTTTCATCTTTTAAATTTAATAGATTTATATAATCAATTATTTCTTTTCTTTACTTGTAATTAATGATGTTTGGGTTGTGTTGGAATTGTGGAGGGTTTTACAAGGATGGCCTAAGTCTTATCACTTATGTGCACAAACAGAAGAAATTATCAGTTTGATTGCTTATTTTTTTCTTGTAATTTTTTATTAGTAGGATTCCCACTAATTATTTTTTTGAAAAATATTTTTAAAAAAAAGTAAAGGAGGGAAAACATGCGGTCCTTAGCTGACCGTTCCTCCGTCACTTGACTGAGGAACGGTCAGCTGAGAGGCTCCCAAAAAACAAGTCAAGGAGGGGGCCCACGAGAAGGACCCCCATCGGCATCGGGCAGTGAAATTCACGAAAGCGGGTCGTCGGAGGCGAAGTGTGTTTTAGGGACTGCATGGTAACATTCCCAAAAATTGTTCCCGGAACACTTCTGTACGGATTTTGTTCCCGGAACAAAAAAAAAAACGCGTTTGGTTGCGTTTACCGTTTTTTTGTTTTTGTTCCTAGAACAAAATGGGAACAGAAAAAAAAGCAACATTTGTTGTTTGTTCGAAAACAAAATGAAGAAACATTTCCGGAGCTTCTTCTCTCTCTCTTCTTCTCTTCTTCTTTTCTTCTTTTTTTTTCTTCTTTTTTTCTTTCGCCGGTCGCCGGCCTCGGCCATGGCCGGCGGCCGGCCGTCGAGGCTCGGCCTCGCCTCGATCCGGCGAGGCCGAGCGTCGCCGCCCCCGAGGCTCGACGTCGCCGGCGCGGCGAGGCCGAGCCTCGCCTTGGGTGGCGAGCTCGGGCTCGCCCGGATTCGGCGAGGCCAAGCATCGCCGGCCCCGGCGAGGCTCGAGCTCGCCCGACCATGGCAAGGCTTGGCCTCGCCGGGATCCGGGCGAGCCCGAGCTCGCCCGGTAAGGCGAGGCTCGGGCTCGCCCGCGCCGGCGAGCCTCGTCGTGGCCGGGCGAGGCTACCGGCCCCGTCGGCCGTCGCGGAGAGGCCTACGACCCGGCCGAAAAAAGTAAAAATAAAAAGAAAGGAAAAATGAAAAATAAAATAAAAATGTTTAAAAATTAAAAGAAACAAAAAAAACATAAAATTTACCAAACGTGTTTACGTTCATTTTTTATTCCCGACCAAACGTTCCAAACGCGTTCTTTTGTTGAAGAATTGTTCTCGTAACGTAAACACTTTTTTTTTTTTACATTCCTGGCAAAAAAAAGAACAGAAATGTTACCATTCGCACCCTTACGTTCCGGAGTCAAACCAAGGCGAAGAACAAGAACAAGAACACAGGAGAGAGAGAGAGAAAGAAAGAAAGAGAGTCGCGCACTGTTCTGAGTCAAAGTCTCTCCCTTTTTCTGCAGCATCGGTCAACTCCACCTTCCTCCTCCCAAGCCCAGAACACACGCCATTAAATCACTTTCTCCCTCTCTGTCTCTCTCTTCCTTTTCTCTTGGTCCTCTTTTTTCTTGATAGGCTTGTATTTTCTCGTTCTCGACCCCTCCCTCACTCTTTCCCCGCTCCTTCTTCCGCTTTTATCTTCTCTTTTCCCCACTCCCTCTTGGGTTTCCGAGGCTACCTGCGAAATCTCTCACTTCACTACCCCACCATTTTTTAGCCTTTTGCCGTATCGAAAGGAACCGAAAGATGGGCGGGTGCGCGCGTAGCGGCAACCACCGTTTGCTCATCCCTCTCTTGTTCTTCTTCTTGTTCCTCTTCTCCTTCTACCCTTTGGCCTTCTCTAAGTTGTCGTCACCTCAATTCGAAGTCATGAGCAATCTCTCCCAGATAATACCGAGTTCTGAGTCATCGTGGAAGAGCACCGACGACCCGTGTGGATGGAAAGGGGTCACATGCAGTCGGGATAACTCTTCCGTGATCGAGCTCTCTCTCTCTCTGGGCTCTCTCTCGCTTCCCCCGATATTTCGCCTGTGATTTGCCAGATTGGTTCTTTGCAGGCTCTTGACCTGTCCGACAACAATTTGGGCTCACTCCCTGCTGAGTTCATCACTTCCTGTGGAAAAATTGTGGGGCTCAGGCGGTTGAACTTCAGCAGGAATGCGCTGGTAGGTCCTTTGCCTTCTTTTACTGGTTTTGTTGGGTTGGAGGTCTTGGACTTGTCTTATAATAAAATGAGTGGAAGCATTGGCTCAGAATTAGATGGGTTAGTCAAGTTGAGGAGTTTGAATCTTGGTACGAATATGTTCAATGGGTCGATTCCAGTTAACCTGTCCAAGGTTCTGGAGGAGCTCCAGCTTTCGGTGAATTTGTTCGAAGGTGAAATCCCTGAGAGAGTCGCAGATTATCGGAATTTGACCCTGCTTGATCTTAGCGTGAACCAGCTTTCAGGCTTTGTCCCCGAAAGACTTGGGGAGCTTCCAAAGTTGGAAGTGCTGGTCCTTTCTCTTAATCTTCTCTGCAGAAAAATCCCGGATAGTCTAGCTAATATTGCAACACTTTCCCGTTTCACTGCGAACCAAAATTACTTCAGCGGCCCAATTCCCAGCGGGTTAACGAGGTTTCTCAAAAGTTTGGATCTTAGCTCCAATAATCTGAGTGGGTCTATTCCGCCTGACCTTCTGTCGCAGCCAAATTTGCAGTTTGTGGATTTGTCTTACAATCGGTTGGAGGGGCCGATACCTAAAACTATATCAACTCTCATGCTCAGGTTGAGACTGGGTAGCAATTTACTTAGCGGTACGATCCCTTCTGATTCATTGGGAAGCCTCGAGAAATTGACTTACTTGGAACTGGAAAATAATAGCTTGACAGGAGCAGTCCCTGCTGAACTGGGCAAATGTCGGAGTTTGGCCCTGTTGAATTTGGCGCAGAATAAACTGATTGGTCCCTTACCACCAGAGCTGGGAAATCTCAGCAGTATTCAAGTCATGAAGCTCCAGTTAAACAAGATTGATGGGGACATCTTAGGCCAAATTACGCAGTTAGGGAGTTTAGCACAGTTGAATATCAGCTGGAATCTGCTGAGTGGTGCCATTCCATCTTCCCTTCCCAACTTGCGGAACCTTACTAACTTGAATTTGCAGCACAACAATTTGAGTGGCTCAATACCCACTGGTATAGAGAGCTTAGGAGGTTTATTGGAACTCCAGCTTGGGAAAAATCAACTTAGTGGGGATATCCCAACCATGCCAGAGAGTTTGCGGATTGTTTTGAACCTCAGTAGTAATCTTTTCGATGGGACTATCCCGCGTACTCTTTCTCAGCTGACCAATCTAGAGATCTTGGATCTCTCAAACAACCGGTTTTCAGGTCCGGTTTCCTCGTCATTTACTATGATGGCGGCCCTGACACAGTTAATACTTTCCAATAATCTTCTGTCGGGTGTTCTTCCGAAGTTTAGGGACATGGTCAAAGTGGAAGCTGGTGGAAACAGGGACCTCATTAATGGGACAACACCACCGCCGAGCCCTGCTGTCATACGGAAAAGAAACTCTGTTGTTGTGCCAGTCTCTACTGCACTGGCCTCTACTGTTTTTGCCGCGTTTGTCGTTGCAGCGATCCTTATGTCAGTATCAAAACGCTTTTACCGCGTCAACGACGAGCACTTGCAATTTGGCGAGAACCTTCCTCTTCCTCAAGTCATCGATGGCATGAAATAATTAGATGTTGGATGATGATTTCGTTATTGATAAAAATTTATGCCTAAATATTTTCGTAGATGATAAAAATAATTTTCATTTATTCATCTTATGAGCATCGTTTTAAAAAAATATATAATTTTCAAATTATTCATTTTTTTCTAAAATAAATGAAGTCAAAAATATCATAAACACAAAGATGTCAATAGGGTGGGTTTGAATGATTCTTGAGCATTGGCCTCTGAATCTTTGGCCCTGGGTCCTTGCCCATCTTCAATGATTACCGCCATTTAGCAACCTAAAACCTTGCTAATCAATTGTGGACAAAATTTTTTGTAACACGTATAATTTCATGGAAAATCATGCCTTGCAGTGGATAGAAAAATAGGAAATACCAACATAGATGATATCCTCAAGCCAAGAAGGCATACAAATAGGTATTTTTTTTTTATAATCGTTATTGATGTTGCACGATGATAAAAGATGGTTATTGTAGCCCATTAAGATGTGAAATATTTTTATTGGATTCACTCATGTCCTATCAAAAAGTATACGTTGCTGCTAATCACAAGAGGCTTCAAATTCATCGTTGCAAAACAATTCAAATTTCTCAAGAAGACTTCACCTTCTTTGCATATGTGACTTTCTTACGAGTCTTGTGAAAGTGAATGATTAATCCCATTTAATCTAGCTACAGAAGATATATTATATATAAGTTCTATTCCACACATCCTTTCCAATTGCCAATTGCCAATTGCCAAATGCAAAAGAATCGCACAAAGAATTTGGACTCCATTTATTTTACAGAAAATTTGATGCTTCTGAAAAATATCGAAGAAGTCATCTTTCACAATATTAGTAATAATTTCTTGGGCCCAAGCCATTTCCAATTGGCTCTTGACATCCTCTACTGCATTGATTTAACTACATTATCACATACTATCGCGTTGATTCAACTGCATTATCCCATACTGATCACACTCTTAATTTAATATAATTTCTTTCAATTTTTTCTTTGTTTTCTTTTGTTTCAATTTTGCCAGAGACGAAATTAGCAATGCTCCTCTCAAACAACATATGTTAAGATTAAACGTGGGGCACACTTTTGATTCAACATTATTTCTTGCCTTCTTTTTTTTCTTTTTTTTGATTTTTTCTTTTTGTTCTCCGCTTGAAACAAAATTGGTCTTCCCATCTTCCCAAAAAAAAAAAGTTTATTTGGCAGGCAGCTAAAGAATTATCGTGTTAACGAGTTAGGGCGCGTTTGGTAAAGATTCTGTTCCTGGGAATTGATTTTGACTAGAAATGATTATTTTTTATTCTGTTCTCGAGAACTGATTTTGAGTAAAAAAATGCGTTTGGTAACTGTCCAAATTTTTTTATTTTGGAATAGAATTGCGTTTGATACCATGCTAATTGATTCTGTTCCAAATTAATTTCTTTTGATTTTTAAATAATTTTTTTACTTTTTTACTTTTTTTCTTTTCTTTTTTCCTTTTTTTTTCTTTTTTTCCCTTTTCTCCCATTCTTCTTCTTCTTCTTCATGTGGCCGATCGCCGGTGCGAGGGCCGGCGACGCTCACCGGAGCATCGGCGGCCCTCGACGAGGTCTGCCCTCGTCGGGCTGAGCCTCGCCGGCAGCTGGGCAAGGCTCGCCCAACCTCGTCGATGGCCAGGCCGGCCTCGCTAGATTTGGCAAGGCCGAGCCTCGCCGGTGGCTAGGCTTGCCTCCGGCAAGCTCGCCGGACCTTGCCCTGGCCTGGCGAGCCTTAGGTGAGCTCGCCGGACCAACGACCGGCAGCGGTGGGCGGAGGTGGACAGCGGCAGGCGGTGATAGACGGCAATCATGGGATGACGGAATGGAAGAATGAGAGTTTCACTGTTTTTGATTCTTTTTTTGATTGACAAAGAATCATATTTTTTTTATTCTCAATTCTCTTCCCAATTTGTTCCCGGAAACAAAAAATTTACCAAACGCGATTCTCGTCCCAAACTAATTCTATGAACAAAAAAATCAAAATCAGGCGCTGTTTGGCACATCACTAAACAGGCCCTTAATATTTCTCCTTTTTTTTTTGTACTAAAAACTATCATTCAAAATATAACCAAAGCATAATTAGGAGCGAGAAGAACTATCTATTAGTATTTGTACATATCTCATCTAATTATAACATTAATATGCGTCATTACGTTGTTGTCCGTGTATTTCAATTGCTCTAACTTTCATTTTATTCGGTGAATGTGGTAGTCCAGTAACCATTAACTTTCATGCCATCGTTGAATGCTCCCTTAACATTATTACATAGAATGCTTTGTAATAGCATTATAAGAAACCCAATTCAAACCATTAGCAAACACATATCTTTCGTCAATTATAAATGCATCATAATGTTCATAGAACTATCAACAAAAAGAAAGTTATCCTCGAAATACAAATGTACTGCAACAATAAGTTGCATACACAACTTAATAAAAGATATTTTTGTCTATTCATTAGCTTGGCTCCCCTTGAAAAGGCTACTCTCTAGAAAAAAAGATTTTACCTAAATCAAACAATAATTCGACCAAAAAAAGAAAATCGAACAATAAAAGTTTTCAACTACATAAATAAGAGAGTAATTATTTACTTAAAGTAAACATATATTAAGGAATAATTTTAAATGTCATAATGTAAGAAGCTCCAACTTTAGAATTCGTCTTTCAAGTCGAATTATTGCATTTTTTAGTCCTCTGTGCCTACTATATATATATATATTTTTTTTTTGTGACCCGGGAACCACTGTACAGCCGGCAGCCGGTGGTATAAACCCGGGGCGGACTGAGTCACCACCACAGACCCAACCACGGGTGAGTCGCACAAATGCGACGCCTCTGGGATTCGAACTCCTCCCCTTCAAATGTGCCTACTATATTTTGCCACCATGAATTTCAATAATCTTTGAATGTGAGCTTGATCTGAGATATTTTCCTTTGGGTTACATGTCTAACTGTTATGATCAAGAACCTTACATTTCTTCCCCTCTTGAACAATTTCAAATGCAGAAGAATAGCATTGTGTAGAAGTTGTTTCCACTTTAGTTTTGAAGTGGAAGGATGACATTTATGAGATGTAGATAAGGGCTCATATGAGAAAGGATCACTTGCTCGTAAAAATAGCTCAATTTGCTTTCGAACAATTTTCTTTTTGGAAAGTGACCGTTCTTGATACCTCCTTTCCAACTCATGGAGTAGTTGCGGAAATGAATCTTCTTCATTATTTTGCATGATATTGCATTCCAGAAAGGATCTTATATCAAGCTTCCATTGTTGATTAATTATATCTAGAGGTAAAACATCACAAAACTCAAATCTTATTTTATGTGCACATCATGGATTGCATAAAATGCCTATTACAAACAAGTAGCTCAACTCTACTTTTAGCAATCTCATATTGCTTGGAGAGCTTACCTAAAGTAAATACTGACACCCAAGTAATTAAGTTCCTGAAAAGAGGAATGTTAAGATGATGAGAACCTTTTACCTTTTCACTTGACAATTTGGTTTTGATTTCTTGAAACCAATTCTCAACTACAAGTCATATTTGAAACTTGGAGATATTCTTTCAAATTCAAATGTGCCTCTTCATCTCTTGAAATGACACAATTCCCAAAATGCATGTGCATGTCTATCCAGGGAGGCACAAAAAAACTTTTAAAGGAAATCATGTAGTTTTAATGTAATTACAAACCAATGGTTTCTCCTTACAACAAACTTGAAATTGTTGAATAGTTGCACCATATTCCACTTCACCCTTAGAGTTCATAACTTTGGACTTATCAGACATAAAAGAATCCCAATTTAGTCATTCTTCAAACTGAGATTTACTGTTAACCACAAATATTTTTCTCAATGTGCCAAATGCACAATAAGTTCACTCTTTTAGGAAAAAATGAATCGAATTGCATTCATCACCACCAACTCTCTATTAGTGATGATAGCTTTACGTTGACAATCAACATCTTATATGTTGCTAAGCATCCTTAAAGCCCAAACATAATCTTCTTCTTCTTCCCTTCTTAAAAAATGCAAAGCATGAGCAGAAAGAAGTATAAAGCTAGACACTCCAATAATATCTAACAAAGGTATTTTGTATCTATTGGTCTTATAAGTACAATCCATTATAAAAACACCTAAGAAGCTCTTACTTAATGCCAAGAGATAGGATGAGAGAAAAATATATATGTCAAGTGACACTCCACATCATGTTTAAAATTGTAATTGAATCCAACTACACCAAGTTCCTCCAATAAAGCTTGGACCATAGTGTGACCATTCGAATATTCACAATATAATTTCACTTTTATGTTGGAAACATTTTTAGAAATAGCTTGAACTATGGGATTACTTTGTCTCAAGGAAGACAGAATCTGCTGGGAAGTATACTGGCCTTAGACATCTCTTTCACAAGTGAACTTAAATTTCAACGACAAGAGGGATGTTTGAAGATATCACTTAGAGGACATGTTCATGTGATGCATTTAATATTTTGAGTGACCGTGATCCGTTTTTGTTTGCATAGCAAGGAACTTCAGAAGGATAGTCAACTAAACAAGATCCAGTCTTTCTTCTCTAATGTGTAATAGAGATATCATATCAATTGCAATAATTACATCCCATATCACAACCAAGAATAATGTATTTATCTCTCTTTGATCTTTTCATAGACTACAAAACCTCGAGCAGGAAGATGCCTCCACGCTCTACTCAAAAGATCCTCTGTTGTTAGAAAATTTCTTGGTAAATGAACTTGTTGCCATGATTGATTATTGCTCTCCATTCGCAGTTTCATCATCATTAGATACATTCAAGTAATTGAGGTCCTCTTCAATATTGTCTTCCATAGTAATAGCACTACAAAAAATAGAATTCAATGAAAGATAAGTAAATTGTATATAACGCATACATCAATCACAATATTCAATCATCAAGTAAATTCTCGTAAATTTGTATTAAAAATAGAAATCAAAAAATCCACGATCATGATGATAATCTATGGAAATAAAATAAATACTTTACACATAAAAATAACATTTCTTACTTTGATATATGATTGGTGCTTGCTCAAATTGCAACAATGGATAATATGTTCAGAAGAAAACAAACGTGTAGGAAGAGTTGACATGTAATGGGTGTGGGAAAACGATTAGGGTGCAAAAAGGGTGTTTAAAAGGGACATGGGTGATTTTGTTTTTTTATTAAAGAAAAATAAAAAGAAGAAAAAACGTAGGAAATAATCTTACATCAAGAGTTGAACTGGCAAGAAATAATGTAGTAAAATCAATACCATGATGGGTGTCAGGATGTGGAAATAGCGTGAATCATTTCTTATGTTCGCTTGGAAATGAGTCGGAAATTATTTTTATTATTTATTTATTTATTTTGGTCGGTAGAAATTCTTTTTATTTATTTGGTATGAAAATTGGCTTTTTACTGATGGATTGATTCTCATGCTTACGCTTATGGTGGACCGGAAATCTAGTTTGGGCCCGAAAATTTGCTCACTTTTTGTGGTCCAACTCACAATTTCTTATTTCCTTTTTATCTTTTTGTCCTCTTTTCTTCCCCTCCTTCTTCCATTCCTTTTACGTTCGGCACAGTGAAGCCTAGCGCCTCAAATCAAAACACAACCCAACTGCGACGGTGGATTGGATGGTTTTTTATGACATCGGTAACAAGTCACTAACTTTCAACTAGACTTAAATTTAACTCTATTAATCTTTCATCCAAATATTGTTATCGGTTATTTGATGTGGGATTTCTACATTGGAAATAAATTCACATCGGTAAGATGACGTGAAAAATCATATTCAAAATGAAACTATTCTTTGATAAAAATTTCATGAAAAGAAGGATTATTAGCAAAGATTTTTTAATAAAGGACTAACAAAGATAAATTTGAGATTGAACTTAAAGTTCAAGTTGAGATTAAAGCCTAAAGTTGATGGTTTTTTTAGGGAATTAGGCCATCATTCATGTCATCAATGCATGTGGTATTATCAAGTAGTCAGAGTTTGGAAGGATGAAGCCTACGGCGAGCGATTTTCCCAAAATTTTAGATCAAATTTCAATTCTGCTTCCAACTATTTTTTATTGAAAAATAGTCCAAATTTTAGATTCAGTCTCAATTTTGCCTTCAATATTTTCTTTTTTTAAAAAAAAAAAAATCCCGACTGTAGGTCCAGTCCCATATTTGCTTTGTACAATTTTCTTTTTAAATATCAATTTTAACTCTAATCCCAAATCCACTTTGAATTTTTTTACGTTTAAAAAAGTCATCGACTTTCTATCCAATCTTGAATCTGCCTCTACTAAACCTCCGTCCAAAAATCACTATCAGTTATTTGATGTGATATATCCACGTCGCTAACAAATCTGCATTAGTAAGGTGACGTGGCAAAATCGTTCTCTGACTAAAATAATTAAAAAAATATTAGGGACGACTAGGGACGATATTTGGACAAAGGCCTAACAAGGATAAATCTGAACCCAGACTTAAGAGATCAGGATGGATTCGAAGCTCGACCCAAAGTTAAGGGATAGGTCATCAGCGCGGGTGGTATCATCAAAGTGGTCACTGGTCAGAGCTTGGAAGGACGAACGCCTGCCTTTTCTTCCACGGTAAACAAAAGGAAGAGAAGAGAAAGGTGGGAAATAGAGCGGGGGCAAAAAAAGTCAAGGAGGAGGGGCCCACGAGAAGGACCCCATCTGGCAGTTATCACCGAAGACTCGCCAAAATTCACGAAAGCGGGTCGTCGGAGGCGAAGTGTGTCTTACGTTCCGGAGTCAAACCAAGGCGAAGAACAAGAACAAGAACAAGAACACAGGAGAGAGAGAGAGAGAGAGAGAGAGTGCACTGTTCTGAGTCAAAGTCTCTCTCTTTTTCTGCAGCATCGGTCAACTCCACCTTCCTCCCAAGCCCAGAACATACGCCATTAAATCACTTTCTCCCTCTCTGTCTCTCTCTTCCTTTTCTCTTGCTCCTCTTTTTTCTTGATGGGCTTGTATTTTCTCGTCCTCGACCCCTCCCTCACTCTTTCCCCGCTCCTTCTTCCGCTTTTATCTTCTCTTTTTCCCACTACCCGAGCCAGATATTGCTTGTGCTTTGGCTCTCTTTATATACTCCCTCTTGGGTTTCCGAGGCTAGCTGCGAAATCTCTCGCTTCACTACACCACCATTTTTTAGCCTTTTGCCGTATCGAAAGGAACCGAAAGATGGGCGGGTGCGCGCATAGCGGCAACCACCGTTTGCTCATCCCTCTCTTGTTCTTCTTCTTGTTCCTCTTCTCCTTCTACCCTTTGGCCTTCTCTAAGTTGTCGTCACCTCAATTCGAAGTCATGACCAATCTCTTACGGATAATACCGAGTTCTGAGTCATCGTGGAACAGCACCGAAGACCCGTGTGGATGGAAAGGAGTCACATGCAGTCCGGATAACTCTTCCGTGATCGAGCTCTCTCTCTCTGGGCTCTCTCTCGCTTCCCCCGATATTTTGCCTGTGATTTGCCAGATTGGTTCTTTGCAGGCTCTTGACCTGTCCGGCAACAATTTGGGCTCACTCCCTGCTGAGTTCATCACTTCCTGTGGAAAAATTGGTGGGCTCAGGCGGTTGAACTTCAGCAGGAATGCGCTGGTAGGTCCTTTGCCTTCTTTTACTGGTTTTGTTGGGTTGGAGGTCTTGGACTTGTCTTGTAATAAAATGAATGGAAGCATTGGCTCAGAATTAGATGAGTTAGTCAAGTTGAGGAGCTTGAATCTTAGTCTGAATATGTTCCGTGGGTCAGTTCCAGTCAACCTGTCCAGGTTTCTGAAGGAGCTCCAGCTTTCGGTGAATAGTTTCGAAGGTAAAATCCCTGAGGGAGTCGCAGCTTATCAGAATTTGGCCCTGCTTGATCTTAGCGTGAACCAGCTTTCAGGCTCTGTACCCGACAAACTAGGGGAGCTCCCAAAGTTGGAAGTGCTGGTTCTGTATTTCAATCATCTCGGCGGCAAAATCCCGGATAGTCTAGCTAATATTGCAACACTTTCCCGTTTCTCTGCGAACCAAAATAACTTCAGCGGCCCAATTCCCAGCGGGTTAACGAGGTTTCTCAAAAGTTTGGATCTTAGCTACAATAATCTGAGTGGGTCTATTCCGCCTGACCTTCTGTCGCAGCCAAATTTGCAGTTTGTGGATTTGTCTTTCAATCTGTTGGAGGGGCTGATACCTAAAAATATATCAACTCTCATGCTCAGGTTGAGACTGGGTAGCAATTTACTTAGCGGTACGATCCCTTCTGATTCATTGGGAAGCCTCGAGAAATTGACTTACTTGGAACTGGAAAATAATAGCTTGACAGGAGCAGTCCCTCCTGAACTGGGCAAATGTCGGAGTTTGGCCCCGTTGAATTTGGCGCAGAATAAACTGATTGGTCCCTTACCACCAGAGCTGGGAAATCTCAGCGGTATTCAAGTCATGAAGCTCCAGTTAAACAACATTAGTGGGGACATCCCCGGAAAAATTACGCAGTTAGGGAGTTTAGCACAGTTGAATATCAGCTGGAATCTGCTGAGTGGTGCCATTCCATCTTCCCTTCCCAACTTGCGGAACCTTACTACCTTGAATTTGCAGCACAATAATTTGAGTGGCTCAATACCCACTGGTATAGAGAGCTTACGAGGTTTATTGGAACTCCAGCTGGGGAAAAATCAACTTAGTGGGGATATCCCAACCATGCCAGAGAGTTTGCGGATTGTTTTGAACCTCAGTAGTAATCTTTTCGATGGGACCATCCCGCGTACTCTTTCTCAGCTGACCAATCTAGAGATCTTGGATCTCTCAAACAACCGGTTTTCAGGTCCGGTTTCCTCGTCATTTACTATGATGGCGGCCCTGACACAGTTAATACTTTCCAATAATCTTCTGTCGGGTGTTCTTCCGAAGTTTAGGGACATGGTCAAAGTGGAAGCTGGTGGAAACAGGGACCTCATTAATGGGACAACACCACCGCCGAGCCCTGCTGTCATACGGAAAAGAAACTCTGTTGTTGTGCCAGTCTCTACTGCACTGGCCTCTACTGTTTTTGCCGCATTTGTCGTTGCAGCGATCCTTATGTCAGTATCAAAACGCTTTTACCGCGTCAACGACGAGCACTTGCAATTAGGCGAGAACCTTCCTCTTCCTCAAGTCATCGATGGCATGAAATAATTAGATGTTGGAAGATGATTTCGTTATTGATAAAAATTTATGCCTAAATATTTTTGTAGATGATAAAAAAAATTTTCATTTATTCATCTTATGAGCGATCATTTTAAAAAAATATAATTTTCAAATTATTCATTTTTTTCTAAAATAAATGAAGTCAAAAATATCATAAGCACAAAGATGTCAATAATTTGGGTTTGAATGATCCTTGAGCATTGGCCTCTGAATCTTTGGCCCTGGGTCCTTGCCCATTTTTCAATGATTACCGCCATTTAGCAACCTAAAACCTTGCTAATCAATTTTGGACAAAATTTTTTTGTAACACGTATAGTTTCATGGAAAATCATGCCTTGCCGTGGATAGAAAAATAGGAAATACCAACATAGATGATATCCTCAAACCAAGAAGGCATACAAATAGGTTTTTTTTTTTTTTTTTTTTTTTTTTATTGATGTTGCACGATGATAAAAGATGGTTATTGTAGTCCATTAAGATGTGAAATATTTTTATTGGATTCATTCATGTCCTATCAAAAAGTATCCGTTGCTACTAATCACAAGAGGTTTCAAATTCATCGTTGCAAAACAATTCAAATTTCTCAAGAAGACTTCACCTTCTTTGCATATGTGACTTTCTTACGAGTCTTGTGAAAGTGAATGATTAATCCCATTTAATCTAGCTACAGAAGATATATTATATATAAGTTCTATTCCACACATCCTTTCCAATTGCCAATTGCCAAATGCAAAAGAATCGCACAAAGAATTTGGACTCCATTTATTTTACAGAAAATTTGATGCTTCTGAAAAATATCGAAGAAGTCATCTTTCACGATATTAGTAATAATTTCTTGGGCCCGATCCTTTCCTCTACTGCATTGATTTAACTACATTATCACATACTATCGCATTGATTTAACTGCATTATCCCATACTGATCCCAATCTTAATTTAATATGATTTCTTTCAATTTTTTCTTTGTTTTCTTTTGTTTCAATTTTGCCAGAGACGAAATTACCAATGCTCCTCTCAAACAACATATGTTAAGATTAAACGTGGGGCACACTTTTGATTCAACATTATTTCTTGCCTTCTTTTTTTTTTTTTTTCCTTTTTATTCTCCGCTTGAAACAAAATTGGTCTTCCCATCTTCCAAAAAAAAAAGTTTATCTGGCAGGCAGCTAAAGAATTATCGTGTTAACGAGTTAGGGTGCGTTTGGTAAAGATTCTGTTCCCGGGAACTGATTTTGACTAGAAATGATTAATTTTTATTACATTCCCAAGAACGATTACGAGTAAAAAATGCGTTTGGTAACTGTCTAATTTTTTTTTTTTCTGGAATAGAATTGCGTTTGATACCGTGCTAATTGATTTTGTTCCAAATTAATTTCTTTTGATTTTTAAATAATTTTTTTTTTTTTTTTACTTTTTTTTCTTTTATTTATTTTTTCTTTTTTTCCCTTTTCTCCCATTCTTCTTCTTTTTGTAGCCGGTCGCCGGAGACGAGGGCCGGCGGCGCTCACCGGAGGGTCGCCGCCCTTGGCGAGGTCGGCCCTCGTCGGCGAGCCTCGCTAGCGGCTAGGCAAGGCTCGCCCAGCCTCGCCGATGGCCAGGCCGGCCTCACTAGATCCGGCAAGGCCGAGCCTCGCCGTGGCCGGGCTTGCCTCCGGCGAGCTCGCCGGACCTCGCCCGGCCTAGTGAGCCTCCGGTGAGCTCGCCAGACCGGTAACCAGCAGCGAACGGCGGCGGCAGGCGGCGGCGGACAGCGGCGGGCGGTGGTGGACGGCAATCGCGGGATGACGGAAGGGAAGAGTGAGAGTTTCACTGTTTTGATTCTTTTTTTGATTGACGAAGAATCATTTTTTTTTTATTCTCAATTCTCTTCACAATCTGTTCCTTTGAACAAAAATTTTACCAAACGCGATTCTCGTCCCAAACTAATTCCGGGAACAAAAAAATCAAAATCAGGCACTGTTTGGCACGTCACCAAACAGGCCCTTAATATTTCTCTTTTTTTTTTTTGTACTAAAAACTATTATTCAAAATATAACCAAAGCATAAATAGGAGCGAGAAGAACCATCTATTAGTATTTGTACATATCTCATCTAATTATAACATTATTATGTGTCATTACGTTGTTGTCCGTGTATTTCAATTGCTCAACTTTCATTTTATTTGGTGAATGTGGTAGTCCAGTAACCATTAACTTTCATGCCATCGTTGAATGCTCCCTTAACATTATTACATAGAATGCTTTGTAATAGCATTATAAGAAACCCCATTCAAACCATTAGCAAACACATATCTTTCGTCAATTATAAATGCATCATAATGTTCATAGAACTATCAACAAAAAGTAAGTTATCCTCGAAATACAAATGTACTGCAACAATAAGTTGCATACACAACTTAATAAAAGATATTTTTGTCTATTCATTAGCTTGGCTCCCCTTGAAAAGGCTACTCTCTAGAAAAAATATTTTACCTAAATCAAACAATAATTCGACCAAAAAAAAAAATCAAACAATAAAAGTTTTCAATTACATAAATAAGAGAGTAATTATTTACTTAAAGTAAACATATATTAAGGAATAATTTTGAATGTCATAATGTAAGAAGCTCCAACTTTAGAATTCGTCTTTCAAGTTGAATTATTGCATCTTTTAGTCCTCTGTGCCTACTATATATATATATATATTTTTTTTTTTTGGTGATCCGGGAACCACCGTACAGCCGGCAGCCAGCGGCGTAAACCCGGCGCGGATTGAGCCACCACCACAGACCCAACCGCGGGTGAGTCGCACGAATGTGACGCCTCTGGGATTCGAACTCCTCCCCTTCAAATGTGCCTACTATATTTCGCCACCATGAATTTCAATAATCTTTGAATGTGAGCTTGATCTAAGATATTTTCCTTTGGGTTACATGTCTAACTGTTATGATCATGAACCTTACATTTCTTCCCCTCTTGAACAATTTCAAATGCAGAAGAATAGCATTGTGTAGAAGTTGTTTTCACTTTAGTTTTGAAGTGGAAGGATGACATTTATGAGATGTAGATAAGGGCTCATATGAGAAAGGATCACTTGCTCGTAAAAATAGCTCAATTTGCTTTCGAACAATTTTCTTTTTGGAAAGTGACCATTCTTGATACCTCCTTTCCAACTCATGGAGTAGTTGCGGAAATGAATCTTCTTCATTATTTTGCATGATATCGCATTCCAGAAAGGATCTTATATGAAGCTTCCATTGTTGATTAATTATATCTAGAGGTAAAACATCACAAAACTCAAATCTTATTTTATGTGCACATCATGGATTGCATAAAATGCCTATTACAAACAAATAGCTCAACTCTACTTTTAGCAATCTCATATTACTTGGAGAGCTTACCTAAAGTAAATACTGACACCCAAGTAATTAAGTTCCTGAAAAGAGGAATGTTAAGATGATGAGAACCTTTTACCTTTTCACTTGACAATTTGGTTTTGATTTCTTGAAACCGATTCTCAGCTACAAGTCATATTTGAAACTTGTAAATATTCTTTCAAAGCCAAATGTGCTCCTTCATCTCTTGAAATGACACAGTTCCCAAAATGCATGTGCAAGTCTATCCAGGCATGCACAAAAAACTTTAGAAGGAAATCATGTAGGTTTAATGTAATTACAAACCAATGGCTTTTCCTTACAACGAACTTGAAATTGTCAAATATTTGCACCATATTCCACTTCATTCTTAGAGTTCATAACTTTGGACCAATCGGACATAAAAGAATCTCAATCCATTCCTTCTTCAAACTGAGATTTACTGTTAACCACAAATATTTTTCTCAATGTGCCAAATGCACAACAAGTTCACGCTTTTAGGAAAAAATTAATCGAATTGCATTCATCACCGCCAACTCTCTATTAGTGACGATAGCTTTAAGTTGACAATCAACACCCCATATGTTGCTAAGCATCCTCAAAGCCCAAACATAATCTTCTTTTTCTTCCCTTCTAGAAAAATGCAAAGCATGAGCAGAAAGAAGTATAAAGCTAGAAACTCCAATAATATCTAACAAAGGTATTTTGTATCTATTGGTCTTATAAGAACAATCCATTATAAAAACACCTAAGAAGCTCTTAATTAATGCCAAGAGATAGGATGAGAGAAAAATAAATATGTCCAGTGACACTCGACATCATGTTTAAAATTGTAATTGAATCCAATTACACTAAGTTCCTCCAATAAAGCTTAGACCATAGTGCAACCATTCGAATATTCACAACATAATTTCACTTTTATGTTGTAAACATTTTTAGTAGTAGCTTGAACTACGGGATTACTTTGTCTCAAGGAAGAAAGAATTTGGCAGGGAAGTATAATACCTTTAGACATCTCTTTCACGAGTGAACTTAAATTTCAGAAAAGCAATGACAAGTAGGATGTTTGAACATATCACTCAGAGGATATGTTTATATGATGCATTCAATATTTTGAGTGACTATGATCCGTTCTTCTTTGTGTAGCAATGAACTTTAGAAGGATAGTCAACTAAACAAGATCCAGTCTTTCTTCTCTAATGTGTAATAGAGATATGATATCAATTGCAATAGTTACGTCCCATATTACAACCAAGAATAATATATTTGTCTCTCTTTGACCTTTTCATAAAGACTACAAAACGTTGAGCAGGAAGATGCCCCCAGGGCCCACGCTCTACTCAAAAGATCCTTGTACTTGGTAAAGTTTCAAATGAACCTATTGCCATGATTGATTATTGCTCTCCATTCGCAGTTTCATCATCATTAGTAAATTTAAGTAATTGAGGTCCTCTTCGATATTGTCATAGTGATAGCAATACAAAAAATACAATTCAATGAAAGATAAGTAAATAGTATATAACCCATACATCAATCACAATATTCAATCATTGAGTAAATTCTTGTAAATTTGTATTAAAAATCGAAATTGAAAAGTTCACGATTGTGATGATAGTCCATGGAAATAAAATAAATACTTTACACATAAAACTAACATTTCTTACTTTGATATACGATTGGTGCTTGCTCAAATTGCAACAATGGAGAATATGTTCAAAAGAAAACAAACATGAAGGAAGAGTTGACATGTAATGGGTGTGGGAAAAACGATTAGGGTGCAAAGAGGGTGTTTAAAAGGGACACGGGTGATTTTGTTTTTTATTAAAGCAAAATAAAAAAAATAAAAAACGTAGGAAATAATCTTAAATCAAGAGTTGAACTAGCAAGAAATAATGTAGTAAAATCAATACCATGATGGGTGTCAGGATGTGGAAATAGCGCGAATCATTTCTTATGTTCGCTTGGAAATGAGTCAGAAATTCTTTTTATTTATTTATTTACTTTGGTCGGTAGAAATTCTTTTTATTTATTTGGTATGAAAATTGGCTTTTTACTGATGGATTGACTTCTCATGCTTACGCTTATGGTGAACTGGAAATCTAGTTTGGGCCCAAAAATTTTCTCACTTTTTGTGGTCCAACTCACAATTTCTTATTTCCTTTTCTCTTTTTGTCCTCTTTTCTTCCCCTCCTTATTCCATTCCTTTTACGTTCGGCACAGTGAAGCCTAGCGCCTCAAATCCAAACACAACCCAACCGCTATGGTGGATTGGATGGTTGTTTATGACATCGGTAACAAGTCACTAACTTTCAATCTAGACTTAAATTTAACTCTATTAATCTTTCATCCAAATATTGTTATCAGTTATTTGATGTGGTATTTCTACATTGAAAATAAATTCACATCAGTAAGACGACGTGAAAAATCATATTCAAAATGAAACCGTTCTTTGATAAAAATTTCATGAAAAGAATGATTATTAGCAAAGATTTTTGAATAAAGGACTAACGAGGATAAATTTGAGATTAAACTTAAAGTTCAAGTTGAAATTAAAGCCTAAAGTTGATGGTTTTTTAGGGAATTAGGCCATCATTCATGTCATCAATGCATGTGGTATTATCAAGTGGTCAGAGTTTGGAAGGATGAAGCCAAAGGCGAGCAATTTTCCCAAAACTTTAGATCCAATCTCGATTTTGCCTCCAACTATTTTTTATCTAAAAAAATCCAAATTTTAGATTCAGTCTCAATTTTTCCTTGAATATTTTCTTTTTTTCTTTTTTAAAAAAAAAATCCTGACTATAGGTCTAGTCCCATGTTTGCTTTTGTACATTTTTTTTTTAAATATCAATTTTAACTCTAATCCCAAATCTACTTTGAATTTTTTTAAGTTTAAAAAAATCATCGACTTTCTATCCAATCTTGAATCTGCCTCTACTAAACCTCAGTCCAAAAATCACAATTAGTTGTTTGATATGATATATCCACGTTGCTAACAAATTCCCATTACTAAGGTGACGTGGCAAAAATCGTTCTTTGACTAAAATAATTTAAAAAATTAGGGACGACTAGGGACGATGTTTGGACAAAGGCCTAACAAGGATAAATCTGAAACCAGACTTAAGAGTTCAGGATGGATTCGAAGCTCAACCCAAAGTTAAGGGATAGGTCATCAGCGCAGGCGGTATCATCAAAGTGGTCACTGGTCAGCTTGGAAGGACGAACGCCTGCCTTTTCTTCCACGGTAAACAAAAGGAAGAGAAGAGAAAGGTGGGAAATAGAGGGGGGCAAAAAAGTCAAGGAGGGGGGCCCACGAGAAGGACCCCATCTGGCAGTTATCACCGAAGACTCGCCAAAATTCACGAAAGCGGGTCGTCGGAGGCGAAGTGTGTCTTACGTTCCGAGTCAAACCAAGGCGAAGAACAAGAACAAGAACACAGGAGGGAGGAGAGAGAGAGAGAGAGAGAGAGAGAGTCGTGCACTGTTCTGAGTCAAAGTCTCTCTCTTTTTCTGCAGCATCGGTCAACTCCACCTTCCTCCCAAGCCCAGAACACACGCCATTAAATCACTTTCTCCCTCTCTGTCTCTCTGTCTCTCTCTTCCTTTTCTCTTGCTCCTCTTTTTTCTTGATGGGCTTGTATTTTCTCGTCCTCGACCCCTCCCTCACTCTTTCCCCACTCCTTCTTCCGCTTTTATCTTCTCTTTTTCCCACTACCCGAGCCAGATATTGCTTGTGCTTTGGCTCTCTTTATATACTCCCTCTTGGGTTTCCGAGGCTAGCTACGAAATCTCTCGCTTCACTACACCACCATCTTTTTAGCCTTTTGCCGTATCGAAAGGAACCGAAAGATGGGCGGGTGCGCGCATAGCGGCAACCACCGTTTGCTCATCCCTCTCTTGTTCTTCTTCTTGTTCCTCTTCTCCTTCTACCCTTTGGCCTTCTCTAAGCTGTCGTCACCTCAATTCGAAGTCATGACCAATCTCTCCCGGATAATCCCGAGTTCTGACTTGTCGTGGAACAGCACCGAAGACCCGTGTGCATGGAAAGGGGTCAAGTGCAGTCGGGATAACTCTTCCGTGATCGAGCTCTCTCTCTCTGGGTTCTCTCTCGCTTCCCCCGATATTTCGCCTGTGATTTGCCAGATTGGTTCTTTACAGGTTCTTGATCTGTCCAACAACAATTTGGACTCACTCCCTGATGAGTTAATCACTTCTTGTGGAAAAATTGGTGGGCTCAGGCGGTTGAACTTCAGCAGGAATGCGCTGGTAGGTCCTTTGCCTTCTTTTACTGGTTTTGTTGGGTTGGAGTTCTTGGACTTGTCTTATAATCGAATGAATGGAAGCATTGACTCAAAATTAGATGGGTTAGTCAAGTTGAAGAGTTTGAATCTTAGTATGAATATGTTCAATGGGTCATTTCCAGTTAACCTGTCCAAGGTTCTGGAGGAGCTCCAGCTTTCGATGAATTGATTCGAAGGTGAAATCCCTAAGGGAGTCGCAGATTATCAGAATTTGGCCCTGCTTGATCTTAGCGTGAACCGGCTTTCAGGCAAAATCCCGGATAGTCTAGCTAATATTGCAACACTTTCCCGTTTCTCTGCGAACCAAAATTACTTCAGCGGCCCAATTCCCAGCGGGTTAACAGGGTTTCTCAAAATTTTGGATCTTAGCTACAACAATCTGCATGGGTCTATTCCGCCCGACCTTCTGTCGCCGCCAAATTTGCAGCGTGTGGATTTGTCTTACAATCATTTGGAGGGGCTGATACCTAAAAATATATCGTCTAACATGTTCAGGTTGAGACTGGGTAGCAATTTACTTAAAGGTACGATCCCTTCCGATTCGTTGGGAAGCCTCGAGAAATTGACTTACTTGGAACTTGAAAAAAATAGCTTGACAGGATCAGTCCCTCCTGAACTGGGCAAATGTCGGAGTTTGGCCCTGTTGAATTTGGCGCAGAATAAACTCACTGGTCCCTTGCCACCAGAGTTGGGAAATCTCAGCAGTATTCAAGTCATGAAGCTTCAGTTAAACAACATTAGTGGGGACATCCCAGGCCAACTTATGCAGTTAGCGAGTTTAGCACAGCTGAATATTAGCTGGAACCTGCTGACTGGTACCATTCCATCTTCTCTTCCAAACTTGCGGAACCTCACTAACTTGAATTTGCAGCACAACAATCTGAGTGGCTCAATACCCACTGGCATAGGGAGCTTACCAGGTTTATTAGAACTCCAGCTGGGGAAAAATCAACTTAGTGGGCCTATCCCAACCATGCCACAGAGTTTGCAGATTGTTTTGAACCTCAGTAGTAATCTTTTCGATGGGAATATCCCAGATACTTTTTCTCAGCTAACCAACCTAGAGATCTTGGATCTCTCAAACAACCGGTTTTCAGGTTCCGTTCCAGCATATTTTCCTCAGATGGCAGCCCTGACACAGTTGATACTTTCCAATAATTCTCTGTCGGGTAATCTTCCAAAGTTTAGGGACATAGTCAAAGTGGAATCTGGTGGAAATCAAGGCCTCATCATTAATGGGACACCACCGAGCCCTGATGGCACACGGAAAAGAAACTCTGTTGCTGTGCCGGTCCTTACTGCACTGGGCTCTGCTGTTTTTGCCGTGTTTGTTGTTGCAGTGGTTGTGATATCAGTATCAAAACGCTTTTACCGTGTCAACGACGAGCACTTGCAATTAGGTGAGAACCTTCCTCTTCCTCAAGTCATCGACAGCAGCTTGTTGACTTCCAGTGGCATCCACAGATCAGGTATAGACTTCACCAAAGCCATGGAAGAAGTTTCTGATCCAACGAAAATCGTTTTGAAGACAAGGTTTTCAACCTATTATAAAGCAACCATGCCATCTGGAACAAGCTACTATATCAAGAAGCTTAACTGGAGTGATAAGATATTCCAATTGGGTAGCCACGACAAGTTTGGACAAGAGCTAGAAGTCCTGGCAAAGTTAAACAACTCCAATGTCATGACCCCACTAGCCTATGTCTTGACTATTGATAGTGGGTATCTCTTTTATGAGTATGCACAAAAGGGTACCCTCTTCGATGTTTTGCATGACAGCTCTAACAAATTGGATTGGGCAAGCCGTTACAGTGTTGCAGTTGGAGTGGCTCAGGGTCTTGTGTTTCTGCATGATTGTTCCTCCGGTCCAATTCTCCTGCTCGACCTTTCGAGTAAGAGCATTCTGCTGAAGTCCTTGAAGGAACCTCAGGTGGGAGATATCGAGCTCTGTAAGGTAATCGATCCATCAAAGAGCACAGGCAGTCTCTCTACTGTTGCAGGATCTATTGGCTACATACCTCCAGGTGATTTACTTTGAATTTTACTTATTCTGTTAACATTACTTTTGACAATCAGCAACTTCTTATACCTTCTCAAGGTGACTGTGCTTTCCTGATAAAGTTACACATTATTAAGAATTATCGAAAGAAAATAGTCGGCGTATTTTTTCTCTGCTGTGCTTGATTTAGTTCATCAAGCTTTTCTTATCAACGGTTTATCCATTGTCTATCTGGTTGATGCCGTGCCATGGTTGCCTTTTGGCCTCAAAACTAACCATTAGTTGTCCTCATCCCATGGCTCGCAGAGTATGCTTACACGATGAGGATAACGATGGCCGGAAATGTGTATAGCTTTGGGGTCGTGCTGCTGGAACTGCTCACTGGGAAGCGAGCGTGTAGCCAGGGAACCGAGTTAACGAAGTGGGTGTCAACTAACACTTCAAAGCAAGATAAGTGGGACCACATCCTCGATTTTAGTGTGAGTAGAACATCCCTCACCGTGAGGAGCCAAATGCTTGCAGTTCTGAGAGTTGCTCTGGCATGCGTCAGTATAAATCCCGATTCAAGGCCGAAAATGAAGAGTGTACTCCGCATGCTTCTCAATGCTAGGTAAATCCTTGTCTAGCTAATGCACTACTGCTAATGTAAAAGAGGTGACCAAAAGAAGCATGGTCCTTTTGTTTTTTTTTTTTTTTTTTTTTTAACGGGTTCTGTTTTGTGTAATATGGTTTGTAATAGAGAAGATTAGATGGAGGTACGATTTCTCTTGCAGCTACATACGTGTTTCAAAGTAAACCCTTCATGTCATGTAAAAAGTTTTAAGGTGTTCTCATGGAAGACAGGCAAAATTTTGGGGTTGAAATTGATAATATTTCGAGCTTATTCAAGTCATATTAGCCTTCTTCAGCTTTCTGCATTTTATGGGAGAGTTTCTTAAAGAACTGTTTCGGTTCTGTTTATCTCATCATCACATAGCATCAAGGCTGATTCCATGGAAAATCACTAAGATTGTAGGTGTGCATCGGAGGCTTAGGGTGCATCGATTAGTTGTTGAGACAATAGCCTGACTGGAGAGTGGAATTTCGTTGTTGATTTTCTAGGCAACTGACCTCTTTATGAACTAGGCTCTGTTGGATAGTTCTGCTTGCAATCTTCAACATTACATTCTAGACTCATGAGGTACACTGAGGGAGGGATGTTGTGACTCCTCCCTGGTGAAATAAAACCGTCATCAGTTCTAGCAACAGAATATCCTGACATTGGGTAACGGTCAAAAGTAAATCCGCCCTCGAGATTTTTACAAACTCACTAGAAAGAATGCAAAAGTTGATTGTTACGAGCTCTCTCCGTGTCTGTTTGTTTCCCTAAACTTGGTTCTTCAGTCGGACAATGCTTTCGTCGGTCAACCTATTCCGGGAAAACGATTTACAAAATTCTGTTTCTACTGTCTGTTTGGCATGTATAGATGACAAAATCATAAAGCTTTTGAAAGAAATAATTGATGGAGTAGAGGCGGACTGACAGCAGCCCAGATTCGGCTGCGCAGGGTCCTTACGTCTGGCCTTTGGGTCCCGAGTCCAGTCTCTTGAGTCAGCTCGCCGGGGGCTCAGATTGAGCCATCAGAATCCCAGGGCCCCAAGAACCTAAGTCCGGCCTTTGGATGATTTAATGTGCGTTTGACTGCGTGGGTCCATGGTTCTGCTCTGGCTGGTGGCAACAGTATATGTAGAACAGATTTTCCGTCGACCTTAGAAAACCCATTGTATGATTCTTTTGGAGATGGTCCATGTAGTCGCACTTTCTGGCACAATTCACCTTTGTTTCAAATCATCATAGCCACTAGCCCAGCCTTGAAAATCCCCTTTGCCATGGCATTGCACTTAAAAAGGCCCGAATTCATTTTTCCAACACTGCAAGGGTTTCTGATGAAGGATTTCTCAAGTAATGTGTAATGACCATACCACGAGGAGGTACAACATTCCACTTGCGATAAAGAGGTTCTCCCAATTCCTGTCTTATGCCTATCCCTGTCGTATCAATCACAGAAAAATGTGGGGAAAGATGGGCGCCGACGGTGTCTAGTTCAGAAGTTCTGCCTTACTATAAACTTCGGTAGACAACTATTTTATGTTTTCTAGAAACATATTTCCGCACGGTTGCCATATACATATGCTTAATGAGGTCAAGAAAGGTCAATTTTCTTCTTTTTCATATGGCAATATATGCATCATCTTAGAATTCAGACGCAGGTTTCACATCCCATTATGTTACCTTAGCCAGTGTGCTACGTAAACCTCAAAAAACTGGTTCATCCTGCAGCATCCCAGCGTGATCATGCAAATGAGAGAAACTAATAGCCAAAATCCATTCATTGAGGCAGCATTTGAAGAAGCATGACTTGATTAAAAGCTTGTTCAATACATCCACATGATACAATTCAATAGGCCGTTGCTCCAGTGGAATCTACTTTGGTATACGGAGTTCAATCGAGCAAATTAGCTCACTTTCTGCTGGAATTGATTCAGTTGATGCCAAAATTTGATAAATCCAAGGAGGACAAAACTAGTTTCCAGGGCAATCAACATTCTCTTGAGAAAAATGGATGAGACAACATAAAGCCTTGTTTTTCAAATTACGTTTAATCAAAATGTAAGATCCTTTGGGTCCTCGATAATCTTGGCCAGAGTTTGCAAGAACTGAGCCAAATCAGCACCGTATATTACCCGATGATCTGCCGTGACGTTTACCTGATGTCATTTATTTTAGCTCAGTGTTAGAAATACTGATGAAGCTAAAAGAACTTAAAACATAAACACCCAATCATAAAAATACTAAGCAGATGTCTTTCTTACCTGCATCTGATTCTTCATGCCAATCCGACCATCCTTTGTGGCCACAACTGTGGGCTGGGATGCACCAACAGCCATGATTGCTCCCTGCATAAAGGCACGTGTCAAATTTTTACACCATTCGTTGCGTTTTCAAGAAGCCAGAGGAATTTTTGGTACAGTACTTACAGTTCCAGGGGGTAGAATGGCATCAAACCGATCAACACCAAACATTCCAAGGTTAGATAGAGTAAATGTACCTGTTAACAAAACCAGCGATGATAAGAAACAAATCACAAAGATATCACAAAGATGCTATTAACACTGAGCAAGCCATTGACCAAGAATAACTGTGGAGGGCCTGGCATGAAAGAGGGTGCAAAGAAGTTAAAAATTTCTTCGTGAAGTAAGGAAACTCTGCCCACTCAGTTTGCACAAGCATACTGCAGTCCGGCAGTGAAACAGTTCTGCTGCCACTGTGGAGACTAGAAAATCAACCGGAGGGAAACAAGTGACAACTCAAGCTGGGGTCATGGCATACCCTGCTTTTGAGACTGAGTGCAAAACATTGAAAAGAGGAAACCTTGGAATTTAGAATGCTCCAAGCCGGAGCTAGCCAATAGACAGGAAGGACTGTCTGGGAACTCAGAACAGGTACAGACCACTAACGATAAGCTGAGTCCACATTTTCTCAGCTGCTATGGAAATTAAGAGAAAATTAAAGAGACCCTAGTCTCAGAAAAACTGCCATGAAGCAAACAGATATCTGAATCTGTTCAATTTGTTCTTGCCTCTTTCTCATTGTATCATCAACTAGGGCCAAAGCAAATGCTTAAGCAGATGAGAAAAACTTATAACCAAGTATGCAAAGGCAAGCAAAAGAGATTTCTCACCATTTGCTCTTACCTCTTTCTCATTGTACTCTTCTACTAGGGCAAAGCAAGTGCATAAGCACAAGAGAACAACTTATAACCAAGAACGCAAAGGCAAGCAAAAGAGAATCCTCACTACCCTAATTGTGCCATTAGCCCATTGCAATAATCATCTATCTCTCTATGGAATGAACCCCTCAACGTGAAACACTGGTTATAGTGAGATGCCATGATACTCTTTTTTGTGGTGGGGGTATGGATATCTTCTTATTGTGCAAACAAAACAATTATTCACCACAAAATTCATCTAACATCAATCATATCCTAATCTCCATAAGTATAGAAGAAATTAATTCTTTCATCACAACCATGTCTTTAATTTTATGGTAAAAGTGGCAAAGGCTCAGGAGTGTATGAAAAAAAAAAATTGAATACTTTGCATCATTCTACAGTATTAGCTTCCAGGCTTATGTAAGTTGAATGTCATCCAGAGGCATAATTCGTCAATGCTCTTTCTGGGCATAGGACTAATCTTTAGGTTTGTCTTTAGTTTAGAATATCAAGCACACCATTAAATTGTCTAGCTCTATTATCATGGTAAAGAAAAACTAAGATCTGTTTGAGCTGTCGGCAGAATTTTAGATTTTGAAACTTACTTTAGTCCAAGAGTAAAAGAAACTCTCAAATCCCCGACCATCTATTTGACTGCACCCCAGCATGAAACGGAAGAATTGTCGCATGTGGGCCATTTAGTTATGGCCACTATCCTGAATAACTAAGCTCGTTACTTGAAGTTCTTTGACTTCAACAACACTTCCATTTCCGTACATTTTATCTCAAATCAAAGAAACACAAGCATTCTTAAAGTTTGAAAATCCAACCGGATTAATAAGCACTACAATTACAGAAAGAATCATGCGTATAAATAAAGGCACCATAAGATGATGTGTGAAAGGAATGAATTATGTACTCACCAGTATTATACTCATGAGGTTGCAGTTGCTTGGCTCGGGCCTTGTCAACCAACTCCTTCCACTTTCTTGACAAAGAGTAGATATCCACCTAAAGCAGTACATTACCATAAGCTCTCCCCAAATTTCCAGCAATTTAATAATAAATCAGAAAACCACTACAAGGCAGATAATAGCAAATAGCAAATACCTTATCTGCATCCTGAAGCACAGGTGTGATCAGCCCCCCATCTATAGCAACAGCAACTGCAATGTTGATGCTACTGTTGTATGTAAAGCTCTTTCCATCTCTGCAACTAGAATTGATGACAGGGTGTTTCACCAATGCAAGTGCCGTCGCCTTAGCAAGCAATGCTGACATTGTGACTCCCTTTGACTTGATCTATAAGACATACATCATCACAACATCATCAACAAAACATGTCTCTATTGGCAAACAATACCAAAGTAGACCACTCAAAACAAGAGAAACCGTGTAAGCATCCATCAAGTACGTTGACACTCCACCTGCTATATACCAGCTAAGCACAAGGCACCATACTACAAGTAATGCAACACTGCAAAAATAAGTTTAACTCAGGCGGAATCATGGCTTTTAATCTGGAACTTTGCTCCAATGACACAGCCAACCAAATAGTCATTCCAAGGTCAACGCATAGTTCATGCAGGAAAATGCTAAATTTGTCAAACTAACTGTCAGTGGCAATCCAAAATGAACGGCTAAGGAAATGATCACCATCATAGTCCTAACATTACCTTCTTGTAAAGAGCATCAAGCGCATTCGTGGTGATAGTGTACCCAACTCTAAAAGTAGGCACACTCAAGCTCTCCACCATATTCCTACTCACCGCACCCTGCATCGTTGTGAACGGAACAACCGTGCCCAATTCAATTGCAGCACTCCTCTGTGGAGCCGCCACTGGTGCAGCCACTGCAGCACCAGCTGTGGCCGCACTTGCTGCATCCGCAGCTGCATTAGCAGCCGCTTCCACATCTTTAGCCACAATCCTTCCCATCGGGCCACTGCCCGCTAACATTCCCAAATCAACCTTCAGCTCTTTCGCCAATTTCTTCGCATACGGCGATGCCACAATGCGTTTGCCCCCTTCAGAAGCCGGGTGGACGGCCGAACCACCACCCGCAGCCACTGTCGCGGCCGCCTTCGCGATGGAAGCAGCAGGGGCCGCAGCCTCGACCCGCGGTTCCGGAGCCGGAGCCGCGGAAGCCTCGGGCGGCGGCGGCGGCGGCGAGGAGGACGAACCGTCCCCCGCCCGCGACCTGGCCTCGGCGATCTCCTCCTCGGTCTCGGCCAAGAGGGCGATGGCGGAGCCGACGGCGGCGACCCCGCCTTCCTCCACCATGATGGCGGCGAGGTAACCGTCGTAGAAGGTCTCGACGTCCATGTCGGCCTTGTCGGACTCCACGACGACGACGCTCTCGCCCTTGGCGAGCCTGTCGCCCTCGGACCTGACCCAGGACACGATCTTGCCCTCCGTCATGGTGGAGCTGAGGGCGGGCATGAAGATCTCCCGGATCTTGGACTGGATCGCGGGGGCGGCCCTCGGCCCATTGCGGGGGTGGCCGGGGAGGGAGCTCCTGCGGGCGGCGTGCAGGGAGGGCGGAGAGGGCAGGAACGGGGTCTGGAGCAGGCGAGCCATTCGAGGAAATGCGTCAGCGAAAGGCTAGAGCTTGGCCCTCAGTTCGAGAGCGCGAGAGCGCGAGACCGCGAGAGAGACAATGATGATGATGATGGAAGGGCGCGGACGATGGAAGTGTACGTGTGATGTGGTTGGGGGTGTTATTATGACCGGCGTCGTCATGTCGTGGGTGTCATCGAAAGCATCGAAAAAGCGGGCGAAGGTTTCAACAACCTTTACCGGCGATAGTGATGTCGGGGTCTTTGCGTTTGGTTTGATCGACTCTCTGCATTGTCCCTCTCCCCTTGTAACACTCTCTCTCTCTCTTCTCCTTTTTTTTCCTTTTGTATTTTCATTTCCACACCACTAAGATTTCTCTCATTTTCTAATCCAGAAACACGTAACTGAGGAGACGATCCTACTTACTAACCCTCTTAATTCCCGATTAAGTTTTTCATATTAAAAAGGTGTCCAGAAATTTTTTGAACATCTTTTTGCGTATTACATTCCTCTCTCGACTTTTCCATTTTTTTGAAAAATTATCCAAATTTTTTTAAAATTATCCAAACAGCAGTCAATTTAGCAAATTTTTTTTTTTGAAAACTTGACTATTCAGTCTTAAGCTTTTCGATTATGTCATTTAGTCTAAACCTTAAAATTATTTGCCAAACTAGTCATAAATCTTTTAAAAATTATCAATTTAGTCTTTTCAACTAATTTTGGCTGGATATTATTGACATGATGGCTCAGTTAACGCTAATCATTTTATGTGACACGATCGCTATTGACATGGATAATTTAACAAAAAATTTCAAAATTTTTATTGATTTTTATTTCTTTTATTTTCTTTTTACACAAAATCATCGACTACTAGCCAAAAGCCAATGACCTTAGCGGGCCATTGAGCATGGATTAGCAACCACCCTCAAGCCCTAGTGAGGGCCAGCCTTGAATGGCAATGAGCAAGGGCTTGCAAGCCCTCACCATATTTGGTGAGGTGAGGCATCGAGGCCCTCGCCAGCACTAGTAAGAGCAAGTAAGGGTCACTACACCTTCATTAGGCTTGCGATGGCCTAGCCGAGGGCTCGTGAGCCCTCACCAAATCAAGTGAGGGCCACAACACCCTTGCCAAGTATGGTGAGGCAAGGTGTCACGATTGTTGCCACCACAGCAAGGGTGGTAAAGGGCTGTGATGCCCTTATTGTGGACTGTAGGGGCTTGCAATGCCCTTACGCAAGGCTTAACGAAGGTTGCCAACCATTGCCCAGTGACCTTGCTTAATGGCTTGTGGAGGTCATCGACCCTTGCCCAGTGGCTGGCAGCCTCACCAACCATTTATAAAAAAATAATAATAATAATAAAAAATAAATAAAATTATATTTTAAATAAATAAAATAAAAATTATTTAAAAAATAATAAAATTGACCATGTTAGCATCGAATTGCTACATAAGACAATTGGCATATTCAATGATATCAGGCCAAAATTAGCCAGAAAGGCTATATTGGAAATTTGTATAGAGGTATAAAACTAGTTTGACAAATAATTTAAAAATTTGTGACTGAATTGACATAATCAAAAAATTTAAGATTGAATTTGTAAATTTTCAAAAAGTTTAAGATTGAATTGACAAATTGAAAGATTTATGATTGAATTTATCATCGTATAATACATCTTAGAACTTTTGGACAAATTTTCCACTTTCTTTTTTGTAAATGTTCCCATTGAATTCTTGGAATCAGTCTCGATGGCCTCCCGACGTTGACTCCGACCATTTTCCCAATTAGAGTTCTGGTTATGCGCTTGTCACATGACTAAATAGCTTCCTTGTGAACTTCAAATTGGCCTTAAAACACATGGTGAATTACATTTTGGCACATGTAGCAAGTTGCCCCCGTAACTTTTCAAATTATTATTCTTAATGTTCTCTTAAAATATTGAGATGAGTTTCATATTGAGATGAGTTTCAAAATCACCTCGACGTTCATGCTGACGGTATCTAGTCTCCACTGGAGATCAACTTAGGCTACCTAAGCAAGGGTTGTCTTGCCCTCACCTAGTAGCTGTGCTTGGCCTCCATTACTCGGATAGAAAAAAACCGTGTGCTAGACCATCTTCCTTAGTAATAGAATTAATAAAATCATATTTATTTTTTTGCTTTGTATTCTTTTATTTGCTTTATGTCTTATCCTATATTGCAAGCTCTAAGAGGTCTTTTTTTTTTTAAAGATTACATCCAATTTTGGTCTATTGCATGATAATTTCGAAAGTTTGGATGGAATCTAAACGCCACAATTGAAACTAAATTCAAAGATTGGTTATTTGATAGATTATTCCTAACGTACAAGCTAGATTCGAAAAATTATTAAAAGTTGCCTTCTATGAAAATTGGCCAAAGTGAACACTAGGGAGGACATCAAAGCTTCGGCAGGGAAATTGCAAAAACTTAGGGGCCAAAATGCAGTTCACTTTTATTGATGGATAGATTTGTTCTTTGTAAAAGGAGCTAATTTAGTCACGTGACGAGCACGCGACGGAGCTTCGCTTGAAAAACTGCCGGAGTCAACCTTAGGGGGAACGGCAACCGATTTCAAGCATTTGATTTAGAGGGCACATTGCAGAAATTTAAAAAGTCAGGGGACTATTTCCAATAAGTGCCAAAATATGGGGGCCAAAATGCAATTCAACCGTTAGATGAGAGAATCCCTTGTGGAAGTTAAAAACACAACTATACTTCCGTTCTGAAGCGACCACCGCTCGGCGTGCTTGAGCCGGAAGATGATGATGGAGATGGCGCAGGTGAGGCCTCGGCCGAGTGCGGCGCCATGGCCATCGTCCTTTCCCTTCTCCGCGAGCCTGAAGATCAGAGCAGATGCAACCGCCGCCGCTGCCGCCGCCGCCGCCGCGACAAGGGCAAGCAAGACGCGGACCATCCAGGCGGCCTTATCTCCTTCGGTGTCATTCCGTCGAACAGCTGACGTGCAATCTTGCTCGAAAGGCGAACCCAGAAGTATCAGCGGCGGGACGAGAGGAGAGGGGAAGGCGAAGGCGAAGGCGAAGGCGAGCAAGAAGAGGGTCTTCTTCTTGGACGTCAACCCTTTGTGCTACGAGGGAAGCACTCCCAGCTTGCGCTCCTTCGCTCGCTGGATCTCTCTCTTCTTCTCGCAAGTCAGCCACAGCGACCCAGTTGTTGCTGTGAGTCACCAGCCTCTGTCTCCATTCTTTATCTGACTCCCTCTTAATCCCAAGTTTGATTGCGGATGTTGGTCTGCAGGTTCTTGATGGGGAAAGGGGCAGCGAGCATCGAAGACGGTTGTTACCTTCGTATAAAGCGCGAAGGAGGAAATTCTCGAGGTATGTCTCGCCTTTGCTAAGATCTTCGCGGAGCTCAGTGGAAAGGTCTCATCAATCCGTCATAAATTTCCTCAAGGAATGCAATGTCCCGGTTTGTGAGCCTTTGAACCTATCTTTATCCTGTGAATTGTAGCAATAACTGTTGGGACTGTAGCAATCATTGTATGTCTGAATTGTTTTTGTAAAGCGACTATTATGTTGGATCCCATATCTATGATAGGATGATGGTCTATATATGAAGAGAAACAGAGGAATCTGCTTGATGTACAGTGAGCATATTTTAAATATTTCTCCATCCATGTATGAAAGTAAAATATAAAGTCTCTAGAATTTCTTTTCTAATTGGGCAATTCCTTCATGACCAAAAGGAACAAACTTGAAACGGTCTATCGAAAATTCATGTGTTATGCATTCCTTGTGGAATTTAGCAATGTTAAACTCCATTAATTTGATGGACTTTTTACAAAGATCCAAATGAATTCAGATTCCCTGTTTCATTTGTTTAAACTTATCAGAGAACTAATCTTGTCTGGGAGTGATTATCTAATTATGACAAAGTGAATATAGACTCACTTGGTTATCAGAAGCATTAGTACCAGAGATGTAAAGGGCTGATTTTTTTTTTTTTGTCACCCAGCTGTCTCCTGGTCATCTTAATAGTTACTAATATTTTTTTGAAGTGAATAAAATTTCGGGAATCAATTGGTGATAACATGAAGTGATTCAGGTCATTAAAGTTGAAGACCATGAGGCAGATGATGTTGTAGCTACTCTCGTGGGGCAAGCTCTTCAAAAGGGTATCGAGTAGTCATTGCCTCTCCCGATAAAGATTTTAAGCAGCTGATTTCTGAAGATGTCCAGATTGTTATGCCTGTGGATGAGTTACAGCGCTGGTCCTTTTACACTCTGAAGCACTATATCGAGCAGTATAACTGTGATCCGGATTCCGATCTGAGCCTTAGTAAGTATGTGCTACATTACTGTTTTTAGAAGTCAAAGACAATAACTAATTACTGCTTTAGAAATATGGAAGCAGGCTTAAAGTTTACGAATAATAAACAGTGAATCAAATTTCTTTTCTGCAGCATTTTTTTCCTTTTTGTTGTTTAAGTATAGAATCAGATCACTGGTCATCCTTCACTACAGGTGATAACACTATGATCTAGATGAATGTTTATGTTCTACTGGGTAACTACAATGGGATCCACTACCTCCACACAGCTGTTCCTTTTTACACGGCCTATTTTTCTTTCTTGGGCTTCCAGAAACTAATTATTGGAATACTTCTTAGGATGCATCCTGGGTGATGATGTTGATGGTGTTCCTGGAATCCAACACCTGGTTCCAGCATTTGGTCGGAAGACTGCCGTGAAGCTGCTAAAGAAACATGGATCATTGGAAAATTTACTAAACACCGCAGCAGTTAGAACTGTGGGTAAACAATTATGCACAAGAAGCCCTAACAAAGTATGCAAATTATCTGCGAAGAAATTATGAAGTTCTAGCACTGAAGAGGTAAACTTTTTCTCACCTTGTCTGTTCCACTTCCAATCGTGAATATTTCATTTCGGGTTATTGTGCTCCAGGATGTGATAAACGATATGTTATACAGGGATGTCAATGTTTTTCTTCAAGAGGAGTGGCTGGTTGAAAGAAATTCCACTGGTGATTCAAGAAATTTATCTACCTTCCTCACATTGCTGGGAGAGGCAAAGCTCTATAATCGAAACAGACATCATTCTCCAAAGAATTTAAGCTCAGAAGGTTAGCACCTCTTTAGAAGAGTTACTATATAACCTCTTTTGCAGATTTGGCCTATTCTTAGATGATGTTTCATTGTAGATGTTGGCCCTTTAGAACCAGAAAGGGAAAAGATTGGAGACTTGTCTGGTGCTTCCCTTAGCAATTTAACCCATAACCTTCAATTTCAAGGTTCTAGTGCTACTAAACACATATTTTATAAGTGTCATTTGAACTAGATTTACAATCAATCTATCTTAGTCTAGACTTCAAATCAGTGAGCCACATTGCATTAGCTAATAAAAGTGGAACAAGGTGTCTCTTCTGCAAATTATTAATGCCAACATGAGAGCCATACGTTCTGTTATTCAAGGGATACTGGCATTCCTCTTGTTTTCATCCCGATGAACTCGTGTCCATCCTATGCATGCATGTATCAAGACATGCCTATGAGTGATTAAATTCTAGTCATTATCTAGCTATATCAAGTTTCTATCTCTTCTTGGAATTTTCAGTTCATATCTAGTTTTGCAGCTTCACTGCTTGATTTCTTGTTTTTTATCATTATACTTCAGATAGATGATGTTGAGGTGGGGAGTTGCAGAACATCTTGTTGGCAACTTGGCATAATGGAAGACGGGATGTTCAAGGGAGAGATTAATGTAAAAGATGAATTTGGGGGATCAATCTGGTTCTGAAATACCAAACTCCACTTATCGAACCAACAGAGGTATAACGGGATTCTTTTTATTCCTGCCCTCGCCTTCCTCACGAGGCTATTATATTTTTCCGTGGAGGAGCAACTAGTTTTTGACAGATTAGAGTCATGCGGTGCAGCTGATTTCATCTGGTTCAAGTGGCTTCCATCGTGGTGTTACTTATTAATTTTGTGCTGTCAGAATGGTGCATATATTACCAAGGGGTTTGAGCTTGATATTCTGTGCATTGTAATAGCTATCGGCGGTGGATGCATGTAGATGGGATATATCTCATCTTTCTAACAAACTTGTTTTTGGCCGTCTTCCTATTGGCCATAAGAAGAAAGCCATAGCCATGCTAATAAGCTTATCCCCGGCGCATTTTCCTGCTCTTCAGTCCGGTTTAGCCCAAGGAAACCATGTTCGTGTTTAGGAGCAGCCCTTTACCTCTGTGAGAACAGCCGTGAATTCATCACTCCCTTCTCTTCTCCTCCTCCTCTTCGCATGTTCCTTTGTCATTCTCTTCCTTATTCACTTGTAAAGATGTTTACTTTGGGACCCTACGATTGAGGCCTCCAAAAATGATGAGAATTGGGGCATGTTGCATTATTAGATTTATTTCAAGTCCGATGGATATGCATCGAAAGGCTGTTGAAGCATTGGAATCAGGTACAATTTCCAGGCGAAAGATATTGGCTGAACTTGTACTGATAGGCTTGTCACATGCTCTTCAAAGCAATGCTCGAGACCTTCCCCAAGATGAACATGAAACACTCAGAAGTTTGCCCTTGCAACCGTATAAAACAGCATATATGTTATCCTCCATGCCTAATTCAACGAAATTTCGTCTCAGGTATGTAATTTACAAATATGAATATCACCCCACACGTACATTTAATAAATAAAAATTAAATATCCATATTCATAATCCACAATATAAAAAATAAAAAATTGATCGATGGAAGTTTTCTCTGATTATGATCCTTAATCTAAACCAAAAGTACAACAGCTCCTCAATATGTGATTCACAAGTCGCTCTCAAATTTGCTTTCAGGCCAGCTTTGTGAAGTTAAATAACCTGACCCTACTGTCGAGAAAATATTCAGTTAATTGCTAATCACCACGTCATCTGCACGCGTGGTACGCGTGATCCATTAAAATTGTGACACGTGTCGAGTGACGTCGAAATTAGAAGGGAAAATAAGAACTTTGCAGTCAGGCGACGTTATCTCCTCATCAATTACACGATGCTCTTCCCCTCTGTCCCCTCCTGTCTAACCGCAATGAATGAAAATATGGGAGTTATTAATACCATGCTTGAAGTTTCGTTCAACATGCTCACCTTCAAGTTTCAAAGTTTGAAACTTCCCCCTAAAAGTCATGTAAGACAACAAAAAGAACAAGAATGCACCGTTTTCCTCCCAAAATATTCATAAATTTCACCAAAACGCACCATGAATTATGTCAACCATAAACAAGGTCACATGAAATACAAAGAACAGTGATTAAGTTCAAGATAGAGTTGGATTTCCTGTTTATACGATTCCCAAAGTGTTAGGCAAGATGCTTTCCACCACGGAAAAAGAAAACACCATGTGAGATCAAAACTTTTCAAAGTATAATGTTATACTATCCAAAACCGAAGATCAAGTGTAGAAATTTTTTACCATAACTAACTCCGCATGAGGAGAAGCTCAGAAAGAAAGGCATGTGATAAAAGATTGACTCCCCATATATCGTCATCATAAGCCACGTGCGTCAAGTATTGGAGGTGTTTGAGCTAAATAGCATTATCAGGAGAGACTGATGCATTGTGCCATGGATCACCTCAGTACTACCGCAGAAAAAAAAGTCAGTCCTGCTTATTACGAGAAAGCCTTGCTCTATGTCTCAGCTCAGCCTTTTTCCACCTAACAATCAGATGGCACAACGAAAGAAGTGTATTTACCTGCAATATATAAGTAATTTTTTAATCAGAAAGATGCAGCTGCCACAGAATCATATCTTAATACTTGAGTAGGAGCAAAATGATGTGCAGACACATACCAAGATCACGATTGCAATAACCAGTAGAGGCCCTGACCAGAGTGTTGACAGAAATATTCCTTGCGGATCAAAATAGTTCTGTGTTGCAAAACTCTTATAGTTGTCTCCCAAAATTTATTCAGCCTCTCAGCAAGATAAACACCACTCACTGCACAGTATCAGAAAACAGACTTGAAGTTCAGAAGAGACTTAGTACAGGATAAGCTAAAGGAATCTTATCTTTTCTTCCACAGAGGCACATAATTGCTGCACAAGCAACAAATGAGCATCTCATCTAAAAAATTGTACCAAGCAGATGGTGAAGAGATTTTCATAAGCTTTCCTGTGAAGGTTTATTAAGAAACACTCTTTATATCGAGTAATTTGCAAGGATGCAGAATTACTTTCTGTGGACAACTTTCAGAGGATGAAGTTTTTAAGGCTTTGAAAAGATGAATGGAAATATGGTCAGAATAAACTGTAGCTTTAACCATGATAAACTGTTTAAGATTATGGAGGAGATGGGTTAATGTATTTTCCAGAAGATTCTCATTGAAGAAAGTGCTTGGTGAATGTGGAAAAGTGCTTTGGCACCTCATGCATATGAATAATGCTCACATGACTCTGAGAATTGTGCCAACGATGAAGAAAATGAGCAGATGCATCATCCTGTCAAGTTGGTGGCAGGCTTGGGCAAGAAATGCATGTTTCAAATAACCAAATTAGGTTTATGATAGGAAGATCGATGATGGAAGCAAAATGTTTGCTGCAAGCATTGGTGGAAATGTGCAAGGACAAACAAGGATGTCCACATATATATGGTGAAAGAATATATCAGGTTTTCAAGAGAAATTCTACAAGAGTTGCTTCTGTACAAGCTATATAGAAGTTGTGTGACAAAGGCATGACTTCATTTGGACATGTTAAGAAGAAATACATCAAGTACCATCTTTAAGTCCATATTTCTTTACTTCGCATAATGGCAAAGCTCACTATGAATAGTAAGGACGAAATCCCTAATAAGAACAGAAAGATAAGAGCCAGTGAGGCCTACTTATGTTACTACCATTCAGCCATAACAGAAAACAGGACCTTCATACATCAAATACGTGCAAAGATTTCCAGCCAGGAGAAGCTGTTGAAAATTAAAGGAGTGCAGAATATTCTACCCTTGAGGTGGATGAATTAATTATGTAAATCTGTATTAGCACTTATATCTATGTATTTTCATTCCAACAAACATTCCTGGGGTGTAGAGAATCCTCCACTAGTAAAGCTATGGCTAAGGGGTACAATATAGTCAGGACTATTCCGAATTTGGTAAGGCCAGGACCGCTTGTTTCAGACCAGACCAAGAACATACTGGTAAGGAGCGTTGCAATTTCTGTCTTCGCGGATTCTATAACAAGACAAGCTGACCTAAAAAGTCAATTTTAAAAGAGCATTTACTATTTTAAAATCCCATGCAAGTCGTATTCTTGCTGGTGTCAATGCCATTTACTCAATGCTTTGCCATGTATAAGAATCCCGCATTGGAAGGAGTGAAGGTTCAGAAACATCAACTTATGGCAAAAAGTTAAGAAAATGAGGAATCAAAGTACACTTAATGCTAATCATTCATATTATAGCACAAAAATGCTGATAAAACTCATAAGTGGCATTTTGGTAGAACACTTACATGTCAGCAGAAATAAACACATTTGGAAGTTGACACTCTTCCTTGAGATGATTGCTATTATCAGCAACAATATATGGAATGAGATTAAGCAAATTAACCAAGGTTCCTGAAAAAAAAATTGTCAACATTAATAATCATAAAATGATGAAACTGCTTTAAATTTAATCATCAACACCAGGCGAACTTCAACAATACTTCGGAAATAAATATTGACAGAAGTGAAAATTTTTAGGCAAGGCTATAATAACAAAATTTGATGATGTCCAGAGTCATCAAGAGCACTTGGCCACCATGATGAAGTGAGCAAATTCACATGCTCCATATCCTTAGCAACATATAAAGGGTCTAACGGCATCCATACAGATTGGCAGATCACGTAAAAATGGTTTAACCACCAACTTGGGCCAAATATTAGCTCATCAAGATTAACTTAATCAATGGTTCAATATATTAGGGCCAATATGTGGTGTTTTCTCCAACATTTCTAAGATAGCATAGTCGGATTTCCACGAGAACATGTATTGTTCAGGATCTGGGAAGCAAAGATTTCACCAAATTGCCTAACACCTAGATATACACTGATACGATAATAAAGCCAGTCACCATCCTCCAGACCAGTATTACTATTAAAAACAAAATGTAATTTGCCATGGAAACTCAGCCAAGTAGAGGTTGCCTTTACAAACCTCTACAAACAAGGGTTACAAGAACAAGCTTGACAGCAGCATTTGGTGCACAGTGATAAAAGGGAGATACACAGTTTGCCACCTAAAGTTTGCCTCCTCACAGTTGATGCTGTTTCATTGAAATTTATTCCTCTTGAAGCACGCGATACAGAAAAAATAGGACAAAGATGGGTATCATACGGTTCGTCTGGATAGTTATAGCCAATTCATTCTCAAAGCTACATGTCACGACTCATTTGCTCCAGAGGAATTGAATTCTGCCTCTGGAAAAATGCTGACTTTCTGGATTTATAGCCAAATTGACATAGGTTGCGAAAGTCTAGGAGGCAAAATGACACAGATCAAGCGCCACTGAGCAATGTGATACAAAAATACAAGTTTCCCGTGATGAAAAAAAAAAATATTTTAAATTTAAAAAATAAACCGGCACCTTCATCAACAATATACTAAGGAACACGATCTTAAATTGACAAAAGTAATCAGAACCAGAAAAAATGTATTTCCTTTCAGTCCCTGGCAATACAACTGCTACAAATGGCCGCACGAATTTCACTACCGTATCGGGCCACCAGAATCCCAATGGTATTTCTATATAAGTAAGCAATGCGAATTAACGGGAAAAAAAATAAGGGAAAAGGAGAAGAAATCCAAACCTTCCAATCAATCGCATGGAAAAACCCGATGAGGTTATCGTACGCAGGCCGAAGTCCAGATCGGAGCTCGCCCGAGATTTTCTGGACGAGATCCGCCATCTGGTCCATGTGCTGTTCCATAGCCTTACTCAGCTCTTCCATGGCCTTACTCAGCTCTTCCATCCTGTCCCTCCTTCCCTCTCCTCTTCACTACGCTCAAACGACGGGACGCCGGGGCTCGTCGCCGAGCAGCGGCGCGGCGGCAGAAGTCGGGGAACGCTTCTTCTGCGAGTGAAAAGAGTCAAACTAATGCCCTTGTGGAAGAGGCAGAAGTCGGGGATTTCACTGCGCGGACGGCTCCGCCGGCAATCGCAGCTCGATTACGTAGCGCCGACGTCGGAGGTTCGAAGCGACGATCGCGTTCGTGGAGGTTCTCGAAGCAGCAGATCGATCCCGCAGGAAGGAGAGAGAGAGAGAGAGAGAGAGTAGTGGCAGACGAGAACTCCAAAGTACCGTTTTTCGTTAAAGCTGGACCAAACCCGGCCCGGCCCGGCCCGACAAGATCGTGGGCTATGAAAAAGTGTAACGAGGCCCAACTCTATGGGCCCGTATTACGTATGAAGCGACCACTTCGTACACTTGAGAATGGGCTTCGACGGATATGACTCGGACCGAACGTTTCTCAGCGAATGCGGAACCCGGGATGGGAACGCTCCAGGGGAATAGGATGCTGCTCGTCTCTCTCCCGCGCCCTTTCCTTTCTACCCATTTGAAAGAAAGACGACTTCGGATGAATCGGTTGATGGGCACGACAAAATCTGCATCCCCGACACTCGTGTCACATATGGAAAGCACGGCCCTTGCGCGCGCGCGAATAGAGAGGAGAATATGCAACAAGTTGGGAGAGGCGGGGGAATGCCCAAATGTGAGTTTTCGCGAGAATCGTGAGAACGACAAGAAAACATATCAAAGAAAGTATTAGAGGATTAAGGTATGTCGATGGCATGGTTAGTAAATGCGCGAATGAGGGTTCAAATTTATTTAGATGTTATATGTTCCGAGGTAGATCTTTGGATTATGAAGCCGGGAATTCCATTGTCGAGTCCTTTTGAAGGCATTCTAGCGAAGTCAACAGCAACGGAGGATATCTTGTGGAGTACGAAGTTTTTTAACGTATAAGAGACAAACGGGGCTAATAGTTTTCCATTTGCTTAAATATCGCAGGAATCCAGCCCACTTTTTTTCAGGGCCTTTTGTGATTAAAGACAAAATCTACAAGTAAAAAGAATCAAACTAATGCCTTGTGGAAGAGGCATATC